>JAWHQI010000007.1:15347500-16547500 GCA_033032865.1 Dactylorhiza incarnata
TATTAGCTGTCGTATTCGCCTTTGACAAATTCCGTTCGTACTTGATAAATTCCAAGGTTATAGTTTATACCGACCATTCAGCTATAGGATATTTAGTAGATAAAAAGGACGCAAAACCTAGGCTTATTAGATGGGTCCTTCTTCTACAAGAGTTTGACTTAGAAATCAAGGATCGAAAAGGAGTAGAGAATCCAGTAGCCGACCATTTATCACGACTAGAAAATGAAAGCGAGAAAAATATGCACATTGAGATTAGCGAAAACTTTCCTGATGAGCGATTACTTGCAGTGTCAAATACGAGTAACACTCCTTGGTACGCAGATTTTGTTAATTTTATAGTAAGTAACGTATTTCCGCCAGATATAGATTATCAACAAAGGAAGCGTTTTCTTCACCAAGTAAAATTCTATCTTTGGGATGCTCCATATATGTTTAGAATTTGTGCTGATCAAGTGATCCGGAGGTGTGTATCAGAAGAAGAG
The DNA here is from genome assembly GCA_033032865.1 of Dactylorhiza incarnata. Classification (NCBI taxonomy): domain Eukaryota; kingdom Viridiplantae; phylum Streptophyta; class Magnoliopsida; order Asparagales; family Orchidaceae; genus Dactylorhiza; species Dactylorhiza incarnata. The sequence continues at coordinate 15,347,983 of JAWHQI010000007.1, forward strand.
GTACATGGTATTCTAGAAAAATGTCATGCATCACCTTACGGAGGACACTTTATGGGGGAGCGGACTACTCTGAAAGTATTAGAAGCTGGTTTTTACTGGCCGACTTTGTTTAAGGATGCGCATATGTTTGTTAGGAAATGTGACCGATGTCAAAAGACGGGGAACATCCATCGAGGGGCGAGCATGCCTTTGAATAACATCTTTGAAGTTGAAATTTTTGACGTATGAGGTATCGATTTTATGGGGCCCTTTTGTGAATTCAAATGAGAATTTATATATTCTATTGGCTGTGGATTATGTTTCAAAGTGGGTCGAAGCCATAGCCACGCAAAAGAACGATGCATCGGTAGTATTGAAATTTATCAAGTCCAACATCTTCACTAGGTTTGGTACACCGAGAGCAATAATCAGTGATAGAGGGTCGCACTTCTGTAACTCACAATTCAAAATACTCTTAAAAAAATATGGTGTAACTCATAAAGTCGCTCTTGCATATCACCCGCAAACTAATGGCTTGGCTGAAGTCTCAAACAGGGAAATCAAGTCGATTCTTGAGAAGACAGTGAGCACAAAGCGTAATGATTGGTCAATGAAACTAAATGATGCATTATGGGCATATCGAACTGCATATAAGACACCCATATGAGTGACTCCTTATAAGATGATATATGGAAAGTCGTGTCATCTTCCTGTAGAATTAGAACATAAAGCATATTGGGCCATAAAGAAATTAAATTTTGATTTTCAAGAAGCGGGAAAGAATAGACGGTTGCATCTCAATGAATTGGACGAGATTAGATTCAATGCGTACGAGAATACTAGGCTGTATAAAGAGAGATCGAAGAAATGACACGACTCTAAGGTACAGAAAAGAGAATTTAGGGTAGGACAGCTAGTCCTTTTATACAACTCGCGACTGCGCTTATTCCCTGGAAAATTGAAATCTAGGTGGTCTGGGCCCTTTCGAGTCAAGGAAGTATTTCCGTATGGGGTGGTAACAATCTGTAACGAGAAAGATGGTTCGATATTCAGGGTGAATGGACAACGACTCAAGGAGTATTACGAGGGTAATGATCATCGTGATGCGATGGTCATAAATTTGCAATAGGAAGTTGCGAGAAGAATGTCCTGCCGGGACGTATTAAATTAGACGCTTGGTGGGAGGCAACCCATCCAATATGAAATATTTAAAATTTATATGCTGATAACTTAGTAAAGGCTATGTGAGTGAAAGAAGAAAAACACAAGATGATGACCATCAAGGAATAGAAGAAAAGAAAAAAATTCGGTTAAGAAAAGAAAGAAATTAAAGTAGGCTGAAAATTTTTCTAAGTCAAATTCGTCTAAGGCAATTGTTACAACAACTGGAAATAATTGTTACAACATTGTCACTGTTGCACAAAATTGTTACAACGCAGAAAATAAAATGTTATCACATTGCTCGCTTTGTGCAATTCCTTCAGGATTTCGCACGCCGGATGGGTTCGACGTTCGTCGAACCGGATTCTAATTTAACCGCCGCATAGGTTCGACGTTCGTCGAACCTATTTCCTAATGCAATCTGATCGGCTACTAATTCGACGTTCGTCAAACCTATTTCCTAATGCAATCTGACCGGCTACTAATTCGACGTTCGTCGAACCTATTTCCTAATTTAATCTGACCGGCTACTAGTTAGACTTTCGTCGAACCCAATTCCATATATAATATAACCGCCGGCTAGGTTAGATTTTCGTCTCGCTCAGGCTTCTGTGAAGAAAGGCGGCCGACATACGATACTGTGGAGGAGCGGCGACCATTCTCGCGTAGAGAAGCGGAGGAGAACATCGAAGTAGCAGGCACTTCGTGAGTCGGCGAGAGTGTCCTTGCAACTCGACATCATGGTGCGTCGGCATCAGAGCGAGGAGGTGGCTGGAGCGCAGAAAGAGGTAATACTCTGACCTTCTCCCTCATGCTAAGCAGTATACTTTGTTAGAGGTTGATTTCTCTTAACCTCATTTTCAATTTAGGAAAAGAAAGAAAAGGGGCAAGGGAAAGAGTGAAGCCCAGGAATTTGGAAATTTTTTTACTCCATCGGCTGAGAGAAGGTTCCAAATGCAAAAGGAAATACCCTGCATCTATGAGAGGGGTTTTAAATTGGGAAAAAAGCATGGAGTATTAGTTACGCTGACCAAATTGAAACTCTAAAATGGGAGTATTTTTGTCATCCTAGGTCAGAAGCTATACTTCCATTGGTTTATGAATTCTATGCAAATGCGAAGAATTCAGATGGGGAAATCGTAACCGTAAGAGGGAAAAAGGTAGATTTTTCAGCAGCTAATATAAGTGAAATGTTTGGCCTTGCAGAACATGGTTTCCCTGATTATACAGACATTCTGAATAATGTCCGTTTGGATGAAATGGTACGGATATGATGTTGCACAACACAACCAGAATGGGTCAGCCGAACAAGAAAAGCAATTAAGACTACTTGTTTAAAGCGGGAAGCAAAGGTTTGGTTGCTCTTTATGAATGCGAGCATCATACCCACCCGCCATTCCAATACTGTCACCATGGATAGGTTTGCTCTGTTCTTTGGAATCATGACGGGGATGGAGTTTGATCTAGCAAAGATTATCAGTTTACAACTACGACAAAAGATTGATGAACAAAAGCCTAAGCATTTGTGGTTCCCGACTCTTATCACCGACCTTTGTCGAAATGCCGGGGCAGTTGAGCATGCTGATGATTTAATCACACAAGTGAAACACCATATCACCAAGACTGTTATTGAGGTGAACGTTAAGGCATCCAAAAGTAAGGAGGTGGACTCATTCATCAATCCACCAGCTGGTGAACCTGAATGCCTTAGACTCCCCTTGGCAGATTTGGACAATGCAACAAAGAGAATGATGGACAATTTAGAATACTTAAAAGAATATCAACGGTACCAGCATCTCTATTTTGAGTCGCAATTCAGGGATCTTCGGGCTAACCAACATCAATTGATGCTGAAAGCAAAAATTCTGATCCCAACTCCTAATATAAGAATGTCAGGCCAATGGGACCGCCAGGGTATCTTGATGTTAAGGGATCGACTTAGGTTGGATCCATCGGCATGGTTGTCAAAGGCCGACGTGGGAAGCGAATCAGATTGGGACGAAGAAGAAGGTTTTGAAGATGAGGAAATCACAGACGAAGAAGATGATGATGAAGAGAAAGAAAATGACGAATCCGAGGACGACGACGAAGGTGAAGATGAGGAGGACTAGTCGAATCATCTCTTTTTATATTATTTTATTTACAAACATGGTTATATTTTGATATTGCCTACTTGATTACATGACATGAACTATATTGCTGCTATTATCTAATCGACTGGACTAACTTGAATGCTTTTTAGTGTGATATTTTCTTTTATTTCATCTATGATGTTAGCTGTGTTGCATTTTTGTTGGTGTTGGTTTTACTCTTACTTGCATAGCACTCTCTTATACTACTGCTTATTATTAGATGCTTATTAATGATTAGTGCACTTTGGTGAGTCCTGAGGCTTGATTCTTATGATTTATGAGTAATGATATTTATTATCATGATTTTATTCTGAGGTGCTGCTTAAGGATTGCTGCCCACATGTTATTATGATTAATGATATTTCCATTTACTATTGATGATCTATAATTATATCTCATGTTTTAATGCCTATCCATTCTAGAAATTGTAAATATGCAGGCCTGATTATTGTGATTAAGTGTGGAGGTGGGAGTAACATGGATGTAAACAAGAAGTCTTGAACATCCATTCCATCACATTCAATTCAATTCAGGGGAGTTTCCTATTTCGATTTCGATTCTCCTTATATTTGTGTATTGCACCATTCCAGTATTTGCATGAAATGGTTTCTTTGCTAGGGACTAGCAAAGTCTAAGTGTGGAGGTGGGGGTAATATAACCTCTACCACTTGAGTGAAGATTAAATTAACCTTACATGAATTTAATGATCTTAATTCTTGTTTTTATTAATCAATAAGTTACTTAAGTGTTCTATGATAATTAATTGGTATGGCTTATCAATCTTAGGAGTTCAATTCATGAATTTGAAGTTAGTAAATTTTTGTTTGGATAATGCTCATTTAGGCAATTATTTCATGCACAAAATTTTTTGTTTACAACTAAGGCAATTTTTGATATTGACTTATGCAAATACCAGGGAGGGTGAGCAAGATCTGAGTTAACGATGCAAGTCAAGACTTGAGTTTAGGAAGTTAATCCATTTTGAGCATCCACTAAATACTTTGAGCCTTATCCTTACCACGTTGATATACACCATTCCATGCTTAAATTCCCTAAGTTCTTACTAGTTGTATCCTAGTAAGTTAGCCATTTATGGGTGTTTAATTTTAAAAAAAGGTTAAATTTCATAGTGATATGTGGCCTAAGTATTGGTATACATACTTGGAATGACCCCAACTATGATAAAAAAGTAAAAAAAGAGCACCATAGTGATATGTGGCCTAGGTATGTACACTTGTACTTGGAATGATCCCTACTATGAAAAAATATATATATATATATATGTTGATAAACACCATATTATGATAAACTTGCTAAGAGTATTAACTAGGGAATGCCATTCTACTATCAAAGTTACACATAAATTTCGAACCAAGCCAAAGTCATTCCGATATTCAATTGAACTGATGTGGGGACTTAAATCAATAGCTTAGCATATTCTTATCCTTTCCAATAAATGCAGAGGTTCAATAAGAAATATTGCATAAGAGTAAATTTTTTTTAGCACTCACCGCACTAAAATTCTTATTTGAGCATTATCTTTTATTCAAGCTAATGGAGTTATGAATGGTTGAATTTTTATTAATTGTAGGCTTATCAATTGAGTAAAGCGAATTTCTATAGTATGCTTTGATTAAAATTTTTTACAAGGATGAAAGATCATTTGAATTTATGTTATGTTATTAGTTCTTCATTCAAGCCAGTAATTTAAATGATCTTTGCTAGGGACTAGCAAAAGTTTAAGTGTGGAGGTGTGATAACTTCCTAAAAAGAAGTTATCTAGCCCTTTATTTTGACTTATTATTTTATTATAAATGAAAAAAATGATCAAAATGAATATAAAATGTAAATAAATTCATGTTTATTTCAATTATGGATCATTTGACTAAAATCATATGTTTTCTTATTAGAAACGCCGAAGAAATCGACTCGGAGAAGAAAAGCTGGACTTAAATATTTTGTCTGGTTCAAGTTGTTATAACATCCATTTTTGGATGTTACAACAAATCTGGCGGATTTAAAAATTGAATTCCGAATTTTGCGCTAAATTTAATTATGGAAGGATGCGTCTCTTGGGCTTGGGCTGCTCGTTTTTAGGCAGGAAATAACCTCCAGCAAAGGGATTCGAAATTGGAGAGGAAGAAAAGGAGTTTTGGAGAGAAAGAGAACTAGGGTTGGCGAAAAACCCTAGTGGAGAAGAAGGAGACCGGATTGGATCTTCAGCGGATTGTGCACATCTTTGAGTGGAATTTCCTGCACTATTTGACTCTCTTAAGCATGTCTAGTAAGATCTTTCTTATTTGGTTTCATCTCTCCACCATGAACTAATTTCTTAGATCTTGTATGTTGTGAGTACTTTGTTTTGTTGTGATGTTTAGATTCTAATGCTTGTATGGATGTTTAAAATACTATCTTTATCGAATTCATGATTTTGTTCTTGGAAAGTTTGGCTTAAGTTCATCTTTAAAATTTGCTTGGCAAGATTCGAGAGAGGAGTCAGGCTAGATGATTGCTTTATATTGCACGACAAGATTCGAGAGAGGAGTTGCGTAAATATTTCACCAAAGTTTCCATTTTTATACTGCACTGCGAGATTCGAGAGAGGAGCGGTGAAAGTATCATGAATTTTCAATATAACATAAAGGTAGAAAGAGATTTCATCTTTTGCTAGCAACATCGATTGTGTGCTTTATGATAGTCTTTTCCACCTAAGTTAGAGATAACTAGGGGGATTAAGAATATGGATTTCAGAGATCGAGAGATGATGACATCCACTTTCAAATCGTTGCAAGATAGTTTATCAAGCATTTCATAAAGATTCTTTCATAAAAATCATCACAATAAGCAAAGGAAATCAATATACAAGATTATTTCTCAAAACTGATATTTCTCCAATTAAGTTGGTAAAAAGTATTCTTAAGTAAACCTTGTTTAGTTTTGTTGTTATTGTTAATTTTTCATTATTAAACTCACTCTAATTATTCCGCTTGAATTTAAAGAAAAGGTAGAACTAGTACTTGCGAGCACTAAATCAATCACTTCTCCGAGGGAACGATCTTTTCTCACTTTATATTACTTGATTCGAAACGTGCACTTGCGTTAAAACGTAAATCTATTTTGGGCGTATCAAGGGGGGCAGGCCGCCCCTCACCATCTCGCCCCCGGTGCTGGGGCGGGGGCGAGAGGGGGGCAGGCCGCCCCTCACCATCTCGCCCCCTGCTGGGGCGGGGGAGAGAGGGGGTAGGCTACCCCTCACCATCTCGCCCCCCTGCTGGGGTGGGGGAGAGAGGGGGCAAGCCTCCCCTCACCATCTCGCCCCCCCCCCCCCCCCTGCTGGGGAGGGGGCGAGAGGGGGCAGGCCTCCCCTCACCATCATTCCCCCCTGCTGGGGCGGGGGCGAGAGGGGGGCAGGTCACCCCTCACCATCTCTCCCCCCTGCTGGGGCGGGGGCGAGAGGGGGGCAGGCCGCCCCTCACCATCTAGCCCCCCTGCTGAGGCGGGGGTGAGAGGGGGGCAGACCGCCCCTCACCATCTCGCCCCCCTGCTGGGGTGGGGGAGAGAGGGGGGCAGGCCGCCCCTCACCATCTCGCCACCCATGCTGGGGCGGGGGCGAGAGGGGGCAGGCCGCCCCTCACCATCTCGCCTCCTTGCTGGGGCGGGGGCGAGAGGGGGGCAGGCCACCCCTCACCATCTCGCCCCCCTGCTGGGGCGGGGGCGAGAGGGGGCAGGCCGCCCCTCACCATCTCGCCCCCCTTGCTGGGGCGGGGGCGAGAGGAGGGCAGGCAACCCCTCACCATCTCGCCCCCCTTGTTGGGGCGGGGGCGAGAGGGGGGCAGGCCGCCCTCACCATCTAGCCCCCCTGTTGGGGCGGGGGCGAGAGGGGGGCAGGCCGCCCCTCACCATATCGCCCCCCTGCTGGGGCGGGGGCGAGAGGGGGGCAGGCCGCCCCTCACCATCTCGCCCCCTGCTGGGGTGGGGGCGAGAGGGGGGAAGGCCGCCCCTCCTCCCCTCGCCCCCATTGCTGGTTGGGCGAGCGGGAAGCTCCCGCCTCCACCGCTCGCCCCCTTCTCTTCCTGCCCTGGACCGTGCTGGAAAATAGTGTCTTACAATACCCCTTGGGTCCCGGGGGCCTACTCGGCGAATACAAGGTTGTACACAATCCCCGCTCTTTTCGAGCGAGGTACACGTTCGGAAAGAAAAGTCCAACCCTGCGTATTCGGCGAGTGGTGCTGAGTGAAATAGAGACCAAGACCCCACATCGTCTCGGTGAAAATTTACTCAAGCCTCCCAAAGAGGCCGATCTCGGGGGAAAAATACTTACCCTCCCTGCCAGCTAGAGAGAGCCCGGTCAGCGGAACCATCCGTGGGGAAAAATACTTACCCTCCCTGGGAGGTCAATCTGCTCTGCCGGCTAGAGAGAGCCCGGTCAGCGGAACCGTCCGAGGGGAAAAATACTTACCCTCCCTGGGAGGTCAACCTGCGCTGCCGGCTAGAGAGAGCCCGGTCAGCGGAACCGTCCGAGGGGAAAAATACTTACCCTCGCTGGGAGGTCGACCTGCCCTGCCGGCTAGAGAGAGCCCGGTCGGCGGAACCGTCCGAGGGGAAAAATACCTACCCTCCCTGGGAGGTCAACCTGCCCTGCCGGCTAGAGAGAGCCTGGTCCGCGGAACCATCCGAGGGGAAAAAATACTTACCCTCCCTGGGAGGTCAACCTGCCCTGCCGGCTAGAGAGAGCCCGGTCAGCGGAACCATTAGTGGGGAAAAATACTTACCCTCCCTGGGAGGTCAACCTGCCCTGCCGGCTAGAGAGAGACCGGTCAGCGGAACCATCCGAGGAAAAAAAATACTTACCCTCCCTGGGAGGTCAACCTGCCATGCCGGCTAGAGAGAGCCCGGTCAGCGGAACCATCCGAGGGGAAAAGTACTTACCCTCCCTGGGAGGTCAAGCTGCCCTGCCGGCTAGAGAGAGCCCGGTCAGCTGAACCGTTCGAGGGGAAAAATACTTACCCTCCCTAGGAGGTCAACCTGCCCTGCCGGCTAGAGAGAGCCCGGTCAGCGGAACCATCCGAAGGGAAAAATACTTACCTTCCCTGGGAGGTTAACCTGCCCTGCCGGCTAGAGAGAGCCCGGTCAGCGGAACCGTCCGAGGGGAAAAATACTCATCCTCCCTAGAAGGTCAACCTGCCCTGCCGGCTAAAGACAGTCCGGTCAGCGGAACCGTCCGAGGGGAAAAATACTTACCCTCCCTGGGAGGTCAACCTGCCCTGCCGGCTAGAGAGAGCCCGGTCAGCGGAACCGTCCGAGGGGAAAAATATTTACCCTCCCTGGGAGGTCAACCTGCCCTGTCGGCTAGAGAGAGCCCGGTCAGCGGACCCGTCCGAGGGGAAAAATACTTACCCTCCCTGGGAGGTCAACCTGCCCTGCCGGCTAGAGAGAGTCCGGTCAGCGGAACCATTCGAGGGGAAAAAAATACTTACCCTCCCTGGGAGGTCAACCTGCCCTGCCGGCAAGAGAGAGCCCGGTCAGCGGAACCATCCGAGGGGAAAATACTTACCCTCCCTGGGAGGTCAACCTGCCCTGCCGGCTAGAGAGAGCCCGGTCAGCGGAACCATCCGAGGGGAAAAATACTTAGCCTCTCTGGGAGGTCAACCTGCCCTGCTGGCTAAAGAGAGCTCGGTCAGCGGAACCATCCGAGGGGAAAAATACTTAGCTTCCCTGGGAGGTCAACCTGCCCTGCCGGCTATAGAGAGCCCGGTCAGCGGAACCGTCCGAGTGGAAATATACTTAGCCTAATACATTCTAGCGTGACCAATCGGAGATAAAATTGATTATGACTAAGAACTTGCAGATACAAAGTTCGCTCAGAATGCTCACTCTTGGAGATTGTTCTACTCTTGTCACTGCCATTGTTGACCTTCGGCCCTCATCTCCAGAAACTCTGGATAGGTGGACGTCGCGTGACCTTACTCCTGATGGAAGTCACAGTAAGGTAACTCCACTCGGATGCCCCCTCTTCCTCCCGCGCGGTTCCTTCTTCTTCTTTGGCCGATCACCATGGTTTGCTGAGGCGGCGGAGGGGTGTCCTCTGCCCCTGCCTCCACCTCGGGGGGCCGGTCCCCTCCTCCTGGAAGTTATCCTCCTCTTGGTCGAACTTCCTCTTGGGAGCCTCTACCCTCCCCCATGCTGCCTTGTCTCCGGCTCACCCAGCTTGGCCAACCTTCTTGCGAACTCCGGGTTGGCCTCCTCACTCTCGATTTCTTTCGCCACCCTTTCCATCAATTCTTCAAAGGATGGGGGAGACTTTCGCTTCAAGCTCATCTTGAAGAACCCCTCCCGCAGCCCCACTGTGAAGGCGAGCTGGAGGGTGAACCCTGGTACCTCTTGGACAAGCAAAACCTCTTCCTGGAACCTATCTACATAGTGAGCCAGTGACTCCATTGGCTCTTGCTTGATCTTGAAGAGTGCTTCGGCATCCCTCTTCCTCTTCCTTGACGTCGAGAAGCGCAACAGGAAACCTCAACGCAAGTCTTCGAAGGCATAGATAGACCCCCGGGGAGTTGGTGGAACCAATCCCTTGCCTTCTCCTTCAAAGTGGTCGCGAAGAGTCGGCACTTGAAAGCGTCTGACATGGGCCTGATGGAGACCATGTCCTCAAACCACTGCAGGTGCAGGACTGGGTCATCTTTGCTGGAGTAGTGAGACATCTCCGGCCCCCTGAACCCCTCTGGAACCGGGGCTGAGAGAACGAGCTCACAAAAAGGACTTCCCTTGTTCGCCCCATTTGGGGCTGGGCAAATGGGGGTATGACACCTCCTCGCTCGCCCCCTTGGGGCTGGGCGAGTGGGGGTATGAAACCTCCCCGCTCACCCCCTTGGGGCTGGGCGAGTGGGGGTATGGAACTTCCCCACTCGCCCCCTCCTTGGGGACCGGGCGAGTGGGGGATGAATGCCTCCCCACTCCCCCCACTGGTACCTCCTTCCTGGATGGCTGGCCGGGAGTGCTCTCGCCCACCTGCTGAGGTGGGACCTCCAGACCACCTCCTCTCCTGCCTTCGCCTATCGTGGCGAAAGCTACCTGCAAGGTCTGCAGGACCTCCCGCTTGAAATTTTCAAACATCTCCAACCTCACTCCAGCCATCGGGGGCTGCGAGTGGCCCGGGTCGGATCCTCCTCCACCTCAAGCCATGAAGCTTAGCTTGAGATTTTCTTGTGTTGGTCACTCTCCACGCTAACCGCACCATAATGTTGAAACCAATAACTGGTCTCTTGTGGAGTTCGGGTCCTCAACAAGTTGATGGGTGACCTCACACTTACTTCTCCCAAGGGAGAGCTCTAGGCTAAGAGGCTAAGGAACTAGGAATGAGACCACGGGCTTAGCGAGGAGGTCCCACCACACACCCGGAAGATCTTAGAGCGCTTCCCCTCCCAAGCCAATGCTAAGCTTGGGCACCTTTGTAGGCTCTCTCCACCCACCAAAGAAACATGGGGAGAGAGTGGCCAAAAGAGAAGTAAAGAGAAGTCCTCCAAATGGTGCCCCCTTGGTCCTATTTATAGGATTCTGGTCTTGGTCTGCTGATAGCCATAATCTGGCCTACGAGATTACGAAAATGCCCCCCAATTTGCCCTGCCAATAGCCAAATCCCGCCATTCTGAGGCGTTAAACACAGACCCTCCCCCCTCTTGTGGCTGGGCGAGAGGGGGCAGGATACCCCCTTACTGGGGCGGGGGCGAGAGGGGGGCAGGCTGCCCCTCACCATCTCGCCCCCTTGCTGGGGCAGGGGCGAGAGGGGGAGCAGGCCGCCCCTCACCATCTCACCCCCCTGCTGAGGGGGGGGGGGGGGGCGAGAGGGGGGCAGGCCGCCCCGCACAATCTCACCCCCCTGCTGGGGCGGGGGCGAGAGGGGGGCAGGCCGCCCCTCACCATCTCGCCCCCCCTGCTGGGGCGGGGGCGAGAGGGTTGCAGGCCGCCCCTCACCATCTCGCCCCCTGCTGGGCAGGGGCGAGAGGGGGGGCAGGCCGCCCCTCACCATCTCGCCCCCTTGCTGGGGCAGGGATGAGAGGGGGGCAGGCCGCCCCTCACCATCTCGCCCCCCCTGCTGGGTCGAGGGCGAGAGGGGGGCAGTCCGCCCCTCACCATCTTGCCCCCCTGCTGGGGTAGGGGAGAGAGGGGGGCAGGCCGCCCCTCACCATCTCGCCCCCCCTGCTGGGGCGGGGGCGAGAGGGGGGCAGGTCGCCCCTCATCATCTCTCCCCCCTGCTGGGGCGGGGGCGAGAGGGGGGCAGGCCACCCCTCACCATCTCGCCCCCCTACTGGGGTGGGGGCGAGAGGGGGGCAGGCCGCCCCTCACCATCTCGCCCCCCTGCTGGGGCGAGGGAGAGAGGGGGGTAGGCCGCCCTCACCATCTCGCCACCCCTGCTGGGGAGGGGGCGAGAGGGGGGCAGGCCGCCCCTCACCATATCGCCCCCCTCCTGGGGCGGGGGAGAGAGGGGGCAGGACGCCCCTCACCATCTCGCCCCCCTGCTGGGGCGGGGGCGAGAGGGGGGTAGGCCGCCCCTCACCATCTCGCCCCTCTGCTGGGGCGGGGGCGAGAGGGGGGGGGGGGGGGGGGCAGGCCGCCCTCACCATCTCGCCCCCCCTGCTGGGGTGGGGGAGAGGGGGGCAGGCCGCCCCTCCTCCCCTCTCCCCCTTGCTGGTTGGGCGAGCGGGAAGCTCCCGCCTCCACAACTCGCCCCCTTCTCTTCCTGCCCTGGACCGTGCTGGAAAATAGTGTATTAAAATACCCCTTGGGTCCCGGGGGCATACTCGGCGAATACAGGGTTGTACATCCATGGTGGGTTTCTAATGTAGTGATGGTAAAGAAGGGGGATAAGAGGCGGAGGATGTGCGTGGTCTTTCTCTCTGTTGAACAAGGCATGTCCCAAGGATTGTTACCCCTTACCTCGAATCGATGCATTGGTAGACCTAGCTGTAGACTTCCCGGTAATGAGCTTCTTGGATGCATTCTCATGTTACAATCAAATTCGAATGCATCCGCCCGATGTTAAGGATGTTTCCTTCATCACAGACGACGAGTGTTATTGTTATAAGATGATACCCTTCGGGCTGAGGAACGCAGGAGCAACCTACCAAAGGATGATGGACCGAGTCTTCAATGAATAAAAAGGCAGGAACCTAGAAGTCTATGCAGATGACTTGATGGTAAAAAGCAGGGACGTGGAGTCTCACCTGCAGGATTTGGTGGAGACCTTCTCTACCCTTCAGAGGTTCAAGATGAGACTTAACCCTTCTAAATGTGTCTTCGGAGCAAGTCGAGAAAAGTTCCTGGGTCACCTACTCACCCCGGAGGGGGTCGGGCCCAATCCGGACAAGGTAAAAGCCATCCTGGAGTTGGAGTCGCCAAGGAGTGCGAAGGAGATTCAAAGGTTGACAGGGAAGCTGGCAGGGTTGAGCAGATTTCTCTCCCGGGCCGGAGAAAAGTGCTCACCTTTCTTCAAAGCTCTAAGGGGGAATCAAAAGTTTGAATGGTCGCAAGAGTGCGAGGCGACATTCCAAGCCCTGAAGAGGCAGCTGACGCAAGCTCCGCTGCTGCAAGGACCGAGAGAAGGAGAAGACTTGTTCCTCTATCTTGGGGTGGGCACCGAGGCAGTAAGCTCGGTCCTGGCCCAAGAAGAGGGGAAGAGGCAGCTTCCAATCTACTATGCCAACCGAGTCCTGAAGAAGGCGGAGCTCAGATACCCCATTTTGGAGAAGCTGGCGTTCGCTTTAATCATTTCGGTCAGGAAGCTCCGGCCCTACTTCCAGGCGCATTCGGTTAAGGTAGTAACTGACCACCCTCTTCACAACGTCATCGAAGGGGTAGAGCACTCAGGTCGGTTGGCGAAGTGGGCAGTCGAGCTCAGTGAGTTTGATGTTTCCTTTATTCCACGACTGTCCATGAAGGCTTGTCCGCACCCTAACGGGGGGTGTGGCTTGGCCGCACCCCCTAGGGGTGCGGTTTGGCCGCACCCCAAAGGTGAGGTGTGGCCTGGCCGCACTCCCATGGGGTGCGGCTTGGCCGCACCCTGATAGGGGTTCGGCTTGGCTTGGACGCACCCGTGAGGGTGCGGTTTGGTCGCACCCTCCATTATGGGGGGGGGGGGGGGGGGTATCCGCACCCCACTAGTGGGGTGCCGACTAACCGCATCCCAATAGTGGGGTGCGGTCTTGACGGCGCATAGCGCCGGTAGAGCGTAAATTGTGCTCGGCGGATTCTTTCACTCCCATGATCATGGGTTGGATTCTTGACCCCACTAACCCACTTTTCATTAGTGGAGCATTCTCTAAACGCACCCCAAGAATACTTATAAATATTCGGGTGCATATCAAATGGTTATCGTAGAATAACCCATCATTTTTTCAACAACCCGAAAGTTCTCTCTGTGACATTTCTTTTTTTAGCATGATTTAAGTTAATTAATTTTTTATAATTTGTTGAGTTGTTACCCTGTTTTGACACTCTTTAAGGTGATAACATGTCGACCAATAAGGGGCAAGAAATCCTGGACCATTCATGTAGCCGACATTGACAAGCTAGTACTTACCTATACATTGAAAACGAGTAATTAGTATACATGTATATATTTGTTGCGGCTTCTCAACGCCCTCGGTAGACCGGTTTTAATTCGGTCCGTCTTAGCCCGGGCGGTCGAGTGCGCACACAGTCAGAATGTTGCAGAGAGAAAATGCTGAAAATGGTACACACAGATCTTTAGCGTGGAAAACCCTCCAAATGGTGAAAAACCACGTGGCCGGGACGGTGCTGGCCGAAATCCACTATGTTGTGCTGTTACAGGGCTTTCTTGGGGAATGCGAGGGCGACAGGCCGCGCCTCGTTACAGTTGTGAGAGAGAGAGAGAGAGATCTCCGTGGGTGACAGGCCACCACTTAGGAGTTGATTGCCTTGCTGTGCGTCTGGTGCGGCTGCGCGCTTGCTGGGTGAGCACTTCATTGAGCGCCTTGACTTTGCTGCTCTGGTTCGGGGTGCTCGTCTCGAACGGCGTAGCACTGCTTCCTCGGTAAGAGGCACTCGCAGGAAGAACCTGTCAGTTAGTAAAAAGGGATGGCGGAGTGTAGAGAGAGAAACTCTGAGGGAAGGAGGAAATGAAGAGAGAGAGAGTCTGGGAGAGAATGAGAGATCGGATCCAAATGAAGACCCTTGAGGGTCTATTTATAGGCTTGGGAAGTGGAAGTTACGGTGGTTACGGTGGTTATCGCGGATAACCACCAAATGGAGGGCCGAGATCGTTGGCGACGATCGAAGGGTCGCGATCGCGCGAGACGATCGGAGGGCCGCGGGGGCCTTGGAGAGATCCGACGGTGGAGAATGAAGGGCGGCGACGGCGGTGGCCGGCCATGGGTGGCCGGCCATGGCCGCCGGCCGGCGGCCGGCGGGCGGCGGCCGGCGGCCGGCCGGCGGCGGGCGGCGGGCGGCGGCCGGCCGGTGGCGGCCGGCAGGAGGTTGGCGGCGGTTGCGATCCCGCGCGGGGCGGTTGGGATCCCGCGCGAGGTGGTTTGGATCGGTGCGTGGTTGTTTGGATCCGCCGCGCGGGAGTGGGATCCGGTGTGCGAAGGTGGGATTCGGTGTGCGGCGGTTTTCGGGATCCGGTGTGCGAAGGTGGGATTCGGTGTGCGGGAATGAGATCCGGTGTGCGGTGGTTATCATTTTTTCAATAAATAGGGGGAACCCATCATTTGCCCCCCAAATCCTACGCTTGGAGCGCACGGAGAGCGATAGGATTTTATCTTTATGACTTGTATTCGTGAGCGATGGCCGGAGTGAGCTCGGGTGCGGAGGTTGGCGGTGATGATGGCGGTGCCAAGGTGAGCGTGCGGGTGAAAGGCCCAACTTCCCCAAAGGCGGTCGAACGGGCGCACATGAGGCGCGTGGAGGGAACGGGCGGCCGCGTGCTCGCGCGGAGGGGTGCGTGCGAGGGCCGCACCCGCACTTGATCGCGCGGCGGGGCGCGTGCGTGAGTTGCCGCACGGATCACTGCGCGGGCCACCGCACGGCGGTGGCGCGCGTGCGGACTGCCGCGCGGCGACAGTGCGCGCGCGGGCTGCCGCGCGGCGACAGCGCGCGCGCGGGCTGCCGCGCGGCGACAGCGCGCGCGCGGCGACAGTGCGCGCGCGGGCTGCCGCGCGGCGACAGCGCGCGCGCGGGCTGCCGCGCGGCGACAGCGCGGCGACAGCGCGCGCGCGGCGACAGCGCGGGCGGTCGCGCGGCGACAGCGCGCGCGCGGGCTGCCACGCGGTGACAGCGCGCGCGGGGGCTGTCGCGCGGCGACAGCGTGCGCGCGGGCTGCCGCGCGGCGACAGCGCGCGCGGGGGCTACCACGCGGCGACAGCGCGCGCGCGGGCTGTCGCGCGGCGACAGCGCGCGCGCGGGCTGCCGTGCGGCGATAGCGCGGGCTGTCGCGCGGCGACAGCGTGCGCGCGGGCTGCCGCGCGGTGATAGCGTGGGCTGTCGCGCGGCGACAGCATGCGCGCGGGCTGTCGCGCGGCGACAGTGCGCGCGGGGGCTGTCGCGCGGCGACAGTGCGCGTGCGGGCTGCACCTGCGGAGTCTGCCGCGTGTTCGTGTGCGTGTCCATGGTGCTTACCTGCGTGCGAAGTTCGCGCGGTGGTCAGCCTCGCGGATGGGCTCTCCTTATCCTTTTCTGAGGTTCGTGCTGACGTTTTTATTTTTGTCTTTCAGGCTACTCGGCGTGGTGGGCAAAGTCGCCCAATGCGACTGGGCTCGAGTCTTACTCTCGATCATGTCGCCATATGGAGGAGGCGCTTCAACCTGCCCCCCGAATTGGAGATTCGAATCCCAGGTCCTGAGGAGCGAGTACAGAATCCGCCTCGGGGTTGGATGACCCTTTGCGAGTCGTCACTTCGGAGTGGCTTTCGTCTCCCGGTGTGCGAGGAGTTGATCCAGATCCTGAAATTTTGCGGCGTCCCAGTGTCACAGTTTACGCCTCAGGGGATGGTGCAGATCATGGGGCTGATCGCCTTCTTCCGCGAGCACGGTGCGAAGTTCTCCCTGGGCCTTTTCAAGGAATGGTGCGAAGTGCGGGTTGATGTCGGAGGTCGTATTGAAGTCTTTAGCAACAAGAGATGGCTGGAGTTCGAGACCCGTGTGGACCGCTGGCACGGGAATACTTTATTTGGCTATGTCAGGAACCCGGAGGGACTACCGGAGGTGTGGAACTCTTTACCCGATCGTTGTCGGCGCCTCAAAGGGCGTGAGCGGGAGTTTTCTCCTGTCCTCGGATTTTCAGATGCTCGAGAGCTGGGGAATATTTTGCACAGTATTTCCCTGTTCGTGGACGAGAAGCGCCTGCTTTTATGCGGGCTGTCCGTTGATGCTGGTCGTGCCGCTGCTGTTCCTCTTGTTCGAGACAGAAAAAGGAAGTTGGTTTTTAAAGGTCTGGAGGAGCCAGGTCCTGCTCCTTCACCGGTACAGGATGCTCCTCAGGAGGAGGCGGTTCCTTGTGTATCTGGAGCTGATGGCGAGCCGGCTGATGAGGAGGTCGAGGTCCTGGGATCTACTGCCCCCCAGGCTTCTCCGGAGCGAGGCACAGCTCGAAAGGTGCCGGAAGGAAAGAGGGTCTCTTCCTCTCTGGAGGCCATGAGCCAAGCGGTAAGCAGGATTTCTTACTTCCTCTTGTATAGCGTCATTCTGTGGTTGCGGCCCTGACTTATAACCCCTTCTTTTGTGCAGATGGAGACTCAGACATCGATTGCGCACACATGGAACAATCATTATGTGAGCTTGAAGGACGGGTTTATGACCATTCAGGGTGAGCTTCGGGAGGCGAGGAGCGCCCTTGTGGAGGCGGAGAGACGGCGAGATCGCGACATCTCGCGCTTCAGGCGGATTGGCTCGGAGATGCAGGAAGAGCTGGAGAGGACCAAGTCCGGTCTCGGTGCGGAGAAGGCGGCGTTGGAGGAGGCCTTGCGATCCTTAGAGGCAGCCCGTGGTGACGTAGTGTGCCGGGATGCAGAGTTGGAGCAGTGCCGAGCCGAGATAGCGCGTCTTTCTTTCGTGGAGCGGGAGACCGAGCTGAAGGCGGCTGGCTTGGCCGAGTACTTGGAGTCGATTGATTACTTGTGGGACCGTTGCTTGGTTGCCGAGGAGGTCCGAGATGAGATCTGGACTCAGGAGGTGGAGCCTCATCTGGAGGATTCACGAGAGCTTGCCCTTCGACAGGGAGCGTCGAAGGCTCTTCGGATGGTATCCCGGAAGCGGGGCTATGATGTCAGTGGCCTTGGCTTTGATGACTGATCAGAGGAGGAGGACCCTAGCCCTGATGAGGAGTGATTTCTTTAGCTGCTTGCAGCCGTGTTTGCCGGATATGGTTGTATCTCTTTGATTGTATTTATCGTACTTGTCATCTGCACGATCTTGTTAGTCTGGTTGTTAGCATCTGCATAGTTTGATTATTTTCAAAGTTACAGATGAGTTTGCGCGGGCTTGAGCTCGCGGTTTTTATAGAATAGGTGCGCGGATCTGGCACGCTGATTTTTTTGCACGAGTCTGTCTCGCGGCTAAAATAGGTGCACGAGCCTGGCTCGCGACTTTTATAAAATAGGTGCACGGGTCTGGCCCGCGGCTTTTTTGCACGAGTCTGGCTCGCGGCTTGGCCGGTGAATGTTTATATTCGAACCGGGGGTAAACGTAAGGGGGGCAGGCCCCTACGGTGCATGAGTCTGGCTCACGGCTTTTTGCACGAGTCTGGCTCGCGGCTTTGCCGGTGAATGTTTATATTCGAACCGGAGGTAAACGTAAGGGGGGCAGGCCCCTACGGTGCATGAGTCTGGCTCGCGGCTTTTTGCACGAGTCTGGCTCGTGGCTTTGCCGTAAAGGGGGGCAGGCCCCTACGGTGCCCAAGCAACGTTGAGGCAATGTGCCCAAGCAACGCTGAGGCGAGGTGCCCAAGCAACGTTGAGGCAATGTGCCCAAGCAACGCTGAGGCGAGGTGCCCAAGCAACATTGAGGCAATGTGCCCAAGCAACGCTGAGGCGAGGTGCCCAAGCAACGTTGAGGCAATGTGCCCAAGCAACGCTGAGGCGAGGTGCCCAAGCAACGTTGAGGCAATGTGCCCAAGCAACGCTGAGGCGAGGTGGTCTTTTGAGCTGCAATGATTGATGAGAAGTGATTGGCATGGATCGAGATTCGCTGCTTGCACATAAAAGTGTAGTCAAATAGTTTGTGCCAGACTCGTACATAAGATGGTAGTAAGATAGTTTGCGCGAGTCAAGGCTCGCGACTTTTACATGACAAGATGAAATAGAATCATTGATAAAAGCAGCGCAGATTCTGCGCGTTCCAGGTGCGTGGGAGTGTCTTTCCCTCCGCCGTTCTGAGCTTGAAGGTTCCTGGTTTCACTGTTGCGGTGACCACATAAGGTCCTTCCCATGCTGGTGAGAGTTTGTCTTTCTGCGGGCCTTTCCCGGCTGCTTCAATGTTGCGTAAGACGAGATCTCCGACGTTGATTGGTCTGGGCTTCACTCTTCTGTCGTAGAGCCGGGCCACACGCCTCTGATAGATGGCAACGCGCTGGGCGGCGCGGTCTCGAGTTTCAGAGATTAAGTCAAGATTTTGGCGGAGTAGTTCGTCATTTGTGCTGGGATCGAAAGTCAGTACCCGGATGCTTGGTACTCCGATGTCGACGGGAATGACGGCTTCGGTCCCATAGCAGAGATTGTACGGGGTCTCTCCTGTTGGAGTCTTCTCCGTCGTGCGGTATGCCCATTGTACATTTGGGAGCGCATCCACCCATTGCCCCCCTGCTTCTTCAAGACGCGTCTTTAGCCCTTTGAGGATGGTGCGGTTGGTGACTTATACCTGCCCATTTGTCTGTGGGTGTGCTACGGCGGTGTGGCGGAGATTGATCTTTAGGTCATCACACATTTTGGTGAAAGATTTCCCAGTAAACTGGGTGCCATTGTCGGCGATGATTGATGATGGGATTCCGAAGCGGCAGATGATGTTCTTCCAGACGAACTGCTTAGCATTCTCTTCCGTGATCTTCGCCAGGGGCTCAGCCTCCACCCACTTGGTGAAATAATCAATTGTCAGGATGATGAATTTTCTCTGCCCCGATGCCAGTGGTAGGGGGCCGAGGAGATCAATCCCCCACTGTGCGAAGGGTCATGCACTCTGGAGCGCGGTGAGCGCAACTGGGGGCTGGTGAGGTACGTTTGCGTGAAGCTGACAGCTCCTGCACTTCTGAACGAGCTCTGCCGCGTCTTTCTTCATTGTTGGCCAATAGAAACCTTGGCGCAAGATTTTTTGGGCTAGCGCCTTTCCTCCCAGGTGCTCTCCGCAGACCCCTCCGTGTACCTCTCGCAAGGCGTAGTCTGCTTCGCCGGCTGGTAAGCACTTTAGATAGGGACCTGAGAATGCCCGTTTGTAGAGTTCCCCATCTATGATGGTGTACGATGCTGCCCGCATTCGTAACCTGCGTGCTTCCAGGCGATCCTCGGGGAGGTGCCCCTGCTCGAGGTAAGCTCGTAGAGGGGTCATCCAAGAAGGTTCTTCCTCATTGATGGCTGCAATCTCCCACGGCCCTGGGATACTTGGGGCCATGATCTCTTCCACGCGGCGTCTTCGCGACTGATAGCTGGATGGTGAAGTTGCCAACTTAGAGAGCGCGTCTGCTCTAGAATTCTGCTCCCGGGGCACGTGCAGGATTTGGTATGATGGGATCTTCTGAAGGAGCGACTTTACGCATGTGAGGTAATGCGCCATCTGGTCACTCTTGGCCTCATAATCTCCCTCAACTTGCGAGACTACAAGCTGGGAGTCGGCATGAATTGTCAAGCTTTCTACCTTACAATCGATGGCGAGCCGGAGGCCGGCGATCAAGGCTTCGTACTCCGCGACGTTGTTGGTTGCTGGGAACTTCAATATGAGGCCATATTCTAGAGTAATCTCATCGGGGCTTATGAGGAGCAGTCCTGCTCCAGCTCCCTCAGCTCCTGAAGCGCCGTCGACGTAGAGAGTCCAACGGGATGTGGTAATATCTTTGACAGGAGTTGCTTCCGGTGGGATGGTGTATTCTACAACAAAGTCAGCGAGCACTTGCGACTTGATGTCCGGCCGGGGCAAGAATTGGATGTCGAACTCGCCGAGTTCTACTGCCCACTTTACAAGTCTCCCTGAGACTTCTGGCTTTTGGAGGATTGCTCGCAGCGGGAGCTGAGTTAGTACTTTCACTGTGTGTGCCTGGAAATAGGGTCGAAGCTTTCGCGCCGAGAAGACGAGCGCTAATGCCATTTTTTCTGCTGCCGGGTATCTGGTTTCAGTATCGGCGAGGACCTTGCTGAGGTAGTAGATCGGTCGTTGCACCCCTCCTTCATCCTTCACAAGAACTGAACTGAGGGCCGTAGGCGAAACTGCAAGGTACAAGAACAGGGTCTCCCCGGGGGTTGGCTTTGAGAGAAGCGGCGGCGAGGCCAGGTACTGTTTGAGGAGTTCGAAAGCCGTCTGGCACTCGTCCGTCCATTGGAACCCAGTGTGGCGTGCTCCCCGGAGAACTTTGAAGAAAGGGAGGTACTTGTCCCCCGTCCTTGACAGGAAGAGGGACAGTGCGGCGATCCTCCCATTCAGGCGTTGCACTTCCTTGATTGAGCGAGGCGGCGACATGTCCTCCAACGCCTTGATCTTCTCAGGGTTGGCCTCGATTCCCCGATGGGTTACCATGAAACCCAAGAACTTCCCCGTCGTCACACCAAACGCGCATTTGCTGGGGTTGAGCCGCATCTGGAAGCGACGAAGAAGCTGAAAGCACTTTCCCAAGTCTTTCAAATGGTCGCGACGGTGGACGCTCTTCACTAGCATGTCATCCACATATACCTCCATCGTCTCCCCGATGAGGTCTTTGAAGACTTTATTCATCAGTCTTTGGTATGTTGCTCCGGCGTTTTTAAGGCCGAACGACATCACCTTGTAGCAGTAGACTCCTTTATCGGTGCGGAAGGCGGTGTGCTCCTCGTCCGCGGGGTTCATTCTTATTTGGTTGTAGCCTGAGTATGCATCCATGAAGCTGAGCAGCTCGTGGCCGGCCGTTGCGTCGACAAGCTGGTCAATCCTCGGAAGAGGAAAGCTGTCTTTCGGGCACGCCTGGTTCAGGTTGCTGTAGTCGACGCACATCCGCCATTTTCCGGACGCCTTTTTCACCATCACCACGTTTGCGAGCCACGTGGGATAATCTGCCTCGCGGATGAACCGCGCCTCCAGGAGCTTTGTTACTTCTTCTTCGATTGCCTTTACTCGCTCGGGGGCGAAGTTCCTCTTCTTTTGGATTATGGGCCTGCAGGCGGGGTTAATGTTTAACGAGTGAAAAATGACTTCAGGATCTACCCCAGGCATGTCCTCCGGGCTCCAGGCGAAAATGTCCTCGTTCTCTTGCAGGAAGGTTGTGATTCTTTCTCGTTCTTCGGATGTCAAGAGGGACCCGATCTGGACAGTCCGGGTTTGATCTTGCTGGGAAAGCGGCACTTTCACTACTCCTTCGACGGGTGCTCCTCACTGAAGGGTGGCTTCGTCTCGAAGGTCGAAGTTGTCGATGTTGAGAGCCGTCGCCCTTGCCGGTTGAGCTTGCTTCAGGTAACAAGTCCTGGCTGCCTCCTGGTTTCCACGAACGACTCCGACTCCGGCGGCGGTCGGGAACTTCATGGCTAAATGTGGGATTGATGGGATGGCTCCGAAGACGGATTGGAGCGGTCTTCCGAAAATCGCGTTGTAGGCGGAGCTTGACTCCACGACTACGAACTGGATGCTGTGAGTTATCTGCCTGGGGAACTCGCCCAGTGTTACCGGAAGGGTGATCATGCCCTGGACCGGGACGGGGCGATTATCAAAACCGTAGACGGGCCCTGCCGCTGGGCTGAGGTGCTGCTTGGTGAGGTTCATGCTCTGTAGAGTGGAGAGGAATAGGACGTCAACTGAGCTCCCGTTGTCGACCAGTATCCTTTTGACGTTGAAAAAGGGATCCCCGATCCCGGCGCTGATCACGAGCGGGTCTTGGTGTGGCAGCCGTAACCCCTCGAGGTCTTCATCTCCGAAGACGATGGCGGCGTCTTGCTTTAACTTCTTATCTTCATGGCCTTTCTCTGGCCTAGCGATAGAGAGAATTTGCGCGGCGAGGTTAGGAGACCCGGCTATAGTCTCGACTTGCCCTACCATCGGCATTCCAGCTGCTGGGCCGTGAGGTGCAGGAGGCTGATCTCTGGGCTGCCTGGGTTGCTTTGGTTGATTCGGTAGCTGGCCTTGTAGGAACCTTCCAAGGAGTCCTTGCCTGACGAGGCGTTCAATTTCCTCCTTTAACCTCGCGCATTCTTCGGTCGTGTGTCCAGCTCCTCTATGGAACTCACAATACTTTGAGTGGTCGGTTCTTTCATTCTGGTTTAGTGGCCTCGGCCTACGGAATGCCGGATTTTCTTGAATGGCGTAAAGCACGTTGGTTCGCGATGTGTTGAGGGGAGTGTAATTCAGCGGTGGTCGGGGACCCTGGTCCCTTCGGAGATCCTGACCGCGATTAGGGTTCCGGCGCTCTTCCGTACGCCGCTCTTCCTGCCTTCTGGGAGCTTGCTCCGATCCTTTCTTCCTCTTCAGACTTCCTTCGAACTGCTGGCGATGCGCCTCGATGGCTTCATCCGCTGCTATCTGCGCCTCCACTCGATGCACGAGGTCAGGGTAATTTGGAACTGTCTCCCTCATTAGAGCGGAATAGAAGCCTACCGGGCGGAGCCCTTCGGAGATCCCGGTCGTGGGTTCGATTCCCACAAACGGCGCCAAACTGTTGCGGCTTCTCAACGCCCTCGGTAGACCGGTTTTAATTCGGTCCGTCTTAGCCCGGGCGGTCGAGTGCGCACACAGTCAGAATGTTGCAGAGAGAAAATGCTGAAAATGGTACACACAGATCTTTAGCGTGGAAAACCCTCCAAAGGGTGAAAAACCACGTGGTCGGGACGGTGCTGGCCGAAATCCACTATGTTGTGCTGTTACAGGGCTTTTTTGGGGAATGCGAGGGCGACAGGCCGCGCCTCGTTACAGTTGTGTGTGAGAGAGAGATCTCCGTGGGTGACATACCACCACTTAGGAGTTGATTGCCTTGCTGTGCGTCTGGTGCGGCTGCGCGCTTGCTGGGTGAGCACTTCACGGAGCGCCTTGACTTTGCTGCTCTGGTTCGGGGTGCTCGTCTCGAATGGCGTAGCACTGCTTCCTCGTTAAGTGGCGCTCGCAGGAAGAACCTGTCTGTTGAAACCGAAATCTTGCGAACAAGACTTGGTCTCTGTGGAGTCCGGGATCCCAAAAGAGGGGTGGCCTCACACCTACTTCGCTCAAGCTAACAATCTAGGCACAAAACTAGGAACTCAAAGGACAAACCCAAGGCCTCAGCATGGAGGTCCCACCACACACCCGGAAGACTAACAAGCACTTCCCCTCCGAAGCCAAAGACTGAGACAAAGCACCATTGGAGGACTCTCTTGGCCAACCAAAACATCTAAGGGGAAATCCCAAACCTAATCCCCCTCCTAAAGGTACTCTCTTGGGTCTATTTGTAGCGTTCCTCGTCCGGGCCGCCAATAGCGTAATCCCGACAAACAGTCTGACTATATGCAGCCCAAATGGGACTGCCGACAGCGTAACTCCGCCGTTCTAAGAGTTAATTAACTGACCCTTAAGGTCTTCCCGATAATTTCACCTCGGGGTTCCCACGGGGCGAGTGGTTCGTGAAAACACCACTCGCCTACGATAAAAATATAAGCTACAAAAAAGGGCATCACAGGTATTTTAATTTACAAGAGCATAAGCTCCATACTTCGGCACGCAGACCGGTAAATATAAATAAATAAGCCCTTCTCGGGGCGGCACAACTTTGGGCTTAAGCCTGCAACCCCCTGCTTGGTACTGCGACACCTGTACGCCAACGTCTCGACATGCGGTAGCAAACTGAGCCTCGGCCAATTGAAGCAAACCGAGCTACATTGCTCCCACCCCTTTCTCGAGGCGGCGGCATTAAATACGGGCAAATAATAACTATCTTCCTGTTGAGTCTTCTCCGGGGCCCCCAGAACATCACCAATCCGGCCCCCACATCCGGACGGGCTTCACACAGAAACATCACCAATCCGGTCTACACACCCGGATGGGCTTCACACAACAACATCACCAATCCGGTCTACACACCCGGATGGGATTCACACAACAACATCACCAATCCGGTCTACACACCCGGATGGGCTTCACACAGAACATCACCAATCCGGTCTACACACCCGGATGGGCTTCACACAGAATGCCTAAACCCGTACTCACACTCCCGGGCGCTAATGCAATTAATAGCGGGGACGCACACGTCAACCCGTCGGAGAGCTCCCTTCCCCCACCCGTTGGTGGGGAGGGGCTTTCATGCAAATATGAGAATTGAGGGCTTCACCTGCCCAAGTTGAAATTCGTTACCCTTGTAGTGTGTATTTTGCCAGAGGCTCCTTGTCTAGGAGCCGTAGCGGCTTTCCGTGCATAAATCCGGCCTATACATGCCGAGTCTAGCCCCAAGTCGGCCACGAGAGAGGAGCTCCCGGCCGATCATGCTCCAAGAGGCCGCGGGAGAGAAGCTCCCGGCCGGATCTCGCCTCGGACGGCCACGGGAGAGGAGCTCCCGGTCAGATCTCGCCTCGGACGGCCACGGGAGAGGAGCTCCCGGCCGGAGCGAGGGTTGGCCTCCTGCTGTTGCTGGCGGCGAGACAGAGAGGTGAAGGGGGGTCGGGGGCCGGGCTTCCTCCTTCCTGGCGCGAGAGAGAGAGACGAAGGGGGAGGGGTCGGGCCTCCTCCTTCCTGGCGCGAGAGAGAGAGATGAAGGGGGAGTGGTCGGGCCTCCTCCTTCCTGGCGCGAGAGAGAGAGAGAGAGACGAAGGGGGAGTGGGGGCGTCAGCTGCTGCCCTCGCTGCGCGAAGAAGAGAGGGGGAGTGGGTTTTGCGGCTGCTTGCACGAACCGAGAGGGGGGGGGGGCAGAAATCGGGTGGGCCTGCCCTAAGGGTTAGAAAAGGGGGGGTTTTATTAAAACCCTAGAATGGAAATGCTGTCTGCACCCCACTCGGCTACTCGCACACCAAAACCCGCTAAACGCACCCCAAACTTCTAATCACAGACCACGTCCCAGATTTGTTAAATATCAAAATATTGGGGGCGTTACACTCGGGTCCTGGCTACCTGGGGAGGGTCCCACCCGACGGGTACGGGGTTGTACACAATCCCCGCTCTTTGCGAGCGTGTCCTACGCTCGGAAAGAAATGTCCAACCCCAAGTATCCGGAGGGTGGGAGCCGACCCGAAAAAAAAAAGTTTATATAATCATGTGAATGATGATCCTTCCCTTTTGTACTCATATTTGTCCTGATGTGATAACCTTTCCCTTTGTTGCCTTTAAGTGATCAATTTGGTTGTCAACAACCTTGGTTATACACTATATCTTCTTTTTTATGGTAGAGATATTATGCCCTTCAGGCTCTCCGAATGTCATGCCACTTAATGTCTATCAGCAAGCAAACTCATAATTTAGAGCGCAGTTCTTTTTACTGTTGCATATTGTGTTATTCAGGAATGAGACTCAAGGGTGATTGATGGTGCTGAGGAATAGAATGCTCAATATTATCTACAATGATTACATAAACAATCAGGCATTGACAATTCAAAATGAATCTGATTTTGTTTCTAAAACTAACCAAATAAGGTTGCGCCATTGTAGGATTTATTATCTTAAGCTTCTGTTTTCAAAACTGTTCTTGGAGAACTTCGATTGTCAGGGAAAACTATCAATTCATCAAGCGTAACTGATTCCTTATATGCTAAAGCCTTTGGGATCTACCACCGAGTGAGCCTATGGCCCTGCCAGCTAGGTGAGAGCCTGGTCAGCGGGTCTGCTCGGGGGGCACTTTTTCAAAAATAACTTTTCAAACCATCAACCCTCGAGGTATACCCACCCTGCCGGCTAGCGAGAGCCCGGCCCGTGGAACCGTATCGGGGACACTTTTCCAAAAATCAACATCTCTCAAATCGTCAACCCGAGAGGTATACCCACCCTGCCGGCTAGCGAGAGCTCGGTCAGTGGAACCGTCTCGGGGGCACTTTTCCAAAAACAACTTTCCTGCGAATGCCTTCCAGCCCGGCCAGCTAGTGAGAGCCTGACAGCGGGATCACCCGAAGCAAAAACAATTCATCTCCACGAGGCCTTCCTGCCCTGCCAGCTGATAAGAGCCTGACAGCGGGATCATTTGGAGCAATTCAGGTCCTACTAGCCTTAGCATACACTATTATCTTGCTGCTTTAAAAGTACCCAGCTTGCCAGCCTCTCCAGAGATCAACCTGAACCCCCCGTCTAGATGAGAGCCCGAGAGCGGAATCGATCTGGGGCACTCCAGCACCAACATATCCAACCTTGCCAGCCTCTCCAGAGATCAACCTGAACCCCCCGTCTAGATGAGAGCCCGGGAGCGGAATCGATCTGGGGCACTCCAGCACCAACATATCCAACCTTGCCAGCCTCTCCAGAGATCAACCTGAACCCCCCGTCTAGGTGAGAGCCCGGGAGCGGAATCGATCTGGGGCATTCCAGCACCAACATATCCAACCTTGCCAGCCTCTCCAGAGATCAACCTGAACCCCCCGTCTAGGTGAGAGCCCGGGAGCGGAATCGATCTGGGGCACTCCAGCACCAACATATC
Source organism: Dactylorhiza incarnata (assembly GCA_033032865.1). Classification (NCBI taxonomy): domain Eukaryota; kingdom Viridiplantae; phylum Streptophyta; class Magnoliopsida; order Asparagales; family Orchidaceae; genus Dactylorhiza; species Dactylorhiza incarnata. The sequence continues at coordinate 15,375,009 of JAWHQI010000007.1, forward strand.
CAACCTTGCCAGCCTCTCCAGAGATCAACCTGAACCCCCCGTCTACATGAGAGCCAGGGAGCGGAATCGATCTGGGGCACTCCAGCACCAACATATCCAACCTTGCCAGCCTCTCCAGAGATCAACCTGAACCCCCCGTCTAGATGAGAGCCCGGGAGCGGAATCGATCTGGGGCACTCCAGCACCAACATATCCAACCTTGCCAGCCTCTCCAGAGATCAACCTGAACCCCCCGTCTAGGTGAGAGCCCGGGAGCGGAATCGATCTGGGTCACTCCAACACCAACATATCCAACCTCTTAGGTACTGAGCCATCGTATGAAACAATAATCAAAGAATGTAACATATATATAAAAAAAGGAAAGAACCTTCAAGGATAAAACCTTTTCAAATCATCTCCACTTCTAGCCCGGCCGAGGGGCACCCCTTCCACATCCTGGAGATGATATCCCCCGGACCTGAGTGCCTCACTTACAATATACGGCCCTTCCCAATTGGGTTCAAGCTTCTAAAACACTATCAACTTCTCGACAATGGATAGGGTAAAATAATCTAGGCATAGCAAAATCATAGTGCAGGCCGGATCAAGTCTTATTGAGCGCACAATTCTTGAACCAAGTAAAAAGTACTAACACCACCCATTTTGAGATGTAAATAACTTTCTTCAATGTTAAGTGTAAAACTGGCCATAAGATCAAGTAAAACACAATCTGTATGGTTCTTACCCTTATTTTTGAAAAGGACTTGCACCTTTAAATAAAAAGCTTAACAGTAGCGTATGCAATTTTACCCTTCTACGACAAAAACTCGGTCAATAAATATTTGGGCTAGTGATTAGCACATTTAACTTACTATCGTTTTAACATTTCCGGTATCACCAGTGTGGTCGTTGAGGTGCTCTGTTATGAGGTTAACATATCACACCGCTTAATTCTTAATTTATTTTTCGTATTTGCTTATGGGGTGGAAGCTAATCCAAAGAAAATATAGGATATGTTATAGTGACCAGTTCCAAATTTAGTTAGGTAGTTAAGAGGCTTCATAGGTTTAAATTACTATTACAAAAATTCTCATGAACTATGAGCTAATATCTCTACTACCGACAAATCTATTGAAGAAGTGATCTTTCCAGTGAACTATTGAAGCAAAAGAAGCATTCAAATAATTGAAATTAGCTGACAACAATCCTCCAATCCTGACATTACCATATTTCTCTAAGATGTTTATAGTAGAGACACATGCTTCAAATCTGAGAGTGGCAGCAATATTAACTCAGGATCATCATCCTATTGTGCATTTCGGTAAGGCTTTAAGACCTAGAAATGTCGCATTATCAATTTATGAGAAAAACTGCTCGTAATAGCTTTAACTATAAAATTGGAGACATTATCTGATAGGAACACATTTTTATATCAGCGCAAACCATCATGGTCAAAATATTTGATGAAGCGGAGAAACACCACTCAACAACACCAACAATATATCACCAAGTTTCTGGGATATGACTTGCATATGAAAAATGTAGTGAAAACAACGGTGCAAATGGTTTGTCAGGACAACAACAGGAAGTTAACACCAGGAAGGAGGAGGCCCGACTAGCTGCCCTAGTAATTATGACATCTTATCTATTGCAAAGAATCAAACGTACATGAGGCTATTGGGGTCACATTTTATAATAGAAGAATTAGTTAAGAAGAAAGAAGATAATACATATACGCTCGAATATCAGGGTGTTAATAGAGTGTTGAAGAGGAAGTGAAAGTTTGTAACTGGAGATGATGAAGTTAAGAAACTTTAATTACCGTTATATCATGACACTGGAATTGGTGGGCATTCAGGAATAACAACCACTTGATTGCCCAAGCAACTCTATTATTGGAAGAAGCTCAAGGTCACCTTTCACGACTATATCAGTAAATGCAGTGTCTAGATCTCACTGGAAGGGAATAATCTTTGTTGTGGTAGACCATTTGAGTAAATTGACTCTCTCTATGACGTTATGTCATCCCTATTTGGCAACAACCGTGGCGTAGAGCTTCATGGGCTTAACTGATACAAGAAAATAAAAGTTTTAAACACGATGCTAATGGATGCTCACAAGAAAACTCTGAGATGACAATGTTTTAAACACGATGCTAATGGATGCTCATCCAATATTTTGGACTAGAGCAGGGAAACTGGAGAACATGGGGCTTGAATTGGAATCAAAGGATGAGGTGACTTCTATGATTCGATCGACAGGGTTAGATTTTAGGACAGATTCTGGCTTTGCTCATGACATTGGGGTCAGCAATTACTCGGATTCCAAGACCCTTCTGATTCTAAAAGACATTTTAAAGTTCGATTGAAAGATATACTTGACATCGTGCAGGTACTTAAACCTTTTCTTATATACTTCTGCCCAACCCCCCCAAGATGGCGTCACGATCAACTGGGGCAGGTGGTGCTGAGCACTTGGCACGCGCATCGATAGTGTGTCGCAAAGTTTCCATGACCTCCCGCCGAAACTCTCGTCGGAATCCCTCAGACTGAGACTGCGAGACCCCTCCCACGGGTGTCAGCGCATTACCTTGGTTATCACTCAGTTCCTCTTCTCTAGCCATGATGTCCGCCCGAGCTTTTCTGTGTTGGCCACTCTCCACGCTCACCGCACCATGTGTTGAAACCGAAATCTTGCGAACAAGACTTGGTCTCTGTGGAGTCCGGGATCCCAAAAGAGGGGTGGCCTCACACCTACTTCGCTCAAGCTAACAATCTAGGCACAAAACTAGGAACTCAAAGGACAAACCCAAGGCCTCAGCGTGGAGGTCCCACCACACACCCGGAAGACTAACAAGCACTTCCCCTCCGAAGCCAAAGACTGAGACAAAGCACCATTGGAGGACTCTCTTGGCCAACCAAAACATCTAAGGGGAAATCCCAAACCTAATCCCCCTCCTAAAGGTACTCTCTTGGGTCTATTTGTAGCGTTCCTCGTCCGGGCCGCCAATAGCGTAATCCCGACAAACAGTCTGACTATATGCAGCCCAAATGGGACTGCCGACAGCGTAACTCCGCCGTTCTAAGAGTTAATTAACTGACCCTTAAGGTCTTCCCGGTAATTTCACCTCGGGGTTCCCACGGGGCGAGTGGTTCGTGAAAACACCACTCGCCTACGATAAAAATATAAGCTACAAAAAAGGGCATCACAGGTATTTTAATTTACAAGAGCATAAGCTCCATACTTCGGCACGCAGACCGGTAAATATAAATAAATAAGCCCTTCTCGGGGCGGCACAACTTTGGGCTTAAGCCTGCAACCCCCTGCTTGGTACTGCGACACCTGTACGCCAACGTCTCGACATGCGGTAGCAAACTGAGCCTCGACCAATTGAAGCAAACCGAGCTACATTGCTCCCACCCCTTTCTCGAGGCGGCGACATTAAATACGGGCAAATAATAACTATCTTCCTGTTGAGTCTTCTCCGGGGTCCCCAGAACATCACCAATCCGGCCCCCACGTCCGGACGGGCTTCACATAGAAACATCACCAATCCGGTCTACACACCCGGATGGGCTTCACACAACAACATCACCAATCCGGTCTACACACCCGGATGGGCTTCACACAACAACATCACCAATCCGGTCTACACACCCGGATGGGCTTCACACAGAACATCACCAATCCGGTCTACACACCCGGATGGGTTTCACACAGAATGCCTAAACCCGAACTCACACTCCCAGGCGCTAATGCAATTAATAGCGGGGACGCACACGTCAACCCGTCGGAGAGCTCCCTTCCCCCACCCGTTGGTGGGGAGGGGCTTTCATGCAAATATGAGAATTGAGGGCTTCACCTGCCCAAGTTGAAATTCGTTACCCTTGTAGCGTGTATTTTGCCAGAGGCTCCTCGTCTAGGAGCCGTAGCGGCTTTCCGTGCATAAATCCGGCCTATACATGCCGAGTCTAGCCCCAAGTCGGCCACGGGAGAGGAGCTCCCGGCCGATCGTGCTCCAAGAGGCCGCGGGAGAGAAGCTCCCGGCCGGATCTCGCCTCGGACGGCCACGGGAGAGGAGCTCCCGGCCGGAGCGAGGGTTGGCCTCCTGCTGTTGCTGGCGGCGAGACAGAGAGGTGAAGGGGGGTCGGGGGTCGGGCTTCCTCCTTCCTGGCGCGAGAGAGAGAGACGAAGGGGGAGGGGTCGGGCCTCCTCCTTCCTGGCGCGAGAGAGATAGATGAAGGGGGAGTGGTCGGGCCTCCTCCTTCCTAGCGCGCGAGAGAGAGAGAGACGAAGGGGGAGTGGGGGCGTCAGCTGCTGCCCTCGCTGCGCGAAGAAGAGAGGGGGAGTGAGTTTTGCGGCTGCTTGCACGAACCGAGAGAGAGGGGGGGGGGCAGAAATCGGGTGGGCCTGCCCTAAGGGTTAGAAAAGGGGGGTTTTTATTAAAACCCTAGAATGGAAATGCTGTCCGCACCCCACTCGGCTACTCGCACACCAAAAACCGCTAAACGCACCCCAAACTTCTAATCGCAGACCACGTCCCAGATTTGTTAAATATCAAAATATTGGGGGCGTTACACTCGGGTCCTGGCTACCTGGGGAGGGTCCCACCCGACGGGTACGGGGTTGTACACTATCAGTTAGTAAAAAGGGATGGCGGAGTGTAGAGAGAGAAACTCTGAGGGAAGGAGGAAATGAAGAGAGCGAGTCTGGGAGAGAATGAGAGATCAGATCCAAATGAAGACCCTTGAGGGCCTATTTATAGGCTTGGGAAGTGGAAGTTACGGTGGTTACGGTGGTTATCGCGGATAACCACCAAATGGAGGGCCGAAATCATTGGCGACGATCGAAGGGTCGCGATCGCGCGAGACGATCGGAGGGCCGCGGGGGCCTTGGAGAGATTCGACGGTGGAGAATGAAGGGCGGCGACGGCGGTGGCCGGCCATGGGTGGCCGGCCATGGCCGCCGGCCATGAAGGGGGCGGCGGCGGCCGGCGGCCGGCCGGCGGAGGCCGGCAGGCGGGCGGCGGCCGGCCGGTGGCGGCCGGCAGGAGGTTGGCGGCGGTTGCGATCCCGCGCGGGGAGGTTGGGATCCCGTGCGAGGTGGTTTGGATCGGTGCGTGGTGGTTTGGATCCGCCGCGCGAGAGTGGGATCCGGTGTGCGAAGGTGGGATTCGGTGTGCGGCGGTTTTCGGGATCCGGTGTGCGAAGGTGGGATTCGGTGTGCGGGAATGGGATCCGGTGTGCGGTGGTTATCATTTTTTCAATAAATAGGGGGAACCCAACAATATTATTTATGTTAAGAAATTTTTTTTGAGTATTTTTATCATTTGGTGCTTCAATGCGATCCTGTCAAACCAATGCATCTTGTAACACTCTTGAATCAGATATTGAATCTTCCCCATCAGACAATACATATAGAAATTTCACGTTACTATCACATACACCGAGTACATTTGTTGTGATAATCTGTTTACGGTTACGATATCTGTCTTGATCTTCAATAAGAACAATCACTTTATATGTGTTCCATCTAACACACTAACACAATCTGCAATCCATCTAGCTATGTGTTTTTGTCTGGATTAAGACGATTTGAAATAATCATTTGATAGTCTTAAAATCGCTCGCAACACAATATTTAAGTGTCTAATAATAGAATCAACCTACTGCATATACATACCACTAACATCGCGAAACTTTTTGTTATGTGACAAAATGTATAGAAATAACGTTATAGATTCTTTAGTAGACACAGATTGTGTATAACAGAGAGAACTTTTCGCACAAAATATCAGAAAGCTCATTGAAATGCACTTTACTCATGTGTAACTGGTTGAAACAATTCTTACAAATGTTGATTTCTGATCAAATCTAATTCGAAAACGTCAATTCCTTTGTTCCGAAGGAAACAATTGAAATTTGCTTCTAACCATTCTCTTCTTAAATAACGCACACATTTTTAAAGGAATGGCTGGGATCGCGGTCTAACGAACCGTCCGGGCCCGCTCGGATCATATTTTCTTGTGCGGGCCAACAAACATCAAGAACGAATGCAGCTTTCTCGGTCTCGTCGTCTCCGTCCGCGCTGATCAGTTGGGAAGGCACCGTGAGATAGGGTTTCGCCGTCTTTCTTCGCCGGTCGGCAGTCTACCACTCGACCGTGAGGGTGGCGTGGAAGAGGTGGATGGTTATGGGAGCCACTGTCTCGAAACTCGAGAAGGCTCTCGGGGAGCAGTTCCCCGAGGGCGAGAGGTATTTCGGACTGGAGAATTTCGGCAATACGTGCTACTGCAACAGCGTCCTCCAGGTCTTTTCCTATCCTGGGCGCTTCCATCGAAGCTTGATTGAAGTTGGGTAGAGATGTGATTGAATCAGTTTGAGATTCGCGGTGCTTCTACTAAAAATTTATGCTTCGTTTTGATAGAAATGATCGCCACTCCCACTATTCACCTGATTAGTTCTTGTAGATAACGTTCTCACTGAATCTGTATAGATAATTCGGACTGTCTGCATTTAGATGTCTGCCTTATTTTATGATGCTTTGAAGATTTTATGTAGGTTGATAATGATGAGTCGAAGTTGCTATCTATCTAAAAGTCATAATTTATTTTGCCGTCCAGATAAAATTTTTGAGTTTAAATTTGATATTTGTTGTAGTTCTTACTTCTTAGCCATTGTGTATGAACTAGAAATTTTAAAGAGCAACCTGGCTATTAGGACTGTGCATTTTATTTCGAGGATGCTGTTTCTTGTACTGGAGGTACTATCCTTGATGCCATTTTCGTACTTGAATTCATTTCTTGATTAACGGATACTTTTTTTTCTTTTGAAAAGAACAGAAACATTTAGCTAACAAAATATCATATCAGTCATGACTTGAAACTTTGAAAGTGTCATAGCTTAAGTTGACTTATTCTTCTTCTAATACGACCATATTGATGATTTTTCTGTTATTCAACACTGATACGCTGTTATTCAAGAATTCATCTCTCATTATTATTCGCTTGCTGAACTTGTAGAACCATTATTACTTGTCTCAAGTCAAGCATCTATGCTACTGGTTTGGTTTAGGCCTTACTTTGGATGGTAGTCACAAGATTGAGCAAATACCGTGGTTATAGATGGGTTGAGTTGATTCAGGTTTGGATAGGACCAGACCCTTAGTACAATAAACGGAAGAAAGAAGAAACAACCATATTCTTTCAATACGAATCTATAAATGGAAGATGAATGTTGGATTCAAATCTCTCGTCATCTATACCTAATGTCGCTTCTTCCTTGTTCAAGGGATCAAGTTAATACAGGATGGTTTTTGATGTATCTCTCTTGGATTTATAACTTATATTGAGATGTATTAGACCATATTTATGCCAATGCTTCGCAGGAAAAAGAATAAGGAAGAATAGTGCAATAGAAAATCTCAATCTATCGGATAAACCTTGTAGGATGACAGCTCGCATGCCTTCTTAGTCACAATTTTAATTAAAAATTTCCTTAAGAATAACCCTTTACCCTTTCGTGGACAGAAGGAGGTCATCGTCATCGATCTCCACGTATTTCCCTTTTTCGTTATCAATCATGTCTTTGTTTATGTACAGAGTGCTCTATTACTTTGAGTTGCACCTGTGCAACTTTCATGACATTCTATCACATAGAAATGACTTATAGTCTTTGCTTTGGAGGAGGGGTTGTTGTATTTTTAAATCACTATCAAGCCATAGGATGTCTATCTTTGATATTATTATGGCTCCGCCTCCGCCTGGTTATTTTTAAGAAATTTGATCCTCAGGTTCTTTGATTTTGGTTTCAATGACATGCAACATTATTTGTTGTGGTTGAAAGACACTAGCATATGAAATCAAATTGGGGCTTTTCCTTAACTTGTAAGCTTCCTAAAACAAAATAAATAATTCAAATGAGCGCGCTTTGGCTGTAAGCCCCAAATTTCCAAAACAGATTGTCTTCCTCCGGGATATAAAACCTGTTTTTTCATATCAAGCCAAATAGTCCAACACTAAACCACCAGGACACCGGTTAAATTCATGTTTTTATTTGGGGGGGGGGGGTGAGCCTATTTAAGTTTGCACTTCTCTCTTCATCATTCCAATAAGCTTGTTTTGGATCTATCTTGTTTTTGGAGTTTGGCAATACTTTCCTACCCTCTATGTGATTGAAGTTGAGTATAGAGAACATTGATTGCCAACTTAGAAATGTGTCAAATTGATTGCCTTCTACATACATATAACCTTCTAGGTATACATGCTTTTGTTGGTGCTGTAGATAATTTTGTTAGGAGTATGTATTTGTTAATTATAATTATGTCTTTAATAAGGATGTCATCAATCATCACAGGACATTGAATACACTGCATTGGGGATATTAAGAGTAATGGTTCTTCTCTTATTTGGAGTAGGAGTCGATGGTGTAACAATGCTTAGGTTAGTTTGTTAGTATATCTATTTAGGATTAGTAAAGAGCGATTAATTGAGTGTAGGAGTTGATGGTGTTCAAGTGCTTAGGTTAGTTTGTTAGTATATCTATTTAGGATTAGTAAAGAATGATAAATTGATCCAGTTACCCATATTCCAAGGATCAATTACTTTTAGATCAAACAAAGCACCTCAAAAGAATGTTTTCGAATATCAAAACCAATTCATAATGAAAAAAGAACTTGTTTCTGCTGATTTTTTCGATCATGTGATAAACTGCAATGCCGACCCCACTATGGTGGGATAAAGGCTTGAGTGTTGTTGTTTGTTGTGTGATAAACCGCAAGACCCAATTGATAATCATTTTACATAGTAACCACAGACGAACCACATTTCACCTTATTCATTAACTAAAAGTACATGATCATGACTAAGGCAATAATCTGATCAAATCCATCTTATGATCCATACACATCATCTATGAGATCTATTTTATGTATATTCCCAAGCCATCTTACCCATCTCTCATAGTTTAAGAGAGAGCTCATCGGGTTATATGGGATCATAAGAGAGAGCTCTGAGTTGTCAAAATGAATTCATCAGTGCTTCTCTAATTCTTCTCATACCATCAATCAAACCCAATCTACATCTGAATTCAATCACTGGAATCTCGCCTTCCAACAAACTAACGACTGACAATTGTTGTTTGATTGAAGTTACCCTCTTCCCTTTATTCGATAACCTTCTAGATCAACACTGAGGACTATTGTCATCAATTAATCATATTGTAGTACCTTAAAGTGGGTCGACCAAAACCTTGAATATGTAAGACTTTGCAGTTGTAACAAATTACTAACATATATTGCTTATAAAAAATTACTAACATATATTGCTTATGTTAAACTGATATCCTATATTATTCTCTTACAAAAAAACTCGTATACATAAATAATGTATTTATTTATTTTTGGAGTTGAGTTTCCAATTCATTAATATTCAATTTTCAAAGCTGTACCTTGATCATACTCATTATAGAACCCACTAGAACTATTTCTCTTGCTTTGTTTTGTATTGCTTTATTTGTGCTTAGATGAGCCAATAAACCAATAAAAAAATAGTAAACGGAACAATTATTGTCAGTTCTACAATGAAGATGAGTTGATTATGACTCTTATAAACATCATGGGCCTTATTCCAACCATTTGTGATAGGCTTTTTGAATATTTATTTTTCATTAATTTCTGTTGATTGCTCTAAACCAATTATTCATAAACCATTTTGAACTGTTGCCTTTTATTTATCCATTCCTTGCATATTTCTTTGACATTAATTTTATTTGTTCATCTAATGGTGTTATTGCAAGAAGGTCGGATGACTCCGTCATTCAATTGGGTGACCAAGATATTTCCCGCAATGAGTGCTTTAAATATTTGGGATCGATAATTCAAAAAGATGGAGGTGTAGATAAAGATGTGATACATAGAATCCAAGCAGGTTGGTTGAAGTGGAGAGGTGCGTCTGGGATCTTATGTGATCGTAAAGTACCATTAAAATTTAAAGGCAATTTTTACCGTACTGCAATTGGGCCAGCAATGCTCTACGTTATGAATGTTGGGCAGTGAAAGGTGTACATGAGCAAAAAATGGGAGTTGTGGAGATGAGAATGCTTAGGTGGATGTGTGGTCACACGAGACTGGATAAAATTAGGAATGAATGTATCAGGGATAAGACAGGAGTGACGCCAATTGTAGAGAAGGTGCGAGAAGCTCATCTAAGATGGTTCAGATATGTACATAGGAGACCATTGGAGGCACCTGTTAGGCGTTGTGAGAGTTTAGTCACTAGACATGTTAAACGTGAGAGGGGTAGACCAAAAGAGACTTGGAATGAAACTACAAGGAAAGACATGATGTACTTAGGCATTAGTGAGACTATGATTAAAGACAGGGCGCAATGGCTACAAAGGATCCATATAGCCGACCCCATTATGGTGGGATAAAGGCTTGAGTGTTGTTTTTGTATCTAATGGTGTTATTATCCACCCTTTTATGGACACGTCAAATGCATATACGTCTATTTTTAGTGTCCTTATCTTTAATATGTCAATTTAATTCTTCCTCCAAGATAATCATTCTTTTATTTATCCTTTTTAGTTTTGCTACACATCTTTAATCTTAAAAATTGAGGTAAATGCGTTTTTCTTGTAATCATTATTCCTACTAAACTCTTATTTTTCCATTCAAAGGCCACAAATTTCATGTAAAAGTATATAATTTTTTTTAACCTAGTCAACACTTGTTTATTTTTCATCACAATTATGTCGCTTATCTTGCACGCAACATCCTAGCCAATCCTTGTTCTCCGATACTGGCTACACTTATAGCTCACATAAAAAAAGAATAAATATTGGGATTGTTACTAGGTATTTCATTGTAGAATCGACCATAGCTATTCCTCTTACTATTTTTTTCATGTTATTGTTGCATTCAAGACCATCGACTTGTCAACCTATCTTTCTTATTTTGGATTTTAATTATATTCTAATTTTCATTATATGGTATATGTTGTGTAATTTTTTTGCAATTAGTCCCATTGTTTGGACTAAATTGCATATGTATTATTTTGTATTAAAAGGGTCCTTAGGGCAATGGAATGGAAGACAGGATTGAATATTTCAGTTGCCACGACAAGACTCCATTTTATTGTTATGATTTAAGAAGGCCACAACTTGGTATTAGAGACACCACTCTTCGTTTTCTTCTTTTGACCACAATATTATATACTAAGTCCTCATATGCAAGCTCTCACTTTCATTCAACTAATGCAAACACCGTTCTGCAGTCAATGTTAGCCTGAGCGATCGACCTCACATTGAGCATGTTCATCTCCTTTGCATATGGATCCCACTTCACAAATCACATCTTCTATGCATTTGAATCCCTAGTCCGACCCGTCGCAACATAACCCATCTTCTCCGTAGAGACGTTTGGTGTTCCGCCCACCGATTATGTCGAAGATCTAGCTTTGTGATCCCTAGCAGTGGATGCCTCTTCTTCAATTCACAGATCTCCTCTTCCATTGGCGCTTAACTGCACAACCCCGTCAATGGTCTTCAACATACATGATCAATGACACGACCTCTCCTTCATCTGCAACAACCTCCAAATTGACGTTTTATCAATGAACTGCTTCTGGCCCACTCTACCGACTAACTATTAATCCTTCTCCACATCCCATAGATTACCAATTTCTATCCTCACTCTTCTCTAGCAACTACAACATTCTTCCATTCTTTACTTGCTCTCAACGTCCCTTCTTTGCATCCAATTCTCCTCTCACTAGCCTCGAGCATTATAGGAAATCGTCGTGGATCTAAGGAGAGCAAGTAGAAACCTAGGGTCATTTCCTTCGATTCCACTCTCAAACAACTAGTGACAAGATCATTCACCAGGTCACATAACAACTTGTCATCAAGCTGCAAAAGGAGAAGAACGGATTACCTGTGAGGCGTATATTAGACCATCGTAGTTGCTTAGCCTTTTCCTTGTAAAAAGTAACATCTATTATCTAAATGTTGGATCCTATATTTTCTATAATTGGGGTCCCACTTAACTTGATTCATAATATCTTTAACACCCCCTCATGAGCTAATGTTGTAGAGATCCATGAGACCAAGGCTCAGTCTGGGACGGTGGTGGGAAAAGTTCTATTCCCACTACCACTGCTGTTTCAGAGGTGGTTGGTTTCCCGACAGTGGGAAAAGTGCTTGTGTTAGAAATGTGTTTTGAGGTCTATTTGAAAAGCAGTGAACTCTCCCACTTCTAGAAAAGCTAAAAGGAACTTTTCACATTTTCATGCTTCTCACCCCGTATATCTTTATCTTCCGTTTCTTCTTGCTAATTTTTGTGACAGCTCTATTCGCACCACTGGTTCTAAACCACCACTTTTCCTATAGCCACAACTGTCCCAACTCCCAAACAAAGCTCAATTTTGTATCATTGCCCTGCAGATGTTTCCTTAATGAAGGTATGATGAACATGTGGGCAAACTGATTTTCAGAGGTGACAAATAAAGTGAATATGATTTTGACCTAAACTCTCTCTCTTTCACACACACAGAAAGTGACATTTCACCTCAATATTTTTGGTTCTCTCATGAAATGTAGGATGGAAAGCATATACACGATAAATTCATTGTGAAAATATAGCGTCTTAGCTCCTTGGACCTCAAACTCTTGTTCTTTAGTTATAAATTTCAGTCACATGAGTTCACAAGTAGCAGTAGCCATGATTCTGTATTCAGCTTCAGCGAATGATCGGGTTACCACTTTCTATTTTTTTACTCTTCCAAGAAATCTGATTCCTTCCAAAAATATGCAGTATTTATTGGTGGATCTTCTATCACCGGAGGATCTAGCCTAATCAGGATCACAATAATCAGAGATATTTAAGTGCCCTTCATTTTTTATATAGATTTCTCTTGCTTGGTGATCCTTTTAGATATGTCAATTCGGAGGACAGCCTCGTAGTGATGAGCTTTTGGTTCATACATAAATTTACTCACCACAAATACGACAAATGTAATGTCATACTTCTGATAGTCATCGACTAGTGGGTAGGATAAGCTCTATGCGAAACTATGAAGATTAAAGGAGGTAACTCTATATACAGCAATCAAGCAATACTAAACTCGCAATAAGGAATATTATAAATGCCATCACAAAACAAGCTATAGTTAAGTCGAATCCAAAGTAATGAGCAAATGATGTTGTATGTATGCAAGAAGCGGGAAAGCAACTACACAAGCGAATAAGTTCCAACAAGCCACACGATATTTGAATGCTATGATTACAATCTATATTACTCAAAAACAGTTAATTTACACAATTCAACACAAAGAAACTACAACCAAACAATGAACTTACAATGCATACGAGGTAGAAGGTTTAGTGAGTGTCTGAGGGGCTACCGGTGTCCGAAGGAATGGTGGAAGGCTGCACTTTGACTTAGGGGACAGACCACGATGGCTGGATGAAACTGTGGGGTTGGCTGTTTACTGAAACCTGGGAGCTGAGAAGGGCTGGCAGCAATGGGGATTTGGATGCTTGTGCAAAGGGCTGGAATGGTCCTTTGGGGGTCTGGTTTGTTGGGAGAGGCTCACAGATCAGTTGGGATGAATTCTGGAAGGGGGAATTAATACTGGAGAGAATTTCTGGACACAGTAAGCCTTCCAGGCGCTTTATCTTCCCTGGACAGAATCGTGGGGGAGAGGGTTATGTGGTACTGGGGAAGTTTTGGAGTGGAGTGGTTGGGCTGGCTGACCCAATGGGCGGTTCGGTTCAGTGGATAGGCAGACGATTTGCAATTGGGAGGGGGTGGGTTTTGGCAGCAACTGCCAAAAATGTAGATGGTAGTGTGGGTATGGGTCGTCCAGGGAGTTTTTTGGAGGTATAAGGTGTTGAGTGCAGTGAGATGGTAGTACTGGAAGCTTTAGGCATGGGGTTGAAGTGGTTATGAATGAGTGGTGGGGGTTATGGAAGTTAAGGATAGTTGATGTAAACTGAGTTTGAAAACTCTTTTCCATGACACAAAATTAACTTGAGCCTCTCTTGCGCCTCCACATTCAAACACACAAAGTTTCTCAAGTTGAGGATCTGTTTACGAGAGTGGAATTCTCACGTGATCATGAGTTGAGTGGAAGTATGGATCAATAATTTCACAGGCTTAATAACGACAATGAGGAATAATCAGGGCGTTCCAGGCAAACTTAGGTCATGTGATATTTTAAGAATCCGCATAAAATTTATTGTAATATTATGGAGCAATAACAAGGATGCGATAAGATTACTCAAACACCGGCTCGCAAAGTAGAGTGATCCACAACAAGCTCGTTACGATGAGGCAAGGATAATGCGATGTTGCCCCATGGGGAGGACTGTTCACACATCAGGTAAGCTACCGTCTGCAGGGGAAGGTGTCCGGATGGTTTGTCGAGGTTGATGTCGGCCTGGGCGATGTGATGTCACACCTCGGGGAACAAACAACGGCCAGAGAAGATCACCGGAAGGGGCGTCGAGGTTGACGGTGATCTGGACGGTGCTCGCCATAGACTTCGAAGATCCTCTGAGTCGCGACCAAAACATGATGATGGATGTCGAGGTTTGGCCAGGTGAACAGTGGGGAAATCGATCGACATAGGATGAATGTTTCACTCTTCTGTTTTTTGGTTTCTGCCGTGGATTCCCTTTTGCCTTTATTTTATAGACTATATTTTGTTTCCTCTATGAAATGATTCTCATTAAATGGAGGATATATTTTTTGTCCCCAATTGTAATATTTCCTTGGCGCATCAGTTGAGGTGTTGTCGTGTGACTTTGAGGTCACGAGTTCGAGTCCTGGAAGCAGTCTTTTGCAAAAATGCAGGGTAGGATTTACCTACATTTCACCCTTGTGGTGGGACCCTTCCCCGGACCCTCGCTGCGCGGGGATGCTTTGTGCACCGGGCTGCCCTTTTTGTAAGCAGCCTCTTGCAAAAATGCAAGGTAAGGTTTGTCTACATTTCACTCTTGTGGTGTGACCCTTCCCCGGACCCTCGCTTCGCGGGGATGCTTTGTGCACCGGGTTGCCCAATTGTATTATTTCCTCTATGAGATTCTTGTTAATTGAAAGTGATAAGGTTCAAACATGTTTTATGCGTACTTAATTATTGTAGACCTTGCCTTTCCCGTCCTAGCTATCCAAAATTGCTGGGCCCATTTATTCGTTATTTTACTGGGTGGTTAAACCCCTAGTTGCTAAAGGCGCGCCTAAGGCTCAAGGCTCACTAGGCTCAGAGGTTTGTGCCTTCATGCGCCTTATTTGCGCCTTTGGAACATAAAAAAGCACGCCTGAGTGAGATTTTTGTTGTAATTTTTTTTAAAAAAATAAAGATTGAAATAATATAAGAACTCAATAATTTTTGATTGATTTAGTATTTATGAAAGATAATTGTGCATTGAGACTTCAATATGATGCAAATGACCACATTGATTTTATTTTTTAAGAGATATAAACGATAGTAATGAATGATTAATTAGTAGAATAGACGAAGAATCTGATCGAGAAGAGGAAATGGTGTTTGATGCTGATTATTTAAAATGGATGTGGTTGCGCCTTGCTTTCGTCAGACGCGCGTATGCGCCTTGCACCTAGGCTCCAAGACTCTTTTGCGCCTTAATGCGCCTTGCGCCTTTAATAACTAAGGTTAAACCAATAAGCCATTTTCAAACACGAATGTTACTCGAATAAAAGAAAAACAATATCATGTAGTAAAATACAATGTTGAAAGTAAGGTACATAAAATAAAAATGACAGTAGGACGTGTCAGAATTTTTGAAAGCGACTCAGATCGCATTAATTCCCTCAGAGTTGAAAAAGCTCGACCCAGTTGAGACCTCGCAATGTTCCCAATTAAAAGATCTGGGTGACGCCGTTGTAACTCTAAAGTGTTGATCCAGGAGTTGTCTATACTGTCTTGGCCGTGCCAGGAAACTAAATAGCGTTGATATGTCCCCTGGCAAGTTCGAAACTCGCGAACGTCTAATACTTGGTCGATGTTTTCTTTGGTAGGCGTGACCACATGCTCTAAAAGGGGGGGGGGGGTATGCCTGGAGCCGCTGTAGGTGGGCTGGTACTAGGTGGATCACCATAGAATAATATCAGATCAGGCACGTTGAATATCGGGGGTATGCCTGGAGTCGCTGTAGGTGGGCTGGTACTAGGTGGATCGCCATAGAATAATATCAGATCAGGCACGTTGAATATCAGGGAGGTGCCGAATTTAACCGGTAGATCTAAGAGGTAGGTGTTCTCACCTAGTTGCTTCAGAGCTTGAAAGGAACCAAACTTCCTTTGTATCTTAAGGTACTTGTCTAGAATAAAGCTTTGCTTCCTGAAATAAGCAAACACTCAATCTTCTTTTGAAAAATATAACTCTCGATGATGACGATTGACCATAAATTTATATTTTTCAGAAGTTTGTCATAATTTATTAGCAATATTCTTATGCATTTCCTTTAAATAATTGATATGACTAAACATCAATGGAAATGCATTTATGGGATGGCAAAGATTGGCGGGTAAGTGGGTGTGGCATGGGAAAACCATAAACAACTTCAAACGGAGTTTTATCGTTAGATCGATTTTTATAATTATTAAATATGAATCCAGCTAGTGGAAGTACAAGATCTCATTGCTTCGGATTCTCCCCAGTCAAACACCTAAGAAAGTCTCCCAAAACTCTAATTAACAACCTCAGTCTATCCATCCATCTGAGGGTGATATGCGCTACAAAACTCAAGTTTGGACCCAAATCGTCCCCAATGAGTTTTCCAAAACTATCTCATAAAGCGTGTATCCATATCAAATGTGATCGACTTAGAAATCTCATGCAACCTCACAACCTCTCCAATGAAAATCTCAGAGATGTGTACGACATTGGATGTCTTTCAATATGGTGTGAAATTCAACATCTTAGAGAAATGATCTACTACT
This sequence comes from Dactylorhiza incarnata, assembly GCA_033032865.1. Taxonomy (NCBI): domain Eukaryota; kingdom Viridiplantae; phylum Streptophyta; class Magnoliopsida; order Asparagales; family Orchidaceae; genus Dactylorhiza; species Dactylorhiza incarnata. The sequence continues at coordinate 15,391,950 of JAWHQI010000007.1, forward strand.
ACTACTACTATAAATAGAGTCTACTTTCCTCTTTATGCGAGGAAGTCCTACAATGAAATCCATCGAAATGTCTTCCCACGTGTTGGAACCAAAAAAATGGCTCACAAAGTTCGGACTAAGAGGATGGCTGGAGGTTACTGACCCATGAATTAGCTGACATAGACATGAAGCGAACCAGAGAGAGGTCACGACTATTTTATTACTAGACAAGGTGCTCGTGTTACACTGTGGAGGTTCCTCAGCATACCCAGGAGTGTATAAATAGTACAATGAGGTACTAGGCAAAGGCATCCCCCCTATGAGGTGAATTTAGCCGGGTTGAATGCTTGACGAGGTGAATGCTACCGAGGTTAGGCTGACGAGGTGAATGCTGTCGAGGTTAGACTAACGAGGTGAATGCTGCCATGGTCAGGATGCCGAGGTGAATGCTGTCGAGGTCAGACTGGCAAGGTCAATGCTGTCGAGGTCAGGCTGACGAGGTGAATGCTGACGAGGTCAGGCTGAAGAGGTGAATTCTGCCGAGGTCAGGCTGACGAGGTCGACACTTCCTAGGCTATTCGTTAGACGAGCGAGCTCAACTGGAGGAGGTGGCGAAAGGTCGACACCTTCCATGAGTGGAGCTCAACTGGAGGAGCTAGAGAAGGGTCGACACCTCCCAGGCCATTCGCTAGACGGGCGAACTCAACTGTAGGTGGTGAAGAAAGGTCGACACCTCCCAGGCCATTCACTAGACGAGTGAGCTTAACTGGAGGAGGTGGAGAAAGGTCGACACCTCCCAGGAGTGTAGCTCAACTGAAGGAGGTGGAGAAAGGTCGACACCTCCCAGACCATTTGCTAGACGAGCGAGTTCAACTGGAGGAGGCGGAGAAGGGTCGACATCTCCCAGGCCATTCACTAGACGAGTGAGCTCAACTGGAGGAGGTGGAGAAAGGTCGACAACTCTCAGGCAATTCACTAGACGAGCAAGCTCAACTGGAGGAGGTGGCGAATGGTTGACACCTCCCAGGAGCGGAGCTCAACTGGAGGAGCCGGACTTAGGAAGAATCTCCCACCCAAGGCATCATAAAGCAATCTTTGGGGGGGGGGGGGGGGGGGGGGTTAGACGGCCAGTACAGATGCATGGACTTAGGGAGGCTCTTATACCCGAGGCTTCAAAACACAATCACTTGAGGAGTCAGACTGCCAGCATGCAAGGGAGAAGCTGATCTCGACCGCCTTTGCAGAAGCTTGAACTTATGGAGACTCTCCTACTGGAGGCTTCAAAACACAATTACTCGAGGGGTCAGACGATCAACATGCAATGAGGGAGCCGATCTCGACCGTCTTTGTAGAGGCTTGGACTTATGGAGACTCTCCTACTCGAGGCTTCAAAACACAATCACTCGAGGGGTCAGACGACCAACATGCAAGATGAGAGTTGATCTCGACCGCCTTTGTAGAGGCTTGGACTTATGAAGACTCTCCTACTCAAGGCTTCAAATCGCAATCACTCAAGGGGTCAGACGACCAACATGCAAGGGGGGGGGGGAGCTGATCTCGACCGCCTTTGCAGATGTGGACTTATGAAGACTCTCCTCCTTGAGGCTTCACATCTTCAGAGAAAGGAAACATACACTGTTATGCAACATAAAATTTGATACTATTAGCACAACTTAGGTCGAGAAATAACACGTATGTCATCGACCTTACTTTTACTTAGCCTTAACGTGAGCTGTGTCTGATCGACCCACTCTAACGTTTACCCGACCTCAAATTATTTTAAATGAATTATGACCCACTAGAAATATCCTTCTAGGGACATTCTTCTGCAATTGTTGGTGCCTCCGTTTCTTATAAGACCTTTTAGATGATGACTCCGTTTTCCCTTCTAGCAACCAATAAACGGGTAAGTAGGATGAACTCGGGGGGGGGGGGGGGGTGTCGGCAAGCGTGTAACGGGGGAACTGATCTCGGCCGCTATTGCAGATGCGTGGACTTAACCCAAGGCGTCACCTTGTCATTCGACTAAGGGTTCCAAGTGGTGAGGTGGAGATTTATAATCTACTTGAGGAGATTGGACACTCCTTGACGTGACGTTGAAAAATGAGGCAAGAGTTTTCCTTTGAAAAATCTTGGAAGTTCATATTAAAATGATAACAATAAAATACAAGGTTACCATGACCCTTAACGTACTCGATGCTCATCTCGAGCCGCCAATTCAAGGGTAGAACCTTTTCAGGTCATCTCCGGTCCATGTGTTCCCAAGCGCTTCATCTTCTTGATTCTGCAGGCGGTATCCTCCGGTCTTCGTGGATTTTTGGAGATCGACGACCTAAGGGAGCCTCTGTGGGATGCTATCACCAGGAGAGGGATCACTCCATCTTCTAGAGACTTACCCATGACAAGGTCATCAGTGAATAAAAGAAGACATACAATCATAGACAATAAATAGTCAAATTTGTTATGGTTTGGAGAACCAAAAGCAAAACTTAGTATTAACTATACATATACCGATATAGGTTAACTCCACATGCATTCCATAAAATGAATTGTTGGTAATACCTCCTCATACCATTGCCGTGAAATGTAAGCTTCTGAATAAGATCATTGCGAGTATGAACCCGCGAAATACGAACTTCAGGACCTCGTGAGTAAGAGCTCTCGTGGAGTATAAGTTGTTGAATAAGATCATCACGAGCATGGAGTCGCGGAATACCAACTTGAAGACCTCACGAGTAAGAACTCTCGTGGAATATAAACTATTGAAGAAGATCATCACAAGCATGGAGTTACAGGATACCAATTTGAAGACCTCACGAGTAAGAACTCTCGTGGAATATAAGCTATTGAAGAAGATCATCGCGAGTATAAACTCGCCAAATACGAACTTCAGGACCTCACGAGTAAGAATTCTCGCGAAAATCCGCTGCTGAATAAGATCATCGCAAGCATGAAGTCGTGGAATACCAACTTGAAGACCTCACGAGTAAGAACTCGTGGAATATAAGCTATTGAAGAAGATCATCGCGAGCATGAAGTCACGAAATATAAGAGAACACCTTACGAGCATGAAATTGCTGGGTATATACTTTATCATAGTGGTGAGCTCGTCATGAATAATCATGTTTGTTAGTCATATGAAAGCACTCGTGGGTTTTATCAAAACATCCATAAGTATGAATATGTATGGAAAGTACTAGTATTGAGCGATCTGGGTGAGCTCGCTTTAACCGAGCTGAGTGAACTCACTTTGTTGAGCGAGCTGGGTGAGCTCGCCATGTTGAGTGAACTGGGTGAGCTCGCTTTGTTGAGCAAGTTGGGTGAGCTCTCCTTGTTGAGCGAGTTGGGTGAGCTCGCCTTGTTGAGCTCGCTAGGTGAGCTCGCCACGTTGAGCTCGCTGAGTGAGCTCGCCTTGTTGAGCTCGCTCGCCATGTTGGGTGAGCTAGGTGAGTTCGCCTTGTTGAGCGAGCTGGTTGAGCTCGCCTTGTTGTGCGAGCTGGGTGAGCTCGCCTTGTTGAGCGAGCTGGGTGAGCTCTCCTTGTTGAGGGAGCTGGGTGAGCTCGCCATGTTGAGCGAGCTGGTTGAGCTCGTCTTGTTGAGCAAGCTGGGTGAGCTCGCCTTGTTGAGCAAGCTGGGTGAGCTCACCATGTAAAGCTCGCTGGGTGAGCTCGCCTTGTTGAGAGAGTTGGGTGAGCTCTCCTTGTTGAGCTCGCTTAGTGAGCTCGCCTTGTTGGGCTCGCTGGGTGAGCTTGCCTTGTTGGGCTCGCTGGGTGAGCTCGCCTTGTTGGGCTCGCTGGGTGAGCTCGCCATGTTGGGCTCGCTGGGTGAGCTCGCCATGTTGGGCTCGCTGGGTGAGCTCGCCATGTTGGGCTCGCTGGGTGAGCTCGCCATGTTGGGCTCGCTGGGTGAGCTCGCCATGTTGGGCTCGCTGGGTGAGCTCGCCATGTTGGGCTCGCTGGGTGAGCTCGCCATGTTGGGCTCGCTGGGTGAGCTCGCCTTGTTGGGCTCGCTGGGTGAGCTCGCCTTGTTGGGCGAGCTGGGTGAGCTCGCCTTGTTGGGCGAGCTGGGTGAGCTCGCCTTGTTGGGCGAGTTGGGTGAGCTCGCCTTGTTGAGCAAGTTGGGTGAGCTCGCCCGAGGCCATGTTGAGCGAGTTGGGTGAGCTCGCCTGAGGCCACTTTGAGCTCACGATCTAACTTCGGCTTGCCATCATGCACCATGACGCTTCTTCTGAAGTGTTTCTTCCTCCGACCAAGGTTCACGGTCACCGCACCAAAATGTTGGAACCAAGAAAATTGTTCCTAAAGTTCGGACCAAGAGGATGACCGAAGGTTACTGGCCCCTGAATTAGCTGATATAGACATGAGGCGAACCAGAGAGAGGTCACGACTATTTTATTACTAGACGAGGTGGTCGTGTTACACTGTGGAGGTCCCGCCGCATACCCAGGAATGTATAAGAACCTCCCCTCCTGAACCAAGTGTTGTGCGAGTCCGGGAAGGCAGGCGAGGTCGCCAAATCTTCAAATGGGTGACTCTTCGCAGAGTGTGAACCCCCTTCCACCCGTTACAATGGGGTCCTATTTATAGGCAAAGACAGGGGGGTATCCCTAAATAATTATCCCTCACTCACAATGTATTGAGTAGTGGGATTAGTCCCATTAGGCCGACACGAAGTCCAAATAGCGTTGAAGAATTGGTCAGTGGCATACAAGTTTCGTTGGGAGTCCAAGTCTAAGACACGTGGCTGAGAAGTGATTAATTAGTGTGACCGTCGACTAAGGGCGTCAACTACTCGATTAATGACTCTTGGTTTGGGCTTAAAATGAAACGTGAACTCCTGAAGAGGTGCAACCGATTGGTGCCGTCTGATCTCTCTTTGAGAATTCAGATGCTTTAGTTCCTCATGGTCTGTGTTCATCACAAACTCTCGCTGAGTCAGGTAATGTCGTCAATGACGGAGAGCTTGGGCGATGACGTTGAACTCGATGTCATAAGTGGAATATCGAGATTTTGCCTCATTCAATTTCTCACTAAAGAATGCAATGTGTCGACCCTCCTGACTGAAAACTGCACAGGGGTGCAAGTGGTCCGGTTTGGAGTCAAGCCGAAACCGAACCGATGTGTGTCTGTTCGGTTCAGTATTTTGATCGGTGTCCGATTTTCACTTTTGCTATTTAAAATAAATTTGAAAATAATTATCTCAACTAAATTTTAAGAAAATTGTGCTAATTAAAAAAAGAAATGTCATTAAACATTTTTGCAAACAATATATTATCATTAACAACTCATATTGCATGAAAAATATATTGAATATTTTTATTGTGAAACCAAGTAAAAAGTAAAATTTTTTTTTTAAAAAAATCAACTCAAGGCATGCTTTACTTCATCTCGATGCATAAAATACATAAATTGAAAAATTATTGAGATCCAAATATTATTGAAACTATTCAAATGATATAAGTTGTATGCATTATTTAGTTAATAACAATAGTTGAGAGATCATTATTGGTAATATTTTTACTTGTATTATTAGTCGGTGTGGTTCGATTTTTTAAACAGGAAAAACCAGAACCAAACCTTTTGAGTCAGTGTAAAATCGGTTCGGTTTGAGCGGTTTGGGGCAGTTCGGTCAATTTTCATTTTTTATGAAGACCCCCTTACTGATGCTTATAATGGATGCATCACAATCAACATAAAAACTTTAGTAAAACCATGCAACGCTAAAACAAATGCGCTATTAAGTCTCTCCTTAACTAGATGAAATCATAAATCATCGCACTGCTTCCTCACTCAAAATGAATTGTCCCCTTTTAAAAATCAATAACATGAGCAACCAATGCACTAAAATTCCGAATAAATCGACGATAAAAAGATGTCAACCCATGAAATCCTCTTGCCTTAAATCGTTCTAGGGCTGGGGAGTAATTGGTGGAATGCACCCCCAAAATATATGCTTTTGGTGGAATGCACCCCCGAAATATATGCTTTTGGCGGAATGCACCCTGAATGTTTAAATTTGGCGGAATGCACCTCCCAATTACAATTAGCTTGGCACTTTGCACCCTAGGCTAAAAAACAGGGGTATTTTTGTCTTTTTTTAATATTTCAATGAAGATTTTCCTATTTGCAGGCCAAGCAGGGCTTAATTTATGCAGCAATGCTATTACCAATTTGCTATTACCATTATAGAACATTCTGGTTTTAATTTATACAGTATTGCTATCCGAGAGATTATTTGCGAGAGATTATTATGCAGGGCTAAATTAAATAAATTATAGAGAGATTAAGCCCGACATAATAACCATTATAGAACATCATAATATAAACCACGACATAATAATCCACGACATAAAAAACAGTCCAGAAGAAGAAATAGGTGGTGAGGCAGAACAGGATGATGCAGGCCTGTCGTCGGCACAACAGGGCTCAACAGCAGGCCTGTCGTCGGCACAGCAGGGCTCAACAGGACTGTCGTCGGGGAAGAAGAAACAACAGGGCACAGTAGGCCTGTCGTCGGCACAACAGGCGGAACGATGCAGGGCTCTCGTCGGGGAAGAGGAAACGCGCCGCAGAACTGGAAGGGAAAGGATTGTAAAACCTAAAATTACTAGCTGGATATGTGGTTGAACCAAAATAGCCTTCTTATTTGAACATCAGGGTGCAAAGTGCCAAGCATCTAGTAATTGGGGGGTGCATTCCGCCAAATTTAAACTTTCGGGGTGCATTCCGCCAAAAGTATATATTTCGGAGGTGCATTCCGCCAATTAGCCAGGGCTGGGCCATGATTCAATCGCATTGATTTGGTTATCTAACCAATTTCTGAGTTAGAGTGTCTTGGAAGCGGTCCTTCTTTGGGAAGGTTAGACAATTTTTGTTTATCATATTTATGGTGCAATCTTTAATTTGATTCTAACTTCTAGTAATTTGATGGAGTTCTTTGCTAGGTTAAGTGATTTCTCTAGGTATTCATCCTTCAAAATCATTTTTTTTTTAGAGTAGCAGTCACTTTACATTTGGCTTGAAATTCTTCTATTTCTAGCAGTAGGCTATTTATTCTTATACGCATGATATTTATATATCTAGGCCTAAACGAATTATGTATTTAGGATTTTGTTACTTCACTTGACCACTTCAATTCTGAAATTTTGCAGGCACTTTATTTTTGCATCCCTTTCAGAGAACAATTGTTGGAATATTATTCAAATAACAAAAATGTAGGAGAAGCTGAAGAAAATCTGCTGACATGTCTGGCTGATCTTTTTAATCAGGTGAATGCAAAATTTCAACCAACCCAAGTTTCTCTTTCTGCACACATCCATGGGCACAGGAGCATCTTCCTAGTTACCTTCCATTCTTCCCTCAGTATATACTGAGATTCTTCTAGCTGTACAGGAGGGCTTCTTGGTTTACCTTCCTTCTTCCATCCATGCATTACACACTATCTGCTGTTTCATGCCATGATCATGTAAAATTAGTTTGTAGAGCTTTTATGAGTTTTTTGCTTAACCTTAGGCATCATTGGTGTCTGTGTCATGTGCAGACTTCATAATTATTTTAACTATACTTACACCCCACATTTCTGGTTTGTGCCCCGATCCAAGGACCGCTATTGTCCCAACAAGCTTTACGAGCAATAATCCTCCTTTTATTCTTATTTAAAGTTGCATTGTGAGTTTGGTTTAAATCCTTCATATGCACTGCTTGTTTGTGTTCTCTCAAAGTTCTAATCGTTCTGCGAACGATCAATTTTATTTATCCTCTGCAGCTGCTACTCCCACAATTTAGTCCAATTATTTCAGAATTGATCTTATCAAATTTACTTCTATCATTTAACATAAAATCATAAGTTCTTGTTTATGTTTTTTAGCAGCCTAATTCTCTTGCATGCCATAATTTAACTAATATTTATTGTTACCCGGATCCGAAATGCATTTTCTACAACTTGGTATATGATGAAGGTTTTATCGTCGACTTTTACAACACAATCTATATGAAGGGTAAGGAGCTTTGAGAAGAGTCAACATATAATGATGTTATTCAGCGGTATTTAATTATATATTATGTACAAATAAAAAATGTTAGGAGTTTCAACCAGAGAAAATAAGAGTTCCTTAGGCAATATATTCTAATTAAAATGCATCTACAAAATATAAAATGTAACAAGATACAAATGTCGAGACAAGCTCGACCCGAACTCTTGAGGGTTGATTCTCTCTAAGAGTCTCTCTCACCTAGGAGAGCCTAACACTCACAAAATCAATAGGGATGGAAAATAAGAGACACTACCACTCATATATATAGGGAGTGGGGCATACAAAGTACGATAATGCCCTTGGGCTACATATGTAGGTGGAGACGCGTGTCCAGGAGGTCGTATCCGTATCAACACTCCCCTCCCGCAAACGACCTTGTCCTAAAGTTCAAGGTCCGTAGGGGTCATCCGTGAGCGTCATAGGATTCAAGTCTCCAAATTCAGGACCGCCGTCTTCAGATCCAACCAGCACGCACAAGTCTTTGAAAGCGCAGACGTGGGCGAACGAGTACGACTGCTGGCAGCGAAAGCAAAGACCCTTGCGACGAAGCTCGAGGTGTTGCTCTTAAGATAAGCAGTGGGGTCATCGGGGCGCGGGTGGAGGCGAGATTGGTGGCAACAGAGACGGGCCTAACAGCGGGGGCCCATGCAAGGGTATGTGATCCAAGCAGGGAAGATGCCATAGAGATTTCAGTGACAATGGTGGTGTAGTAGAGTGGCTGGTGAGGTGGGGCAGACGAGGAAAACAGTTGGCCTATGTAGAGTTCCTCGTCGAGGCAACGAGCTTGCTCTATAGCACGGGAAATAGTAGTCAGATTGTGGACCCGAAGGGCCCTAAGGTGAGGTTGTTGATACCCAAGTAAGTACCCCAGGTAATGGTCAGGGGATAGGTCAGGTACATGCGTGGCAACCTCGATAAACTCGTCAATGTAGGTGGCCAGGGTATCGGACTGGCGCACGGAACCGAGGCACTCGTAGGCATTGCCCGCTTGGCAGCCGTCATAGTGGCGGAGAAGTTCTTCCTTCAGTGTGGACCAGAAGAGGTCAGGAACCTGCTGACGGCCTGGCGCGTCCAACGCATCCAATGGCTCACTGAACCATCCATATAGATAGTGGCCAGGGGAACCTTCTGGTTGGCGGGTTGGATTGAAGGTCGAAGAACTGTTCGGCGTGGGCGATCCAATCGAGGGGTTCAGTGCCGTCAAACATAGGGATCTTAATCTGACGGAGATGGGCCGAGTGGATGTCCATAGCGGGGTGGAGAAACCCCATGTAGTCCGGGACGAGCCGAGGCGATTGTAGCGGTGGTGGCGGAGGGGCCAGTGGGTGGTTTACTGCCGTGGCCGCGAGCTCTCGAAGGAGGAGAGTTAGATCCTCAAGCCATGCTTCAAGTTGATCCAAGCGATGGGTGTCAGCGGAGGCGTCCTCGTCGGCGTGGAGGACCATTGAACGTGTCCGAGGCATGAAATTGTAACGGCCCATAGATTACCGCTATTTGTATAGTAGGTATCATAAACAATATTTCAGTTCACAGATAGCGCGGCATAGTGCATCTTTAATCACAGAGTATGCAGAAAGTACAAAATAAAAACTTTTATTTCATTAAAAGCTTCTTTTGCATCCTGGTTTTCAATAATAATCAGTAGCAAGCTTGCAGATGTCGGATGTCGGGGACACGTCGGTTTGTGTTTTCGTGTCGGTTTTTTATATATCGGGGGATATATCGGGGATATTTCATATATCGGGTTTTAATATTTAATTAATTATATATGTAATTAAATGTTCTTGATTTTTTTATACATGTCACAGTACTACCTATTTTATAACCTATTAAACTTTTAAATATTAAAAGCTATATATAACATTTAATATACAATACTTTAATGATAGCAAATTTGTAAAACTAGTAATTCTAAGCAACTTGCAACTGTATATTATTTTTATGAGATCATAATTTTAAAAATTATATTTCAAACATACCTCATTCTTCATCACTTACGGACTCATCTATAGTCGGCAGAGTAGATAGAATATGATCTTCATCTGATGAACCCTCTAGATCTGCCTCGTCCACCTCCAATGTTTTTCTCTTTCCCCTTCTTTGATAACTAATTGCCACTTCTTTGCTTGTAGGTAATCTTGGAGGCCTCCTTTCATCATGATCAGCGTCGACTATATCGCCAATCTGTGCCCATGTCAACCCCTCTCCAGGAAAGACTTCATCATCGTCATCTTCATTTTCATCGTCCTCAGGATCAGCATTTACCATCCACTCTTGTACCTTCCCAGAATCTACATTCTTAGCTGCCAATGGATCTCGAGATGTGTCTGAATATTTCGACTTCAGCAAAGCATTGAACTTTACAAATACTAGATCGTTCAATCTTTTGCTGTCGAGCTTATTCCTCTTCTTAGAATGTATCTGATGAAAATATTAAAAAATGTTAAATAATGCATACAATCATATATCAAGATATTATGTTTAACTAAATAACTAAATTAATGCTTACCATCTCGAAGGTGCTCCAGTTCCTCTCGCAGCCAGAGGATGAAGTAGTCAGGCTCAAAATCTTCATAGCCATAGTTTTAAGGTGTGGCGTATCAGCACCGTTAAGCCTCCACCAATGTACTGTGAAAATAAAATGACAACACAATTCAATTATACATAAAACATAATACATCATTAAAAAATAATGTTAATAAAAATATATATTAAAATATACCTGGATTTAAGTTGGGATTTTGTAGCTGTCTCTTTGCCATGTCTTTACCAAACAACCCTTGTTGGTATTGATAAAGATCAAGCTCAGCACTAATGTGATCCTGTGTAGAAGGATCTTTCCTATATATCCTTGAGAGACACTCAACAAAACCACTCATAAACCTTCCGTCAGCCTCTATCTCCACTCGATGGGAATAATAAAAATATGGGTTTAAGTAATAACCTGCAAGGTGTAGAGGGCTGCTCATCTTCTTCTCCCATCTGCTATCAATCAACTTCCATATAGGAAGGTATTTGTTCTCTTGGTGATCGAGAACAGCAGCAACCTCTTCCTTAGCTTTTTTAATATCCCCGTATAACCACCCCATGGAAGGTGTATCCCCGTCAACTCGTCTCAAAACCTTTACAAATGGTGTGAATATACCAACAGCCAGCTCGACATTCGCCCAAAATCTAGCGCTCATCACTATCATTGCAGCCTTTCATATGCAAAATAATTAATAAGAAAATAAGAAAATACTATAAAGCCTCAGTTGCAAATATATATTTTAAATGAAATGAATAAAGATGCAATAGTTTTACCTGCTTTCCCCCGGCACCACTGGCCAACTTTGTTGCAGCCCACTTTGCAGATGTGAACAGACCCCGCAACTGATTCTTCTTCTCTAAGATACTCTCTAAAGATAGAAACGCTGTAGCGAATCTAGTCACCCCTGGTCGAATAAGCTCATGAGAATCCAAGTCCTTCGTCGACTCTCTAAACATGTCGAGAGATATGGTATGACCATATATGAAGATAGATAGTTGGCGGCCCAAGGAGATAGCACTCTTTATTGGCTTCAATTTCCCAATATCTTGTAACAATAGATTAATTGTGTGAGCTGCACAACTAGTCCAAAAAAGTTTAGGCCTTTTCAAATTCATAAGCTTTGCTGCAGCCATATTATTGGACGCGTTATCCGTCACTATCTGCAAGATACTGTCCTCTCCTGGGCTCCCAGGGCTATCAATCGCCTCATCCAAGAAGTCAAAGATGAACTTTCCATCATGTGTGGAGGAGGAGACGTTCTTCGAAAGCCAGAATGCCACTCCAGAACTACAATGTATCATGATGTTCATCACGCTTCTACCCTTCCGATCTGTCCAAGCATCGGTCATGATAGTGCAACCATTCAATTTGCAGGTCTGCGTGAATGTGCCCAACATCTCCTTCGTCCTCTCCACCTTCGTTCGCAAAATCCTCTCCCTCAACTCATAAAATGTCGGGATCTTCATCCCAGGTCCGCATAGCCCAATAGCATGAGCCATCTGCTGGAAGGAGGAATTACATATGGCATTGAACGGGATACCGTTTTCATATGCCCATCTACCTATGTACACGGCAGCATCATCTCTGGCTTTCTTTTTGTACTTGCTCTCTATCGTGCTTTGTTGGGAATCTTTTCCAGCAGAAGACTCTGCAGATGCATAGACAAATTGGTCCATTGGACCCTTGGAACCTGTGTTGCAACGCATGACAGTCTCCTCTACTTCATCTTCATGTAACCCTCCAACTATCACCTCATTCAAGGTGGCTTGTAACTTTGCACTTTTAGCTCTCTTAGTCTCCAAATTTGAGTTTAGGGCCGACTCCGCCTTCGCCCTAACGTCGGTGGGAACCTGAGGGCATGGCTTAACATTACCCTTCCACCCAGCCAAGTGATGCTTGAAACGTGTAATTCCACCATTCACTGTTTGCTTGCAGTAGTTGCATTTGATTCGGTTGGTGTCGTTTGCAACCAACTTCTCCCCAAATGCCCAGAACGGATCTCTACCGGTTGGTACCAATGAGATGGGTACCTCACTAGATCCAGCAGAAGAAGCCATTCTATGGAATATGAAATGAAAAAAATATTAGTTATATTAAATGGAATAAATATAAAATTAAATGATTAGTTGAAAAAAATCAACATCAGAAAAGCCCCATAACTTCATTAGATCGTAAGATCTTCAGTCATCTTTCAAATTATCCACGCAATATTTTATTTATCCAACAACATTTTGCATCAAAAGTAGACTATTACCCAATTATCATTCAAAGTATCCAACAAAGCATCCAAATGAAGTTGGATATACATGCACCATCGATTGCAAAATGAAGTTGGATAAATAATTAATAATAGGGGCATTTCAAATCATTTGTTGACTAACAAAATTATAAATGAGCCAAATAAAAAGGGTTTTGGCACTTTGCACCCGAAATTGTTAAATATTGCAAGATGCACCCCCAATTACAAAAAGGCTGGCACTTTGCACCCCCCTCCAAGGTGCAAAGTGCCAAGCTTTCTGTAATTAAGGGGTGCATTTTTCAATATTTAACAATTTCGGGTGCAAAGTGCCAAAACCCTACATTTAGAGGGTGCACGTGCTACAGTCACCAAGCAAGCTACAGTCACCAAGCAAGCCACAACAAGGCAGCAGGGCAGCAAGTAGCAAGCAACCACCATGCTACAGAACCCACAACCAGGGTCACGGTCAATAAGGCAGCAGAGAGCAAGACAGCAGGGCCGGCCGACTGGCAGCAGGGCAACCAACGAGCTAGAGTGCCGAGAGAGGGAGAATGAGAGGGGGAAGTAGGGAGAAGAATGCACCAGCCGAGAGAGTGAGAGCACCAGCAGATAGAGTTGAGAGCCCGTGAGATTGACAGCAGATAGAGTCGAGAGAGCGAGAGCACCAGCCGAGAGAGTGAGAACACCAGCCGAGAACGACCAGAGTGAGAGCACCAGCGAGCAGACTAACAACCAAATTGAGAGCTAGGGCAGGAGCAGCGAGTGAGATAACCAGCGGAGAGCGCGAGAGAGAGATAACAACCAGATTGAGAGCTAGGGCAGGAGCAGCGAGTGAGATCACCAGCGGAGAGCGCGCGAGAGAGAGCACCAACGGAGAGCGCGAGGGAGAGCAGCAACAAAGAGCGCGAGGGAGAGCAGCAGTGGAGAGAGCGCGAGGGAGAGCAGCAGCGGAGAGCGCGAGGGAGAGTTAGGGCAGGACGAGCAGCGTAATGAACCGCGGGTTACGAATCCTTTAATAATAGAGAATAAAAACCACGCTTGCGATGTTGTCCCCAAAAACGCCGACATATCCGTTTTAATGGACCGATATATCGGTCCAAACCGATATATCGGTCCGTTTTTTTCAAAACGCCACAACCAAAATTCACAACGGTTATGAAACGTTTTACCTTCCAAAACGTTATGTCGGCCGACATGTCGGACATGTCGGCCGATATCCACAACAATGATCAGTAGCCAACATTACTCTGGACGGACATAATGCAATTTTGAAGTAAAGTACGAACCTTAAAGCAAAAAAATCTAGTGATCCCACATCTAGTCGGTTGTAGTAGAAAAAAGAGATGGAGTGGAGGAGGAAGTACCAATGTTGTCGATTAATGTTTTTGATGAGGTGAATGAAAAGTGACTATAAAGTATGAATGCATAAAGAAAAACTTATCTGGCTCTAGGCCGACTGTAGCACGACAAAATCTGAGAGGAGTGGATGATCCAATACTGTTGATGAGCTGTTCCAGCGTATAAGTGAACAATCTCGACGAGTTAGCATTAGAGTTAGACTTTGGAGTTTCTGCATGAAGGAGATCCAAGCAGGAAGGAAAAAAACATGAGTTGGAGCGTGGAGAAGATCGTCAGCCACGAATGCAAGTGCCGGGCAGGAAGATCTGTCGCCACTGATGCGTTTCGATGAGCTCAATACTCCATCCATCAATGATACTTTGGTAGGATGTAACCCAAGTTCCGCACTCAATAACCTAATATGCCCTAAATTTATCTTAATAGGCTAGGAAGTTTTAGCAGCCAAAATATTTAGGTACCAATTGCAATAGTTTAATATTTATGTTGCACTAAATATCAAATGAACGGTGAAACAACTGTGAAATGCAACTATTCACGTTTCTATTGTTACAACTATCAATTGTAACAGTTTATTTTGCAAAACTCTTTTATAATAACGCAATGGTTACATTCGTTGCAAAACCATTGCTCTTTATAAATTTTGCAATACTTTACTTTTTTTCCGAAGAAGACTATTAGTTATATGCCTTGAATCCTAATTCCTAATCCATTTGGAATCAGAAGGTCGCACCCTCACATCAGAAATGACCTGCTGCCCATAGATGTAGCCCAACTGGAGTCAAAAGGTTCGAGTCATCTGTCGTAAACCAAATATCCCCTCTTGTAACTGTTTGCTGCTGTCCGTGGGTGTAGTCGGTTCATCATGTGTTCTTATATTTTTGTGTTGTTTTTGTCTCTCGTTTTGCTTGATTTCCTAATAAAATAGTTGCAATATACTGGAAATGGGAGTGTTTGGTAGAGCCGTAGAGGAAATTAAAGTTTTATACATCGATGACGCGTGGTGTTTAGTTTATTTATATATAAGGAAATCAATTGCTGGATGTAGGTGAGTGTATGCAGTGAAGGTGGTTCCAGTAGGATTTGTTGCTCAGTCGAATCCTCGGTTGTTGCCAAACGCTACAATCAAACTTATTGGGTGGATTAGATGTTCTCTCAGTGGATAAAATGATTCTATTCCGATGATTATCTTTCTAGATGCAATGAATAGTTGGCCATTGACTCAAGTTGGTATAATTAATGCATTTCTTCATTGAGCTCTCATGGAAGAAATGTGCATGAAGCAATCTCTGATTTTGATGCTCATGGAGAGAATCGTTGTACAGTGCAAATTTAAGAAATTATTATATGGGCTTAAAAATCACCTTGAGTATGATTTTGGAAATTCTTCACTACGTTGGCATGGTTGACCTTCAAAGAGTAAAGTATATTGCTCATTATTCTATGGTCATAAACAAGAAAAAGAGCATTTTGCTAGTGGTTTATGCCGATAATATTATAGTCACAGTTAATAATAACTAGTGAATCTCAGAAGCAAGGACATATTCACATGATTATTTTCAGGCCAAAGATTTGGACAAACTCAAATATTTTCTGAGTATATATGTTGTTTGTACTTCTTCAATTATATGCCTAATGCAAAGGAAATCTGTTATGAATTTTTTGTCTGAAGCAAGAATGTGTGGATGCAAGCATATTTTATTTCTGATGCACACCATCATGGGGTTTATTAGGATGAAGGAGAGTTGATTGAGAATCCAACACAATAAAGATGGTTGATGGGAAAATTCTGCAATCACAAGACCTGATATTGCATTCCCTGTCAGTGTAGTGAGTCAATTTATGGAAGCATCAAGTTTGCCCCATATGGATGCGGTTATTCGTATTTTGAGATACTTGAATGAAATTCCCAAAGCGAGTCCGTGGTACAAGAATATGGGTCATGTGAAGATACAACAATTTTCATATGTAGATTGGGGGGGGGGGGGTGTTCTCCATTCAATAGAAAATCTATTAGAAGGTACCATGTGTTCTTAGGATGTAATTTCGTATCCTGGAAGAATAAGAGGACATGCATATTAACAAAGATCATGTGTTGAATCAAAGTATATGACAATGACTCATATTGCATGTGAACTATTATGACTCAAGTAGTTAATGAAGTTAATGAGATAGCTCATAATCCACTATTGAGTTGATATGATATACAGTTTGTTTGTGTAGCTGTTAGAAAATCACTTATTTTAAAATATATGATAAGCTGTTTTTTCATTAGCTCTCCGGGTCCAGCTTATAGCTTCCCATAAGACGTATCCTTTAAAAAAGTCCCAGGCGCTCGCTAAAACCCGTCGCTGACTCTCGCGATTTCTCCTTTCCTCTCATCCCGTCGAAGGACTAGCATCACAAGATGTCAGTTAACAACATAAATAAAAAAAAATCTTTTCGACCAGTACTTATGCACAAATTGTTCAAACAGTCTGCAGCTTATTCATCACTGATTTTATAACAGTCCTATTCAATCAGCAACTTTTTCATCAGCATAAGTTGTCCCAAACAGAGCCATAATAAGTCAACTTTGTATCCTGTCTAAAAAATACATGTTGCATGAACGCACTCAATATAGTGAAATAAGTTGTCGCTTAATGAGCGAAAATTCATGGAAAGTGTTATTTCAACTGATATTAATCATCAATTGAGAGGCATCTTCATCAAGCCTTAATATGCAATCATAGCAAGTACATTTGAAGAAGCTAAAAGCTTCGAACTTTGGTTCCAGAGGAGTGTTTAGATGTTATTGTTAAGTTTATATTTTGAAATCTACATCGTTGGTAGTTAATGGCCCTGAATAAAAATATTTGAATGAAGAGCACCACTGGAAAACTTGGCTCACGATAGCCAGGGAACTTTAACATCTTGGAGCGAAGAGTATTGATTCTCTGTAGGTATCATCTCCTCCTTCCTCCTCGATTGACAAACTATTTAAATGCATAGAGCTATCAGGGTAAAAAATCATAATGTAGTTAACAATGTTGCTACTAGGGGAGTTAATAATAGTTGAAAATATGTAGCTTATTAATGAACAAATAATTTGTCTTTAATTAACTTGATTCCAGATTGTATGAGATATATGTTCGTTGGGAAGAGAACCTTATGAGAAGTTTCTTGCGACTAGGGTTCACAAAGTTGAGTTTAGAGTTATTATTTACAAATCGTTATTGTATTTCTTCCCTTGGGGGCGTTTTTGTCTTTCTTATATTTCCAGGTCCTATATATGTACATGTAAGGTCTCTTTTTGGAATACGATGGTTTGATTTTGCTCTTCAACCTGGTATCAGAGTTAGCGAACCCTAGCCGCCGCGCGTGGTCTCCGATCCGCTCGTCCGAGCCGATCCCGCCGTCTGCGCCTCCTCGTTCTCGCAGCCTCTTCGCCTGATCTTCCGTCCTCCATGCGGCCGCCGGGCGGATCTCTCACCGCCGGCGGTTGCTGAAAAGGCCGCCGCCGCCGCCCTTCGATGATGCAGCCAGTCCTCCTGATTCTCTTTCCTCCATGAATGTTCGTTCCTTCCAGCCGACGCTTCCGCCTCATCCGCTGAGAAGCCGCACGGGATCGTCCCCTCCTGTGTTTTTTCTTCCGCCAGCTACTGTCTGCAGCCGCTCCTCGATGTTGGATTGCCGACGCTGCCCCTCAACTGCTCCCGTCTCTGCTGCTCCTCGGTCTCTGCTCCTGGATCCAGTTTGCTTCTTATGCCGATTCACTGACGGCATGACTGCTTGTGCCTTGATTGCTCCTGCTGTTTGAGCTCTCGTCGATCCTCTTTGTCGATATGGGTGATCCTGATTCTTCTGCATCTTCTCCAGGTGTGATCTAGCCTCAGATGAGTGACCCTCAGCGGCCTCATGGCCACTCCGGCTCTTTGAAGATTACCACGGTTCCTTTGGATGACACGAACTACCTCGAATGGTCTCGCGCTGCTCAACATGTCATTCACAGCCACCGGATGTTTGGTTACATTGATGGGACAACTAAGGAGCCTCCTAAGTCCGACTCCTCGTGGAAGCATTGTGACTCTGAAAACTCTTTGGTTGTCTCCTGGCTCCTGCATTAGATGTCTCCTAAGGTCTATCGGAGTTATATGTTGATGGACTCTGCTTACAAGATCTGGACCCGCGCACGGGAAACGTACTCCCAAATTGGTAGCTCCACCCAGGTTTATGAGCTTACCCGACGCTTTTTGGAGTTGCGGCAATGATCTATGTTTGTGTCGTCATTCTTCTTGGAATTCTAGCGTTTGTATCAGGAATTGAACTTTTTGTCTCACTTTACTCCTTCCTGTACTGTGGATGCTGTTCAGCTAAAATAACAGGAGGGCCGCTTTCGTCTCCATGTATTCTTGATGAGCTTGAACATGGAGTCTAATATGGTGCAGGCACATATCCTTCACCACTCTCCTCTCCCGTCTCTCTGGGAGGCATTCAATATGGTTCTTGGTGATGAAGACCGTCGGAAGTCCTTCAATGTTATTGTTACTCCTGATCGTTTCGCTCTGTCTGCTGTGAGTCGCGACTATGTTCTCAGTCCTGGATCCGCTGTGCCTACTTATGATTATTGCAGTCGCATGGGACATACTCGGGAGGTGTGTTTCAAACTTCATCCCCATCTTGCCCCTCCTGGTCGTGGCCGTGGCCGTGGACCCGGGCGTGGGGGCCATAAACAGGGTGGTTCTCGACCCAATGATGTTGTTTACTTTGCTGATGTCTTTGATGAGACATCACGTTCTTCTCCCGGTCAGCTCGCTGCTCGTGAGTTGGATGTTTTTCGCCGCATGCTTCACTCTCAGTCTGATGCTTCTTCCGATGCTCCTACTCTTGCCACTGTTGCTATACCAAGTGCTCATGCTGCCACTGCTTCCTCTTCTGAGTGGGTGATCGATTCTGGTGCCACCCACCACATGACCGGCTCTTCCTCAGGTTTTTTTTCTTATACTCCTTTGTCATCTCTGCTAACGACAGTTTGTCCCCCATTGCGGGCAAATGACATATCTCTTGCTCTCCGACCATTCCTCTCCCTTCTGTTCTTCATGTTCCCTCGTTTCCTCGCAGTTTACTATATATCAACAATATTACTAGATTTCTTAACTGTTCTGTAACTTTTTTTTCTCACACTTGTGTTTTTCAGGAACTGAGTACGAAGCGGAACATTGACAGTGGTAGGAACTGTGGTGACCTGTACTACCTGGACTCCCAGCTTCCCTCTCAGGCTCTTTCCTACGCTACTGCTACTACTGATGACGTTCGTTGTTGGCACCTGTGTCTCGGATAGGCCTCTCGGACATCCGTCTCCTGTTTACCTTCAAAATGATTTCCCGCTTTCTTACTTTTTCTTCAATCTTTTGTCTGTGATGTATGTGATATGTCCAAACATGTGTGACATAGTTCATCGCATTTATCATCACCTAGTAGCATTCCTTTTGCTGTAATACATTCAGATGTTTGGGGGTCTTCTCTTGTTTTATCGTTATCTGAATTCTGTTGGTTTGTTACTTTTATTGATTGTTTTCTCGCACCACATGAGTTTATCTTCTAAAAAAGAAAAATTAAGTATTTTCTTGTTTTCAAGCTTTTCATTAAATGGTGCAGACTCAATTTGATGGATCCATTCGGGTTCTTCGAAGTGAGGGGGGGGGGGGGGGGGGGAGTACGACGATCGTGCTTACTTGTCATGGTATTATTCATCAGACAAGTTGTGTTCACACCTCCACCCCAAACGGGGTTGCCGAACGAAAAAAACCAACACCTTCTTGACGTTGCTCGCCGCCTTCTAGTCATTATGCACCTTCTTAAGTCCTATTGGGGTGATACTGTGCTCACCGCTGCTCACATGATCAACTGGCTCCCTTCCCGTGTTCTCAGTTATACCATTCCTCTCGTCCGTCTCTCCACCATGACGGTTGTCCACACCTCTTATCTGGCCCCCCGTGTCTTCGGATGTGTCTGTTTTGTGTACGTCCATCAACCTCACAGAGACAAACTTGACCCTCAGACTCAACATTGTGTCTTCCTTGGCTACTCCTCCACTAAAAAAAGGTATCAGTGTTACCACCCTCCTTCCAGGCGTATTTTTGTACTATGGATGTTACCTTCTGGGAGGGGGAATCCTACTTTCTGCCTTTGACTCACTCTCTTCGTCAGGGGGAGAGAAGTGGTGATAGTGGTGATATTGATACTTACTCCACTGATGCTCCTCTTCCTCTTCTTCCTTCCGCTCCTCCATCGTTACCTCTATCTGGCCTCATGGCCATGACTCCTACCCCGGTCCCTTTACCCGATATTCCAATCTCACCTCCGATCTCTCATTTTCCTCACGTATACCACCGTCGCCCCCCAGGCACACATGCTACTAGAGTTCCTCCTCTACCAGTGCCCACTTCAGCCTCAGATTCTGATGATGCTGATCGGCATGCCTCTCTTGCTCTGAAAGGTAAAACTACTTGTACTCAACATCCTATTTTTAATCACGTGACATACCAACATCTTACTCCGGCCCACCAGACCTTTGTTTCTTCTCTCTCCTTGGTTGTTATTCCTAAGACGTGGCGGGAAGCTTTGGTTATACCGGTATGGACAGGCTATGAAAGATGAAATGTCTGTCTTGGACAAGAATCACACATGGGATGTCTCTCCCCTTTCTCCTGGCAAGAAAGCCACTGGTTCACGGCGGGTCTTCTCTGTTAAGCAGAACCAAGATGGTAAAGCTGAACGATACAATGCACGTCTGGTTGCTCAAGGTTACACCCAAACTCAGGGCGTCGACTACCAGGAGACCTTTGCTCTTGTGGAAAAGCTGGACTCCAATCGCGTGTTGATATCGTGCGCTGCTTGTATGGATTGAGATCTTCATCAACTCGATGCGAAGAATGCGTTTCTCCATGGTGCGCTTGATGAGGAGGCGTACATGAAATTCCCTCCTGGATTTGTGAAGAAAGGGGATGAAGGCCTTGTCTGCCGCCTAAGGAGATCTTTATACGGCCTTAAACAATCTCCTAGGGCATGGTTTGGAAGATTTCTCACGGCTATACTCAAATTTGGCTACAAGCAGGCTCAGTTTGATCACACTATGTTTGTCCGGAGATGTGATCAGAGTGTTGTGGTTCTCATTGTCTATGTGGATGACATTATGATCACTGGAAATGACACAGACGAGATTGCGAATCTCAAGACCCTCTTATCTGCTGAATTCGAGGTGAAAGACTTGGGAAGATTGCGTTACTTCAATGGTATTGAGGTTGCTAGATCTATTCGGGGAATCTTCATATCCCAACGTAATTATATCTTAGATCTCTTGAAGGAGACTGGGATGATTGGATGTGTTCCTGCGAACACTCCTATGGAAGCAAATCATGAAATTGGGGAAGATGGTGATGGTGATCAGACCGATATTTCGCGCTATCAGAGATTGGTTGGGAGACTCATATATCTATCCGTGGCCTCTTGTTTTCCAAAAACAATCACTTGAAGATCGAAGTTTTCACTGATGTTGATTGGGCTAGATGCCGTGATGACTGAAAATCTACAACTGGATACTGTTCCTTTGTCGGTGGAAACCTGGTGACTTGGCGTAGTAAGAAGCAGAATGTGGTGGCCAGATCTAGTGCTGAGGCAGAATACCATGCTATGTCACAAGGTCTTTGTGAGGGCCTATGATTGCGCATTGTTTTACAAGATCTGGGTTTTTCCGAGACCGGCCCTTTTCCTTGTTTTGTGATAATAAAACGGATATTAGCATAGCTTATAACCCAGTCCAACATGACAGGACGAAGCACGTGGAGGTTGATCGTCACTTTATCAAAGACCACCTGGATAAAAAGATTGTGGTCACCTCCATTCCAAAGTTCAATTGGCGGATGTGTTCACCAAAAACTTGGAAGTGATGTGTTTTCTGACGATATTCAAAAACTTGGGATGACTAACATCTTTTGTCCGACTTGAGGGGGAGTGTTGAGTTTAGATTTATTATTTATTAGCCGTTATTATTGTATTTCTTCCCTTGGGGGCATTTGTCTTTCTTATATTTCTGAGTCCTATATATATGTACATGTAAGGTCTCTTTTTGGAATTCAATGGTTTGATTTTGCTCTTCAACTCACTGTAGCATTGAAACACCTTTGTTCTTCTAAGAAATTTAGTCTACAAAATCATCTTTGATGTATTCACCACAGGGTAAACTTATCTCAGCTCTACGAGGAGCTTATAATTTAACACCCCCCCTCCCCAAGCCAATACCATAAGCATCCATCATCCAAGAACACAAAGATGATTTATTTTGGGCACTACCTTGGTAAACATGTACTCCAACAGAGCTCCAAAAAGAATAAAGAGAATAAAAATAACCCTCTTGAAATTTCTTTTGAATAAAATGACAAACAAATTTGATATGCTTACTCTGTTCATGTAAAATTTGATAAGAAGCAATGTCAATGACTGCTTGATTATCACAATATAATGACAACTCTTTGACTGAGAAAACCTAATTCTTCCAAAATAGATTTAATCCAACATTAACTCACACGCGACAAGAGCTATATCTTTATATTCTACCTCTATAGGGGAATGAGTCCCCACATTTTATTCTTTACTTCATGCTACCAAATTGCCACCACATAGATAGAGAATCCATTAGTAGATCTTTTATTATATGAAGATTCTACTCAATTAACTTCACAATAGCCATGCACATTAAGGTAGTTATGATTCTTATAAATAATCCCCTTCACTTGATCCTTTTAAGAAACTTGAGAATTCTTAGAACAACCTCATGCTAATGGAGTTTCAAATTGTGCATAAATTGGCTGACCAAACTTACTGCAAATGATATATCAGGTCTAATAATCGCCAGATAGATTAACTTCCCCACAAGATGTTGAAATTTTAATTTCATTCCAAGATAGAGAGTATAATCTTTATGAATATCATAATTAGGATCCATGTGGCTATCCACAGGTTTGACCCCGATAAATTTGGTTTGATCAATCAAATCTAAAACATATTTCTTTGGGAGATCATGTTACTTCCAGAGGATTTGACTATCTCAAAAAAGTATATGAGAAGTCTCAAAACCTTGGTCTCAAATATAGAAGCTATATTACTTTTAACCTTAGCTATATGTTGTTCATGATCTTCTCTAATGATAATGCCATCCACAAACAAAATTTCGTACTAGGGATTATACGTGTTTTGAATAGCTTCATACTAAGGATTATTGAATTTACCTTATCGAACCAATCCCACAGAGATTGGTTCAGCCCATATATAACTTTTTTTAATTGACAAGCATGTCTATGTCTCTATGAGGAGCATAAATTCCATGAGGAAAGCC
The DNA here is from genome assembly GCA_033032865.1 of Dactylorhiza incarnata. Taxonomy (NCBI): domain Eukaryota; kingdom Viridiplantae; phylum Streptophyta; class Magnoliopsida; order Asparagales; family Orchidaceae; genus Dactylorhiza; species Dactylorhiza incarnata. Next base: position 15,415,459 of record JAWHQI010000007.1, read on the forward strand.
ATATATATTTCCTCTTGAAGATGCTCATGAAAAAAATGTTATTCACATCAAGCTGACGAAGAGATCAAGACTTGTGAGCAACAACAGAAATGAGGATTTTCATAAAGGTGAGCTTTGCCATATGCGCAAAGGTTTTATGAAAGTCTATCCATCAGTCTGAGTAAAACCTATAGCTGTAACTTATAAGTCTGACTTTGTAGTGTTCAAGAAAACCATCTTCCTGACATTCAGCGGTATGATGCCCCTTGGAATAGGAACAATATCCCAAGTATCCTTCATTTGGAGAGCTTCCATTTCAACTTTCATAGTTCTCTTCCATCGAGGGTTAGAGATGACATCTAAAAATGATTAGGGATAATAACACTTGACACAGATGCAAAATAGGATTGCAAGGAGGGAGAAATAGAGTGATACCTCACAAAGAGATCAATCAGATACGCATACACCCACTATGAATATTGGGACCTTATTTCTTGCCATCTCAATTTTGTTTTCTTTGATAAACTTACTTTTTTTTACCATCTTAGCCGTATATGATGCACCGTCAAAAGTTTGTCTTTGATAGATACAAATTTTTTTGCTCACAATCTTTTTTTCTTTTGAGACCTTATTTCTTGCCACCTTATGATGAACATTAGCAAGTATAAAAAGGGGGTGAAGACTCATTTTGATTTTTTTTCATTCTCTAGGAAATTTATAATTTTTCCTTTCTCAGAATAAAAAGGGATGCTCAAAAAATGTGGCATACTTCGAGGTGAATCGTCTATGTAAATGTGAACAAAAATATTTATATCATTTTGATCCACAACATTCCCAACAAACACACATTTGACAACTTAAGGACCCAATTTATCCTTAGTAGGTTCAACAATATGGAGAAAACTTACACATCCAAACACCTTAGGCGGAAACTTAAATAGAGGATCATTGGGTAACATGATTTGCAAAGGATATTTGTCTCCCATATTATGAAGTGTCATGTGATTAATCATAAAGACAGTGGTAAGAACTTCTTCATCCCATAAGCCCTTGGAACTTGCATTTCCTGTAGAAGACATCTTGTAGTCTCTATAATGTGTCTATTCTTTCTGTCAACAAATCTATTTTTTACTGAGGTTCTAGGAAGGACCCGCCCACATTATTAGGTATCATGGGATTAATCATAAAGACAATGGTAAGAACTTCTTCATCCCATAAGCTCTTAGGAACTTGCATTTCTTGTAGAAGACATCTTGTAATCTCTATAATGCGATTATTCTTCCAGTGACCCTGTCAATAACTTTATTTTACTGAGAGGTTCCTAGAGGTTTGAAACATATTTCTTTTTTCTTTTATAAAATCTTGTACATAGATAAATTCCCATCCATTGTCACTTAGAAGCACTTTGAGCTTCACATCAAATTGAGCTTCCAAAAAATTAGAAAATAACGTAAAAATATTAAAGACTTAATTTTCCCTCTTCATCAAGTAGACCAAAATAATGCGGAAATAATCATCAATAAAAGACAATATCAAAAGTTATTTACTAAATTAAGAGGAGAGGTCTAGCATTACACTGAACTCTTCAAAGAGGATTCCATGGAACAAAGCAATTTCAATGTTGTTGTGAGCTCTAACTGCCAGAGGCTTCCCATAAGGTTCTCTTTTCAAGGAACATGGTATCAGAGCAGAACGTTGACTTCTCATGTTAATAAATGATCTTGGCACCACGGTCATCTCTATCGACGACGTAGGACACACTATCTGCACCGGCTTGGATCTACTTCCATGGTCTGTCCATCCGTTGTATCTATTGGAGATTCGTCCCTGATTCTTTGTCGTTATTTGCCAACAACAAAGCGCGATGACATTTGGACAACTTTGGGAGTGTTGTATGCCATTGCTGCTGAGCTGGATTTGCTTCCAACTATTCATCACCGTCCAGTGCTCCATCATTACATGTTTGGATCTGTTTCAAGACATCGTCAGTATTATCTATAGGCCTAATCTCTTCAAATTTTAATTGGGAGTCATTGGAGATTGAGGTCAAAACCAGCACTTGGTATTACTTATCCATTGTACGAGGAATGGGAATGGGAAAATCTCATCGTCATCAAGTGGTTGATAAATTATATGGAACCTAACATTGCCAATCACTTTTTTGTATGTAAGGTTTGCCTACATTTCACCCTTGTGGTGGGACCCTTCCCCGGACCCTCACTGCGCGGGGATGCTTTGTGCACCGGGCTGCCCATTTGAACACATGATGTTAAATCATAAGATTCTTTGAACAATGAATCAAAATAAATTAGCATGCATACATCAATTAGTTTGAGCCAATTTAAGAACATGTTCAATATGGAGTGGATAGCTTGCCCGCTAACTTTGTCAATGGGAATGCAGCTAGAATTATCTTCCATGATAATCCTTGAGTACGCATTACCCAATCATCATGCCTCCATCGATCCTCCATGAAGGTGAACCTAATGAAGTGCCTTTGGGAATCAAGCATATGGTTGATTAGTAGCGTTCATGGTTTTCCTATATGCGCTTAGATAAAAAACGGCCCATATTTATTACAAAAAATTATATTGAATTTCAAGGAAAGTATGTATGAAAGATTTTAAATGATTTGAGATGTTTTAATACACTTTCTGGATGTGTTTATTTCTTGCAACCAATTGATCTTCTTGATGGATTCATCTCTGCTTTCTTCATCTTCCCTATTCTCTCTCTCTCCTCTTTTTTCCTTTCTTTCCTCTCCTTATCTACTTTCTCCTTGTTGTTCCAACTGGAAGAGTGTAGTCTAGGTGAATAAAGACAGCAAGGGATGGTGACATCTGGAATAGTAGTTGGGCTGCTGGAACAACTGGAGCATAGGAGACTGTAGGCTTGTAGGCCAATGGATGGATGAAAAGATGGTGGAGGTTATCACTTAGCTGCAGGGAGAAGAGGGGTTGTGGACACTGGGAGTTTCAGCCAGGAGAAGACGATAAGAGAGAATTAGATTTTAAGTTTTTTGATTTTTCAGATAGCAATAAAAAGGCCAGCCCGGTGCACAAAGCATCCCCACACATCGAGGGTCCAGAGAAGGTCCCACCATAAGGTTGAAATGTAGGCAAACCTTATCCTACATTTTTACAACAGGTTGCTTCCAGGACTTGAACCCGTGACCTCAAGATCACACGGCAACACCTCAACCGGTGCGCCAAGACTCCCCTTCATTTTCAGTCTTTCAGGTAGCAATCAAATGAGAAATTTTATTGACCATCAAAGGCAACTAAATAGGCTCTACATTAAAACAACCTTTGAGGATTCCCTCCAATTTCTTTGACTAATTTAAAATGATTAATTAATCAATTAAAATGCATACTAATAAATTTAAAATACATTTTAAAATGTTCCTAATATTCATATAGTCGGCTTCCTTAATAGAGGTCAATATGATGGTCTAAATTTCTTGGTTTTTTTTTCTTGACCATCTGGAATTGATCTGGTTTTAATTCCTAACTTCTCGTGATCTCCTATTATTCAATGGTGTGATCTGAGAATCACCACCATTGATAGTCTTCATCTTCGGATCAGACTTTGGTAAGTACTTAATCTAAGTCTTAATTTTTACTAGAAGATAACATAAGAAGAGGATTTCAAAAGTGTACCTTTCAGTAATCATCGCCTTCTCTTTACCTTAACATTTACTTATGGGAGATTTGATCAAAATTGATGGGGATCACGCCACAACTACACGACGATCTGATCCATTCATTTTGTGTTGATCGATGATCTATTTTTAAGTTGTTTTTTGGTATATTTTTTATTTTTATTTTAGTGTATGTTGGAGATCGTCATGATCGGAGAATTGTCTTGTGGCAATTCCTAGGTCTACAATAGGGATAGATGACTCATTTTGAAGGTATCGAAAGTTGAAGAGAGTTTCTTCTTTTGGTCACCCGTTACTGAAGTTGGAGCCTAAGTGCGAAGCCTAGAAAAATCTCGCCCCTTGGCCGTCTCCCTCCTCATTTCCCATTTCCGGCCATCACCACCAACACTGCCAACCACCACCTTGGCCGGCAGGTGGCAGCCCCTACCCCCTCCATTCTCCCACTACTCCTAACCACCATAACTTCACGCAACTTACCCCCACTACCTCATTACTACCAATAACTACCTCTACTACCTCATAACTACCCCAATTACGTAAAAGTTCCTCTAACTTCCATTAACCACCAAATAAATTACTGCCACGACTATAATCCTCTCCTTGACGACTGCCTCCCCTATTCAAGCCACAAATGTCCACTCCCTCTAGGAACCACCCCCACCTTCACTCCCTCTAACTGCCTAAGCCATTTCCAGCCACCAAAGTCTAGTCTAACCCCCTCTTGGATCATATATATGAACCTCCCCCATCTTCTCCAAAACACTTGTATTCACCTAAACTTGTTTTCTTGTTAGAACTCTACTTTAATATGGCTATTGTGTGTTAATGTTTATATTTCTTGGATTAGCGTCTCTTCCATATAGTCGTCCATATTAGTGCCCTGAGCCTCCATTAGAGCTATCCTGCATCAGTTTTGTATTAGATCTTCAAATTTGGGCTTCATGTTATTCATGACATATCATAGTAGTCGTCGTTACTCCTCTCCTATATTCGAGGATCTGAAGTCTATTAATGCTCGACCCCAAGGAAATCATCATGGAAGAAGCTCGTAGTATCACAAGGGATATTATTATTCTTGTCCTCTACCTGAGTATCCAAAGTTTCATTACATTGTACTCGTCGCATTTGCGATGAATTTATTATACCCCTCCCAGTGAGCTGCCCGATGAATTTTTACCTGTAAGAAATATTCAACATACTGTATTATCATATAATTGTTGATGTCACGAGTGATTATTTGAGTGATCATCACACTAGTGATGAAATTTTCTATACCTCGTCACTTAAGCCTCCTGATCATGTACCCCTCTTAGGGGTCCCGTATAGCACTGTAGAACCTTAGTGTAAGGAGTTGGTCATATCTATTGTTCTACATTTGTATCAGTTGCATGATCATTTACATATATTGCATGATTCACCTTTGTTGTATGATTTACACCAGCTATATGTTTTGCATTATTTGCATGAATTGCATGAATTTGCCCGACGTAAACTTGCAATAAGTGATGAAGATATGAGGTTTTTCAGACATTCATAGGAGAGAAGTGCGTTAGAGAAGGGTAGCAAGTGATGGTTATAATTTGAGTTGGGAGGCTCCATCAGGGAACAACAAAGATTAAATGCCATGAGAATGTGCCCCTACATAGTAGTACGAAGAATTAGGTCGAATGCCTATGAATTAAATATTCCTAAGAATATGAGAATTTCATTTCTATTTAACATTTAAGATTTGGCCTCATTTTAGGAGCCATGTGATTACATGAACGCATTTCCTTCTACTACATCGGAGCCTCAGCCTGACATACCCTCCCATATCCACCTTCAACGTCCTCTTACTACTTAGCCATCAGCAGTACCACTAACACCATTCTCAGCACCTTCTTCGACACCAATACCATTGTCATCATCATCTTGAGCACCACCTACAAGAGCGCTACTTCCACCATCTTTAGTAGCAACATCACCATTCTCGATGTCGACAACCACATCAACGAAAGTAGTGCACCGACCTCATCTACTCCGACTTCGACATCTTGAACACCATCTCTTTTAGCAGCAAAACCATCTTCAGCACCAAGCCAGCTTCAACAACACCATGCTCAATACCAGCGTCAACATCATCTTCAGTATTACCATTTCCAGCATCCGTAGCAGCAGTATCCTTGATCCATTTGATTTTCTTACATCTTAGCTCACGAGATCACAGCAACGTCAGAGTTAAATGGATTCACTCGCCTTTACACGAGAATACGATAAGAGCCGTTCGTTTTGTGCAGATCAACGATCCTTAATTTTTAGTTAATTATTGATGTGCTTCTGTTTTTTATTTTAGTAAGCTTTTCAAAACCGGACCGTCCGGTTCAACCGGTTGGACCGCCGACCGGACCCCCGACCGGTTCGATCAAGGCTCAAGGTGCTACCGCAGTGGACCGGCGAAGAATCGGTAAATCGGGCGGGCGGGCTGGTGAACCGGTTGCGGGTTTAGGTAACCGGGCGGGACATGGAGCCCGAAATTTTTATCTTAAAAAAGAAGGTATCAGTGGGATTTGAACTCAAGTCACCTCTAGATCTATCATGGATGGAGACCACCACGCCATTTGGAGCTTGATGAAGTTTGTTGAAATATATAATATACATTTACATATTTTTATAAATATAAAAATAAATATGCAAATAAATATACATATATACATACATATGTATATAAATATAAAATTAAATTTTGTTGAATATATTAATATATTAAATTACCTTTAAAAATTAAATTTTACGATAAATTTAAGATATATTTGTAATATATATGTACCCTTCAAATAGAATTTAAAAATATATGCATGTAGTGATAATGGAAATATCACATATATAATGAATATATCATTTTTATTTGTACAAAAATAGAATGATAATAAATTAACAATATATATGCAAATATTTGATATAATGTTTAATTATTTTTATTTTTCTAATATATATATATAACGGTTTGACCCCGGTTTAACCTTGAACCTTTCCCTTCATCGGTTCGATGTCCGGTCCGGTTTTCAAAACATTGCATTTTAGTATATTTTGAAGGCCATTGTGATTGGAGAATCATGACAATTTGTGGTGGCTCCTAAGTCTATAAATTAGAATAGAGGGCTCATTTTGAAGGGATCGTACTTGCAGAAAAAAGTTCCTTTGGTCACCCAGTGCCTATACTGGAGCTTACATTGAAGCCTAGGAAAATATTTCTTCCTCTCATCTTGGTCAGCCCTCTCATTCTTAGTTATTAAAGGCGCAAGGCGCACCAAGGCGCAAATGGGTCTTGGAGCGCAGGCGCAAGGCTCAAGGCGCAGGCGCGCGCGCGCCTGACGAAAGCAAGACACAACCACATTCATTTTAAAAAATAAGCATCAAACATCAGTTCATCTTCTTGATTAGATTTTTCATCTATTCTACTAATTAATCATTCATTACTATCATTTATCTCTCTTAAAAAATAGAATTGATGTGGTCACTTGCATCATATCTCAGTCTTAACACTCGATTATGTTTCACAAACACTAAATCATGCAAAAAATATTGAATTCTTAGATTACTTCTTTTAGAAAAAAAAGGTTTGCAACATAAATCGCACAAAGACGCGCCAAAAGTAGATAAGTACTTCTGTGACACAGTAGAGATATGCTCCAAAGGTGCAAACCTCTGAGACTGTTGAGCCTGAAGCCTTAGGTGCGCTTGAGGCGCGCCTTTAACAACATAACTCTCATTAAACTTCATGATAGACGATAGTGTGCAACACAACATAAAAATGAAATGCATGATCCAAATGGATCATCACACCTTTTTACCTAATTATGTGAAATGTAAATTAAAAAAATAGTTTCAACACCTTTTTAGAAGTGCCTTATCTTCATAGGAAGCAATATATGGTCATGTCACTTTTGAATTTCATAGGTAGCGTTCGAAGTAGGGATGCTATGATGGCTCAAAGATCGTTTGAAAATTGGCTCGAATTTGGCTCGGATGGAGCTCAGATCGAACTCAAACAATGCATTCCACAAGCTAAAATTTAGCTCGGTCTCAATTTCAAACCTAAGTCAAGTTGACTTCGTATCAAATTAAGATTGCTCTAAATTGGCTCAAAATTTAAAATTTAAATAAATAAAATATTACTATATTATGCTGGTTGTAAGTTGTAACTTGTCTAGCATCTAGCAACTCTAATTATTTCTAATGCTCTGTGCGATTTTGTCATGAGTTTGTTGTACAATGTAAGTTATAAATGATCTTAAATCAATCTTAGGGTTTTGAAAGTTATCATTAATTCATACACCGTTGTGAACAGAAATGCATAAAAAAAATAAAAAAACACAAAAAATAGTTCTAACACCTTTTAGGCCTACGTTAAAAAACAATACATGGGGGCATGTCAACTCCGGATTCCAATCTGGTTGTATTATTTCTCTCACCTTTTCAGAGAGGCGGAAGGTTCAAACCCCTGCCAATATGATATAGGAAAAATATGATGAGCTTGCCCTCTTAATTGACATGCTAAAATGGTCCTTTAAGCTGCTGGTTCTGAGGTGATTAGTAATAATGCCCTTCATTGTACAGATCAACTCATCAAAAAAGAAGACGGGCGTGATTGCTCCCAAGCGCTTTGTGCAGAGAGTTAAAAAACAAAATGAACTTTTCCGCAGCTATATGCACCAGGTGATTTTTCTTATAAACTGTGATATTTTGGTTGATGTCTTATTTTGGTTTGAGTCCTGGAAGCAGCCTCTTGCAAAAATGCAAGGTAAGGTTTGCCTACATTTCACCCTTGTGGTGGGACCCTTCCCCGGACCCTCGCTGCGCGGGGATGCTTTGTGCACCGGGCTGCCCTTCTTATTCTTTTAGGATGCCGAATAACAGGTGCCTTGGGATGCCCATGCCATATTTTCTTGGATCGAAGTGCTCATGAACTGCATCGAATTACAAATTCATGCTCAAAATGTTGTATCATAGAGATATATGTAGTTTTACAACATCTGTAATTTTTTTGGATTTATCCATGCTTCTTCTATTGACAAATCTTGTGCCCTTATCCATTATATTTGCCACCCAGCCACTTTCTACATTCTTTTATTTTAGTAGATAGCTTTACAAATAATTTTGGCAAACATTTTGAACGTCTCTAGGCAAGAGAAATTTCTATCAGATAATGCTTTTCTTTATGTTTGTGAAATAATTATTCCTTTCCTGACAAGAACTAATTGAGTATCATATTTAGTACCCATTCCAGTTCGACAAAATATTGACACTTGTCAAGGTAAAGCCTTCTCTATAGATTTCTGTAATCGGTGCATGTGAAAAATCCGTTTAATAAATTTTTACTGTTATCATGGAAGAAACCCTGCATTTTTGCAAGAGGCTGCTTCCAGGAGTTCACGGGTTTGAGTCCTGGAAGCAGCCTCTTGCAAAAATGTAGGGATAGTTTGCCTACATTTCACCCTTGTGGTAGGACCCTTCCCCGGACACTTGCTGCGCGGGGATGCTTTGTGCACCGGGCTGCCCCCTTATTCTTTATTGAATTATGAAACTCCTTGTGCTTCTTTGGTGTAGAATCGATAAAATGTGGGTCTCTTTTATGGGTTTCTTCCATTTTTGGCATATGCTTAGTCAGTCTGCTCTCATCCACATAATCTTACAAGAGATTGTTGTTATTCATCTTTTCTTTTCCAGGATGCTCATGAATTTTTGAATTTCTTGCTAAATGAGCTTGCTGAAATTTTGGAAAAGGAGGGAAATGCTGTCAAGGATTCTCCTGGACCCTCATCACAAACAGAGATGAATGTAAATGGCACAGTCCATTTGCAAGACAACGGGCCTAAGAAAGAACCCCTTCTTACCTGGATTCATAAGAGTTTTCAGGTACAAAAAACCTTATAAGATTGTAATCGACCGCCGCTTTGTAATTATTTTTTGTCTACTCATGTCGAATATGACATGTTACTTTTTGATGTCGTTTGTATAGTTTACTGATATTTTGAATAATATTTTTAGAAAAGATGTTTTGGCTTACAATAATGACATCTAGATGTGAGTCAAATTGTGCTGATATCCATGGATGTCACTAACATTTTTACATTTAACAATCTCAACTTAGACTGCCTTTATGTATTTAAACAATGACATCATAATATTTGATTGATAAAATTGACATCTAATAAGACTAACATCTCAATAACACTGATATATAAATGACATTGTACCAAACAGTCCCTCAAGCTAGTTTAATCCTCCTGCATTTACCATTTGTTTTACTATCTTATGCAGGGTATCTTAACTAACGAGACAAGATGTCTAAGGTGTGAAACTGTCACCGCAAGGGACGAGACCTTTTTAGATTTAAGCATTGATATCGAGCAAAATAGCTCAATTACCAGCTGCCTCAAAAACTTCAGCTCGACAGAGACTTTGAATGCCGAGGACAAGTTCTTCTGTGATAAATGTTGCAGGTATGTTATGTAACCCTTCTCTCTCTTTTCTTAAAACTCATTTTTGATTTTTTTCTGGTTTGATGATATTATATGAGAGCCATTCTGGTCCAATCTATATTTTGTGAATTTGTGAAATATTTGCTGCGTGATATGCATACTTGACATCTTGTGCCTTGGTTGGTGTGAACATGCTTGTGCTTAAGCGAGATGAAGTTTTATTTGACCTGTAGCCAATTTTTTGTTCACCTTTTTATACTTTATTTCTTCGCCTAAAGTGAATTTCTTGAAAGTCTTTTATAAACTACAGATTATACATGCCTCCATATGTAATTCATGTACGTATGTATATTAGAGAATTGGTGAAACATTTGTGCCTTCAATCATCCACAGAATTACAAGTGCAACATGTCCCATTTTACGGTTAAGAGACTGTTTTTCTGTATTAAATTAATTCATTAGAATATAATTAATTAGTTATCACATGCAGGTTGTCTGCGGGACGTGTATTTTATTTTTTTTACTTTCTTAATTCTCTTCTACGATAATATTGAAGTGTTGCATATATTTGATATTAAGATTAATTAATTAAATACTAAGCATGTTGCTAATATTGGTAATTTTAGTATGGTAGAAACTAGCGAAGCGTACATGGGGTTCATCCGTGTACAGTGTTCGGCGGCGGCATTATCGCCGACCATTGCTCTGTATCCCATCCCACAATACCGTTTGTTGTTGCACGCTGCACGACGCCACGGGGGACATCAAGCTGCAGTTGGAGGTACTGTCGTTGTAGCATACTGCACAATGGGACCTGTGCATGTTCCTTTAGTCCGCGCGCACACGTTTGTATGCATAATGTATCTATAGCTACATACATACATGCATACATGCATACATGCATACATATGGATAATTATGAAAAACTCTCTAACAAACATATATACATACTTACATACATACATATACAAGCAGTTGTGCACAGGGTTCCCCAGTGCCCCGACACGATACAATACCTGTCTTCCGTCATCCCCATAAAAATGATCCCTCCAAATACAAAATTTAATAAAAATTAAAGAGAGAAACATAATTTTTAAAATAAAATAAAAAACACACAAATGAACTTCATTACAAAAGTTGTAATAAATAAAAGGTAAAATTGGAAAGATGAATGTTTCACCAAAGTGTGCTTTTTCCCATATGTATATGAATAATTACCAAAACTTTCTCTAGAAGTTAGCATATTACATGTTGCACCCCTCTTACTTTTGAAATTACAAAACCTCCCCTGTAAGTTTACATTTCGTAATATCTATGCACAAAAATACCCCCCTGGAGTAAATTTTCAGGGGGTTCTTTTTGTGCATGGATGTTATGAAATGTTAAATTACACTAGAGATTTTTGTAATTTTAAACGTAAGACGGGAGCAACCTGTAATTTAGCAAACTTAGAGGGGAGGTCCATGTAAATGGCCCTATATATAGAGATATGTACACACAGACACAAACATACATACAAACATACAAACATATATCTATTATTATATTTGTTGAATTCCCTTTGGTGAAACATCACCCCTTCCCATTTTACCCCTCATAAATTTCTCCAAAAAGAAAGAGGGAAGATGAGAGGAAATCAATCATTTTATTATTAATATTCATTTGCTCATATTTGTTGAACATCACACACGTCTCTGTTTTAATATTTTTGGATGGAATTACTTATACTTTAGTGCACATTAATAATATATATATTATTATAATTAATTTATAAATTAAATTTGAACAATATAATTAATTTGGCGGGTCATTTATGGGGCATCTCCCCTTTAAGTTTACAAAATTACGGGTTGCACATTATGAAATGTAAACTTACAGTGGAGGTTTTTGTAACTTCAAAAGATAGGTGAGTGCAATCTGCAATGTTGCTAACTCCTAGGGGAGGTTTGGGTAATTAAGAATTAATATGACGTACAAAAGTAAAATGAAGTGCATGCCTACAGAAGTAAAATTAATGATATATGTACACATACATACTTATAGTCGTCTATATTTTGATGATAAGTCAGTATTTTATATATACATACTAGCAGTGCGCATCGGGAGTACTTTTTCTTCTTTTCAATCACACACACACACACACATACTAGCATTGCTCTTTGTGCATAATGAAAAAATGGGACTTTTAAATATCACATAAGTCACCTTTTCATGATAAGTATATTTTCTTTTCTTCTCTTCATCTATTCTTTCTTTAATGATGCAAAAGAGAGAAAAAAAAGAAGGGTTAAAATAGTAGCCCAAATGTTACACCAAAGAGTGAATTTGCCTTAGTGATAGTAATCAATATGTATATACATATATATGTATATATAACATGCATGCACAAAAATATCCCTGAAGGAGTTTTTTTATTACAGATTGCACCCCTCTTATATGTAGGGGCATTTACCGGGACCTCCCCTCTAAGTTTGCTAGATTACAGGTTGCTCGCCTCTTACTTTTGAAATTACAAAAACCTCCCCTCAATGTTACAAAACATAACATTTACCTCCCCTGAAATTCACATTTCATAACATTCATGCACAAAAATACCCCCTTCGGAGTACATTTTCAGGGGGGGGGGGGGGGGGGGGGGGGGGGGGTATTTTGTGCATGGATGTTATGAAATATGAACTTCAGGGGAGGTAAATATAATGTTTTATAACATTCAGGAGAGGTTTTTGTAATTTCAATAAGAGGGGTGGAGTCTGTAATTATGCTATCTTCCAGGGGAAGTTTTGGTAATTATTCCTATATATGTATAATATAACATGCATGCGCAAAAATACCCCTGAAGGAGTTTTATTCTTCATTTTTTATCTCTAAAATAATGTTTCTAAGCATTTTTTTTTCTTCCTTTCAAATTAGTCGCACATGCATACCTCAGTAGCATGTACGGGTGGAGCCCGTGGTCTGCTCTACCATTGTGCATCGGAAGCTTCCACGGACGGTGGAGCCTGTTCGCAACCAAGGGCAGTCGTGCATGGGGAATTGTCCATTTGCATTGCCCCATGCACGAATGCTAGTCAAACAACTAGTGTTACCCAGCTTGTTAATTTAACCGGCTTGTGAAAAATGACAACACATGGCTAATTATCGAGCGGAACACCTTGGAACAAAAGCACCAAGCTTTTTGCTGATCAAATACTGATGAGACTTACCCAACCAGCTTCTTTTCTGTGGTTTAGTTTGCAAGAAGCCCAGAAAAGAATGAAGATAAAGAAGCCGCCGAATATCCTCGTAATCCATCTTAAGCGTTTCAAGTACATCGAACAACTTGGCCGGTACAAAAAGCTATCTTACCGGGTAGTCTTCCCCCTCGAACTGAAGCTAAGCAACACCGTCGAGAATGCGGATTCCGAGTATTCTCTCTTTGCCGTTGTCGTTCACGTCGGGAGCGGGCCCAACCACGGCCACTACATTAGCCTTGTTAAGAGCCACAATCACTGGCTATTTTTTGACGACGAGAATGTAGAGATGATGGACGAATCCAATGTGCAAACATTCTTTGGTTCGGCGCAGGAGTATTCCAGCAACACAGACCATGGCTACATACTATTCTACGAGAATCTGGATGGTAGGAATTAAAAAAAAACATGTTTTTGTTCCCTTTCAGAAAGTTTATGGAATTTCATTTAGCAATTTCCCAATGTGTTCATTACATCTGCTGATATGAAATTGTAAAGACCTGGAAGGGCCAGCTTTGAGTGGATTTTATTTTCATGGTTTTTTACTGTACAGTAAATGGTAGTAAGATTCCATTGCTTCAAATAATGAAAAGGACTGTACATTGATTTTATTTTTGGAGTGGAGTATCCTTTCATGTAATTTTCACTTATGATAAAGTTTTGGCATTAGAATTGTAGGTATATTTTTATTGAAATTTGACCTTTAATTCTAAGGGTCATTTATGGGACTAAATTGTTTGTGCGAGTAACGCATCTAAAGATCATGATGCAGAATCTCCAATTCCGCTGTCTATTTTTGCTAGCACGTTTTTTTGCGCATGATTGATCTAAAATATAGATAGTATTTAATACGTTCGTTGTATATAAATACATGCGTATATTTTCACAGATAATCTCCACCATTGGAATCGCGACCATACGGATCTATTTGCTTCTGCACGATGATCTTTTTTTTAGCACCATGAGTGTATGGGGACCTCTCCTATGTTTGCTAAATTACGGTTTGCACAACTTTTGAAATTACAAAAATCTCATGTAATAGTACATTTCATAACATCCATGCACAAAAGGACCTCTCTGCAAATTTACTCCAAGTGGGTATTTTTGTGCATGGATGTTATGAAATGCAACTTACATGGGAGGTTCATAATTTCAAAATTAAGAGGGGTGCAGCTTGTAAATTATGCTCACTTCCAGAAGAAGTTTTGATAATTATTTCTTAATTCTAACTATTTAGTCTCAATGCCGTCAGGCCGAATGGATCCCGCGAGCTTTGTTTTTGCCTTTGCTCACTTTAGCTTGTATGGAAATATATTTCTGTTAAGGTTACAGTGCTAGACTTTATTTTAATAAATTTTATTTATTACCTCATAATTGGCAATATCTGCCCAATTAAATTTGAATGTTTGACCTTCAAATATAAGTGCAAAGTTGTATGATCTTACTTACCATCATTAAGACTAGCGGTTGTATGATATATAAAAATAACTCAAGATTGATGGGGTTTATAAAAAAAAGAATGCATAATTGATGTGCAAGTGTGTTGACAATATATGACTTCAAATTTTACAAATATTCAAATTGCATTGAATCAAATGCATAATTCATCATGATAATTTTGCATGTATTAGCTGATTTGGATCACAATTTAAAAAAAAAAATTTATGCTTTATGAAGGGCTCTTAGATGCTTCTTGATCTTCCTGTTTTGATAGGTTTAGGAATTTATGAATCTTAGTCAACATATGATTCTTCTATTGTAGATTTCAATGAATATTGTGATCTTACCCCGACCATTTGAAATTGATTTTATGAATTCTTAAGTTTCATTAGTTTATAGAGTTTTGTTTCTGCACAATAAACCTAAATTATATAAATAAAAACTCAGAATAATTTTCATGTTACTCTCTGTTTACACATTCTCGTATCTAATCCTTCAACACCAACTCTATATACTCAAACTTTTATGTTATCTCATGCTGCAATTTCTTCTATTTTTTGAGACTCCTTTCCTAGATCCTAAGACGAGGGCTATTAAAGATAGAAGTGTGACCTGTAATTTAGCATACTTGCAGAGAAAATTCTGATGAATCTTTTTTTTTTAAATATACAGACAATAGCCCACTTTCTAGCTTTACTAATCCGCCCTTCGTGTTCTTACTCAAAAGCATTTGTCAACACCTAAAGACAAGTTTTTTCGCAGTCTCGAGAGGACATCTTGATTGATGTCAATCAAATGGTTGTAGTGACGAGATTTCCATGGATAAGAAAACTATATGCATATATATATATATTTAAAAGAAAGTTACAAAATTAGGGAATTTATTGGCTACCCTACAATTTAAATCATCTAAAATTGACTTGAGAAAATAGAAATCTACCCGAGATTGAGATCAAAATTAAGATCAAAACCCATAAAAATTAGGAAATTCATGCCGACACAAAGGTCAAGTCATTTCTTCCAAATAATTGTACACGGCCACTCCCACACGTTCACTTGACACGACCTGTCAATTGGGAACAACACTAAAATCCAATTCTACTTCTAACACACTTTTGCTCCAGGGTTCAACAGTCCAGAAGCCAAGAGAATTATCCTTCTTAATCTCAGTCTATGAACCCCATGAATTTATTCACAAAAGCACTGATTTGAAGAACAAAATACAAGGATTCTTCGAAACCTCGTCCGCAGCCGCCAGGCGTCGGCAGACTCACAGGAATGAGGAACATCAGACCATTATTGGGGCAGGAGATGACCGCTCAGGGTTGCGATTGAGCGTGTGCAATCCATTTATAGGGTCACACAGGTTCAAATAGTAACCGACAATTTTTTCTTTCCTAAAACTCCCTTAAATAAATCCACAACTACCAGATATACACCCAACTCCAGTACTAAGTTTTCGCCTTTTAATCACATTATTATTTAAATATCAATCTAGGTTTTACCAAGAGCAAAAAATAGAAGGCAAAATTGAAGATAGACTGCTACAACAAAACTAGAACAGGGGAGGGGGGGGGGGGGGGGGGGGGGGGGGGAGGGGGTAGGCAAGCAATAAAACAAGCATAGGATGTACAGCAGCTGCAGCACCAGCAGGGATCAAGCTCTACACATGCATGGAGTCAAAGGATTCTCCCACAGGTCAGAGTTAGGGAAGGTATCCTCCGGGAGGCCAGTCCGGGTCTGGTGAGTAATCATGACGTCCTCCACAAAGGACGCCCATCCTAGATAGGGGTCGCCAAAGGACTTGGACATGAGCCCCTTGTCCGGCTTTATGGACTTGAGCCGGTGCCCCATGTACCTCCGAGCACCGATGATGAGCTTCGCAAAGTTTCCTCCATGGGTCATCACAAACACGTCCGACTTCAGGCACACCAGAAAGTCCAGGGCAGCCAGGCTGGTCACGTGCTTCCGGAAGCCGTCGAGCTCATCTTTGCTTGCCAGTTCCTCCTTTGTGACCTGGCTCAGAAACCGCATATAAAGAGAATACTGTTTAGGGTTTTAGCCGCAGTATTGGGCAACATTAGAAGAATTTACCAGATTGGGGAACATATTTCTTAAAGGAGCCATCCGGTTCTGGCCGCCATATACTTGGCCGGAGGCAACGTAAATTTGGGTTTCTTTAGGGTACCCCATGGCCCGTAGGATGATGGCCACCTCGCCGGGCTCAAGAGGACATCGCCCTTCCTTTCTCTTCTGCAATGCAAGCTGCCAAAGATGAGATCCATTCTGCAAGCAAGTGTCAGAACAATGCAAGTTGTACATCAATCTTCATGATGATTCCCTTATTAATGGTAGAATACCCGCTCACAAATAAAAAAAACAACCTTGTAGCGCCTCGGCCATTCCTTCTGCCTGTATGCTGCCATCATGGCCTTTTCCTCTCTTGTCCCGACAAAGTCGCAGAATGAAAGACCAACCATGCCCTTCTCAAACCTGAGATGAAGTGCCCTGCCGACAGATTTTTTTTTTAACACAAACTCTGTTTAATACAAAAAAAAGTTACCATGACCTCTCTTGGGACTTTACATAAATACTAGGACTTACCTTCAACTTTTTGAAATTATCAAAACCTCTCATCAAAGTTTACATTGTTAATTTTTACTACAATAAACCTCCCCTAGTGTGGGGTACACTCATAATGTATGTTAACTGAATGGAAGTGTCTTTGTAACATTGCAAACTCAAGGGGGTCCTATATTGCAAAATCCGAGGAGAGTCCTGGTGATTAACCCTAATGAAAATGATGAAATGTGGGACAGACAAGTGGAAAAGAGAGGGGGGAAAGAGAACCGATCGTTACATGTAAGGGTTTGGACTTCCAGTACGATTTCTCATCCTTGCTGCTAGAAGATCAGACATTTCTTCAATTGCAGGTAAAAATTTCAACGCATGGTAATTGACCCGACACCTGAGCCTGTTTATCTCAGGGGGGACATTATCATACCTGGAAATCCACATGCCAAAGGATTATGATTAGTATTACTCGCAGCAGTGTTCTAAAGAAAAATAGTAAATAATTGGAGGGAGGCAATTCAAAAAACGTTCATTTTATGCCAGTCAAGGGATCTGCGTGTTCATCAAACATCACAAGGTGCTATAGAGTAGAACCAAAAAGCAAATAAAACAACTAAATGATGTAGGACTTACCCAAGCCTGTCAACAAAAGGCTTGAGGGCCATTATTTTCTTTTCTTTGATCCTTGGCAGTACGTTGTCTATATAAAACTGCGCAGGAGCGTATTTTGGGATGTTTTTCACAGTACGCCTACAAAAATAGATGCAATTAACATCATCGGATCAAAATACACGGTCTCAAGGAAAAAAACCGGTCAATTGAATCATGTGAAGAAATCATCAGAAGACAGAAGAAGGCCTTGGTAAGCATTACTTTGCATCAGGTTAACCGATAAATGATCATCATCAATAACATTCTCAAGTATTTGCAGTCGGCTTTGTGAACCCTCATTTTTCATTTGTACTTCTCCGAGTGATGTCTTAAGTGTTTAGACTATGCAAATTATGATGAACAGCTTTCATTCATGTTTACCTTTGGGAATACCCATTCTCCTACTTAATCCTTTGGCATTAAATCTATCCACTTGTCTAACTGGTGTATTTTCTAACCATCTTTGTACATGTCCAAACCACTAAAATCTATATTTTATTATCTTATCTTTGATAGATGTCATCCCACTATTTCTCTGGTACAATCATTTTTTAATCAATTTTTTTGGTTTTGTCACACATACATATAAGCATTCTCATATATGATAACTTAGATATCAACTTTTTACTATCACACTGATACACCAAAATCAGCTAATAGAGGTTCTACAAAATTTAAGTTCAAATCTCTAAGATATCCTTTTATTGCGTAGTATTTTTGATGCACAACTCCATTTTAATCATCTAAACTTAACTCCATTAGTTTTATCATCTATATCACCAATTTTTTTGAATAATCGATCAAGGTAATTAAGCCTATCATAAATAGTTATCTATCTTCTAATAAGATAGATTGATAATTGTCAATATCACCCCACTAAAACTGCATACCATATAGTCGGTCTTTGTTCTCTTAATTCAAAGAGTTCATCATACCTTATGAATTAGCATTCTGATAGGATTTTCCATTTAAAATATGACAGAAGTGTTCAACATCCTTCGAAAGTGAAAAAATATATAAATAAAAAGGCAAAGCAAAAAAGAAGTCAAACTGGACATAAAATGAAATTTACTAAAATGCTCATGCTAAGACCTTATACTTGTAAACAGCTCAGCTTTGTCGGTAAACCAATCTGGAATATCACGTACAATGCGCACATCGTCCTTAAGATATTCAATAAATCGATCTACATCAAATATGTCTTCCAGTTTCCTGCAAACAACAACAAAAATTAAGAAATAAATACTTGGAAGTGTAAAAAACAAGTGGCAAACTTGTGTACTTACATTTCATAACATCCATGATAAAATACCCCCTTGGAGTAAATTTTCAGATGTTATGAAATGTACTCTTATAGGGAAGGTTTTTGTTGTTTCAAAATAGGGGTGCAACTTGTAATTTAGCAAACTTAGAGAGGAGGTCCCGGTGAATGGCCCCTCAAAAGTAATAAGAAATTTTAGATGCAAATAAAACTTATTCGTTAATGAGAGAACAAAATTAATAGTGTTCTCTGTAAACTAAATTACAATATCATAGGAAATAAATGAGAAAAGTAATTTCTTTATAATAAGATGTGAAATTCAAAAGGTAAAAAGTTGTAATCTTCAAAAATAGCTGTTCAGAGAGGTTCAAAATTTATCGAAACTTGATGCAGCATAAAATAAAGCACCAACAAGAGTGGCATTGTTCAAAAAAGAAATTATACTAGTGCACTTGGATTAAACTAGTCTAGAAGGCTACATAATGGAATGAGAAGGTAGGTGTTGGAGAAGCTCAACGTTTCAAATTAATTAGAGAAAAGAGGCACTCTCCTTTATATATATATAGGAGAGAGATACAATGCTGAAAAATAACGCAACATAATAACCCTTATTCCAACACTCCTCCTCAAGTTGGGCGTGTGATATCTTGCATGCCCAGCTTGCACATAATTTTTCCAAACACGTTCTGACTCAACCCCCTGGTGAGAGAGCATCCGCTAACTGTTGATCTGAAGGGACAAAAGGTGTGCTCACAACTCCTCTTTGTGCGGTCATGTTGGACAAGATTGTGAGCAATGCTAATGGCGGCTTTGCTATCACAGTAAAGCCTCACGGGATCCTTGTTTTCCATGCCAAGATCTTTTAGGAGAGATTTAATCCACAGTCCCTCGCAAATCCCATGAGCCATGGCTCTGAATTCTGCCTCGACACTAGACCTGACAACCACATGTTTTTTACTCCTCCACGTTACCAAATTACCACCAACTAAAGAACAATAACCAGAGGTGGACCTCCTGTCGTCAACTGAACCGGCCCAATCAGCATCAGTATAGACTTCAACGGTCAGCTCTTTACCTGGGAAGAATAGGATACCCTTTCCAGGAGAGGACTTGAGATACCGAAGGATTCAATGAGCAGCTTCTAAGTGACGGGTTCGTAGTGAGTGCATGAACTGACTAATAACACCAACTGCATATGAAATATCCAGGAGAAGACATCCTGCCAATCGTTGAAACCCAGTGATATCATCTACCACTTCCCCATCATCTCTACACAATCTGTGGTTAACTTCAATTGGGGTATCAGCAGGTCTACACCCACTCATCCCACATGATTGGAGCAAGTCAAGAATGTACTTTCTCTGAGATATGAATATGTCATGATTTGATCGAGCGACCTCAATTCCCAGGAAGCATTTGAGATTTCCCAGGTCTTTTACTTCAAACTCCTTTGCCAGTCTTTGTTTCAGAGTTTGAATTTCTTCAGTGTCATCACCCGTGATAATGATATCATCCACAAAAACAATAAGAGCAGTGAGTCTCCCATGTTTGTGCCTTACAAATAAAGTATGGTCGGCATTGCTCTGGGAATATCCAAAAGCAATCATAGCTCTGTGAAATCTCCCAAACCATGCCCGAGGAGACTGTTTTAAGCCGTATAAGGCTTTCTTCAACCTATATACCTTTCCACCAGATCCGGCTAAGGTAAGGCCAGGCGGTAACGACATGTAGACCTCTTCTTCCAAGTCCCCATGAAGAAAGGCATTTTTCACATCTACCTGAGTCAAAGTCCACCCTTTGCAGGCAACACATGAGAGCAAAACTCTTATAGAATTCATCTTTGTCACAGGAGCAAAAGTTTCTTGATAGTCAATTCCCATGGTCTGAGTATAGCCCATAGCCACCAGGCGAGCCTTGTATCGCTCAACAACACCTTGAGAGTTCTGTTTGATGGAGAACACACACTTACACCCCACCACAGTCTTGCCAGGTGGCAACGAGACCAAGTCCCATGTGCAATTCTTCTCCAGAGCCAACATCTCCTCAAGCATAGCCTCTTGCCACTTTCGGTTAGCGATAGCATCCTGCCAAGTTAAGGGAATAGAAATGGAGGAGAGAGAGGCAATAAAGAGTTTATGTGAAGGGGAAATGAGTTATAGGACACAAAGTGGGACATCGGATGTTGGGTAGAGATACAGTTACCTTGAGTCCCCAAAGAAGGATCAGATGTTGGAGCGGGTAGCCTGAGAGATGCCGATGTACTTGACCCTTTTTTCACTGAGTATACTCCTGTAAAGGAGGAGCGGTCACAGGAGTAGGAACAGAAGTAGGCAAGGATGTAGACATAGCAGGCATAGGCACAGGAGGAGGAAGATATGAGGTAGGAATAGGTAGGGGAAGAGAGCTCACTTCCTTTGGGTAAGTCTCCCCCTGAAGTGAGGGCTCGTAAAAGGACTCTGACTCCCGAAACGTGACGTCCATAGTAATGAATATCTTTCGGGAAGCAGGATGGAAGCATCAATATCCTTCCTGGGTAGGCGAATAACCAACAAAGATACACTTGAGGGCACGAGGGTCAAGTTTGGACGTGGGGCGAACATGGACAAAATACACACCCAAAAATACGAGGAAGGAGATGTGTGGGAGAGACAGAAAGAGCCGCAAGAGGGGATTTGTAACCAAGGACACGAGTCGACAGACGATTAATAAGATAGGCCGCAGTAAGAACAACATCCCCCAAAAATGCTTCGGGAGGTGCATCTTCAGGAGGAGGCATCGAGCAACCTCCAGAAGGTGGCGATTTTTACGCTCGGCGACCCCATTCTGAGCCGGGGTGTAGACGCAAGATGTCTGATGTATAATGCCCTGATCACTAAGATAACGCTCAAAGGAAGAGTCAACGTACTCACGACCATTATCACTGCGCAAAACTTTAATGACAGCATTAAATTGAGTGGCCACCATCTTATGAAAACGTTGAAATAAGGGAAAGACATTATTCTTGTTTTCATTAAGTAGACCCAAGTACAATGAGAAAAACAATCGATAAACGAAACAAACCAATGAAAACCCGAAATAGAGACAGCAGGGCAAGGACCCCAAACATCAGTATGAACCACAACAAAATGAGAAGAACTAGGAGTGGACACATGATTAAGAGAAGCACGGTGACGTTTACCAAGAGCACACACATCACATTTAAAAGTATTCAAAAATACATTTGACATATTCGGAAATAAAAGATGAATAGTAGAAGGAGAAGGATGACCCAGGCGGCAGTGCCAGGAGTCCACAGGGATCTGAGCAGCAGAAAGAGCCTCCGGAGGTGAAGCAGAGATGGAGGGGTCGAACAGGTAGAGGCCATCCCGCAGTCTACCAGAGCCAATCACCGCCCCCCCCGTCTTCAGGTCCTGAAAGACACAGGAGGGAAAAAAGGTTATAGAGCAATTCATGGAATTAGTAAGGTGACTAATAGAAAGCAGGTTGCGGGTAAACTTAGGAACATGAAACACCGATGAGAGGGTGAGGGAGGAGCAAGGAATGGACCCTTTCCCGGCAATGGGAGACAAGGAGCCATCAACAATGCTCATTTTGTCCTTGCCAGACAAAGGGATATAAGATACAAAACCTGTAGCAGAGCCAGTCATATGGTCTGTGGCGCAAGAATCAATGATCCACTGGGTGGGAGAGCAAGCGGAGGCAGAGTGAGCACCTGGAGTCCCCTGGTGGGCATATGAAGAGCTAGCAGACTCAGATGAGTGACCAAGCATGAAGCGACGGAAGGCTTGAATCTCCTCAGCAGAAAGGGCAGAAGGAACCGCAGGAGCATCAGATCCTTCATAAGAAGCAAGATCATCAACAACATCGGAGAGATGAGCCGAGCGAGACGAAGCAGACCGACCCAGAGTGCGACCAAATCCACGGCCACCACGAGGGGCAGGTCCACCGCGAGGAGGAGGAAAACCATGAAGCTTGAAGCAAGTGTCCCGAGTATGAAGTGCTTTCCCGCAATAATCGCACGTCAAATGGTCCTTGGCCATAGGCTTAGACCTTGTGTCCCGGATAGAGCGACCGCAGGGATTGAACCGAGCAGCAAGAGCAGAACCCTCAACAACAGTATCTGGTAGACGAATCTGCCGGCGATCATATTCTTGTTGAACCAAACTATATACCTCAGGTAAGGAAGGCAGAGGAGAACGGCCAAGAATCTGAACACTGATGGGATCGAGGTCACGGTGGAGACCATGAAGAAACTCGAAGATCCGATTGCGTTCCTCCCAGACACGAACCAGCACTTCATCCTCAGGGGAGACAAGAGTAAGCGCGTCAAAATGGTCATACTCCTGATAAAGCTGGGTAAACTCCAGGTAATAAGCAGCGGGAGGCCGATCCCCTTGGCGCAAGAGGAAAATTCGTCGCCACAATTGGAAGATCTGAGCGGCATTCCCACGACAGGAGTAGGTAATCTCGGCTCGTTTCCAAATGTCGGCCGCCGCATCCAGAAATAGATAGTTGCGGGCAATAGACTGCTGCATAGAGTTGGTCAGCCAAGACATCACCAAGGAGTTCTCGGATTCCCATTGCGGCCAATCCGGAGAGGTATCAATGGGAGCCCTAGTAGTGTCGTTGATGTAGGCAAATAGACGGCGGTGCTTGAGGGCCAGAGTAACGGAGCGAGCCCAAGGAAGATAATTAGTGTCATCCAACTTAATAGTAGTAATCTGAAAAGTCCTGTGATCATGGTTGGCACGAAGAGATCCAGTAGAAGGCAGAGGATCATGAGGAGCACTCCCACCGGAGGAGACATCCGGAGTCTCACTTCCTCCTGGCATAGTAAGCGAGAAAAAACAAATCCGGGGACTAGAGACGAGAAATCTCACTCATAGAAAGAGGAGATGCGTCGGGGGAACACAATACGCAATAAGAGACAGATACATTCCCACAAGAAGGGAGAACAAGCGCCGGAAGAGCAATCACGGACTCAAGCATGCATAGATCCGATGCCGAGAAAGGCACAAACAGCCATGAGAAGAGAGTTGTGCCGACGGGCGCTGGAGGAAGGCGGCGGGGCTGTAGGAAGCTGGCCGACTAGGTCTGTCTGGTTGGAGGAAGGCGACAGGCTGGAGGCGCTCGGGAGCGGATCTGAACGGGAGACGATGACACTGTAGGACGACGACGGGAGCGAATCTGGACGCGGGACGCTGGCGGATCGGCGCTGGAAGACGACGACGAGAGCAGATCTGAACGCTGGAGGAACGACACAAATGACTTCAAAAAGATAATGATTCTTGTGTTCAACAACACCATTTTGTTGTGGTGCGTTAGAGAAAGTTGTTTTGTGGACAATACCATCATCACATAAAAAGGAAGACAGATTGAGACAAATATTCACAACCATTGTCAGTACAATGACAATTCATTCTAATAGAAAATTGAGTAAAAATTTCATTCCACGGATTCTAAAAAATGGAAAACAACCCAGGACAACTTTTCATTAGATATACCCAACTCATACGAGAAAAATCATCAATAAAGGAAACATAATAACGATGACCTAATAAAGTAGGGATCGGACAAGATCCTCGACAATCATAGCGGACAACATCAAAAGGTGCAAGAGCTCGTTTATTATCGTGAGGTACATAGTTAACACAATTATGTTTAGCAAAATGACAAGACTCAAAAGTCAAAACTGAAACTAAGAACAAACGTTAACTCAGTGAGTACACACAAATTGGAGAACAAAAGTAGGATCCAAAATCTTGGCAGGGATGGTGTGACATGCAACATGAGTGGCTTCATCAAGAACATACACACACCCGCTCAGCTTACCTCTACCAATAATATTGTTCGTCGTCTGTTCTTGAAAAACACAACTAGAAGAGGTGAAGATAAAATTGCAATATAAATCACAAGTAAGCTTAATGATAGACATCAAGTTGTAAGCAAATTGTTGCATATAATCCATTGTGGACAAATCATGTCCGGTGTAAAGCACAATCACCAAATCCAACAATTGGGATAATTGATCCATCAACAACAGTGATGGATGTGCCACTATGAGTGTGCTACGAACAAGATTGCAGATGTCGAATTTATGTTGGTTTGGTTTGAAATATCGTGTGTCAGATTGTGGGGGATATATCAGTGATATTTTACAATGCATGATTTTAATATTTAAATAGATTTATTCATATATAAACACATTTTTTGTAAATAAGAAGAATTATACATGCAATGTATGTTTATAAATTACGCAATAAACATTTAATTATATGATTATAATGAACTAATGAAGTATTAACATCAGTAACATGGTATTTTAAGAACAAAAATAAAGCATCATCATGCCCTCATCAATTTATGATTCCACTCAATATATCGATTCATCGTTCACCAATCACCATTCATTATTTAAGTATGCATCGATCTCCCACAAAGAAGTACCACATACATCATATGCTGCAAAATCATGTTCTCTACTTGGATTAATTGTAAACTGTAATCATATGTTGCAATAAACATAAGGCAAATTGCTATAAAAGTAATACACCAAACCACAGAAGTAACATCCCCCGCCATGTCATAACCAAAGCAAAGAACTAAAGGAGCCAACCACAATGAAGATTCCATACAAAGGAGGCAGCGGCAGTCATGATTCCATACAACGCAGGCCGCGATAATCAATGATTCAGACATTTAATGTTATACTAAACAGTAGAGTAGAGGAAGATAGAAGAGAAATAGAGAAGAAGATGAGTCGATGATATTGAGAAAATAGAAAAAAAATGAAAATAATAGCTTAATATCACCCACCCACCATTACAGAAAATAGAAGAGAAGTAGAGAAGAACACCAGAATGCCAAAAACGATGAACCGAGAAATCTGCCGAGAAGAAGCTGAGAGCATATTGGGAGAAAGGTAAACAAGCTTTAAAAAATAAACCGACGGTGCTATATCGTAATATTAAAGCCTTAGAGGAGCAGAGAAGAAGATAGATTCAGAACCAGAATAGAAATTTGTTAGTGCCAGCAAGTTGTAAATTAAATAACAAAAAAACTTAATCATCAAAAGTAGGGTAGACCGCGGGAGAAAGAGGCGTCGAAGCTAGGGTAATAGAAAGACGCGTTGAAAATATGGCAGGAAAAAGAGGCGTCGAAGCTAGGGCAGTCGACCACACGGAGCACCGAAAGGGAACGAGATGAGTGGGTCATCGTAAGCTCAGGCAACGACTGAGAGTGAATGAAATGAATACGAGGCTACTAGTGCTAATTAAACGTCGTCGTTTATTTGTTTTATGAATAAGTGATTGTTATATCGGCTCCCAATATATCGCAATATATTAAAAACATAATTTAGAGTCAAAATGTTGATTTTGTTGTGTTTTCTACCCAAAACTTTATGTCGTGCATGTCAGCCAACATCTACAATAGTAGCTATGAATGTAAGATACTTGCAATACATGTAAGTTGATCAGAAGCACCAAAATCAGTCGACAAACAGTTAAGGCACTGAGTGGTGCATGCTGGCTAGATGGTCCGGGCAACTAAAGCACTATGAGATGTCTTCATCTGAAAGGACTATTGAATTTGATATTCATCTTTAGAGATCTTTGTAGTTTTCCTACTCCCAACATCAACGACTAGCAGAGCAGAAAGAGGTAGACTTGGAAGTTGGCCTACAAACCCACTTGGGTTTCCCCTGAAAAATCTACCATGTACCTTTGGTGTGCTCATGATACCCAAAGTGGATGCAATGTCAAGTATCAGTATCTCAACCACAACCAATGCGTCCTCCATGACCACCTCCTCGGCCACCACAGAAAGCAAGAGAAATGGGCTCAGAAAAACTAGAAGAGATGTGTAATGCGTATGGAAGTATCTCTGCGATAATTAATCCTCCCATGGTCAAATGATAGTATACAGTAGTTGTATGTAAATTAGATGGACTCACCAGCATTTCAACATTTCATTCTTAGTAATGGAAAAGTGTGGAGCAAGCCCATTTAATGACCAAACAGAACAAGGTGTTCCCTTTAGTGCATGGTGCTTCTCTTTGATGGAAGAATTTCTCATATATTAAGAATTTCATAAGCAGGAAGTTTTCACTCTGCAAAGTACACTATCATAGGATGATTACCTTGTTTCAATTCAGTCATCTAAGGGAACAATTCACAAGGGCAATTCTATTACAATTACAAGAAGGGAACAATTCACCAACACAAGAAGAGTATTTTCTTAAGAGAACATCACATGAAGGGTGTCATAGAGCTCCTTCGTATTGTTACAAATCTTGCATACTTCTGTGGAATAGAAGGATCCATGAAGCTGAGAAGGCGAAGATCTGACAATGATCACTGTACCATTCCTCATACTCACTATTGTCCCGTTTATGAACTAGAAGACGACTATGATGATGCACACAACGTATGTCAGACATGGTCACACTCTTCTTCCATACTTGAAAATTGGAAGAGGTCAAGATAGTAATGGCAATTTTAGCATTTGAGGGGAAGTTGTTGCTATAATCGACAGTCGACACAACGGAAGATGTAGTAGTAGTGGCTTTCGACATTAGAAAAGATACAAGGATAACTAAATCTGATACAAGGGTACAATGAAGGGTAGGGAGAATATTAGTCAGCAATAGAGAGGTCGTGTAAACAACGAAAATCAATAAAATAACAGAGGTCATGTAAATAAGAAAGAAACAGTCGGCGACTGCAAGCTTAGCAGGAAACATTCGGGATGAGCAACGATTCTTTGTCGAAATAGTAGGAGACGAGAATCGTTTCAGATCAGTCAGCCTATAGAAACAGGACAAGTACCCTGGACGGGCGTCGTAGACTATCGAGACCCGATCGAGCGTCGTTTCCAGAAGGAGAAGCCAACCAGGTCTTCCGTCTCAATCACAAATCAACTACAAACTTCGTCAGTCGATGATGTTGGGGAACCAAGAGCAGATTTTTTTCCTGCATATAATACTATTTTCGAAGGGGAGCCTTGGCGCACCGGTTAAGGTGTTGTCGTGTGACCTTAGAAGTGTTGAAATTACATGTTATTAGGGAGCCTTATAGGTAGATATTAAAAAAATGCAATCAAATCAACTAAAGCTATATAAAGCCGAATGTTGAACAACAAAAAAGTAACATACAAGTTGCATCTGCGACATAACAAAAAATTTTATGTTTACTATTGCATGATGTTCTATTTAGCTCCTAATCAATGGAAAACAAAAAATATATTAATTTCAATGAAAGAACCCGTAAATGCTTGGTTTTGATTTCAAGGATAATTTTCTTTCAATGGCATTGCTAACTGAAAATATGAAGTAATTTGTTACGGGCCTCTGACCTAGTTATCATTATGGGCCTCTGACCTAGTTATTAGTTTTTTATTATTATTGTCGTTTACTATTGTCACTAAGAGGTTGTCATTAAAGTCCTGCAAGCTTATTTAAAGGTAAGTGATGTGTTGAATGAAGCATCCAAGAATTAAGTCCATTTCTTCTTGCCTTGAAAGAGATCGTGGTAGCTCTTTCTATCTCTGATCACCCTTCAGCAACAATACAAAGCATTAAAAAATTTGTTTGCTAGCCACAATTCAATAGCCAACACCATGTCCTCTACACTCTTTGCTTGGTAACCAATTGAGAATTTAATCACAAATCGGAAAGGCTGATCTGCATCCTATCAGTCAAGCAATCTTAATTCAAAAGTGTTGCCTTGCTGGGTTTAATAGTCAACAGCATGTCTCAATATTCTGGTTATAAACTATTTTCTAAATAGATTAAAAAATGCATTTCCTTTAGTGTAGGTTACTACATAGAAGTAAAAGACTTCCACATAAGCATAAGCATTAAAGCAATATGAATGGTGATTCTATGTAAAAAAGGAACAAAACCCCTTCAGAATGGATTCAATATGTTGAATAAACTATGTTTATGGTGAACAAATTACTGCCAGTATTTCATGCATGCACATTATGAACATTGGATAAGTTCTTCGTCAGAAAGAGAAAAAAATCTAACGTTTGATCCTTCCATATCTGGTCTTGTTTCAGAACAGGTAGAATAAGAGTTGCATTCAGTATCTTTGCCACTGCAACAGCATTACATATCTGCAACAAAACATTAGTCAAAATAGAGAAAGTAAAAGGTAATGTAAGAAGTAACCATCAATAATCAGCTTGTAAGGTGTGCATAATCAGAGTTAAAAAGCACTCAGCCCGTCTATGTTAATTCTTCAGGCAATTTGATCCTTTTATTTTCCAAAATCTCCACTTCATCTTATTTCTTCGTCAATATAATATATTCAATCACAATACTCTGCAGAACATCCAAGTGACTTATAATAGTATTTTCCAGGATCCAATTAATCGTAAAGAAAAATAGCCTTGCATAAGAAAATGAAGAGGACATTAAGGTGTTAGTCACTGTTCACATTTATCAAGCACCTATGATGAGAAAGCTAAGGATGGGGATAAAGACATATAAGAGCGAGAGAAATACGAGTATAATCCAAAAGTACTTGTTATGGCTCGACAATTGGGATCGAGTGTGCGACTGCGAGATGGTGGAGTCGCAAAGGAGATCCTTTGACCCTTCTTGGAGCTAGGATTTCCAATAGTGGAGAGGAGAGAAAATGATACTTCTACCGAGGAATCGAGCACATTAAGGTGCTAGTCACTGTTCACATTTATCAAGCACCTATGATGAGAAAGCTAAGGATGGGGATCAAGACATATAAGAGCGAGAGAAATACGAGTATAATCCAAAAGTACTTGTTATGGATCGACAATTGGGATCGAGTGTGCGACTGCGAGATGGTGGAGTCGTAAAGGAGATCCTTTGACCCTTCTTGAAGCTAGGATTTCGAATAGTGGAGAGGAGAGGAAATGATACTTCTACCGAAGAGTCGAGCTCAACCCCCACAGTGTGCTGAGGGAGACGAGCTCAACCTCTTGATGCCATAGGTGAGGAAAGATGAAAGAGAAGGAAAAGGGGTTGTTCTTGCTTGCCTTATTACCAACCCCAACAAACTTAACTAGTGAGTGGAAAGGTTCAAAATATTACAACATTTCCCCTCACCGGGTTATAATATCGGTTAGTGAAAATGTGAGAGCGTGAAATATAAAATAAAATATTTAAGCGGTAACAGGAAGATACGTCTCTGAGACTTGGGGTTTCTTGCCCATCATAGTACGCTACCTTTCATGAGCCCATAACATCACATACCCTTGTGCGGATCAAGCTTGTTCTCAAGCTTGAAAGATGGAAATGTAGAGTAGAGGAAGACATGGCCATCCCCCTCTCCCCAAGTCGCCTTTATCGCTTTGCCACTCTCCCCTGGAATGAAAACCTCCTGGTCTGTTGGATCCTCATCCTCAGATGAGTCGTTGACTCGAGCCAAAAAAATGTTTGCATTTGTGACCAGGTGCACGGCTCGTTGCACTTGAAATATAGCCCTTGAATATGTCGCTCAGTCATCTCTTCTCTTGTCAGTCATTTGACAACGGGGTTGCGATCGACCTCCTTGCCCTTAGCCAATGGGTAGGATACAAGGGTGGTGGACGAGCGAACCACCTCCGCTTTCACCAAATCAACAGTCATGGTACTGCTTATCCATCATGAGGCCCTTCGTGTAAATGCACATTATGCTCATAAACATAAGCATATTTGCAGGAGCTTCAAACTCCATATCACTGTGAAGCAGCTCTTGTAGGCCGACTGCGGAGATTGACACTTGATGATTAGGAAAAATAGAGGACCCATTGACCAACAAATTCAAGAACTACTCCAAGTACTCACACATGGATCTTGTTTGCTTAAGACAAGGTCACCCACGGGGTTGCTGCAAAGTGGAGGTCTGAAACCCAAGTTGCAATCGTTTTTGAAATCGCCCCAATTCATATTGGGTCATTCCCACTCAAGTTGCACAAACCACAGATAGGTTGATCCCAAGAGGTGAAAGGAAGCCAAGCTGGTCTATGCCTCCCACATTATGCACTTATTGGCAAAAAAATGTTCACGTCGTGGGAGTAATACCAAAGAGTCCACCCGACCACCGAAGAGAGGAAAATCAAGCTTCACATGGCAGGGCACTCCACTGCCTTCTGATCGGCTCCCTGGAAACTCAGATCAGTTGGCAGAAGGATGACCACCCTGGGTGAAGTTGGATGCCACCCGTGGTGGTAGGTGCAAGTCGTTGATGTGAGCGGCGAAGGTGGTGGCATTATCGACTTGTTGTTGGGTCGTCCAGGAGGCTTGGCCGGCAATTACTTTCTAGACTAACTCCATCATCTGCGCAAGGGTAAGACAATGCTCTTCCATCGAAATCGAAAGTCAAAGGGCAAGCAAATGCTAGGTTGGAAAAGGGAGGGAGGCCACTGATAGGGTCGGAAGCAGGCATGTACCCTGGAGGCTCGGTCGGGTTGGATGCAGGAGAAGATCAATGGCTTCGACATGGCAGGGCAATGTTTCCCTTGGTTAGGTGAGCTCGACCGGGGTGAGGATCATGCGTGGGAGCAGGCCAACAACCTTCGTGTGTTGGATAGATGGTCCCTTTGTCTGGACAAGTTCGATCGAGGGTCATAGGACATGGGAGTAGGCCAACAACTTCGGCGTATTGGGGCGTGGGATCCTTGGCGTGGGCGAGCTCGATCGAGGGTGGAGATGCGCAAGAAAATCCCCTGGAGGGTCGTTGCACCTTCCTGACGCGCAATGTTGTAGGTTGATGTGTTCAACTTCCGCGGGTGGGAGGCTCGGCATGAAGGAGAGCCTGACCGGAGCGACGAGGTGTAGCCGACGGTAGTGAGTTGAGGTGGTTTTGATACCAAGATGTTATTGCTCACCGATTGGGATCGAGTGCACGACCACAAGAGGGTGAAGTCGCAAAGGAGATCTCTTTAGTCCTTGTTGGACCTAAGGCTTCCAATGGTGGAGGGAGGATGAGAGAAAAGTTCAAGAGAGGAGCCGAGCTCAATCCACACAGTGTCGGGTGAAGCAAGCTCAACCTCTTGATTCCCAGGAGAGGGGAAGAAGGAAAATAAGAGAAGGAAAAGGGGTTGTTCTTGCTTGCCTACATTATCCTCCGCCCCTACTTAACTAGTGATGGGTAAGGTTCAAAATATTACAATATTGCCCCTCACTCGGGCTACAATATCGATAAGTGAAAATGCGAGAATGCAAAATATGAAATAAAATACTTAAGCGATAACGGGAACATAAACGTGTGCGAGACCTAGGAGTTTCTAGTCTGCCATAGTACGCCGCCTTTCTTGAGACATAACAGTACTCCTGGCTCTCGAATAAGAGATCCTCCGAAGGAAACCACGAGAAAATTGGGGTCTTGAAAATACAAAACTAACTTTTTTTGTTGAAGAGTTTTACTTGCAAGTTCAACGGAATCTCGGTTTTGGGTTGTAGGCTACGCAGCTTGTGGATTTTGATCTCTTTCTTCTCACATAATTTAACGACTCCGCGGACGGGGGAAAAATGAAGGTTTCAGCCAAGCTAAGAGAAAGAACTTGATGCCTTATAGAACAAGGGAACTCTATTCTTACAAGTGGAATTAAAAAGTTTCGGCAGTTTTCAGGCCCTTTCTAACTGTGGCTGTCCTAGCCTCTTGGAGAGGTCAGAAATTCTTCTCCTAGCAAGTAAATGGTTCAACAACATAATGATATCAAAGAAACAAAAGGGGTGAATAAATATTTCAAAAAAAACTAAAAATTGGTTTATACATGTCAATCTCAACAAGATCACTTTGAAGACCCTACAATATCATGTGTAGATGCGTTGATGTATTTAATAAAATATTAGAAAAAAAAAACAGCTGCCTGGTTGAATATTTAGATGATACCTACTGCTTGGCCTTATAAATTGAGCAGCAATTGGTGAAACCACTACTACTTCGCTTCAAGAAATAGATAGGCATGCTCTTTGGGAAGGGCGATGAATGTGTATAGGTATTATATGTGCACTCGGGCAATCCACCTCACATTGCTATAATCAGGGCCGCTCCTATATGTGCACTCGGTCTATATATGGCATTTTAATTAATATTTGAAAAAAAATTCACCTTATTATGGAAGGTCCATCCTATGTAAGGACATAGTAGTAGTGCAGGTCATCTTTTCAGCACTTAGTTTGTATCTCTCTTGGAGAGAAGATCTACAAGGGAATCGGCCTTGGAGAGTTGTTGGGGATTTGTCATAGAGTTCGTATTTTCATTTCCATTTAGTAAAACTTTGTTCATGAGTGCTCCCTCCGCTTCTCTCTA
This sequence comes from Dactylorhiza incarnata, assembly GCA_033032865.1. Taxonomy (NCBI): domain Eukaryota; kingdom Viridiplantae; phylum Streptophyta; class Magnoliopsida; order Asparagales; family Orchidaceae; genus Dactylorhiza; species Dactylorhiza incarnata. The sequence continues at coordinate 15,448,995 of JAWHQI010000007.1, forward strand.
ACCCTAGAAATTTCTATTTGGTAACAATGGTCCAACTTGTCAACCTCAGCTCATTGCCCTTTCAGCCAGTGGGTACCCCCCCCCCCCCCCTCAACATGTGGAAGCTCAAAGAAGAAATAATGACCACCCATCGCAATATCAAATAAAAGTTGGACCTATTCCCACGGATGCCACTGTTCCGTTCCGACGACACCTCTTATACCCGTCAACCACCTCTAAACCCTACGACAAAGCTGAGTCTCATGCCCATTACATCCATCTTCCCCAACCCGAACCAACAGTAGCCCGATGCTCCCTTTGTCCCCATACTAATTTCAACTATAACTCGCATCTCAGCTTCCTTCGCCACATTCACATCAATGACAACTACCCTCTCGGCATCCCACCTACAATGCTCCAACAAGCGGTTCATGCAGTTACACATCATGTTTTGCTCGACAATTGACTGAAGCATATTCCTCATCAAGGACAACTTTTGCACGTCTACTACCCATCAACACCATCAACCCATCAACATAGTTTCATGAAGCCCCGCCCACTCGACCTTGCAGACTTCCATACGCACAAACGACCGTTACAACGTTTCCACGTCCAGTGGCAACCTTCAATTAGATTCGACTCCTGATGGAACACGCCGATACTGCTCTATCATCTACGCACGATGCAACTCCACTATTTCACCAGACCGCCGCCAACTCTTGTTCGAAATAAACCCAGGTCAATGCCCCACCTCTCCATCAACTTAGTCCACAAGACAGTTAGTCTATCGAATTGACTATCCCTTCCATCTGACAAAATTTCACTTTCATCTTCTACCTCCATTAAGCCCCACATAACTTTCCCCTCTCCCCAATTTATGTCGCCCAACCTGCTCTCCTCACACTATAAAAAATCTCACAAATTCCTTCCTACCTAAATGACAGCTAGCAAATCATCTGCCACACCTTCTATAACCATACTACTGGGATTCACATTCACCCAATCACACACACCAACAACAAGTTGGCCTGAAGTTGCCGGTCTTAAATGTTAGACGTTGCTCTAACCTCCACCGCGTTTGATAAATAACAAACGGTGGTGTTTCTAATTCTTGAAGTGTTTGATAGTATGCAGGATAAGGTGGCATGCTCTTTTCTTAAGCAATAGATAATAACTCTATCGTAAGGGCATTTCGCCTCTATCGAAAAGGCGATTTGCTCTATCAGAGGGCTATAGTGATGAGGATCATAGTTCTCGGGCGGGCCAACCCGTATCGGAGCCCATTTGGGTTTATATTCATAGAAAGATGAGTTAGGATAGTTGTATGGACGATCTGAGTCCGTAGTCGCGTTCAAAACATCGACGAGATATTCCCTATGTATTTTCATGTCGGTCAATCATAGTCATATGTTGCTTTCGTTTTAGCTTATAAATATGGAATTTGGAGTTCAATTTCAGATCATTACAAAATTTTGAGAGAATTTCAGATTTTGTGATCCCTCTACGGTGCCGAAGTCGTGGAACCTAGGTGCCAAAGACAAGGCCCGTCCCTCCCCTTGTAATTGCTGGTCATCCCCTACAGCCGCCGGAAACCACCCCTACAAGGGGCGGCCAGCCATCTCTACACCTGTCATCCACTCCCACATTAATAACTACCTATAGCCGCTAGTAGCTACCTTAAAAAACCACCAAAAACTGTTTGTAACCGTTGCAACCGCCCACTAATTTGACGGTTACAGGTAGCTTCTTTGTGAAATGTTGAAATAGCCCATGTGTTTGGCCCATTTAGTGGCCCAGTTTCTTCTTCTCTCTCTTTAGTCCCACATTGTGTATAGGATTTCTCTCTCACTTCTCTCTCCTATAAATATGTACTCTCTCTTTGTATACAGTGACAAGAAATACATACAAGCTTTGCTCTTTTCTACATGGTATCAGAGCTAGTTTTTTTTTAACCGGACAACTCCCGGTCTCTATTTTCGTCTAAACCGCAGGAAGTGCGGTCTCTGCTTTTTCTAACCGCAGCATCGGTCGGTTTCTATCGCGTTTTCCTCACGCGCCTCCTCCCTTCCTCGCCTCTGCTTTTATAACTTCCTCCCGCGTGGGTCCCGCTTTCTTCTTCTCTCCAGTCCGAGCTCGCCAGCCCGTTCTCCTCTCCCGTCGTCGCTCTCAGACCGCCCGACCTCTTCGCAAAGCCTCTGCCGATCTCATCGACCACCATCAGCGGTCGCTCTCTGCTCGTCCAGCGCGGTCGACTCCAGCCCGCCGTTGTTTTCTTCCCGCGCACTTGCAGCTTTTACATCACGATCTCAAACCGCAGCGAGCTTTCCTCTGCTCGTCTCCTCGCCGCTCGTCTCCGGCGGTCTCTCCTGTCCAGCGGCCTTCCGCGATCTCCCGTGCGGCCTCCTCAAGAGTGCGGCTTCCTCCATTGGTCTGCTCTAGTCGTGCGACCTCCTCAGCTCGCAAACCTCTTCCCAGCGGTCTCTGATTGCCGGTCTCCTCCTACTCCACAGCGGCCTGCAGATCCTGAAGTGTGCCGACCTCCTCCTACTCGCAGTCGGTGTCCCTCCGCAGCCTGCAGCTCCTCAAGTATGCCGGTCTGACCGCGCCTCTCTGCTCGCGGCCTCCATCTCCTGCTGCCTGCGATCTCAAGCGATCTCCAGAGCCTCTGCGATCTCCAGTTAAGCGATCTCCAGCGCTTCTGCCGATCTCCAGTCCAGCGATCTCCAGCGCCCTCCTGCGATCTCCAGTCAAGCGATCTCCAGCGCCTCTGCCGATTTCTCAAGAGATCTCCAGCGATATCCAGCGCCTCTGCCGGTCTTCGCAGCAATCTCCTCCTCCGCCGATCTCATAGCAGCAGCAACCTCCTAGAATCTCCAGCGCCCGCTGACTCTTCCGGCGACCTCTCGACTTCTGCTCGCCAGATCGCCTCTCTCAGGCCGCCAGATCGCAGCTCTCAGTTCGCCGCTCTCTCACGCAGCGGTCTCCTACTCGCTGCTCTCCCTACGGCTTCTCTAGCCGCTGTCTCCCAGCTCGCCAGCGGTCTTATTTCTGCTCGCCAGCGATCTCCTACCAGACAGTGCGAGTTGCAGTGCTCTTCTATCCGCAGTCCTCAAGCAGTTCTAGCCGCAATTCTGGTCGCCCAGCCCTCTACTCTGCTGGTTACTCCCTGGTACTTGTTTCTCCATGGCTTTGTCTCCTTCCCCGACCCCAGGCTTGGTTGTGTCTATTTCTGGTGGTGGCATCTCTTGCCTCCTTCATGACTCTTCGTGGATTCTGGATTTCGGGGCCAGCCACCACATTACTTCGCAAGCACCTTCACAATACTTGGCCTCCAAACATCCTCTGTTCATTACTGTGGCAAATGGTGCTTCTACTCCTGTTGCTGGCTCTGCCGATCTCACTCTGTCACCCTCACTTACTCTTCGCTCAGTTCTTCATGTTCCGGGCTCCTCCTTCAATCTCTTATCTATTAGTCGTCTCACCCAAGATTTGGATTGTTGTGTCTCATTCACCTCTACTTCATGTATTGTGCAGGATCGACAGACGCGGCGCATCATCTGCAAAGGGCATCTCTCGAACGGACTCTATCTCCTCGATACCTCTCCCATCGTTCTTCTCTCCTCTATCAGCACTATTGAGTGGCACCGCCGTCTTGGTCACGCTCCTCTACAAATACTCCGCAAAGCTCTTCCCGACGTCTCTCTCCATGAGTTTACCTGTGAGTCGTGTATCTATGCCAAACATCATCGTTTTACGTTCACCCCCCATCCCACTCGAAGTGCTGCTCCCCTTGATTTGGTTCACTCTGATATTTGGGGTCCCTACAAAATCGCCAGTGTTTTTGGCTATCGTTACTTTGTTACCTTCGTTGATGACTACTCACGGGTGACATGGTTGTACCTCCTTCGTGACCGCTCTGAGTTGTTTGGTGTTCTTCGAAACTTCATCATCGAAACTCGCAACCAATTTTCTACTACTCTTAAAACTCCCGGTACCGACAATGCCCACGAATATACGGGTCATACAGTCACTCACTTATGTGCTGAGTTTGGGATAATTCATCAAACCTCTTGTCCTTATACCCCCCAACAGAATGGCGTTGCTGAACGCAAGAATCATCACCTGCTTGAGGTCACACGCTCACTCATGCTCCAAATGAACGTCCCCAAACAATATTGGAATTTCGCGGTCTCTACCGCTTGCACTCTCATCAACCGCATGCCTTCTTCTCGACTCAATTTTGCATCCCCCTTCGGTCTCCTTTTTCCTTCTACGACTCCGTTCTCCATCGCTCCTCGCGTGTTTGGCTGCGTATGCTACGCTCATCGCCTTGGTCCGTTCTCTGACAAACTTGCTCCACGTGCCACCAAATATATGTTTGTTGGTTACTCCCGGACTCAAAAGGGCTATCTCTGCTTCTCTCCTCAGGATCGCAAGCTTCTTACGACTGCTGATGTTACCTTCCTTGAAGATCAACCCTATTTTTCCCAATCAGCGGACTGTCCCCTTCCGCTGCCTCCTCTTCCGCGGCCTGTTATTCCGGTTACTTCACCCCTTCCTCCGCTCTCTCCAACGCCAGTCTCCTCCCCGCCCGTCTCCTCCATACCAGTCTCTCCCATCCCTCTTATACCTCCCTCCCAGAAACCACCTATCACTCGTGTGTACGCTCGTCGTCCTCTGTCCTCCACTGCCCTACGGGAGGTGCCCTCCTCTGATGATGACTCGTGGCCTGCCGATCCGACTTCTTCCTCTACTGCACATCCAATGGCACACTCTGTCTCTCTTCACCGCCTCTCTCCGGAACTTCGCCAACTTGCTACTTCTCTTTCCTCCATTTCTATTCCTAACTCTGTGCAGGAGGCTCTTCAACATCCTGGCTGGCGTGCCGCCATGGAAGAAGAAATGGCCGCGTTGTGGGCAAACCAGACCTGGCAGCTGGTGGATCTTCCCCCTGGCCAGAAAACTGTTGGTTGCAAATGGGTCTTTGTCATCAAACATGCTGCGAATGGGACCATTGACCGCTTAAAAGCTCGACTAGTGGCTCGCAGCTACACCCAGCAACAAGGGTTGGACTACGACGAAACCTTCTCTCCCGTCGCCAAACTGAACACAGTACGGGTTCTTCTCTCCGTTGTCGTGCACCGCCAATGGCCCTTACATCAACTGGATATTAAGAACGTCTTCTTAAACGGTGATCTCACTGAAACGGTGTATATGCAGCAGCCGCCCGGGTTTGAGACCACGGGGGAGTCTAGGACCCTGAAAGTCTGTCATCTTTTGCGGTCTCTCTATGGTCTCAAACAGTCTCCTCGAGCATGGTTCGACAAGCTCAGCAAGGTCCTTCGTGAAGCAGGCTTTACTCGGAGCTCAGCTGACTTCTCCTTGTTTACTCGCCACCAGGCAACATGCACCGTTTTCCTTCTGGTCTATGTGGATGATATCATTATCACAGGCAACGACTCAAAAGGAATTCAGGCGATCAAACAACAACTCAGCTCCGTGTTCCAAACGAAAGACCTAGGGAACCTTCATTACTTCCTGGGCTTGGAAGTAGCCAGGCGACCAGACGGCCTTGTTCTATCTCAGAGAAAGTATTGCCTCGATCTTCTTCATGATGCAGGCTACTCCGGCTGCAAACCCATCAATACTCCAATGGACGCAAATCACAAGATTTGTGCTCAGTCATCTGACTCTGATCTCTTGCTTCAGAACCCGGAGTACTATCGCCGTCTGGTAGGAAAACTGATCTATCTGACTGTTACAAGTCCAGATATCTCCTTCGTTGTCGGTATTGTCAGTCGTTACATGCACGCCCCTCGTTCCTCTCATCTTCAGGCTGTGGAACGGATTCTACGATATCTAAAAGCGGCTCCTGGTCAAGGCTTGGTATACAAGACCACATCCTCAACTCCAACACTGGTAGCATACTCTGATGCTGACTATGCCGGCTCTCTGGATGATCGTCGGTCAACCAGTGGCTTCTGTACGTACTTCGGAGGACATTTGATTACCTGGCGTAGCAAGAAACAAGCAGTAGTTGCGCGCTCCTCAGCAGAAGCAGAATACAGGGCAATGGCATCTGTGGTCTCTGAACTTACATGGTTTGAAAGTCTTCTCACGGATCTTGGGGTAAAACTTCCTGCTCCTGCTCTTCTACTTTGCGACAGTCAGGCTGCTATACATACTGCCAAGAACCCAGTCTTCCACGAAAGAACCAAGCATATCGAGGTCGACTGCCATTTTATTCGGGAGAAAGTACAAATGAAAAAGATCGAGCTAAAACATGTTCCTGGTACTGAACAAGTCGCGGATGTCCTCACAAAGGCACTGTCCAGTACCCTCTTCTATCAATGCTTGTCCAAGCTTGGCGCATACGATTTGTACGCTCCAGCTTGCGGGGGAGTGTTGAAATAGCTCATGTGTTTGGCCCATTTAGTGGCCCAGTTTCTTCTCCTCTCTCTTTAGTCCCACATTGTGTATAGGATTTCTCTCTCATTTCTCTCTCCTATAAATATGTACTCTCTCTTTGTATACAGTGACAAGAAATACATACAAGCTTTGCTCTTTTCTACATGAAACAAACCCTAAATGGATGCCGACAGCCCCTCCCTTTCTTGGTCGACTTCATTCCCACGGGTTTCCCTCTCATTCCTCCTTGTCGGGCAGCAAACCCAGGCAATTATACCTTCCATCTGCTACCTCAGGGTATTCTAACCTCCATTCAAGGCTCTAGTCGAGCCAATTGGTGCCCCAACCTCAGTTCCAGCCCAAGACAGCCCTTCTATTGTAGTATTCTAGCCTCTCTAGGCCAAGAACTCGATTGCCGGTAGCACTCCAGCTCATCCAGTGGCTGTCCCAGGCGGACTGCACCTTCTGGCAAGTCATTCCACTGCAATCCAACTTTCTAGGTTTACATTCAGTGATCTCCCATGGTGTATCTCCAATCGGCAGACGACACCCATCCACCAGCATTCCCCGACCTCCGGGAACTCCAAATTGGTGTAGTTATTTCAGTGAATGAATTGCTTCAACTCTGCTGTCCAAGCCTGAAAATTGCAGCAAATCTTCCAATTAGGTCTTGAATGTTTGTGTAAGTTCTAATTGGAAAGTCTATTTCACTTTGTGTTGAACACTTGTTGAATTGTATATAATTTAGGATATTAATTGGTGAAATTTTGCTCAATCTTTTAAAATTACTTGAAAGATTTATTAGCCTAGTAATTGAATTAAGCAATCTAACTTTTATTTTTGCTAGAACTTGTCCATTGACTTTAAAGCCTACTCTCAATCGTGCATGTTTGCGTTGTTTAGATTAATTTCATAATTTGGTTGCAATTACTTGTCGGATAATTGCATGAGCATTACATCATTTAGATCCCTCCAAGACACTACATTGCATTCACCCGTTTGAGTTATGTTAGGGCACCTACACACCCTCTCCACCCGTCCTGTGCCAGATAGACTCCAGGAATCTATAACAACTCTACAGATATCGAAAGATTGGTACATACCATATCGAAATAACGATGCACATTCAACAGGTATCGGAAGTCCAATACAGTCCATTTCGACACGCTGACGTACCTTCCTACTCAATGTTTACCAAACCCTACTCATATAGACTCCACCCGTCCTGTGCCAGATAGACTCCAGGAATCTATAACAACTCTACAGATATCGAAAGATTGGTACATACCATATCGAAATAACGATGCACATTCAACAGGTATCGGAAGTCCAATACAGTCCATTTCGACACGCTGACGTACCTTCCTACTCAATGTTTACCAAACCCTACTCATATACACCACGAACAAATTAGGCCATTATGATAAAATTGAATAAAAGCTAAGTTATTAAAGGCACAAGGCACACCGAGGCGCAAAGGGGCCCTGGACCCTAGGCGCAGGCGCACGCCTGAGGCATGTGAGGCGCAAAAATGGGAAAAAAATAAAATCAGTGAATTGGGCGCCCAATTCATGGAAAATCAGTGAATGGGGGCGCCTAATTCGCTGAAATTCAACAAATTGGGCGCCCCATTCGCTTGAATTGAGCGACCAATTCGCTGAATTTCAGCAAATTGGGCGCCCAATTCGCTGAATTTCTGTGAATTTCTGCGAATTGGGCCCCCCAATTCGTTGAAATTCAGCATTTGTGCGCCTCGGGTGCGCCTTGGGTGCGCCTCGGGTGCGCCTTGGGTGTGCCTCAGGTGCATCTTGGCGCGCCTAGGCGTGCCTCAGGCACATTGCCCGACTAAGCCTTGCTGGGGCGCAACGGGGTGCGCCCGACGCCTCAGGCGCGCCTAGGCACGCGCCTTGATAACTTAGAATAAAAGTAAAATAAAAGATGAAGAGCAAATAGAGGTTATAACCGTACAACTACCCCAGGAAGAAGATGGACTCTCCCATGAAGCAAAGTTTACTGCCTAATTCCTTCGCTTACCCTGCCTTAGAGGCAGGACTATTTTTAGCTAATGGATAGTACTACGAAGATATCAGTCACATGACCCTGCTCAAAGGCACACAGAACATGTAGAACCACACTCAGGAGCAGGACAACTACTAATGACTGTGCATATCGTCTTCTTTCTATTGACTTGAGGAGAAGACAAATTTTAATGAGTAGGTAGTGATACGCATATACTTTGGGAGGGGCGATGAATGTGTTGCATTATATATGTGCCCAGTATATCCAACTCACAATGAGAGCAGAATCAGGGCCAATTCTCCAGGATTATCGTCATAATATTTTAATTAATAATTTTTTTTTTCTTTAGCCTATTCGTCTTACTAAGGACTAGAAAGGGGACTCCATCTTATATAAGGCCAAGGAGTGGTGTTGACCATTTTATGATCACTTGAGTTCTGCATCTCTCCCGGAGAGAAGAGAAGCTCAACGGAGAATCATTCCTCGAGAGTTGGTGAGGGATTTTTCCCCAAGTTTGTATTTACGATTCCATTTTAGTAACTCTTGTTCGTGAGTTCTCCCTCCTCCTATCCGGGCCCCTAGAAATTTCTATTCGTAACAAAATGAATACAAATACTATAATTTTCATTCTAACTGCAAACAGTTGAAAACTAAGGCTACCAATACAGACTACTACACACCATGAATAGGAAACTTCTCAGAATATCCTTACTAATTTCTATTAGCAAACTATATCAAGAGATTTTTGAATTGACACTACCGTAACTTATCCAACTTTTCTAACAACTACAATACTATCCAACTTTTCTAACAACTACAATACCAGCACCGTTACTATCCAATCAAGGCTCCCATCGGATTATACTAGTTGGACTAAGGCTCTGTTTGGTTGGACTGTTGCTGATGGAAAGCTGTTGATAGAAAATGGAGTTTGGGAAAAGTGTTGTTTCTGGAAAATGGAGTTTTGTTAAAAAACTGTTTGGGTTAAATGGAGTTTGCAAAACAGAGTTTTGAAAAAAAAAATTGGAGACAAAACGGAGTTTTGAGTGAAATTTTTTTTTCATAAAAGACAACCAACACAAAAAATGATAAAAAAGACCACAAAAATATTCATAATACAATAACCAACACCATAATAATAATTTTTATGTCATGACAAATACATGTTTTTGCTTAACCAGTTACCCTTGCGATCTCGGTCTACGTTCTAGATTCATGCATGCATATTCGCATTTTTGTGTTGTTAGTTTAAAAAATGCAGCAAATAAAATAGCCAGAAAACCATAAAAATAGCCATAAGAATATCAACAACCCAAAATTACTGCAAAAGATCAGCCATTGTGGATCGCTAGTCTATCAGAACCAGCCTTAAGTGTAAACCGCCAGTCAAAAGCATCTATTGAACCAGATAATGTGATTCCTGGAGAAACAATTGATCATTTCAAACACACATAACTTGCGCTTTATACTATTGTACATTCTAAGATCTGCATTAGTCGTTTTCTGAAATGAGTGGATTATGAGTTAATATTGTTGTTAGAGTAATACCTAATTGAGAAAAATCTGAAAATAAACAACCATAATAACAAAAGAAACTCCCAGATCTGAAAATAAACACCCACATACAACAAATCACTTATAGAAAATCTGAGAAAAAGTGGGAAGGCTTGATCGAAACCTGATGGAAAACAGAGCGTGATCTGTGAAAATCTGAGAAACTCCCAAATCACATATAGAAAATATGAGAAACTGCCGAATCACATACAGAGCTTGATCTGGACGAAGGCTTGACCGAAACCTGATGGAAAATAGCAGCTTCTTCAAAGGGGGAGACCTGGACGAATGTCGAAACCGAAGCAGCGTCGGTCGGGCTGGGCGTCGGAGGTCGAAGAAGCAGCGTCGGCGGTCGGAGAATAAAGAGTGGAGGAGAATCAGAAGTTATCGGAGGAGCGGAGGATAAAGGGAATCGGGAGAAGAATTGATATTGGGAGAGAAACACGAGAGAGCGGCGCGGTCGAAATGGCGGATGGAGGCGCGGTTGGAGAAAACCCTAAAAACGGCGGGAGGAGTCTCGCCGTGTTAGACATAGTCTCTCCGTGGAAGACCAGCAAGAGGAATGGCGTCGTGGAAGACCTGCGGGAGGAATGGCGTCGTGGAAGACCTGCGGGGGGAATCGTTGGGAGCATCTGAACTGGAACTCTGGAGCGCGGATCGGCTATTGGAGAAAATAGCGGATATTAACAACCACCGTTTAAGGGAGCCGCAGAACCAAACATTGCTTTTAGCGTAAACTCCGTTTTCCTCCATCCGCAGCGAAGCCTATCAGCCCAACCAAACGCCAGCTAATACTATTAGGTTCCCTACTTCATAGACTGGTTAGATTGAATAGTCTACACATATAACTAAGCCTGAACATAATTTAACCTCAACCTACTTCACAATAAAAGTGAACCTAGTTCTTAGCATAAATTTATACTTACACAGTGTTTATTTTTGAATTAAATATTTGAATGAGCATTAGCCAAATCTGAAATTAAATCTGCAGAATTGTCAATTATTTAGTGTATCATAAATCCTTCCATGTTCTCTTAACCAATGATAGAATATATCCTAAGAAACACATTGAACTATATGACCAAATTTTTTTATCATTAATAACTAAGAAAGGGGACAACACATTCTTTAAGGATGACCTCTATTTCAGTAAATATCTAGGCAGCCACATATGAACAACCTTAAAGATAGCTAAGAGAAAACAGGTTTTAACTTTACTTCATCGGTAGACGGCGTGGCCTAGGCTTCGTGAATCCTCAGTTTCCCTTCATTCATGTTGAGTGTTGCATCATGTGTAAAACCCAATCTTCGCAAAATACATTCAAGAAGATGCTGTTGGGCTAGTCCAACGATTAGCTTTTAGGGTTAGTTGCCTAATACACGCTTCTATCAATGTCAATAACATCTTTAATTTATCTTGAGGATAAACTGCAATCAAATTTCTTTATATGATGTGTTATACATGCGATAAAAGTTTTGAATATTTAATACCACTGACAATCATAGTGCTTGGGGATATCATGAATGATACTATACTATAGTTTATATAAATTATTCTAGCTTACTATACTTCTACTATAAACTCCACATCAACAATAAGACAAACACGGATTATACAGCTAGCACTTCTTACATTACATTTACATTTCATTTTGCCAAATAACACAAGTATTGATCTGTTTGCTAAGAGAGTGCTCGTTATCCTGCTAAGGAACACCGAGCATTAAAAGTAGTTGCAGTTTAAACGTTTATATATATATATATATATATATAAGAACATCCAAGTTAATTCCGCCATCAACACCGCTGTGGTCTTCTAGTTTTCTAGATCAGAACACTAGTTCTAACTAACTAAGAGAGTTCTTGTACCGCAGAAAAATTATGGAAGACCGTAACTAGGATTTCAATTCTAAGTTATCAAAGGCGCAAGGCGCACCGAGGCGCAAAGGGGTCCTGGAGCCTAAGCGTAGTCGCGCGGCTGAGGCACGTGAGACGCAAAAATGAATTGGGTGCCCAATTCACTAAAAATTAGCAAATTTGGCACTCAATTCACTGAAAATCAGCGAATTTGGCATCCAATTCAATGATTTGCAGTGAATTGGGCATCCAATTCGTTGTTCTTCAGTGAATTGAGCACTCAATTCATTGAAAATCGGTGAATTGGATGCCCAAGTGCGCCTAGATGTGCCTCGGTCTGAGATCATGTTTTTGCCCCCCTCCCAAAAAAACAGGTTGAAGAAAACATCTTGAAAAGCCCAGGCGCGCCTTTGGTGCGCCTGGGAGTTGGTAAGGCGCGCGCCTAGGCGCGCCTGGGAGTGCCCGAGGCGCGCCTGAGGCACCTCGCCCGCCTCTGCCTTGCAGAGGCGCTGGCCGGTGCGCCTGGTGCGCCCGGCGCCTCAGGCGCGCCTAGGCGCGTGCCTTGATAACGTGAGATTTCATATCATCTGCAATTGGCAAATCCAGCAGAATTAGACCCATTCAGCAAAATGAGTGTTCGTAGTTGATACCGGAGGGGAAATACTTGCAATAACGTAATAAACTTGGATACAATCACGAGGTATACTCGTGCCAAACCTCAAGAGTCTGGTTCCTCCTAGAAGTCCCTCTCCAAATGAGAGATCTCAAAACCTAGAATCCAAAAGCATACCTAAACACACATATCCCTCCCCCTTATATAGATGAGGGAGGGCAACACAATTACAAAATATTTTAATTAAATTAATTAATATTAATTAATCAATATTAATTAATTAACAAATAATAATCAAGTACACTATGAAATTATTACGGCGGCTTCCATAAGCGTTCCCATGACTCCTGCGAGGTGGTGTGCTCAGGCGGATGCATCGTCGTAACAATATGCCGCTTTTGAAAATTGACCTTATCATTAGAAGATTTGTCGGGGTCTTTAAAAATGTCGGCAACGTGTATAGTCGAAAAAAACAACGGCGGATTGGAGGAGAAATAAGGATGACTAAAAGAAGTGGTGAGGGCAATGGGTTGTATGGTGGGTGTAAGGGTGAGTGCACGGGAAAAGAAAAAAATTAAAAGGAGTGGGGATAAAATGGCAGGCTGGCAATAGGGTGTAGAGTGGTGTGCCCAATAGTTGTCATGAGAGAGAGGGGTTGCAGGAAGGGAGAATAAAACAAGAAGTCGTGTGGTCGCGTGAAGGGAACGGGCTGCGGAAAGGTGAAAAGGCTAGAGGCTAGCTGGAATTTGCGGGAAGGGCGTCCGACAGATGGCGGTAGGCAGCAGAAGAAAGAAGGAATGAAACGGCGGTGCGCATGTTCGTCGTCGAAAGAGGGGGTCGATTCCTCCAGGTATTGAGGCCAACGAAGGAACCATGGGTAAGGCAGCGCGTAGCACGACGAGGGAAGTTCCATCGCAAGCAGTTCGGTAGGGAGATGATGGATGCCGCAGCGGGCGGGAGGAGCGGCGACAAAGACAGTGCACTGAGCTTGAAACTGACGCGTGGGCGTTGTGAGCGACGAAGACCAGGAGTTGGAAGCGATGTTGTCGACCCGGAACTGAGTTATTGCGGATGTGGGTGTCGTAAGAAGCGCGTTGACGAACTCGTCGCGCTGAGTCAAAATCAGCGGGGCGCTGGGAGCTAGCATATCGGACCAGCGGTCGTTTGCTAAGGAGGTGTCGCGGTGAGGAAGTCGTGTATGGCCCGATTTACTGGTATACTGCGAAGGAGAGCGATGATGTCGTGAAGCTAGGTTGTATTCCGATCGAAGAGGTTGTTGAGGGAGATGCTGGTACCCGTCGGATGAAGGGCAGCGGGAGGCATGTCAGACCATTGGTACTGGAGGGAAAATACTTTCAATAACGTAATAAACTTGGATACAATCACGATGTATACTCGTGCCAAACCTCAGGAGGTTGGTTCCTCCTAAAAGTCCCTCTCCAAATGAGAGATCTCAAAACCTAGAATCCAAAAGCATACCTAAACACACATACCCCTCCCCCTTATATAGATGAGGGAGGGCAACACAATTACAAAATATTTTAATTAAATTAATTAATAATAATTAATCAATATTAATTAATTAACTAATAATAATCAAGTACACGATGAAATTATCCGGCAGGTCGGACCATTGATACCGGAGGGAAAATACTTGCAATAACGTAATAAACCTGTATACAATCACGGGGTATACTCATACCAAACCTCAGGAAGCTGGTTCCTCCTAGAAGTCCCTCTCCAAATAAGAGATCTCAAAACCTAGAATCCAAAAGCATACCTAAACACATATACCCCCTTCCCCCCCCCCCCCCCCTATATAGATGAGGGAGGGCAACACAATTACAAAAAAATTTAATTTAATTAATTAATATAATGTATAAAGGATGAAACAGATACAGTTTAAACGGATGATGTGACTATTAAAGAGCGATGAAAAAATATTTTTACAAACTCTATAATGAAACAAAAGACAATGAACTGAACTTAGAAGAGTTAAGTAAATCGAAGGAGTATATGAACATAACGTTTTATCGTAAAATTCAGGTATCGGAGGTAAATGATGCTCTAAAGAAGATGAAAAATGAAAAACCGGTTGGGTCAGACGATATACCCATCGAAGTATGAAAATGTCTAGGGAAAGAAGGAATTTTGTGGCTTACATGTTTCTTCAGTAAAATATTGAAGTCAAAGAGGAGGTCGGATCAATGGAGAGAAAGTATCTTGGTACCTTTGTATAAGAACAAAAAAGATATACAAATTTGTGTTAATTATAGATGAATTAAATTAATGAATCATAGCATGAAACTATGAGAACGAGTAATAGAAAGAAGAATAAAACGGGAGACTAGCATCTCGGAGAATCAATTTGGATTCATGCCAGGGCGGTCGACCATAGAAGCTATACATCTCTTGATGAGACTCATTGACAACTATCGAGAAAGAAAACAAGATTTGAATATGCTGTTTATCGATCTTGAGAAGACTTATGATAGGGTTCTAAGAGAGATCTTATGGAGAGTCTTAGAAAAGAAAGGTGTAAATGTATCATACATTGACATAATCAAAGATATGTATACAAATTCAGTGACGAGGGTGAGGACATCTGGAGGATTAACACAGGAATTCTCTATCACTGTTGGCTTACATCAAGGTTCAGCTTTAAGCCCTTATCTTAGATGAGCTCACCGGACATATCCAACGAGCAATACCTTGGTGTTTATTGTTTGTGGATGATATCATTTTGGTCGATGAGACGCACGAAGGTGTAAACGCGAAACTTGAATCTTGGCGAGACACTTTAGAAAATAAGGGTTTTAGGTTGAGCAGGGCAAAGACGGAGTATATGGAGCTTAAATTTAGCAGTGCAAGAAGGACGGATGACTTCGTTATTAAGTTGGGTGATCAAGATATTTCCCGCAGTGAGTGCTTTAAATATCTTGGATCGACGGTTCACAAAGAGGGAGGTGTTGATAAAGATGTAATGCATAGAACCCAAGCAGGTTTGTTGAAGTGGAGAGGCGCGTCAGGAATCTTATGTGATCGTAAATACCATTAAAACTTAAAGGCAAGTTTTATCGTACTGCAATTAGTACAGCGATGCTCTATGGTTCTGGGTGTGTGGACACACGAGACTGGATAAAATTAGGAATGAATGTATCAGGGATAAGACATGAGTGGCACCAATTGCAGAGAAGATGCGAGAAGCTCGACTAAGATGGTTTAGACACGTACAAAGGAGACCATTAGAGGCACCTGTTAGGCATTGTGAGAGTTTAGTCACTAGGCATGTTAAACGGGGGAGGGGTAGACCAATAGACTTGGAATGAAACTATAAGGAAAGAAATGATGTACTTAGGAATTAGTGAGATTATGACTAAAGATAGGGCACAATGGCGACAAAGGATCTATATAGCCGACCCCACTATAGTGGGATAAGGGCTTGAGTGTTGTTTGTTTGTTTAATTAATATTAATTAATCAATATTAATTAATTAACTAATAATAATCAAGTACGCGATGAAATTATCATGGCGGCTTCCATAAGCGCTCCCATGACTCCTGCGAGGTGGTGTGCTCAGGAGGATGCATAGTTACGACGTAACAGTAGTATTGGGTTCACAAAGCCTTCATTATCCTATAGCTTCCTCAGTAAAGTATGTGTATGCATTTATAGTCGTATTAATTGAATTATTAATCACTAGCACGAAGGACACTATTATAAACAGTGGTTTATAGAACGTAATAATCAGTTTATGCATATTAAACCCAAATTTTCCCTTTTTAGATATTTCAACAAGCCAAGGGGAGTCTACAATTTTGTCCCCTCTTCTCTCCCTATCGAAAATACTCCATCTTTCCTACTGAAGCCTCTTGCACCTCCCTTCTGAAGGCCCTTTAACCCACTCTCTTTCCTCTACATTCTTATCTTTCTACATTGCGCATTTATCTGCAATCAAAAATAGTCAAATGATCATCCTTCAATTTAGGAATAGAACATCATTGTTCACCTGCATGACGTAGCCTGAAGGAGGTTCCTTCACGATGCTAACAAAATGAAGCCGAGAAAGTAGACTTCAGTAAAATTTTGAATGCTACTTGAATTACCTTCAATTTCTTCGTTAAATACTATCAAGCATGCAGAAAATACAAGGCCGATGAATTTCGGAAGCAAGTCAAAAAAGAAGATAGATTGCTAAAAAAATGCCCAGATGAAACACAAACAACATAAAATATATGAATGATGAAATCTGGTCAGAATAACAACTACAGATATAAAAGAAAAGATAAGAAAAATTTACAGCTATGCGTTGTTGGTTCAGACCACCCTCAGCATGAATGAATATATAGCCATTGGTTTCATTTTCTGGAGGAACATCTGAAAAGGAAAACAGACTTAATATGACTGCAAGAAGGAACCGATAGCAAAAAAAAGTGGCAGCCAATGTTAAAATATAACCTAGCACTTTCTAGCCCTGCATGTACTGTGGATGACAAATAGGACTACAAATTAAAAAAAAAAAAATCTGAAGCTAATCAGTAACTTGATATGAGGTACTATGCTCTAATATTTCATGGGACATAAAACAATAGATACAATGCATCTCGATGTGGACAATCAGACCAAGGATAAAGTCCAAAATGTCAAATCAGAGACAGTTACTATCAATTAAGGTTTATCCACAGCAGTATAGTGATAGATCTCAATTGAATGTACTTTTTTAGGGTTATTTGTTTTTTACATTTCTACCAGCTTTGTTACGGAAACCTAATTTCTTTAAGGGTTTATTTGCAACATTTCTCATTTTCTTTAAAAAGGCCTTTGGACTTCACATGTAGCTCATCTTGAATATTGAATGAATGAAAGTTTGCACTAGAACCATGAATTTAGCAACACCGTTGTGGACTTGACAAATCCGGTGGACGTCATTGGGCTAACTGCCGCTAGTTACCGAATTGATTAGCACCTGCAACAGGTGGTCTCAAAGCCAAATCAATCCTCTGATGACCTACAGTCGCAACCGAGTTTTTGGTTGTTCTTCGTTGACAGTTGCCGCACCAAATTTCCCCATCGACATGACTACAATAATCCCCCTTGCTACTTCAAAGACATTGCTCCCTCTCTCTCTTTCTTCAACCTTGTAAATTGTGCTCCTCTGATGACGATCAACAAAGCGCTTACAACGATGATGTTTGCTTTAAGACTCACATCAAATCCACAGAGCTTCATCGATGCAAATCCTACTCCATCGACGACAACCAACATAGCTCCTTTAAAGCAGATCCCTTGAGCTCCTTCGACGACATCTCTGTCAATGCTCCTTACAATTGTACCTACGGATCCCGACAAACGTACCCGCAGATTCCTACAACCATACCCATAGATCCCTTGACATGACAACCCTCCTGCGAACTCAATGTAGCTTCAAATCTTAGACTACAAATTTCTTATAGCTTCGGTGATGACCCTTGACTACAGTTCTTCGTCACGACAGAAAAATCATCTTCCTTCAATGTAGTGTCATGTTTATGTGGCTTCTTCAGCAACAATAAATCACGTGTTTGAACCATGAATGTTTGTGGATGTTAAATACTTAGATCAGTATTACTTGTCACCAAGGACTTGAACCAATGAAGTTAAGTGCAAGAAAGAATAGAACTATTAGAATAGGAGAGTCTTCCACTCACCCAAGAGTGTAAAACACACCCTCGCAGAAACCAAATTATAATTGAGGTTTAAGGCCTTAAGGGTATAAGGACCTACGTTGCACGGGGACGGAAACGGGATATGAGATGCGATACGAAACGGATACGGGAAACGTGATTTAAAAAAAATACGGATACGGGAAACGTTTTTAAATTTTTTTAATTATTTTAATATAAGGATTAATCAATATAAAAAAATACAACTAACAAACTAAGATACCATCTCAATCACTACATTCAATAAGATGTAATGTTGACCATCAAACTCTTCACATAAACAAACTCTTCACATAATATGTAATGATGACCATCATAAAAAATAACATTTCATAATGCTATAAGAATATAGAGAAAATTTAAGGAAACAAGCATCATAAAAAATAATATATCACATGTCCACATCATTACATCAATTGATCATTGTTTCGTTACATTCACATGCAAAATATCAAGTTTAAAAATTAAACATTCTCTCCAATAGTATCAACTTCATCATCTTCTTCAATAATGGAGAGCTCCAACCATGGTTCATCAAGCGATAGATTAGCTATCTCAAGTGTACCTACATCTTCGAATGACTCAAAGTCATCGCCCGCAATATCCCACAATATAGACTCTCCTTCATTGTATTTTTTATCTCTTCTGCACGTTGCGGTTTCATTCTATTCTTTTTCATTGAATGGATAAAAGAGTAAGTACTCCAATTTCTCTCGGCGCATGAAGAAGATGATGGTTGTACTAATAGCTTCAATGCAATGGTTTGGAGTGAAGGGGCCGGCGAGCCATGATTTATCCACCAACTCTTTGGATCTACGAGATAACAATTTTGAATTGAATCATAATCGTTAAAATCTCCCGATTTGTCAATGAACTCTGCATACTCCTTGGCGACCACATTGCGCTCCATTAAGCTTGGAAAATACTTTTTCAAGCATTTAATCATTTCCTTGCTAACTTCCGGATCTATATGCAGAGCAACTCTATTTTGATCCTCCCCTAGCCATTGTTCACTATAATACCTAGTGAATTTAAAAAAATATTAGGTTAAAAATCAATCATACAAAATACAAAATATATATTTATAATTAAAAAACATAAGTACCTTGGATTCAAGGAATGCGCAAAGCAATGAAGCGGAATGTTATTCTTGTTCCACGATCCACAAGGATAGCATGTACTACCTCAAAAAAGGTAGACACGTCTTCTCTTTTCCTCTCGTGAGAGTAGATAGCCTTCTTCACCCTTACAATCATTGTGTCCCACATATCATATACAAGATGAAGCAAGGCTTATCCGTATCGCAAAAGCGAATCATGTCATATATAGGAGAGGTGAATGAAAGAACATACTTAATGGAATCCCACCAATCATCATCCAACACCTTCTCTTTCACATGTCTCGCTTTTTCCATATCATCGTCACAATATAGAAGCCAATGATCATTAATAACCATTCTTTGGAGTCCATTCTTTATAAGTTTGAATCATTTTAACATGATGATCATTGATGCAAAACGAGTTTCGACAATGGATAATAATTTTAAGCCCACAAACTCATTAAACATAGCTAATCTCATGGAATGATTCATTATATAGTTCTTAATGAACATGACATCATCACCAATATGAGTAATCCACGAACATTCTTCGTACGTAACCGCATTATTCTCTGAATTCTTAGCGGCACATATGTTCTTCAAAGCTAAATTGAGAGTGTGCACCACACAAGGAGTCCAAAAAATTGATGGAAACTCACTCTCAATTAGTTGGCCCGCCCCCTTGCAATTTGCCGCATTATCCGTTATAACTTGAACAACCTTTTCATATCTGATTTCTAAAATTACCTCTTTGATCAAAATGGCAATAAAGTACTTGTCTTTAGTTTGTAACCGCCTTCAAGAACATTGTTTTTGAATCGGTTATTGCCATAAAATTAATGAGTGGTCTACTTTGTGGATCGCTCCATCAATCGCTTACAATACTAACTCCTTTCTCTACCCACATCCCTCGAATAAGAGCTAATCTTTTTTCAATTTCTATCTTCTCCATCAACAACAAGGTGGTTCTTAGTGTATTATATCCGGGTGGTACATATCCTGCAAGGTTATGACTAGCAGCAAAAGAATATGATTCTCTCAAATAAGGATTTCTTGCTAGATAGAAAGGCAACCCCGCCGAATAAAATGTAACGTCACAAGGCCCTGGACTTACCATCGGGACAACGTCCACCGACAGCCTCGCCTGGCGACCGTTATCGGGAAGCAGCCCAAGCACCCCAACCCCTCTCCAGCCCGCAGGCGGGTTGTTGGTGGCCACAGACTCCCTTTGGTGAGAAGTGATCCAGTTAAGCGCCTCTACCGGGCCTTCCCAGGAGGTCACCCATCCCAGTACTACTCCAGCCCGAGCACGCTTAACTATATAGTTCTTTCACTTCTCATCACCAATTGCAGCTCAATTGGTGATGAGAAGTGAAAGAACTATATAGTTAAGCGTGCTCGGGCTGGAGTAGTACTGGGATGGGTGACCTCCTGGGAAGGCCCCGTAGAGGCACTTAATTGGATCACTTCTCACCAAAGGGAGGCTGTGGCCACCAACAACCCGCCAGTGGGCTGGAGAGGGGTTGGGGTGCTTGGGCTGCAGCCCGGTAACGTTGCCAGCTGGGTCCCGATGGAGCTCTCGGTGGATGTTGTCCCGATTGGAGTCGGGTCTGGGTCGTCACATAAAATGCCCTAGCAATTAAAGCATCCAAATGAGCTCTATCCTCATTATTGAATGCACTAGAAATTGGATTTTTTCCTCCACCGCTTGGATTATCTTTTCTTCTCCGCTTATCACCGACACTTCCAACTCCACTTGAAGTACTTGGAGCCACCGGTATAAATTTTGGAAGCCGTCGCTCAATAAGCACTTGAGCATCTTTATCTTCCTTCAACATGTCCTTGTATGTGGAAGCCAGAACCTTGTTACATGCTCCGATTCCGCTACTCTTGATCCTCAATAAATGGCCCTTCACGCGAGTGTATGAGCTTTTGTAAGGCTTACCACAAAAAATACAAGTCCAACTTATACTTCCACCACCTCCTTCAGTTAACTTGTTCCCTCTTGTCACATATTTTCAAAGAGGCTTTTCGTCATTTTCAGTAACACCAGCACCGCTACTTGAATCCATGTTACGCAAGTTAAGACCTAATTTAAACAACAAATAATCTCAATACTAAGTTTTGGATCCCTCTTTTTGTAGTACAACTATTTATAAGAATTTATGAGCTTTTCATTCATGGAATATCCTTGATTATGAAAATTTATTAAATTGCATGGGTAAATGGGCCAACAATTTGGGTTGCGAGCTGGATATGAATGAGCTATCAAGTAGTGCAATCATTATTATGGAGATTTGGTCAACCTTCCATGAGATCTTCTTGAATATTCCTTAGATGGATTGATCAGGCGAGTTGGCCTTGGCAAAGTTGGTGCTTTCAACTTGGCTTTTGCAAGCCAACATCGTTGATATGAGCCTTTTGAGTAGTAATCCTACTCATTGACAACACCAATTAAGATGTTAACTTGAATGATATTGCAATACGTCCACTTCTCATATGTTGAGTTGTCTGTATGTTGACATGGCATAATGGGTTTATTTTTTGGGAATACACCAATGTTTCTTCAAAGAATTGCCACCGTTTGGTTGACAACATAGCGTCCTTTTGTGGACAACAGATTTTCTTCATCATTCTACCTCATTCCTCTTCAATGAGCCGCCCTCTGAGCAGCTGAAAGATCGAAGAAAAAATCTCTTCCCACTAGAATTTCTTCAACACATAATTGTTCACTTGCAAAACCATAACAAATTCTCAAAGGAATGTTTAAGAACTTCCCGAACTATTCCTTACTCATCAATAATTTCACATTAACACACTTTACACGATGGAGTAAGACTGCTATGTCACCCTTGAGATCGTTATGGCCTAAGTGATAATTTTGATACCAACAACAACAAATTTGTTACCATTTGTGATGATAACCAAGATAAGATTGCGCAGTTGGCAGAGTTGAAGAAATCATTACCAGCGCTTATTGCACTTCTCAAAGGCCACATTTTTTTCCAGGGATACCAAGCCACAACCTCACTTTTTGATTATCCGACACCTCTTAGGCCCTGTTTGTTTGAGCTGCTAGGCTCCGTTCCATCTTCTCCAAAACGGAGGAGCGCGCGGGACGCTTATTTGGGAGCGAAGAATAACCAAAACGCAAGAATTCCATTCAGCAAGGCATAGAACAAAATCACCCCGCAACCCCGAGCTCCATTCACCGCGTTTCGAACGGCACGTCTCATCTTCCCTCTTCTCGATCCCAATTTCTTCTTGTCACCCCTGCAGCAAGAACCTCGTGATCGCTCTCTCGATTTTCTCCTTTTCTCGTCAACGAACTTCCTTCTCTCCCTCGATGACATCCATCTCCTCCTTGTGTCATTTCCACCTCATTGGGACATCTCCCAATGATTCTTCTTCAAAATCCAGGAGATCCAGATCTCTTTCCCTCTTCAGCCCTGCAAATTCAATCGCCACTCGATCCTGATCTCTTGCTAATCACCGCTCAATCTCTTGTTGATCGTCGATCGGTGATCGTCGTTCGGCGACCTTGCACTATAATGTTGGTCATAGTAGAGTTTTTTTGTTTGGTAGTAACCTTTCACGTCCAACATCAAGTTATAAAATTGATGTACCTTTGAACAAAATATTGTAACGCTTTATTGTTTTGAGTTTGACGATTATACTAATTTGAAAAAAACTGCCACCAAAACTTTGTTTTTACAAAACAGTTTATTGTTACCGTATTTTGAACAGCTTTGCAAACAGAGTTTCATCCAAAGAGTTTTTTATCTGCAAACTCTATTTCTCACAAACAGTTTTTTTTCAAACTCCATTTCTGACAGCTCCCTTTATCACACCATCAGCTCTCCAAAATAGGTCCTAGTCGATCCTCATTGCTCTGGAACTCCTTCCACATCAAGTTGACAAAGACTCCAACCATGAGGCACTTAATTAGCCTTGGTTGATCATATTGAATGTTGACCAAGTGAAAGCCACATCACATTTTGTGCAATCAAGGAAGATGTGGAACATGGGGCATGGGATTAAGAAAGACGAAAATGACAGGAATTAAGTCAAGAAGGGTATAAAGGCAATTTTGCATAATCCCAAAGAAAATGGAGTTTTAGTTGATTGTTTCTGAAGGTAATGTCTTTGTGCAATATTTTATGGATTATCGTGCTCAATACTCAGAGGGACAATATACCTTTCCCCGCACTATGTAACCATGGTGTAGCTTCATAGACCTCATGATACTAACCCAACCATAAAGGGCAGCCCGGTGCACAGAGCATCCCCGCGCAGCGAGGGTCCGGGGAAGGGTCCCACCACAGGGGTGAAATGTAGGCAAACCTTACCCCGCATTTTTGCAAGAGGCTGCTTCCAGGACTCGAACACGTGACCTCAAGGTCACACAGTAACAACTAAACCAACCATAATGGAGAAAATTAGCGATGAAGTAAAACATGAGATTCTAGCCATGGAGGCTCATCATATTGTTGTCAACGACATTGTAGAGCAACTCTTTCCACACAAAATTAAATGGTGCAATTGGAGCGCCATCACTTGTGTACCTCCCCCATGCACACTTCCAATATGAATTCTTTTGAAGCAGTGGAATTTGATGCATTGCATCTCGATGTGAACATAAGGTCACACAATATTGGTACAAGGATAAAGACCAGAATGTCAAATCATGGACCGTTTATGTCAATTACGATTTATGTGTACCTGTATAGTGATAAATCTCAATTGAATGTATTTTTTCCTTTTTTATTTAGATTTGACATTTCTTACATTTTTGTTTTGTTATATAAGCCTAATTATTTTAGGACTTCAATCGCAAAATATCAACTTCTCCTTTTTTTTAGTAAATAGTTCCTTGGACTTCCCATGTAGCTCATCTTGATTAATGAATCAATGAAAGTTTCCCCTAGGGCACGAGAGAATTCTCTCCTTCCATGGATCCGAAATCGGTAATCTCATCATGATTTTGACCGGCGACTATAGTGACTTACAACAGCCACTAATTATTGAATCAATTAGCGTCTATCTCAACATAACAAAGAACAAAAAATGTATTGAAAATTGAACATATAAATAAAACTAATAAAATTTGAATTGCACAAATCACACAAAGAACGACAAGAGAAACAAAAGATAACAGAATGAGGCATTTCATTTCAGACCAATTTTCATATCAAGCCAGTAGTGTCTTTAGGATTGATAGTGCTGAAACAAATATAAGTAGGACGGTAAAGAATGAGGCATGACTATGTCATAGACAAAAAGTAATAATATCAATAAGGTTCGGGATGATTCAGACATATCTATACCGCTATTAGAAAGGGGCTTAAAATTTTGTTCCCCTAGATATCCATCATTCACTTCTACCTCATAGTCTGAATGTGAAAATGTGTATTAAAACTAACAACCGTACATTCCCATGCTTTCTTTAACCCTACTTTCCCTTGATTAAAACTATCATGATTAACAACCCTACATTACCCTTTTGTTTTGTTATATAAGCCTAATTATTCTAGGACTTCAATCGCAAAATATCAACTTCTCCTTTTTTTAGTAAATAGTTCCTTGGCCTTCCCATGTAGCTCATCTTGATTAATGAATCAATGCAAGTTTCCTCTAGGGCACGAGAGAATTCTCTCCTTCCGTGTATCCGAAATCGGTAATCCCATCATGATTTTGACCGGCAACTATAGTGGTTTACAATGGCCGCTAATTATTGAATCAATTAGTGTCTATTTCAACATAACAAAGAACAATAAATGTTGAGCAGGACAAAGACAGAGTATATAGAGCTTAAATTTAGTAGTGCAAGAAGGTCGGATGACTCCGTCATTAAATTGGGTGACCAAGATATTTCCCGCAGTGAGTGCATTAAATATCTGGGATCGATAATTCAAAAAGATGGAGGTGTGGATAAATATGTGATACATAGAATCCAAGCAGGTTGGTTGAAGTGGAGAGGCGCGTCTGGGATCTTATGTGATCGTAAAGCACCATTAAAACTTAAAGGCAAGTTTTACAGTACTGCAATGAGGTCAGCAATGCTCTACGGTTCTGAGTGTTGGGCAGTGAATGGTGTACATGAGCAAAAAATGGGAGCTGCGGAGATGAGAATGCTTTGGTGGATGTGTGGTCACACGAGACTGGATAAAAATAGGAATGAATCATGAATGTATCAGGGATAAGACAGGAGTGGCGCCAATTGTAGAGAAGATGCAAGAAACTCGTTTAAGATGGTTCGGACATGTACATAGGAGACCATTAGAGGCACCTGTTAGGCGTTGTGAGAGTTTAGTGACTAGACATGTTAAACGGGGGAGGAGTAGTAGACCAAAAAAGACTTGGTATGAAACTATAAGGAAAGATATGATGTACTTAGGCATTAGTGAGGCTATGATTAAAGATAGGGCGCAATGGCGACAAAGGATCCATATAGCCAACCCCGCTATGGTGGGATAAAGGCTTGAGTGTTGTTGTTGTTGTTGGACAAATCACACAAAGAACGAAGAGAAACAAAAGATAACATAATTGAGTCAAATACAATAAACACTTGGAAATATGGTCAGCATTTCATTATTTCAGACCAACTTTCATATCAAGCCAGTAGTGTCTTTACGATTGATAGTGATGATTCAAATATAAGTAGGACAGTAAGGAATGAGGCATGACTATGTCATAGACAGAAAGAAATAATATCAATAAGGTTAGGGATGATTTAGACATATGTATACCACTATTAGAAAGGGGCTTAAAACAGTGCCCCTAGATATCCATCATTCACTTCTACCTCATAGTCTGATGTTTAAATATGTATTAAAACTATCATGATTAACAACCCTGCATTCCCTTGCTTTCTTTAACCCCCCACCCACCCACCCCACACACACAAAATTAACATCCTGCAAAGAGATTTATTATATCAATCTCAAATTCTCACGGCATCCTCCTCTATTTTACTTGAAGCCCACGCAACAGTGATGGTTATGCAGCAGTCCGATGAGATGATTTAGGCATTTGGAAGGAATGAAGTGATTAGCTTCTAGAATATTTAGCATGCTTTACAACAAATTCGTTCGTATTTTTATTGAAAGGGGAAAAAGAACAGGGTAAAAGAATTTGTTAGAGCTTGTGTAATTTGTCAACAGAAAAAAGCGGAACATTTTCGATCATTGGGACTTTTACAACCATTAACTATTCAACGACCTCCAAAGTTCTCGTTGAACCCTAAAGTTCTTCCTAATTCCTTACTTCTGCACAATGCTCCTAATTCTCTCCATCCAGAGAACCCCTCTAGGGAGTCTAGGTCAAGGATCCACATTTTCACCATTGGTCCTGATCAAGTTATTAGAATAACAACAAGAACTCCAGTTATTCCCTTTCTTCCTTCATTGATCATCGTCTCGTAACCAGATCCTTATCCAGGGTTCCTAAAATAAAATGGGGTGCATGAGGGAGTCTTGAACGTGAGCCTTGTTTTGGAAGAGGTGCAGGCCATGAGAGCTAGAAAGAAAGGTATCGGAGCAAATCTTAGTATTATTCTATTCCATGATTATGAAATTATTATGCATTTTTTTATAATTTCATGGAGAAAATGAGTCAATGTTATGAATATTGATCCCAAATTTTTGTATGAGCAATCTTCTTGGAAATGTTATAACTTCTCATTCACTCAATGAAATACTTTGATTTTTTAGATACAATTTTTCAACACATGATCAATGAATGTTATGTTGATCATATGCTCATGTTTAAACATTCAAAGGTCCTTAACATTAGCCAGCGCGTTACTAATTTTGTCTTGCATGCAGTTTTCTGCATGAGCAGCCTTCATAGAAATGCTAAAACTTCTTACTCAATAAAATGCTTTGAGTTTTGAACTATAATTACTTAACATCATGATCTATCAATTTATGCTGATACTCAATAAAATGCTTTGAGTTTTGAACTATAATTACTTAACATCATGATCTATCAATTTATGCTGATCATATATTCATATTTAGATATCAAATGGCCCTTATAATTAGCCTTAGAGGAAAGTACTTTTTCTGTCCTGCATGCACTTTTTTGAATGAATAGCCTTCATATAAATACTATAACTTCTTATTCACTCAATGAAAAGTTTCAATTTTTTAGCTACGTTTACTTAACATCATGATCTACAAGTTTATGATTTGCATGTTCTCTGGCTTCGATGTTCTATACAACGATAATAGTGTTTGTGAAAGCATTACTATTTTGTTATAGCATATTTTATGTGATGAAAATGGTCCAAGAATACTTATATTCAAAGCTATACTAAACTAGATAGCTATAAATTTTAATGCATGATTTTGCTACAAAAATGCTTTGTAGATTTTATAATTACAAATGTATATAATATTTTTATGTTTAAATCAACCATGAAAAAAACCCTAAGATTCAGATTGAAAATGAACTGCTGAAGATCATCGAGTAAGAGATGATTTATCCAATACTACTACATGGCCAAAGCTTGAAAAGCCAATCCAATCCTAGGATTACTAATGTGATAAAGTTGTGTTGAAGTAATTTCAAATGAGTTGCAAATGAAGTTTAAAGGAACTATACCCCATTTAGGATTCATTTTATTTTGAATCACACAAATAGACATATATGGGAGTTTCTATATTTGAGGCTTTGTGCCCCAATATATGGGACCTTCACATTCACCGATGAATCCCTATAATTGCATGGATCTCTCCTCGTTACTTAGATTCTTTTGAACGGGGTATTCTGTGAAATACTCAAACTTCAATGAGTCCAGTCTTGCTCTTAAAGGAAATTTTATCTTCTTCGAGTTGGGAGGAGACTTCTTAATGAGGTTCTTGGGTTTCATTACCTCGTTACCTCCCCTAGAGTGGTTCCATTAAGATCATTCTTCAACGTATGCAATAAAGTTTCAATATGATTCATCTTTCATTGAAAAAATCCCACAAATCGTTCAAAATCCCGATATCAACCTTCATACTCATTAAGGATGAAGATATGAATGAATTGTTTTAAGATTATCATAGAAAAAAAGGACTCATTATGAGCCCTTACTCTATTCGAGGAAATCTCACTTTGGAATTCCCAAAAGGGAATTCTCTTTATCATTCCGGAGGTTCCGAAATGGACACTCTTCATCATTTAGAAAGTCACGAAAGGGGATTCTCCTTATCATTCACGAGGTTCCAAAATTGGGCACTTATCAATTTGGAAGTCCATAATGGGACCCTTCTCATCATTCATGGGGCTCGAAATGGAGAATGATAAAAGGATTTTCATCATCATTCATAAGGTTCTGAAATGAGTACTCTTCATTAATTTAGAGGTCCTGAAATGAGGACCCTCTATTAAAGTGGAAGTCAAGAAATGAAACTCTCCTCATTACACATGATCTACGTTATTAAAGGCACGCCTCAAGCACCAGGCCGCGCCTTTGACAGGTAAAGGCGGGCGAGGTGCCCCAGGCGCGCCTAGGCGCGAGCCTTAGCTGATGTCCAAGGCGCGAGCCTTAGCTGATGTCCAAGGCGCGAGCCTTAGCTGATGTCCAAGGCGCGCCTTGCATTGTTAGGTTCAAAATAATTTATTTGGCTTGGTATAAGCTCACTTTCGAGATCAATGTCAACGTCGTCTTTGGGTTAGGATTCGAGGCATAAGGCATATAACTAACAGTTTTCCTAGGAGTACATGGACTTTGATCTACATGGAGATACAACAAGTAAAATATTGTACTGTAAATTTTTGTGTATGTATTTTCCTTGAAGTATCCTGTCTTATTGCAGTATTGCACTTAGTGGGTTGTTCATGAGGTGCACTAATATATGATTGTAATACAATCTTCATTTGTAATTTAATATTAAACTTCTCAATAAATGAGTCTTTTGCTAGTGGATGATAAGTTTTGTTGTGATTTGTTGCTAATTGTTAGATTATACATATAAATGTCTTATTTATTTTCTCGCATATTGTCATCTAGTCTTTCATTTCTTGTTTACACATATTGTACCTCTATTATATATAAATATTTTCCATTCGGTATATCCAAAATCAAGATACTCTCTTATTCCCTTCATATATCCTGAATTGATTTATCCACATCATTCATAGGTTTCAAATAAAACCTTTTTATCGTCTAAATATACCAGAGTTAAGTTCACCTCGTCATTCAAAGTTTCCTAAATAAAATTCCCAACTCTCCATTATATGTTATTAAGAGATGTTTCTTTACATAAATCAACGTGATCAATGTACATGTCGTATACAGAAAAATTTACATCAATAAAATTCTTTGTTTCAACTTTACTCCTTGGTATTGTGTTTGATATGAACTAGAAGAGAATTGGATTAAAGAAACACGAAGACAAATGATTACAAGAAAAAACTCGAGAGACATAATCCCGCCAAAAGATGATAAGGGTTCCCTCACCAACCCAAGGCCGACTCCAAAATACTAATGCTTTATTTAGGATGGTAGTGGCTACACGAAAACTAGTGGTAAGAAACCAGTGGTGGGATTAGAGCTGTCAGGAAAACAGTGATGAAAAAGTTGCAAACTATTTGGAGAATCTCTATTTTCGGTGTTGTTCAGAATGGAGTTATAAGTTTATTTGTTTGAAAGAACAGCTTTCTAGTAGTTGTTTAGTAGTATTACCGGTTTGTTGCATCATATCATCCTTGAATAATCATTAATATTGAATGATCCTAACATCACATGACATATTATCTTTGAATAATCATCCTAACATCACATAACATATTATCTTTGAATAATCATTAATATTGAATGATCCTAACATCACATGACGTGGGCCTCCCAACAACTATTTAAAATGGCCTAAAAACTCCTTTTTAGTAAAAACTCATATGTCGTCATTGAGCTACCAAACATTTAAACATTGCAGTGTCGGTGGTGGTAGGAATAGAACTTCTCCCACCGCCACCGACTTCCCAAACAAAGCCTAAAATATGAAATGCTTTCCTAATAAACATGTTCAACATATATAGGAGAAACATGACAAATAAGATAACAAATATTTAATTAATATATTTATAATAAAAAATAAATAAAAAGATGTGATTCTAGTTCTTCTCATTTCGTTAAGGGAAGTATGCTTGAGGCATAAATATATCAACATATCACCATTGAAAATTGATCTTGTCCCCAAGGATAAGTAACGGAGATTGTGCGAGAAGTACAAGGTTGGTGTATCTTGAGTTGAATTGAGAAATTGAGTCAGTAGGAATTTTCTAGATCATAACTTCGGCTGGCATGAATATACCCTGGTTTTTAACAAGTTTGACGTCACAGATAATTTGAAAGGCGATTGGTGGATCTCGTTGACGCAACATGTTGGCGGCAGTAGTGGAGTGGAGTTGAGGGGTGGTAACAACGTGAAGGGAAGATGGGCCCGACATTAGTAGAAGCACTGAAATAGAAATTTTGATAATGGATAGGGGAGGAATTTGAAGAATGCAAAATGATGATAGAATGGCCATCAAGATATGGGTGGGGGATTTAACTCAGTGGTGTGGGTTGGGGTTTAGATTGGTATAAAATAAGGGTTGTGGGTTCATTTGGGTAAAGTTTCCAATGGGGATTTTGGTGAAATAGGTGGAGTAGCGGAATATTTATATTATTTTTTGGAAGGGGTGTAGAGAGTGTGATACTTAATGTAAAGTGATGAGTGGAGAGTTTTGGCTTGGGAAGTGGGGTACTTAACGTAAAGTGAAGTACCAGGAGGAACGTTGTGTGCACTAACATTGATTTTGGGAAGTGGGGTTGTCAATGCGTCTGATAGCGTGCAGATAGGGAGAAAAATATTTCTGATGTGACATGTAGCTGTGTAGGCTCGATCAAGGGGGTAGATGTGAGGGCGCACAGTGGACGACGTGTGGCTCGATGGGAACAAATATTAACGGCACAATTAGAGGTCAATCTGGTTGAATATTTTGGTGTGTGGTAGGTTGAATATTTTGGAGTGCGCGAGATTGAAGGTGTGTCGATGGTCTGGGATGAAGAGAGGTTATGGATGACTGCTCAATGGTGGTGGAGACTATAGGTGTTGTTGTGTCGGGCGTGACGACATTTGGAACGACCATGAATGAAGCCATAGTAACCGGTGGGATGAGGTGCTAGGGAAGACAACTATGACATGTTTGCAAGATTTAAGGGGTGTTAATGTGAAGGTAGTGGAGGTGGTTTCAAGGTTTGTGGATGTAAGGTCGCAGGGAATGCATTGGGGGTTTTATCCTAGAAAGAAAGTATTTTGTCTAAGTCGTGGGACAACATATAATGGCTTAGACTCTGAACCTATGGGTGGATAATACTAGTAAAGCAAGGCATGGAAGCAGGGGACTTTTTAAGAAGTAGGTTAAGCAAGATGGTGTTGAACATAGTAGGTTCAGTTGGCAGTGGAAAGGGGTGGCATTAGAGGTGAAGTTTGAGAAAAAACAATAGGGACTTGCCATTATTGGATATTTGGAACCTAGAACCTCTGATGATTAATAAATTTTATTTGTTTCCTCTCCACCTTGGGTGATCACTCACCCCATCACAAGGTCATGAAAGAGCGGCAAACAAGCCACCCTCTTATTATCATCTAAATAAGTTAATGGATAATGCATATACATCTCTTATTGATTATCACAATTTTCATAATGAATATATCTAATATTAGATATATATATAACTAAAAAATAAATCCAAGACATTCATGTTGTGATGCTACATGAATTAGGATTGAATTTAGGGATATCCTCTTTTAGCTGTTGTACCTAATTTTTTGTGGTTAGTTCTTGATTTGACATCAGATCTAGGCTCTGTTTGGGGGGACTTATTTTCACCGGTCAAGCGGTTACGACCGCATGAACCGGACCTTAATTAAGGTCCGATTCATGCGGTCGTAACCGCTTGACCGGTGTAAATAAGTCCCCCCAAACGGAGCCCTAATCTCTACCACTTTTTGATGATAAGCAATTTGAAACACTATTTTACGTGTTCACCCTCCTCCGTGAAGGAGTTTTATGGACAAAAGTCGCTCTTTGTCCCTTGCCAAGTTAGCATTGGATTTGATGAAGATTTTCCTTAATTCTCCTTGGAGATTATAGAGACTTCTATCTCCATGAATGTTAGAATTTCTACCTAAGATAATTCTGAAATTTCTAGATCTTTATAGAACTTCTTAAGAGTCATTGGTGTGATAGCACTTACTGACTATACGTTTTGGATCATCGATTAGGTCCGTGAATTGAATCTAAGGCTCTGTTTAGGGAGGCGGTGGTGAATGGTCGATGCTTGACTTTCGTAAACCTTCAAATAAAAGAGGAAAAGTTAAAAGCAAAGATAGCGATTTTTACAAAGCTCTGTCGGACCGGCTACTCAAAAAACCCCAAAACACCTTTCCTGAAAAATCTCTTTTGAAAAAGCTTTTCATCCAAACAACCTAAAAATGGCGATGGCGGTGGGAATAGAGTTTTTCCCACTGCCATCGCCGCCCCAAACAAAGCCTAACTATTCTAAAGTAATAGTCCCCTTTACAAAACTTGTCGCACCTATCTAAAATAAAAATCTCATTAGGTTGCATTTTAATTTAAATAATAATTTATTCTTCTGGGTTATTATGGATATTTAGAAAACTTAAATCATGTAACCTTATTTTAATAAATAAGGATGCAATAATTTGTAATAAAATAATGATCTTTTGGATGAATTAATCTAAAAGAATTCTCCTTCCTGCCCCGCTCTTCCTCTTTCTTCTATTCTTCACCTTCTTCTTCTCCTCCTCTTCTTCTTCCCCTTCTTCTCCTTCTCTTCTCCCATATCTTTAGTTCAACTCTGGTGCTAGTCGTCGGCATCTCTGCATAAACTTGCCTTTAGTTGTTTTTATTATAGCATGATACTACACCAAATCACTGCATGTATTACCAGCTAGATGACTTGTTGTTGAATATGCCTCTTAAAAAGAACAGCATAGACAATGATCCAGTTTGAGCTAAAATTTACCTGAAATCGGTTTCTCACTTCGCTCAGCGCATGGCTTCCATGAAGTAGTAGAGGAGTGTGGATTCTCCCAAAGTGATGGAGGCTCCCTCGCCTGCTTAAGAATCAACATGCAAACACCTCAAGCAAGATTCCTTGAAGAAAGAAAGATAGAATCAAACAGAAGAAATAGAAGATTAAAATTATAAGTGTTATGAAAGGAAAATAGAAATAATGTACTCCTGCATATAAACTCACCTTCGGGCAGCGAAGGGTGATTCCTTCTTTAATGCACAGGTAAGGCGCATTCTACATATAAGTAATATAATGCATGAGAATCGACAATAGGATATTTAAAGACGCAGCAGAATCAAATAAATTCATGTAAAACCCTAGTTGTATACTTGTATCAGACGAAGTCAAAGTACTAACAAATCCCTAATCAGTCGAATCAACGACAACATGCTCAGAAATAAAAATCCATGAAAAGATAATCTGGGTAGCACGAGAGAGAGAAAGCTCACCAGGCGGCTCCATAGGAAAGGGAGGGTCACTAGCCCTATGAGGAGAAGGAAAGCAAGGAAAGCGAGGTGAATTCGGTGGGAAGAGAGAAGAGAGGAAACCCTGTGATCTTCGGGCGAGAGAAGAGATCGGATGGAATGGGGGAGGTGAAGGAATAAGGAGCGGTAGGAATCTTTGTCGCGGTCACGATCCCGGTCGCGATTTCGATCTCGGGTACGGGCGAAAGGGCGATGGGCATCTTCATCACTTCCTCCGGCGATGTCACCGACGAATAAGGGAGAGGTGGCGTCGTCGCGCTTCACCGGGGAAGAGACCGCGCGGGCACCCATTGAAAGTGAGGACCGCAGCTCCGCCATTTCCTCCAAATCTTCAATGACTGCACGGCGTACTGCGATCGTACTCGCAGTGGGACAGCAAATTGGGCCCAGGCATCTGAATTACTGTTGTCAGGTATGTTATGGGCGAAAATTTTTCTGTACGTATGCGTGTGTATGCTTACGTGCGTATATAAATACTTTATTTTTCGCCCTTCACTCGTCTTTCCCTCTCAAAATTTTGAGAGGCTCTTTTCGGGGTTTAGGGCGGGACGATAAATCCTTTCTAGCGGGATCAGGTTTTACGCCGTCATCTTCATCGTCTTCGATCTCCTTCGTTTGTTTCGTTGGTGGCGGGAGAAGACGACTGGAGCACACAGAGGATTCGAATGTACGGTTACGAGTAGGGTTCCACAGGAAACATTTCTTGCCATTTCTGCTTCTCCGGTGGTCTTTTTCGTTTGCCAAAAGTCGAGGAGCCCAGCATTTTACTTCCTCCTAATTCTCCATGGAGGACAACCATCAATCATCTGAGAAGTCCCAGGAAGTTGACAAGAGTCATGCACCTTCTAATGAGGCTATAACTGGTGTAAGATTACGTTTTATTACAGAAAATTTTTCTGTACGTATGCGTGTGTATGCTTACTTGCGTATATAAATACTTTATTTTTCGCCCTTCACTCGTCTTTCCCTCTCAAAATTTTGAGAGGCTCTTTTCGGGGTTTAGGGCGGGACGATAAATCCTTTCTAGCGGGATTAGGTTTTACGTCGTCATCTTCATCGTCTTCGATCTCCTTCGTTTGTTTCGTTGGTGGCGGGAGAAGACGACTGGAGCACACAGAGGATTCGAATGTACGGTTATGAGTAGGGTTCCACAGGAAACATTTCTTGCCATTTCTGCTTCTCCGGTGGTCTTTTTCGTTTGCCAAAAGTCGAGGAGCCCAGCATTTTACTTCCTCCTAATTCTCCATGGAGGACAACCATCAATCATCTGAGAAGTCCCAGGAAGTTGACAAGAGTCCTGCACCTTCTAATGAGGCTATAACTGGTGTAAGATTACGTTTTATTACAGAAAATTTTTCTGTACGTATGCGTGTGTATGCTTACGTGCGTATATAAATACTTTATTTTTCGCCCTTCACTCGTCTTTCCCTCTCAAAATTTTGAGAGGCTCTTTTCGGGGTTTAGGGCGGGACGATAAATCCTTTCTAGCGGGATGAGGTTTTACGTCGTCATCTTCATCGTCTTCGATCTCCTTCGTTTGTTTCGTTGGTGGCGGGAGAAGACGACTGGAGCACACAGAGGATTCGAATGTACGGTTACGAGTAGGGTTCCACAGGAAACATTTCTTGCCATTTCTGCTTCTCCGGTGGTCTTTTTCGTTTGCCAAAAGTCGAGGAGCCCAGCATTTTACTTCCTCCTAATTCTCCATGGAGGACAACCATCAATCATCTGAGAAGTCCCAGGAAGTTGACAAGAGTCCTGCACCTTCTAATGAGGCTATAACTGGTGTAAGATTACGTTTTATTACAGAAAATTTTTCTGTACGTATGCGTGTGTATGCTTACGTGCGTATATAAATACTTTATTTTTCGCCCTTCACTCGTCTTTCCCTCTCAAAATTTTGAGAGGCTCTTTTCGGGGTTTAGGGCGGGACGATAAATCCTTTCTAGCGGGATCAGGTTTTACGTCGTCATCTTCATCGTCTTCGATCTCCTTCGTTTGTTTCGTTGGTGGCGGGAGAAGACTGTAACGCCCCAGATTCTTCTTTTGATTTTTTTAGCAAAGCACGTGAAATTAAGAATAATTATCCGAAATCGAGGTTTTTATTTAGGGCGTTACCTTTCTCAATCGACGTCGTCGTCCGGCGAGTTAGCTCTTGTGGGGGGCGTTATTTCGGTAAAGTGTAAGTATATGTATACATATATATATATATATACGTTACACTATATAAATTAAGGTACCAAGACGTATATAAAGAGCTATATAATATGAATATGATATGTACATGTATATATATACGTATATGCGTAAAGGTTTGGGGTACTTTTAGCCTTATGTTCGTGTGCGGGTGGTCACATGTGGGTTTAACCATATATTGTATGTATACAACTATACATAGCAACTTATGACATATATATGCACATAAATTATTATTATTATTATTATTATTATTATTATTATTATTATTATTATTATTATCATATTCTTATAAATTATTATCATCCTAATACTAAACCCTCCCCCTTATATCTCCCTGCTGGCATCATTCCCAACCGATCCCTCCAGCTTTTATTTCTTCTCCCTCCCCGATATCTTTGGCTGTCGTGCGCGACGAGGAAGGCGATATAGGGTTTCGGCGTTGGGATCGCCGGAGGAGGCGTTTTGGAGGTCGTCGGAGCTTGGTTCCTTCGTCGGGGTGGTGAATCGGTGAGCCCTCGTCGCCGGGGCTAAGGCTTTGGTCGGCTATCGGCAAGTTGGTCGCGATCCAGCGAGTCGCCGGTTGGATCCGAGGCAAGAAAACCCTTCTTCTCCTCCTACTTTCCCCCCTTTCCTGTTACCTTTCTAGTATGGTGCTTGTGTTGGTATTTAGCTTACCCTATTTTGGTGCTTGGGGGAAGTGGTTCTGATGAAATTCTTACCTAATTGATTTTGATCCCCTACTCTAGATTTAAATTTTTTTGTGATAATCTGAGGGGCTGCTGCCCTCTTGGTTTTCTTGATTTGGGGAAGCTGTTGTTTTTTTTTGTTTTCCCTTGAATTGAGGGGGTGGCTGCTGTTGCTATTTGGTTGGCATGCTGCTGCTATTTTTGTAGTTGGTCTACTGCTGCTGTCTTATTGGGACTGCTGCTGCTGTTTGCACATTATAATTGGGTCTGCCTCTTATGCTCTTTGTTGGGTTAATTTGAGGCTGCTGTTATTTGATTTTCTGCTGCTATATAACCATCCTTGTTGGGTTAATTTGGGGCTGCTGTTATGCTCTTTGTTTGGGGGTTGCCTTATATAATTGCCCTTTTTTTTCCTTCCCTCATTGTTGAGGGGGGCTGCTGCTATATGATTTGATTTGGGGTTGCCTCGTATGTGTTCTAAGTTGGGGCTGCCTCTTTTGCTCTTCATTTTGGTGCTGCTCCTTGTTGATTTTGGGGCTGTTTCTTATGCTTGTTAATTGGGGGTTGTTTCCTTATGTTAGGGGCTGCTGTGAGGATTGCTGTTTTTACTAGAGGGCTGCTCTTATTTCCTTTTGTTTTCTCCTTTTATGGGGCTGCTGCTGTTGGCTTTAGTCGGGCTGCTGCTATGCTTTTCCTAAGGGGCTGCTTTGCTTCACTCTTGTTGGGTTTCATTCCTTGCAAACTAATTCTGCGCGCTTCGATTCAAGTAGCTAGAAATGATCAATATTACGGTGATTCTATTTGCTAACTCCTCGGCAAACTTAATTGGCCCTGTTTTATTATATGCTAGCTGCTATGGTTGGGTGAATCCTTCTATCCCTCTTTTATACGCTAGCTGCTATATGTTTAGCTTTGTTCCGATCCTGTGCTAATCCTTGATGGTTTATTCTGGTTGATTTTGTTCCGGATCATGTTTTACTTGGCTACTTCTGCATATTTACTTGGCTAAATATAGATGGACTTGTTTGCACTGGAAGGATGGGTACAGGGAACACTGGGTTCCCCCATCACATCTCTTTTAATAGTGGTTGGTAGGATGGGTGCAGGGAACACTGGGTTCCCCCACCACCACCACGGCGCCTATTTCTTATTTGGGGTGAATGTCCCCTTTATGTGAGTGGTTAGTGACATTGTTTTGGGTCCGCCACCACTGGTCCATTTTTGCACTATATGCCAAGTTTAGTCATGCTCTTGCTTATCGGGTTGGTTCTATGCGGGATCTTCTTAACCTGTTATTACTGAAATCTTTATATAAGCGTATATATATAGTTATATATATGTGTATATGTATATATATATGTATTTATATACCCCTTTCAGCTTGGATATGTCACTTGTTACTTCTTCTGCTCTTACTTTTACCCATGCTGTTTTCTTGCACCCTTTGGGCTGAGGCATTCTTTTCTTATGGATGCCTCAGATTCAGGTTTGTAGCTGCCGCCGGAGTTTGAGCGGGGTCGATCAGTTCCCTGTCGAGGCCTTCCTCTCTTGTAGGTAAGGATTCAGTTTCTTTTGTTGTAGCTTTTCTTTTGGGCTGTTGACTCTTTTCCTGCGGGTTCGTGTCAGTTGTTGACGCCCGTATGACTTTTGTTTGGTTTACTTGTTGATGCTGCTGCTAGCTTCCTTTACTGCTACTTAGTTATTTTGTATTCGTACACTCTGGGAAAAGCCGATTTTGCTGAATATTAATGCAGTTCTTTTGGCATTATAAAAAGTTAACCTTTTAACTGTTTGTTGCATTACTATTAAGTATCACCTATTTGCAAATCGTAAAACAGAATATAATGATACTTATTTATTATATACTAAATGTAGATCGGCGATCACCCTGGAGACGTCTCTGGTCTTCAGCGCCGTTAGGTATAAAGTGAACTTATTTTCTTCCGATGCGTATGCTTGTCTTTTACAAGGTGCGGCTAGTTAAACCGCAGGGCCGAGGGACACGGCTTTCTAATCTAATGAAAATAATCTTAAGAGATAATCATTTATTTAATTCACATCTTTTATCGTGAAAAAGTTCGTTTGATTGCTCGCCTGAACGTCCGTAGTTGTCCCCTACTGGACGTGGCATCACGACGCGTGTTTTCCCCCTTTACTCTGATATTATAATATATTTCGGGAAAATACGGGTTGTGACAGTTGGTATCAGAGGGAGGTTAGCCGGGTTGCTGGAAATGGTCTGGTTGGCCCGGTTAACCGTCCAGTGAGAATCGTTAATCATTGCATACACTCACCGATGGGTCATCGGTAGATCTCGGCTGAAGCACGAACACTACACTCATAAGCATGAAAGAAGTATACGGGGCATATTATGTAGTATGGGATGCATAATATGTGTTTGTATATGGATCCTCATAGGTGACAACATACGACTGTTATGTATTATGGGATGCATAACGTAGGTCGCATGCGTGTCCATTAGATTTTCTTTTTCGTTGCATGCGATAATATGTAGTATGGGATGCATAAGATCGCATGTGTACGCCGCTCATAGCATGCATTAAGGCCTTTTCTTAGTTTGCATAGCACTGCATGCATAGCATAACATTGCATAAGCACACGTGCCAAGCTAGAGATCTACACGATGACACATGTACACCCATGATTTCAAAGGTAAGATTTTAAGTTTATGTGCATACGGGAGAGGTGCACGAGAGGTAAAGGATGGTATACCATCCTGAGTATGACGTAATATTATGTATTTACTTTTCCCAGAGAAAAAGCAGTAGCAAAAGCAAGTATTTGTATGTCCTCTCTTCCTAGAGGTTTGAGTCCAGTCTTAGTAGGCTGTTTGTATCAGGTTCTTCCTCGTTCTCGTTGTAGTCCAATCTTTCTGTGGTAATTTAGTCGCTATAGCAGCGTTCTATCTTTGTTATGTCATGTGTCTCCTGCTTTGTTATGCGAGTTTAAGGTTCGAGATTGTTGGGCGCACGTTCTGTTTGACTCTGGTGCCACTCACTCTTTTGTGGCCAAGAAGTTGTTGATCGGTATCGCTGGGCCTTGGAGCGTGTTGGTGATCCGTTTTGTGTCAAGTACCCGTCCGGAGATTCGGTGGTGTCATATCTGTGCGTGAGGCAGTGTCCGATTATTTTGAATGGATTTTTGGGATATGCAGATCTGAAGGTGATCGACTTGGAGGATTTTGACGTGATTTTGGGCATGGATTGGCTAGCCCATTCGACGTTGTGATCCAATGTAGGGATAAGCGCTTTGATTTCCTGATGGATGATGGTCAGCCCAGGAGTGTGTTCGGTTTCCCGCGTCAGACTTCCTCAGTTATGTCAGTAGTCTGTGCCCAGGCTTTGGCGGAGTTTGATGGTCGTGTCTGTTTTGTTTCTGTCTTGCTCGCGGCTTGCGCATCGTCGCCTTGTGTTGAAGATATTCCTGTGGTGCGGGAGTACCCGGACGTTTTTCCCGACAACTTTCCTGGTCTCCCTCCTGAGTGAGAAATAGAGTTATGGTAGATTTGGAGTCTGGGACTCGCCCTATTGCAAAGGTACCTTACCGTATGGCACCGCGGGAGTTGGAGGAGCTGCGCACTCAGTTGGATGAGCTTCTACAGCTTGGTTTTATTAGGCCGAGTTCGTCGCCTTGGGGTGCGCCAGTTCTGTTCGTAAAGAAGAAGGATGGATCGATGAGGCTTTGCATCGATTGCAGAGAGTTGAACAAGGTCACGATCAAAAACAGGTATCCGTTGCCGCAGATTGATGACTTCTTCGACCAGTTGCAGGGTAGCTGC
Organism: Dactylorhiza incarnata; assembly: GCA_033032865.1. Taxonomy (NCBI): domain Eukaryota; kingdom Viridiplantae; phylum Streptophyta; class Magnoliopsida; order Asparagales; family Orchidaceae; genus Dactylorhiza; species Dactylorhiza incarnata. Next base: position 15,489,472 of record JAWHQI010000007.1, read on the forward strand.
GTGTTCTCGAAGATCGACCTTCGGTCCGGTTACCATCAGTTGAGGATTCGCGACTCAGACGTTCCGCGAACTGCTTTCCGGTCGCGTTATGGACATTTTGAGTTCCTGGTGATGTCTTTTGGGCTGACGAATGCGCCCTCTGCTTTCATGGATCTGATGAACAGGGTATTCCGAGACTATCTTGACCAGTTTGTAGTGGTTTTTATTGACGATGTGCTGATCTATTCTTCGAGCGAGGAGGAGCATGCTCGGCATCTGCGGTTGGTGCTGTCTACCTTGAGGGCACACAAGCTGTATGCCAAGCTGAGCAAATGCGAGTTCTGGCTTTCGCAAGTCTCTTTCTTGGGTCACGTGGTGAGCAAGAGTGGCATCCCTGTGGACCCAACGAAGGTCGCTGCTGTTTTGGACTGGAAGAGGCCGTCGTCGCCGAAGGAGATCTGAAGTGTCTTGGGTTTAGCAGGCTATTACCGGAGGTTTGTGGAAGGTTTCTCAGGCATTTCCGCGCCTCTGACCAAGTTGACGCGGAAGGAAGCTGCTTTCGATTGGAGCGAGCAGTGCGAGGAGGCCTTTCAGGAGTTAAAGAGAAGGCTGTGTTCCGCTCCGGTTTTGGCTCTCCCGATTGAGGGAGTGGAGTTTCAGGTCTACGTAGACGCTTCGCTGATAGGCCTTGGTTGCGTCCTCATGCAGGAGGGCAAGATCATTGCGTATGGGTCGAGACAGCTAAAGATTCATGAGCGGAACTACCCGACGCACGATTTAGAGTTTGCTGCGGTGATTTATGCTCTGAAGCTGTGGAGGCATCTTCTGTATGGGGTGGTGTGCAAGATTTATTCAGACCACAAGAGCCTGATTTGCGTATTTTCTCAGCGAGAGCTGAGCCTGCGCCATCGTCGATGGATGAAGTATGTGGCTGATTATGATGTGAAGATCCTCTATCACCCCGACAAAGCAAACGTAGTGGCGGATGCCCTGAGCAGGAAGTCAGCTTCTGTTTTCGGACTCTCTGTGCAGTCCCTGGTGGAGGAGTTCTTTCTGATGAGCATCGCGGTGAAGCCCAGTGGTGGTCCGTCTCGTTTGGAGGTTGAGGAGCCGTCCTGGATTGTTTTGGCGAGGTTGCACCAAAGGGATGATCTGGATTTGCAGCACCTCCGGAGTCGAACGGAGAGGGATGAGTTGCCAGATTTCTCGATTAATGTGGAGGGTACCTTGAGGTACCGTGGCAGGCTGTGCATACCCGCGGTGGAGCAGATTCGGGCGAAGATTTGTGAGGAGGCTCACGACTCCAGCCTATCCTATCACCCTGGCTCTACCAAGATGTATCGCGACCTGAAGCAGATTGTGTGGTGGCCTGGCATGAAGGGCGATATTGCGAGATTCGTGGCGCAGTGCTACACTTGTCAGCGCGTCAAGGCGGATCACAGGAGGCCTGGGGGGCAAGTTGTCGTCGTTGGATATTCCCTTGTGGAAGTGGGAGAGCATCTCTATGGATTTCATTACTGGATTGCCGAGATCTCCGCGGGGGCATGATGCAGTCTGGGTCATCGTTGACAGGTTGACCAAGTGTGCTCATTTCGTGCCGTACAAGACTGGTTATTCGATGGAGAAGATTGCGTCTCTGTATGTGCAGGAGGTCATTAGGCTGCATGGGGTTCCCGCAAGCATAGTGTCTGATCGCGATTCCAGGTATACCTCTCGTTTTTGGCAGAGTTTGCAAGGGGCTTTGGGCACCGATCTCAGGTATTCTACAGCCTATCATCCGCAGACGAATGGGCAGACGGAGAGGTTTAATCAGATCGTGGAGGATATGATCCGGTGCTATACTCTAGAGCATGGGGGAGCTTGGGATGAACGCCTTGGGCTCATGGAGTTCGCGTACAACAATAGCTACCAGGAGAGCTTGCAGATGGCTCCGTTTGAGGCGCTGTATGGGAGGAGATGTCGGACTCCGCTATTTGGTGCTGAAGTGGGCGAGAAGCCTATTCTGGGTCCCGAGGCTTTGGAGGAGATGAGCGTTGCTGTGACGCAGATCCGAGAGAAGTTGTGGATAGCGCAGGAGCGCTATGAGAAGTACGCCAATCGGCGTAGGAGTGATCTGGAGTTTGCAGTAGGGGACCTGGTGTTCCTTAAAGTGTCCCCGATGGCGGGCGTTAAGCGATTTGGAAAGAGCCACAAGCTGGACCCCAGGTATGTAGGCCCATTCGAGATCGTCGAGCGCATCGGGGTCTCCGCTTACAGGTTGTTGTTACCTGCCTCCTTCCCCGGCGTGCACGACGTTTTCCATGTGAGCCAGCTGCGGAAGTGCGTCCGCAACGATCGCCATGTTCTGGATTCCGTGCCGGCGCTGCAGCCCAATTTGTCCTTTGTGGAGCAGCCTGTTCGTATTTTGGAGAGGCAGGATCGGGTGTTGCGAAGGAAGTCCATCCCTATGGTGAAGGTCCTCTGGGACAATCAGGATGTTCGGGGTGCGACCTGGGAGCTTGAGTCAGCGATGAAGGAGTCCTACCCTCACCTTTTCGACTAGTTTCCCCGATAAGTTTTCGCCTCCTGAGTTTTCTTTCTTTTTCGTGTTTACCTCGTTTCGAATTGTCGCTGCAAAGTTTCGGGTCGAAACTTTTTGTGAGGAGGGGTGACTGTAACGCCCCAGATTCTTCTTTTGATTATTTTAGCAAAGCACGTGAAATTAAGAATAATTATCCGAAATCGAGGTTTTTATTTAGGGCGTTACCTTTCTCAATCGATGTCGTCGTCCGGCGAGTTAGCTCTTGTGGGGGGCGTTATTTCGGTAAAGTGTAAGTATATGTATACATATATATACGATACACTATATAAATTAAGGTACCAAGACGTATATAAAGAGCTATATAATATGAATATGATATGTACATGTATATATATACGTATATGCGTAAAGGTTTGGGGTACTTTTAGCCTTATGTTCGTGTGCGAGTGGTCACATGTGGGTTTAACCATATCTTGTATGTATACAACTATACATAGCAACTTATGACATATATATATGCACATAAATTATTATTATTATTATTATTATTATCATATTCTTATAAATTATTATCATCCTAATACTAAACCCTCCCCCTTATATCTCCCTGCTGGCATCATTCCCAACCGATCCCTCCAGCTTTTATTTCTTCTCCCTCCCCGATATCTTTGGTTGTCGTGCGCGACGAGGAAGGCGATATAGGGTTTCGGCGTTGGGATCGCCGGAGGAGGCGTTTTGGAGGTCGCCGGAGCTTGGTTCCTTCGTCGGGGTGGTGAATCGGTGAGCCCTCGTCGCCGGGGCTAAGGCTTTGGTCGGCTATCGGCAAGTTGGTCGCAATCCGGCGAGTCGCCGGTTGGATCCGAGGCAAGAAAACCCTTCTTCTCCTCCTACTTTCCCCCCTTTCCTATTACCTTTCTAGTATGGTGCTTGTGTTGGTATTTAGCTTACCCTATTTTGGTGCTTGGGGGAAGTGGTTCTGATGAAATCCTTACCTAATTGATTTTGATCCCCTACTCTAGATTTAAATTTTTTTGTGATAATCTGAGGGGCTGCTGCCCTCTTGGTTTTCTTGATTTGGGGAAGCTGTTTTTTTTTTTGGTTTTCCCTTGAATTGAGGGGGTGGATGCTGTTGCTATTTGGTTGGCCTGCTGCTGCTATTTTTGTAGTTGGCCTACTGCTGCTGTCTTATTGGGACTGCTGCTGCTGTTTGCACATTATAATTGGGGTTGCCTCTTATGCTCTTTGTTGGGTTAATTTGAGGCTGCTGTTATTTGATTTTCTGCTGCTATATAACCATCCTTGTTGGGTTAATTTGGGGCTGCTGTTATGCTCTTTGTTTGGGGGCTGCCTTATATAATTGCCCTTTTTTTTCCTTCCCTCATTGTTGAGGGGGGCTGCTGCTATATGATTTGATTTGGGGTTGCCTCGTATGTGTTCTAAGTTGGGGCTGCCTCTTTTGCTCTTCATTTTGGTGCTGCTCCTTGTTGATTTTGGGGCTGTTTCTTATGCTTGTTAATTGGGGGTTGTTTCCTTATGTTAGGGGCTGCTGTGAGGATTGCTGTTTTTACTAGAGGGCCGCTCTTATTTCCTTTTGTTTTCTCCTTTTATGGGGCTGCTGCTGTTGGCTTTAGTCGGGCTGCTGCTATGCTTTTCCTAAGGGGCTGCTTTGCTTCACTCTTGTTGGGTTTCATTCCTTGCAAACTAATTCTGCGCGCTTCGATTCAAGTAGCTAGAAATGATCAATATTACGGTGATTCTATTTGCTAACTCCTCGACAAACTTAATTGGCCCTGTTTTATTATATGCTAGCTGCTATGGTTGGGTGAATCCTTCTATCCCTCTTTTATACGCTAGCTGCTATATGTTTAGCTTTGTTCCGATCCTGTGCTAATCCTTGATGGTTTATTCTGGTTGATTTTGTTCCGGATCATGTTTTACTTGGCTACTTCTGCATATTTACTTGGCTAAATATAGATGGACTTGTTTGCACTGGAAGGATGGGTACATGGAACACTGGGTTCCCCCATCACATCTCTTTTAATAGTGGTTGGTAGGATGGGTGCAGGGAACACTGGGTTCCCCCACCACCACCACGGCGCCTATTTCTTATTTGGGGTGAATGTCCCCTTTATGTGAGTGGTTAGTGACATTGTTTTGGGTCCGCCACCACTGGTCCATTTTTGCACTATATGCCAAGTTTAGTCATGCTCTTGCTTATCGGGCTGGTTCTATGCGGGATCTTCTTAACCTGTTATTACTGAAATCTTTATATAAGCGTATATATATAGTTATATATATGTGTATATGTATATATATGTATTTATATACCCCTTTCAGCTTGGATATGTCACTTGTTACTTCTTCTGCTCTTACTTTTACCCATGCTGTTTTCTTGCACCCTTTGGGCCGAGGCATTCTTTTCTTATGGATGCCTCAGATTCAGGTTTGTAGCTGCCGCCGGAGTTTGAGCGGGGTCGATCAGTTCCCTGTTGAGGCCTTCCTCTCTTGTAGGTAAGGATTCAGTTTCTTTTGTTGTAGCTTTTCTTTTGGGATGTTGACTCTTTTCCTGCGGGTTCGTGTCAGTTGTTGACGCCCGTATGGCTTTTGTTTGGTTTACTTGCTGATGCTGCTGCTAGCTTCCTTTACTGCTACTTAGTTATTTTGTATTCGTACACTCTGGGAAAAGCCGATTTTGCTGAATATTAATGCAGTTCTTTTGGCATTATAAAAAGTTAACCTTTTAACTGTTTGTTGCATTACTATTGAGTATCACCTATTTGCAAATCGTAAAACAGAATATAATGATACTTCTTTATTATATACTAAATGTAGATCGGCGATCACCCTGGAGACGTCTCTGGTCTTCAGCGCCGTTAGGTATAAAGTGAACTTATTTTCTTCCGATGCGTATGCTTGTCTTTTACAAGGTGCGGCTAGTTAAACCGCAGGGCCGAGGGACACGGCTTCCTAATCTAATGAAAATAATCTTAAAAGATAATCCTTTATTTAATTCATATCTTTTATCGTGAAAAAGTTCGTTTGATTGCTCGCCTGAACGTCCGTAGTTGTCCCCTACTGGACGTGGCATCACGACGCGTGTTTTCCCCCTTTACTCTGATATTATAATATATTTCGGGAAAATACGGGTTGTGACAAAGACGACTGGAGCACACAGAGGATTCGAATGTACGGTTACGAGTAGGGTTCCACAGGAAACATTTCTTGCCATTTCTGCTTCTCCGGTGGTCTTTTTCGTTTGCCAAAAGTCGAGGAGCCCAGCATTTTACTTCCTCCTAATTCTCCATGGAAGACAACCATCAATCATCTGAGAAGTCCCAGGAAGTTGACAAGAGTCCTGCACCTTCTAATGAGGTTATAGCTGGTGTAAGATTACGTTTTATTACAGCTGTATAGAAAATAATGTGCGAATATATTACAAATGTATTACGATCGTATATTTGAATCTCTACCTAGCATCTTACACTGTATCTGCATTTTCGCAGGTACAAAAGGTGCACAAGGAAGATGTAGTGTTTCCTGTGGTTCATTCTGATGATGAAGCTTTCAAAATGTACTCTGCATATGCTCGTCAGTGTGGCTTTAGTGTGCGAAAACAACATGTATTTTACTGGACTCATACCCGGATCATCAGGGGACGAGAGTTTTCATGTTCGAAAGCAGGTTATAAAGTGCAGAACTCGTGTAGTGATGCGAAGAAAAAAATTTCGTAGAGTGGATATAAGGACGGGCTGCTTGGCTTGCTTGCACTTTACTGCTGACGAAGAGGGTAAAAATTGGAAGGTTTTAAAATTCATTGAAGAGCACAATCATCCTTTGGTTACATCTCAAGATGTACATTTGTTGAGATCACATCGCCGTGTAGCTGATGGCCAAGCCACCTTGATTCGGAATATGACAGGAGTTGGTATACGAACTATTGACATGTTCAACCTTATGGCTGAAGAAGTTGGCGGAGCTGAAAATGTAGGTTTCAATAAATCAGATGCATATAACTTCGTACATCGGGAAAGAAGAGCGCTCGTCGAAATTGGAGATGCAGCTAAATTATTGGAACTTTTTAAGGATAGACAATTGTCTGATAGCATGTTCTCTTATGATATACAAACAGATGAATTGAATCGGCTGCATAGTTTTTTTTGGATTGATCTCCCAGCAAAATTGGATTACGAATGTTTTGGCGACGTGATCATTTTTGACAGCACTTATAGGCTAAACAAATATAATTTAGCATGCGCTCCATTTATAGCAGCAAATCACCATTGGCAAAATATTTTTGTTGGATGTGCATTTATAGCACATGAGACGATTGATTCTTTCTGTTGAGTATTTGAGACTTTCTTAAAGTTTGTTGGGGGCAAGCGACCGATCACAATTTTTACAGATCAAGATCAGGCAATGGCAGTTGCTATTGAGCGTGTTTTACCTACTACCAGTCATCGCCTATGTCAATGGCACATTTCAAAGAAAGCACCGTCTAAGGTACCTACTTTCAACCAAAACAAGCACATTAGATCCTTATTTTATACTTGCATGTCTAAATGTGACAGTGAAGTGGAGTTTGAGTTGTATTGGAGAGATATGATCACAAAAGGAAATTTGCAAGCGAACCGATAGTTAAATGAGCTTTACAACATCAAAAATAAGTGGTCCACTGCTTTTAATAAACAGGTATTTGATCTTGGCATTTTATCCACACAACGTAGTGAATCGGCAAATCATAGTATTCATGGTTGCTCGAAGCCTACAAGTTCACTTACCGAATGCTTTCTGGGTATGGATAAATTAATTTATTGTTGGCGAAGGAGTGAACAGGAGGAAGATTTCAAATGCAAACAAGGTACGCACTCCCTCAAAATAAAGTCTTCCATGATTCTTAGGCAAATGTCCAAGGTATACACCAAAAAAATTTATGTAATATTTGAGCATGCTGTGATTGAGGGGGCACTTGGTTTGATGGTGTCAGAGGAATCAATGTATGACCAAGATATGGTTCTATACAACATACGCCATTGTGATCCTACCGGTCTACAAAAGCATTGGATTGTGAGATTTAACACAAAAAGCAATGATGTAGAGTGTTCTTGTAGAGGCTTTCAGACGAAGGGTTTATTGTGCGAGCATGTACTCCGGGTTTATAATATTCATAATGTACAGGAAATTCAATCAAATTACATATTAAGGAGATTTACAATGCAAGCTAAGAAGCGATGTAATTTTACAATGCCGATGTCCATAGATCGGAACGAGTCTAACTTGATTTTCAGAAATCATATGATGCGATCTACATATGACCTTTGCCAAAAATGGAAAATTGTCAAATAGCAAAGGAGTACATGGTTAAGGTAATGAATGATGTGGGTCAAGTTATAGAAAATATGATCGACAATGATGAGAAAAATAAAAAATAGTTGTTTCATCTATACGGAAGGACAAAGATGTGTTGAAAGATCCACCATCCATGCGGCCAAAGGGTGCGCCAAAGACACGTTTGAAGAGTTATTGAGAACAAAACTCCCAAAAACAAAGTATGATTAAAATTCATTTTAAATTTTACTATTATGCATTGGAATTTATCTTACTACTGTTTTTTTGTTAACAGAGAAGTCGCGTGCAGTTAAAGGGAAGGGACCTTCTGCCAATGAAGTTTTTGAGCCTCCAATTCAGCATAATTTCGTGGATAATAATTCGGGGTTTGATTCGAATTCAATTTCAAACCCCATTTTTGCACATGCAGACTTGAACGAAGGTTTCTCCATCAATGACGATTTCTCTATTAATGTGACATTAGATTTTTCATGTATCTCAGATGTATTCAAATGGTAAAGTATTTGTACTGGTAACTAAACGAATTCTGGTTTTTGAAATACTATCATGTTCATTTCCCAGTCACGTCAATATAACTGTAATACAATAGTATGGTCACTTCATCCAATCGTATTACGATAGTATTTGTTTTGTCACTTCTTTAATTTGTGGATCAATGACGATTTCAATATTCATGTGTTATTACATTATTAATGTAATGAAGATGTATTCAAATGGTAAAGTATCTGTACTTATAACAGTTATTCTGTTTTTTTAAATAATATCATGTTCATTTCGAACTATCGGAAATATAACTGTAATACAGTTGTGTGGCCTCTGCATCCAATCGTACTACGATATTGTCTGTAGCCAAACTTATCTTTAATTTCTCAATCAACGACGATTTCTCTATGCAATGTGCTATTACTTTTTTAATGTAATGGTAGAAGTAGTCAAATGGTAAAGTATCTGAATTAATAACAGTTATTCGGTTTGTTTAAATTATATCAGGTTCATTACGCATTAACGTAAATCAAACTGTAATACGATTGTATGGGTCTTTCATCCAATCGTATTACGATAGTATAATGTAATACAGTTGTATGAGCATTTCATCCTACTGTAAATGTATCCTTACTTTTTTTAAATAACTAATACGCCTATTTGTTTGTCCTCCAGATACGTTTGAATACTGATAATATCGGTATTACTAGAATAAATGTGGTTTTGAAGAAATAAAGTTCAGTTTTAATTACACTACTATTTGGAGTGATATTAACACTACTTTTTTTAGTGAAATTTTTGAATAAATGACAGTGAAATATTATAAACATATATTACAATAAAAAAGAAGCTGTATGATCAAATGTATTGCTCACCACTAAGAGAATCGAGCATCCTTCTATGTACCCCCAACTCTCATTTGATTTTCTTTTCGAGGCCACTTTACTTAACTCACGTATTTGCGATTGGAGAAAATAGTGGATTGCTTCGGGCCAATTGTATTTTTTGAAGTCCTCCAATCCTCCAAACATTTGTAAACACTTTGGAATTTTTAGAACCTTTATTGGAAAAAAAAGTTTACACAATACATATTTGACTAGGACTGCAACCTTTTGCCCCTCTAACTCTAAACTACACTCTCCCTGCGAAAGCCGCAATATTTCTGCCAACAAATCCTTTTGCTCGTACATAGCAAGAGGGGTTTTGTTAAATATGAATTTCAACCCTTTGTTTGGTAGCCCCAACATTAATGCCACCTCATTTACGGTAATTTTTTTATAAACTTTTCCAAGAAGGAAAGCGTCCTTCTTCTTGGAGTATGCCCGAATCAAAGTTACAACTAAAGGAATATTCTGGTTTAAATTAGGAATAGAGAAGAGTCGCAGAATACCAACTTCTTCTAAATCAAACCGTGTTTGTTCGTTCAAGGACCTGATAAGGGGTATCGCTTTTTCCTTGAACGAAGACACATCACACCGACATTGTAAAGTCGTAGACAGCGACATCTGTCATATCATTCAAAACACAGGTACAATTTAAACTGGTTAAATGTTTGTATCACAATACAAATATATCAGTTCAACGATCGTATTACAATTGTAATACAGTAATGTTTGGAGTTCAACAAAGACTTAAAAAATACAGAGTTATATAAGCAGAATAAGACAGGGGGGAGACTTTTCCCTGCGCTGATCGCAGGATAACTTTCCTGCGGGTGTGTATTTTCAGTTTTATATACAGTTGTAATTTCATATACAACTGTATATAGACTGTATTTTTAGTTGTAAATACAGTTGTAAATATAGTTCAAAAAAAATATGTGTATTTTCACCTCAAAATATATACATATGAGTACTTAAAATGACCATAAAAATACATAGATTAATATTCTGTAATTTATTTTGTGAAACAATAAAGATATGTATGAAAAAAATGAATTTTACTAACATTTTTATCCAAAAAGTACAGCGCATGGGAACATTTACTCTAAGACAGGGTCAGGGTCATCTGCCATATCATTGAAAAAACAGGTACAATCTCAACAAGTTAAAGGTCTGTATCACAATTCAAATATATCAGTTAAACGATCGTATTACAATTGTAATACAGTAATGTTTGGAGTTCAACAGAGACTTAAATAATACAGAGTTATATAAGCACGAATAAGACCGTATTACATGTATTATACCTTTGAACACTACTCTAAAAAACAGTAAATATATCAGTTAAAGGTCTGTATCACAATTCAAATATATAAGCAACTAATCAAATATATAAGTTAAACGATCGTATTACAATTGTAATACAGTAATGTTTGGAGTTCAACAGAGATTTAAATAATACAGAGTTATATAAGCACGAATAAGACCGTATTACATGTATTATACCTTTGAACACTACTCTAAAAAGCAGTAAATAGAAGCACATAAAATCTGCAAGCAACTACAAACACAAAATTACAGCATGCTCAAATAAAACGCCAGTATTGCTATTATAATACGGTAGTGATCAGGAATCAACACCGAAAATACATTAATGCGGAGAGGTATAAGCAATAGAGATAGGGAAACTAATGTAAACCTTATCTCAAACTAAGCCAAAACAATAAAATGCCAAAATACTCACAAAATAAGCCCATATTACAATAGTAATACGGTACTGAATCGGGTTCAACAAATAAAAAACTATAATACAGACATGTAGATGCAATGCTTATAGAGATCGACATACAAAACTAAAGCTTGTCGCAAATAATGATAAAACAACACTACGACAGTATCAGCGTTGATTTAGGGTTAAATGTTTGAAAAACCTTAGTAATACTGCGGTATTAACGTTGTATTTGGAGTTCAAAACATATACATTAAATTAAATATATAAAAATCGTATAAGAACACACAAAACACCTCAACATAATTGATTCAGAGCTATTTTCATCGATTCTTCGTCCAATGTATAAACATTACCTTCAAAAACACAGTGTTCCTCGATTTTTACTCCACGGCGACAGCCAATGTCCAATGTATGCGGCTCGTTATCGTCGATGGCCAACCACACTTGATTTTTGAACAAATCTTCTCGATTACAGAAGCGGAGTAAACGTTTTCAAGCAAAAATGGCGTCGATTCTAGCCGGTGACCTAGCTTTCCGCCGCTCTCCATACTGTGTTTTCTATTCTCGATTTCACGATAAAAGAAGGGCCCACTGCGATAAAAAGGCTTATATATACGCACCTAGGATATGTACGTATACGTACCGAAAACGGACACATGTTATGGGTGCCACCTGTGCTTGTGGATGGGTTAGGTTCGGGTCAACCCATCACGGGACCCGGATCGGATTATACACATTCTGAATCCAATCCAACGGTTGATAGTTGTTATAGGGCTTGTTTGGCTCTCCGGCTCACAACAACCGTCGGATGGCAAACACCGGGCTGGAACTCGGACCTCCAGGCAGAACAACCGGGCTCACAACAATCGTCGGATGGGGTAATTTTTGGGACCGAGCTTTAACTTCAAATGTTCATCAGGGATCAATAAGGAGGGTCACGTGTGTAATACATTTTTGCGCGTGAGGCCGGAGAGAGGGGATGTCAGATCTCCTAAAGATCAAAAGAATCGTGTGGGAGATCAAAAGCATTGCGTAGGAGATCACCCGAATGGAAAAAAAATTTTCGTCCGGGTTCCGGTCCCAAAAAATATCGGTTTCGAAGAGGCCAAAATGCTATCGAAGATTTGTAGATGTTTGAGTGAACTTTCATTCCCGCCAGCACCGCTCGAATGGTATGTTCTTGGCCTCATTCATAGGTCTGTTTCATGGGTTGGTGCTTCTCCCATTACAAAAATTCCATTTTCTACCGCCGCTCAACTTCGCCTTTGGGCTTCTTTGGGGATTTCTCGACCGACAAATTATCATTTTCTACCTCCGTTCAACTTCGCCTTCGGTCTTCTTTGGGGATTTCTCAACATTGATTTGTTGTTGTGAATTTTCTTGCTAAACTTCTTCCATGTTCGTGTCGTTCTCCTCCTGTTTACTCATTGAACTCCAGCTGATAGCTTCTCAGCTTGTCGAAGGACAATAATGCTGGAATATTTTTTATGTATATATTAATATATTTTTCAATTTTGAAAAATTAGTAGATAATAAAAATAATAATGGATCTTGAATAACAAGATTATAAGAACTTGTAAAACATGGGGATGAGAAACAAAGAAAAACAGAATAGTATATAGTTTAGAATCGAGCATGAGTAAGGCGTGTGATCACTGCCCTAAAGAAGTTACATCACCCTCTGACAGGGCTTTCAACTGATGCTTACTCTTCCAAGGTACAACACCCGGCTAGATCCTGAAAACTTCGCTGTGCGCGGACTCCGAAGAAGTAGAGAGCACTCAAACACTCATTTGATGAAACAAATGTACAGAAAACAGAATCACGAAAATAGTCATAAGAACGAGAGAGAGAGCAAAAATAGTTTTCAGAGAGTGTATGTTTTAAAACGATTCAGAAAATCTCCTATATAGGAGTCTCGTAAAACGGTAAGAAATTAACACGTAATAAATTGCAACGGTTATAATTGGTAAGTGTTAATCGTGCTGATATACGTTGCAGATTTTCAACGTAAATGAGTAATGGCGAGTGTACAACCCGTATTCGTCGAGTGGGTCCCACAGGCCAACTGGCGAGACCTAGGCCAGTCAGATCATTCGCCCCGGCTCAGACAGGCGAAAATACCCCCGGGTTAGTGGGGGTAAGCTGCAGGAGAAAAGGAGCTAGGCGAGTGGTGCCCTCACGGACCACTCGCCCGGAAGCGTGGGCATTCGTCCAGCTAAGCGGGTGCCCAGCGGGTGGTACCCCCACGGACCACTCGCCCAAAAAGGTTTTGAGGGGGAAATGACCATAATACCCCTTGTGGGCTGCAAATAGCCCTTCAGAACAGCGGAGTTAGACTGTTAGCAGACCAATTTGGGGTGCGGTTAGTAAAACTAAAAGGCGGATTCATGTTATTTGCAGACCAGCCTAGAAAAATCTATAAATAGACCCTTAAGGGCACCTTGGAGGAGATCCGATTCCTTGAGAGTCCTCTCCTCCAGGCTAGTTTTGGTTGGCAGTCAGTGTCCTCCAAGGTGCCCGGCTGAGCTTTGGTTTGGGAGGGTGAGCTCTCTAAGATCTTCCGGGTGTGTGGCGGGACCTCCTCGGTACAGCCTTGGGTCTATTCCAAGTTTCTCATCCACCGGTCAGAGAGTCTAGGGAGGGAGAAGTAAGCGTCGGCTACACCCCCCAGTGGGTCCGAACTCAGGAGACCAGTTGCTGGTTTCAACATTTTTGGTGCGGTGAGCGTGGACCGTAGCCGGTGAAGGAAAATCTCGAGCTAGGTTCGATGACAGGAGGTGGGGAAAATGGTTCAGACTCAGGCCACTCGCAGCCGCCAGCAACAGGGGAGTGGCTGGAGATGTTTGAGAAGTTCAAGCGAGAAGTCCTGCAGACAGTTCTCGCTGGGCGGAGCGAGTGCGATACCCCGACAGTCCCCGTGGTTCCGCCCCTGCAGATCGGCGAGAACGCACCGGGGCAGCGACTGGGAAGGAGGTGCCAGCAGAAGGCAGTGCGCGAGATCTCCCCGGGCGGCAGCTGTTCAGCGGCCCGACGAGTGCTGAGGTGTGCGAGCTGGTTCCGCGCGAGAGGACCATTCGCCGAGCAGGGGAAGGGAGCCCCTTTTGCGAGATGATCCTCTCGGCCCCAGTGCCAGAGGGGTTTCGAGGGCCGGAGATGTCCAACTACACCGGCAAGGAGGACCCAGTCGTGCACCTGCTGTGGTTTGAGGACATGACGTCAATCCTTCCCATGTCAGATGCTTTTCAATGCTGACTCTTCGCAACCACCTTGAAGGAGAAAGCAAGGGACTGGTCCACCAGCTTCCCGCAGGTTCCATCTACGCGTTCGATGATTTGCATCGGGGCTTCCGGCTGCGCTTCTCGACGTCGAAAAAGAGGAAGAAGGATGCGGAGGCTCTCTTCAAGATCAGGCGAAAGGAGGGGGAATCCCTGGCACATTACGTGGATAGGTTCCAGGAGGAGATACACCTTGTGCAGGAGGTGCCAGGATTCTCCCTCAAGATGGCGTTCATCGTAGGATTGCGAGATGGGTTCTTCAAGATGGACCTGAAGAGAAGGCCTCCTTTGTCCTTTGAGGAGTTGATGGAGCGAGCAGCAGAGGAGATTGAAGGGGAGGCGGCCAACCCAGAGTTCTACAAGAGGTTAGCGAAGATGAGCGAGCCGGAGGTGAGGCAGCAAGAAGGAAGAAGGCGAGAAGAACCCGGGGGTCAGGGGTTCGAAAGACCGCCTCGGAATTGGAGGAATCAAGAGCCCAACAACAGGTTGGGCTGGAGGCACCAGGAAGGACCAGCGAGAGGTCAGGAAGGGGGGTATCAAGGAAGAGAGGCGGGAGGAATAAATCCGGGGTGGAGGCAAGGTCCCAGACCCCCTCACCCCCCAAGGGAGCAAGCTATGGCAGTAGGCCGAGGAAGAGGAGGTAGAGGAGCAAGAGGAGGGAGAGGAAGAGCAGGAAGAGGGGACAGGGTGGCGTTGCCCTATTGTGACTTTCACCAGGAAGAAGGTCACGCGACCGCCACCTGCCCAGAATTCTTGGAGATGAGAGGGAGAGGTCAGCCACAGCGGCAGCATGCCAGGATCGAGGAAGTGCTCCCAGAGGCGGAAGAGGACCGATGCGAGGACAGGGCGGATACATGAGCCAGGGGGAATCAGGGTGATTCATGGTGGGGTTGGGATAGAGGCCTCTCGCAAAAGGAGCTTCCAGGCAATGTTCCGGAGAGACGTCGCATCAACTTCCCAGACCCCACCCCCCACAGAGAAGCTCACCTTCTCCTCGGAAGATATGCCCGATTATGAGGACCCGTTCTGCGACGCCCTGGTGATCCAGACGGCGACAGAAAACTTCACGGTCTCCCAGATCCTGGTGGACAATGAGAGCTCGATGAATGTTATCTTCAAGAAGGCTTTCGATGCGATGGAGGTGGAGAAGAAGAGGGTGCAGGCCTCTGATGGGCCGCTGTTTGGTTTCTCAGGAGAAAGGAAGGAGGTCGAGGGAGGTGTCGGCCTCCAGGTGACATTAGGAGGGGTCCCGAGGAACTGCCGGTTCGTCATCGTTGACGCTCCGAGCAGCTACAATGCCATATTTGGGTGCCCCCTCATCAGTGCCTTCCGATGTGTACCCTCATCATACCACCAGTGCTTGAAGTTCCATAGTGGAGGAGTCCAGATCCGAATCCGGGGAGATGCAAAGGTGGCCAGGCAGTGCTATGTGACTGCCGTCAATACCATCTCTTGGATGGCGGAGGCTGAGAAGATGGATGAAGAGATGAGGAGGCCGGAGGGGCCAGAAGAAGGAGTGGAGAAGAGGGGAGAAGAGGAAGAGGGTAGTGCCCGAAGAAAGGAGATGGAGGTAGCTCAGGAGGAGCAGGTCGAACTGATGGAGGAGGAAGGTGCGGCAGAGGAGAAGGTCAGGGTAGAGGGGCGAGAAGCGAGGGGCAGATGGGAAGAGCCGGCCCGGCTTGAAGCGGCAGAGGAAGTAGTGGAGATGGAGGTTATCACCCAGGGAGGAAGGGTGGAGAAGGTGTGTGTCAGCGGGGGCCTCAGCCCGGAAGACAGGGCGAGGATGCTGGAGTGCATTCAGAAGAACGTGGACATCTTCGCATGGAGCGCGGCAGACATGCCCGGCATCGAAGCGGACGTGGCTTGCCATTGTCTCAACCTTGAGCCAGGAGCCCGCCCCATCCGACAGAAAAGGAGGGCCTTCGCCGACAAGCTTGAAGAACCAATCTGCGAGGAGGTGGCCAAGCTCCTTGAAGCAGGTTTTGTATCAGAGATCCAATATCCAGGCTGGGTCTCCAATGTCGTCATGGTAAAAAAGGGCGATGGTTGCTGGCGTATGTGTATTGATATTTCTTTATTAAACAAAGCCTGCCCTAAGGATTGTTATCCCCTGCCTCGGATCGACGAACTGGTTGACTCAGCCGTCGGTTTTTCTGTGATGAGTTTTTTGGATGCTTTTTCAGGTTATCACCAGATCAGGATGCACCCCCCGGATATCAAAGATGTCTCTTTCATCACCCGGGAGGGGTGCTACTGCTATAAGATGATGCCCTTTGGGCTGAAAAATGCAGGAGCAACCTACCAGAAGATGATGGACCGGGTTTTTAAGGAGCAAAGAGGAAGAAACTTGGAGGTTTACGTAGATGACCTCATGGTGAAGAGCAAGAGCGTGGGCATTCATCTCCGAGACCTCGAGGAAACCTTCGCCACCCTACGCAAGTACAAGATGCGCCTGAATCCCCTAAAGTGTGTGTTCGGGGCCAGCAAGGAGAAATTTCTGGGACACCTTCTCACCCCTTCGGGGGTAGAACCTAACCCGGACAAGGTCAAAGCCATCATGGAGTTGGGATCGCCTCGGAATGCCAAGGAGGTCCAGCGTTTGACGGGAAAACTCGCGGGGTTGAGCAGGTTTCTCTCCCGGGCCGGAGAGAAATGCTCCCCCTTCTTCAAAACGTTACGAGGCAACCAGAAATTCGAGTGGACAAGGGAATGCGAGGAGGCCTTCCAGGCCTTGAAGGGTCAGCTCACCAAGGCTCCGCTACTCCAAGGTCCCAAGGATGGGGAGGACCTAGCCTTGTACCTCGGAGTCGGGACTGAGGCCGTAAGCTCCGTCCTGGTCCGGGAAGAAGGCAAGAAGCAGCTGCCCATCTACTACGTGAGCAGGGTCCTGAGGGAGGCGGAGCTCAGATATCCGATCTTGGATAAGTTGGCCTTTGCTCTGGTCGTCGCAACAAGAAAACCCAGGCCATACTTCCAGGCCCATTCAATTCAAGTAGTGACGGACCACCCTCTTCGCCAGATCTTCGAAGGAGTAGAGCATTCGGGGAGGCTAGCGAAGTGGTCGATAGAACTCAGCGAGTTCAATATCACCTTCGTCCCTCGGCTATCCATGAAGGCACTGGTGGTGGCGGATTTCATGGCAGATTATGTGGCCGAGATGGAGGAGGGTCAAGCCCCTCGTCATGTTCCATGGAAGCTGCTGGTTGACGGGGCCTCGTGTAAGAATTCTCTCGGAGGAGGGGTAGTGCTGGAGAGCCCTCACGGGGTGAAGATCGAGCAGACACTCGTTATACATTTCCCAATCACCAACAACCAGGCGGAGTATGAGGCATTGATCGCCGGCTTGCGTCTGGCTCAGGAACTGGGAGTCCATGACGTGGAGGTCCTCACCGACTCGATGATAATATTCTCTCAGATCAAGGGAGAGTTCGAGACGAGGGAACCTACACTCATAAGATACTTAGCCAAAGTGAGAAGCCTCATTGGAGCGTTCAAGACTTTCTCCATCAGGCACATCCCTCGGGAGGAGAGCACCCCAGCGGATCGCTTGGCCAAGGCCGGTCCCCGAGCCGGAGGAACCATAACAGATCTGTTCCATCCTTCGATCGAGGAAGGGGAACTCATGGAAATAGAGCAGTGACCCTCTTGGAAGGATCCCTTCGTTACCTTCCTTGCAACAGGAAAATTCCCGGAGGATGTTCCAGACCATAGGCGCTTCCGGTACAAGTCCGCCTACTACGTGCTCCATGAGGGGGATCTGTATCGGAAGACCCTCTCAGGCCTCTTAGTCCGATGCATCTCGGAAGAGGAAGTCCCGAGGATCTTGGAAGAAGTTCACTCCGGCGAGTGTGGCAGCCACTCGGGGAGCAGGATGCTGGAGGCGAGAGTAATGAGGCAGGGGTACTTTTGGCCGACCTTGAGTAGAGATGCGGCGACCTTTGCTAAGAAATGCCAGAAATGTCAGATGTTCGCCCCGCTTCAGCTCATGCCTGCTCAGAGACTAAGGAGTATCACGGCGCCCTGACCGTTCGCCATATGGGGGATGGACCTGGTGGGACCCTTTAATTTCCCCAGGCCAGTGGGCAGAGGAGATTCCTCTTGGTCATGATCGACTACTTCTCGAAGTGGTTGGAAGTCAAGGCGCTGGCCAAGGTCACCTCCCAGGTGATCCGCAACTTCATATGAGGGGAGATCATCTGTCGACATGGGCTTCCGCAGGCCATAGTCACAGATAATGGCCCGCAATTCGCCAGCGAGGAGCTCATCAGTTTTTGTAGCCAGCTGGGGATAGACCTCAGGTTTGCATCCGTCCACCATCCCATGAGCAACGGGCAGGTGGAGGCGGCAAACAAGATTATCGTGAACTTGCTCAAGAAGAAGGTGGAAAATCTTAAGGGCAATTGGGTGGAGCAGCTCCCCTCGGTCCTGTGGGCTTTAAGAACCACCCCCAACACCGCCACTGGAGAGACCCCTTTCAAGCTCTCTCACGGCTGCGAGGCCGTCATCCCCATAGAGTTCGAAGTCATGACGTCACGGGTAAAGGCCGCCACGAATGGAGAGAAAGATTGGAGAGCTGGGAACGAAGAGGAGTTGCGGCTCTCCCTCGACCTCATCGAAGAAGCTCCGGATCTAGCAGCCATTCGCCAAGAAGAGGTCAAGCGGCGGATGGCCAAGTACTTCGACAAGCACATCAGGGTCAAGCAGTTCGAAAAAGGGGACCTAGTGCTCAAGAAGGTTGACGCGGTCGGGAGGTCTGCCGCAGTGGGAAAGCTTAATCCCAACTGGGAAGGTCCCTATGTCGTGGAGGAAACGCTAAAGTCTGGGGGGTATCGCCTTCAGAATGTGGAGGGCCAACCCCTCAGCCACACCTGGAGCGGTGACGATCTTAAACATTTCTATCCCTGAAACTATGTAATAAAAATGTTTTGAAATAAGAATATTTTGTTTAACATATGTGTTTGAGATTGATACTGCAGCTTGTAGGAAAAACTCCGAAAGCTCCAAAGATGGCCCCGAGCAGACCCGCTGTCCAGGCTCTCATCTAGCTGGTAGGTCCGAAGGCTCACTCGTTGGCAGGTTCTATGTTGAAGAAAAAATGGCCCCGAGCAGACCCGCTGTCCAGGCTCTCATCTAGCTGGCAGGTCCGAAGGCTCACTCGGTGGCAGGTTCTATGTTGAAGGAAAAATGGCCCCGAGCAGACCCGCTGTCCAGGCTCTCATCTAGCTGGCAGGTACGAAGGCTCACTCAGTGGCAGGTTCTATGTCGAAGGAAAAATGGCCCAGAGCAGACCCGCTGTCCAGGCTCTCATCTAGCTGGCAGGTCCGAAGGCTCACTCGGTGGCAGGTTCTATGTCGAAGGAAAAATGGCCCCGAGCAGACCCATTGTCCCGGCTCTCATCTAGCTGGCAGGTCTGAAGGCTCACTCGGTGGCAGGTTCTATGTTGAAGGAAAAATGGCCCCGAGCAGACCCGCTGTCCAGGCTCTCATCTAGCTGGCAGGTCTGAAGGCTCACTCGGTGGCAGGTTCTATGTCGAAGGAAAAATGACCCCGAGCAGACCCGCTGTCCAGGCTCTCATCTAGCTGGCAGGTCCGAAGGCTCACTCGGTGGCAGGTTCTATGTCGAAGGAAAAATGGCCCCGAGCAGACCCGCTGTCCAGGCTCTCATCTAGCTGGCAGGTCCGAAGGCTCACTCGGTGGCAGGTTCTATGTTGAAGGAAAAATGGCCCCGAGCAGACCCGCTGTCCAGGCTCTCATCTAGCTGGCAGGTCCGAAGGCTCACTCGGTGGCAGGTTCTATGTTGAAGGAAAAATGGCCCCGAGCAGACCCGCTGTCTACGCTCTCATCTAGCTGACAGGTCCGAAGGCTCACTCGGTGGCAGGTTCTAAATTCTCAAGGAGTGACCTCAAGAGCACTCGCATAGACCACGCGCCGGAACGGTGATTTCACCTCCCTTTCATAACTACCTAAATGCAGCCCCGTGATGCGCGAATGGTCCAAAGGCTCACTCAGTAGCGGGAAGTCGAAAAGAGCGATGCATCCTAGGTCGTCAACGAGCAGCGGCGAATGGTCAAGACAGTTACACTACGGCCTAGCGCCCTAATGAGCCTAGCGAGATATAGCGGCGAATGAGAAAAAATTAAGATAGCACAAAAATTGTAATCAATATATATCTTTCAAGGGGACTCGCCCAGTTCATGATTACATCCAAAAATGAGGAATAAAAAGAAAACCAAAAAAAAAAATACAAAGGGCCCATCTCATGGATCGGCAGGCTTCTCGCCAGAAGATCCATCGCTTTCGCTCGAATCCGGTAGGAGGGCATCTTCTCGCGGCTCGTCGTCATCATCTTCCGGGAAGGGGATCGGAATGTAGAGCTCGGGGACGACCTGTCGGGCAGAGAGGCATTCGGCCTCCTCCTTCAGGTACCCAGCTTGCCGCAACACCTGCAGCACATGCTTCATGGCACTTTGAGCATTCTCCTGCATCAGCTGCTCTAGCTCATGGTGGGGATAAAAGTGCCCCCTGCTTCCTGAGGCGAGTGCCAAGGCATCGACTTCTTGCGCCTGCTGGACCTCGGCCTTAGCCAGCCGGACTTCCTCCTCAAGATGGCCCACTCGCGCGCGAAGCATCTCGGCGATCATATCGTCCTGAGAAAACGAAGATGGTGAGAAGAAAGTGCGGCAATCATCAACGATCATTCGCGGGGATGAGGGAGGAGGGAAATATACCTCTCTGACGGGACGGCTGGCGAGAAGGGCTTCCGCAGCTGCCAACTTCGTCTTGAGTTCCTGCGTTTCGGCCGAAACAAGGGCCCTGGTCTCCTCGACCTCGGCCAGACTCCGCGACAGACTGATGCTCCGGCGCGAAGACATGTGCGCGAGCTCAAGGGCCCGCAGTAGGGCTTGGGCGGTCTCGTGGGCGAGGACTTGAGTCTTCTCGGCATCAAAGACCTCGACATCGTCACGGCCATAGAGGGCATACGCCATGGCGTAGGCCTCGCCGATAGCGACATCGCTCTCTATCCAAGTCAAATGGAGGGTGGAGAGCGAGACCCGGTTAGTGTTTCTGTCCCACTTCACTAGAGGAGCCCCCAAGGGATCCACGTACTTCTCACCATTTGCGAAGTTCCGGTGGTCCCTGGGCACCGGAGGCGGCGGCAGCGACGATCTCGCCTGGACCCCTGTCTCGTCTGGCACACCCGACCCCAAGGTTTGGGCCGGCGCATCTGTCCCCTGGGTTAGGGCCGGCGCGCCCGTCCCCAGGGTTTGGGTCAGAGCACTCGCCCCTGGGGTCTCGCCCAAAATCCCCTTCCGCTTGGCGGAAGGACTTTTCGGCTTCTTGGAGGAAGAGGAAGTGAGCGCCCCGGGTTTTCGTTTCCGGCCGCTAGGTTTGGAAGAGGAAGGTTCCTCCCGGCAGGCATCCGCGACCGCCTGTGCAAAGGATACGGAAACCCCAGGAGGTCGCGGCGGGTGAAGGGGGAAATTACGCACACCTGCATAAGAACGCGAATGATTTAGCGAATGATTTAGCGAATGACGTAAGAACCGCCAAGCCGAAACGAATGCAGAAGGTCTTGAAAGCTTACCCTCACCCTGCGGAATGGGCGGGAGCGAGTTGACATTTCGCCGGAGATGGACGAGGTCCATCCCGTGCTGAATGATGTATTGGTGCAGCTTGGCCTCGTGCCCCCCTAAGGTCGGGGGGCGAAAGGTCGACTCCTCCTCCTGCACCGGTCGAGAAGGGTATTCCCAAGGCTCCCGCCGACGAAGATGAAGCGGCGGACCCAGTCGTGGTTCTTGTTCGGGAGACCATAGTGTTTGAGAGGGTTTTGACCCGAGAAGAAGGAGATGTCGTGTGAGCAGCGGAAGGTGTACAGTTTGCGGAAGACGGGTAGCGAGAACTCGATCCCCTCTTCTCGCAGGTAGCACGCGTACCCGACCAGCATGGCGATAGAGTTGGGATTGAGCTGGCCGGGCACGACCCCGTAGTACCGGAAAGTCTGGCGGAGTTCCGGCCAGATGGGAAGGCGAAACCCCACCTCGAAGTGCTCTAGCGGGATCGCGAGAGCACATGGCGAGATGGAGTTTAGACGCTCCTCCGGCTCGGGCTTTCGCGCCTCGAATGTCGGCGGAACGTAGTCAGCAACCGCGCTCAAGAAGGCCTCCTCGGAGAGGTCGCAGGAGTCGAAGACATGATTGACGAACGCGCTGGCACACCTGGCCCTACCTTCAGCGTCGCCACCCATTTCGCGAATGTTGGAGAAGACGGGAGCAGCAGAGAAGAGAGAAGCGTGAGTGCTAGCGCGAGGAGAGAGAGGGAGCGGATGGTAAGGTAATTAATATGGTGGTTGGACGGCCTATTTATAGAAGAACTAAAAGACGCTTGGGCTTTCGAGGCAACGGGTGTGCGGATAGCAATCGCGCCTTCCCGACGCCTCGAAACCCAGGCCGATCCCTCTCAACCATTAATGGCGAATGCCCGTGGCTATCCGCTCAACGACCACGCGAAAGAGTTACGAAAGCATTCGGCAATATCATATCATTCGACATGCTCAAGCAAGTTGCGAGAAATATAAACGAAAATAGAAATAAAGCACTCGCCAAGCACAGAATGTAAAATTATTACAGGCATAAATAGAGTCCAGTATCCTCAGCACCATAAATAGAATAAAAGGAAAAATACAAAGGAGGCGAATGAAGACCAGACTAGCGCTCCTCCTAGTACCACCGACCATGCCCTCGCGGCCCAGCCTCCGGAGGCATTCGCGGACGATAATACGCGAGCATGGAGGTGATCTCGTGAGACGCCAGCTGAAGTTGATCCCGGGCTCGCGCAGCGTGCCTCTCGGGAGAAAGCTCCCCCCTTCACCTCCCAGACGCTCCACCGCCGCGAGAAGGCGCGAATAGTCCTTCCGAAGGTCCTTCAGCTCGCGCGTGACCTCCATCCGCACATCATCCACCTGGCCGGCGATGTTCCGTGGGATATGGATGAGCTTCCCCAAGACCTCCGTGACTCGCTCCTTTAGGGTCGCATGATCTG
Source organism: Dactylorhiza incarnata (assembly GCA_033032865.1). Taxonomy (NCBI): domain Eukaryota; kingdom Viridiplantae; phylum Streptophyta; class Magnoliopsida; order Asparagales; family Orchidaceae; genus Dactylorhiza; species Dactylorhiza incarnata. The sequence goes on from JAWHQI010000007.1 coordinate 15,512,730, forward strand.
AGGAGTCGCCGAGGAAGTCAGAGAGATCCCCGGGAGAGGGGAGGGGCGAGAGCATTCCGTCTTCCCCCTCGTGGTAGGATCCAAAGGGAGAGGCTTCCCGATAGCCTACGAGATCATAGACTGGTCAGTCACGTTAAACAAAGTGGATGCACTAAATGCAGCAGAGGTCGCTAACCTAGTGAGGGGTCCCCATGACCGGAGGGACGAGATGAATGGGGGTGCGTTTTAAACAAACCGACGGGAGGTAGGACCTTTCCCTTTCCAGGACGGTAGGGCTATGAAGAAGGAGCTGGAGCATCCGCAGGATCATCCGCGCGGTCCTGTTGACCGGGTCCCTTCTCGGGAGACACCCTCGGCTCATCCGCAAGCACGGAAGGATTCGGTCGAGCAGGGGAGCTCGGAGGAATGAAGTCCCGCGGCGAAAGGTCGGGGACGAGAGCTACGAAAAACAATGGTCAGTGACGAGCAGTATGAAGGACGAATCAAGAGGGTTCACAACTTACCGGACTGCAATGTGGTCTCGCCCGGAGGGGGGGGGGAGGAGGAGCAAGGTCCAGGTCTGGAGGAGGCCTCTCGTTCGCGAGAGGTGGCACCGCGGCACTGCTCGAGACTGCCCCGTGGCCGGCCTCAGGCACCGAAATCCCCCGCGAATGGCCAGAGCGAGCGCAGGATAGGGGACAGGAACCAAACAGAAAGACAGGAGGAATCCTCATACCTGCATCCCGGGGTCCGGAGGATTCCTCGCCGGAGGAGTTTTCGCCGGAGGGGTATTCGCCGGAGGGGTATTCGCCGGGGGAGTATTCGCCGGAGACTCCGAAGCGGTCTCGCCTCTTTGACGATTCAGACGAATCACCTTGGCTCGACGCGAGACGTAGGGGGCACTCGGATCCCGTTTAGACATAAGCCAGGGAGCAAATTTGGCAGCCTTGGGGGCGGTTACACTTTGGGCCGCAGCCAGGCGCTCGATCATCTCCTGCGAGAGGGGTCTCGCGGAAGGTTTGTGGGAAGACATTGATATCGGCAAAAGGCCAAGGGAGAGAAGAAGCTCCGAATCGAGGAATGAAAGCGTTCCAGGAAAATCTGGCATGAAGAGATATATATAGGGCAACGGTGGGACCCACAGAATCTTATGGGACCAGTCAGCCAGCACTCACCGAATACCGGGTTGGACTGTTCTTTCCGAGCGCAGGAACCGCTCGCAAAGAGTGGGGATTGTGTACAACCCGTATTCGTCGAGTGGGTCCCACAGGCCAACTGGCGAGACCTAGGCCAGTCAGATCATTCGCCCCGGCTCAGACAGGCGAAAATACCCCCGGGTTAGTGGGGGTAAGCTGCAGGAGAAAAGGAGCTAGGCGAGTGATGCCCTCACGGACCACTCGCCCGGAAGCGTGGGCATTCGTCCAGCTAAGCGGGTGCCCAGCAGGTGGTACCCCCACGGACCACTCGCCCAAAAAGGCTTTGAGGGGGAAATGACCATAATACCCCTTGTGGGCTGCAAATAGCCCTTCGGAACAGCGGAGTTAGGCTGTTAGCAGACCAATTTGGGGTGCGGTTAGTAAAACTAAAAGGCGGATTCATGTTATTTGCAGACCAGCCTAGAAAAATCTATAAATAGACCCTTAAGGGCACCTTGGAGGAGATCCGATTCCTTGAGAGTCCTCTCCTCCAGGCTAGTTTTGGTTGGCAGTCAGTGTCCTCCAAGGTGCCCGACTGAGCTTTGGTTTGGGAGGGGGAGCTCTCTAAGATCTTCCGGGTGTGTGGCGGGACCTCCTCGCTACAGCCTTGGGTCTATTCCAAGTTTCTCATCCACCGGTCAGAGAGTCTAGGGAGGGAGAAGTAAGCGTCGGCTACACCCCCCAGTGGGTCCGAACTCAGGAGACCAGTTGCTGGTTTCAACAGCGAGAAAAGCGCAAAAGAAACGGTTATGCGCAATTGCTGCGAAAAAGAGAGAAGTCGACGCAGGTTGCGTTGAGATCTTCTCGACGTACGTCGAGTTCTTATCGACGCAGGTCATGTCGATGGACTGTTTGTCGATGCAAGCATCGAGAACTTATCGACGCAAGGTGATTGTTCGTGTTCTTATCAACGCAACTCCAGTCGACGCAAGTTGGGTGCGTCGAGTTCGATTCGACGCATGTCGACGCTTCTTTTAAAATTGGGATTTACAAAAAAGGTCAAAAATATTTTGTACAAAAAATACAATTTAATTCAATTATTCCCCAAATCCCAAATCCGGATCCGGTCCGGTGTAGTGCGTGCGTGCGCGTGTGGTTCATAGTTCCTCTTTATGTTCCTTTGAACAAATAAGAAAGAGTGAATTCATTTGTGTACTTACTAACAAGATTAAAAATTGGCATGGTGAGACTAATTGGTTCATCATTTTCTTCATGAAAGGTTCCCTCCAAACATTTGGATTCTCTTTATTTGGTTTGGGAGCTTTTCATCAATTATGAGGAGCCAAACACAAAACATCATACAAGGCTCCAATAAAACATTATAAATCAAATGTTTTAATTACAAAAAATCTCCTACAAAAGCAAAAAAGTCAAAGTGCAAACTTCATAAGTTATGATATTAATAACGATAAATAAATCAAATACAAATTTGTTTCAGCAAGTTGTATCTAATGCAATGGGTATAGGTGGAATGGTTACCTTGAACCTATACTTATTACTTATTTCCTCTACCGAAGAGTATAATGTGTCAGAGTCTTTGAATTATAAACTTTAAATTGGTAATTATATAAGCACACAAAGATTGGTTGTTCATTGGGTCATAGTGGTGAGCGTGTTAATGGTCATGCACATTCATTGATTTTTCATGAGGGTTATTAGGGTTCAGCCCGGATCTCAAAGTCACGGCCTCATGACTACCCTCACATAGGTGATGCCTCAAGAGATATTTCGTAACTAATATTTCACAAAGATATATTCATTTGGCAGTCATTAAGAACTTTAAGCTCATCCAAAACTATTACGTAAAACACAACATCCTAGAATTTGGGAGGAGGTTTCTCAACCTTTAAATTTGTGCTCCTAACTACGCTACATCAACAGCTTCGTTTCTACCTAGAGCTGTCACGGTTCTGGTTCGGTTCCGGTTCTACTAAAATCGTGAACTGAACCGCTAAGGTAACGATTCTTCAAATTAGAACCAAAACCATATTTGGTTTAACCAGTTCTGGTTCCGGTTCCGGCATAATTTTTGGAAACGTCGTGTTAATGGTTCCGGTTACGGTTCAACATGAACCAAAACCAAACCGGCCACTAACGGTTCGGTCCGGTTCTATGCGGTTCAGTCTGGTTCTAATCGGTTCGGTCTGGTTCTAATCGGTTCCAACTATAATTAAAACCAAACTTAGGGGAATGAATGAGGGAGGTCAAAAAAAAATCAGAAGGGAAAAGTATACCCGCACGTTCATTTTTTTTGTAAGTGGGATTTCGAAGTCTGAGGCCCGGGCGCAGGAATTTTGCGTTACACCAAATGGGGATACTTTTTTGTATAATGTATAGTAAGTCAGGTTGAAAATTAAAAACTGAAACCGCAAAACCACAAAATTGCACCAGACCGAGCCGATTTTGCAAATTCAAAGATCACGATCGTGTAATGCTGATGCAATAATGTTCATGTTGCTAAAGACCATGACTCAACATAGGGTAAAGAAATTTGAATTGTTGCTCTTGAAATCTTATTTTATAATTAAAATTTTGTTTGAAAAATATATTAGTTAATTCAATTTGACTAATTTATCAACTACAATTAGATTTCTCTTTCATGATTACTATTAAATATTAGTTGTATATCAATTTGACTGTATAAAATCGAAAGTACACCGCAAAAACCAACTTCAAATCGCACCAATGTCAAACCACACAGTACGGTTTTGGTGATGTGCGATTTTGTTCAGTTCAAAATCAATTCCTTTTGTTGCGATTGCGATGTGGGTTCAAACCACATCGGTTTCACCCATAATAGTAAGTATAGATATTATAGATATATTAAAAAAATAATAATAATAATAATAAACGGGTTGCGGTTCGATTCTGCTTCGGTCTGGTTCAGATCGGTTCAAAAAACATTGAAACCGCTTGAGACTTGTATATTGAAGTTCCGGTTCCGGTCCGGATAATAAAATGAAAGAACGAACCACACCCAGACCAATGTTGTTCACGATTCCAAAATTCAAACCGGAACCCAAATAATTCGTGAACGGTTCGGTCTGGTTCTTTGCGGTTCCGGTTCGGTTACGATTCAGTTTACGGTTTTCAGTTTTAAGTGACAACTTTATTTCTACCACATTGAACTCAATTCATGGGATCTCCAATCACATAGGTTGGGTATCCACCGTTGGCAGCAAATCATGTGGGCTTAAGCCTCATTCCCCTCGATTACAACAAAATCTCTCTTCGGGACAATCCCTTGGTAAGATTAGTAGCCAGATTTAATTCTGACTTTACATAATTGAATGATATCACTTCCTTTCTTCTTTGCTTCACGGGTTTGTACCTAATACTCATGAACTTGTTCATTTTAGCATTAATATTATTTGAAGCAGTTAAATCAATTACAGATTTATTATCACAATGTAAAGAAATAACATGTATTGGTTTTCCAACTAAAGGAATTTCAGAAAGTTAATTTTTAAGTCATTCAACTTCGGCACATGTAGTGTCTAAAGTTATAAACTCGGATTTCATGGTGCTTATTGAAATCACAGTTTGTTTTGTAGAAGCCCATGAAATGGCGTCTCCTCCAAGGAGGAATACGTAGCCAATTGTTGATTTAACATCTAACGAATCAGTTACCCAATTGACATCTAAATAACCTTCAAGTACTTCGGGAAAACCCATATATACTAGGCTATAATCTAAAGTTCCGCGAAGGTATTTAAAAATTCTAGTTAATGCTATCCAATGATCATTACTTGGACTACTAGTATATCTACTAAGTCTGCATACAACATATGAAATATCGGGTCTAGGGCGATTAACAGTGTAATGGAGCGACCCTTTCGTTTGTGCATACCTATGTTGGTCAACAAGATCTCCAATAATTTTACAAAAGCTTCATGTTAGTGTCATAAAGAGTAGAGGCATGCGCGGAATCATATCAATTGAATTTTTGTAGTATTTTCTCGATCGAGTGAGAAAGAGACAATAATACATTAGAATCAGATTTAGCTAATTTCATTCACAAAATGACATTAGCTTCTCCTAAATCTTTCATATTAAATTTAGATGACAAATTATTTTTAATATTATTAACAATTTTAATTGACGTTCCAAAAATTAAAATATCATCTATATAGAGACATAGCAAAACAGTTTCATTTCCATCTTGTTTTGTATAAATGCATTTGTCATATTCATTAGATATAAATCCAAATGATAAGACCACAAAATCAAATTTTTGATGTCACTGTTTAGGAGCTTGTTTTAATCCATAAAGAGATTTAATTAATTTACAAACCTTAGTTTCTTGACCTTTAACTATAAAACCCTCAGGTTTGGTCATATAAACCTCTTCATCTAAGTCTCCATGCAAGAAAGTAGTTTTTACGACCATCTGATGAATGATTAATTTATGGATCGAAGCTAAGGCTACTAGAATACGAAGAGATGTAATCCTAGTTACGGGAGCATAGGTATCTAAATAGTCTATCCCTTATTTTTTAGCATAGCCTTTAGCAACAAGGTGAACCTTATATTGTTCTATGGACCCATCCAGATTTAGTTTCTTCCTAAAGATCCATCTACAACCTATGGTTTTAGCACCAGATGGAAGATCGGTTAGAATCCAAGTTTTATTTTCTAAAATAGAATTAATTTCTGAATTTATAACTTCTTTCCAAAAGAGACAATCAGATGAGGTCATGACTTCCTCATATGAATTAAGATCTCCTTCAACTAGATAGGTGAAGTAGTTCTCTCCAAAAGTTCTTTCGGTTCTAACTCTTTTGCTTCTTCTAGGTTCATCAATTTCTAATGGATCTATATCAGAGGAAGGTTGAATTGAGTTAGAAGATAGTTGATATGAGTTGTCTAATTTATATGAAAATTTATCTTCAAAATAGATGACATCTCTAGCTTCTATAATAGTATTATTTGATATTTCACTAATTAGTGAATTGGTAATAAGAAACATATTAATACTATTATCAGAATCATAACCTATAAAAATGGAGTTTAATTTTTAGGTCCTATTTTATTTCTCTTAGGTTCAGGAATCGCTACCATTGTCAAACACCTCCACAATAAAAGAATTTGGAGATTAGGTTTCCTTAATTTAAATAATTTAAATGGATTTTTATCACCATATTTTGAGAGAATTCTATTAAGGATGAAAGAGGAGGTGAGTAATGCTTCTCACCAAAGATTTTCTGGAGCAGCAGACTCGGCTAACATGACGTTGACCAAGTTCATCAAGGTCCGATTTTTGTGTTCAGCTACACCATTTGATTGAGGAGAATATGAAGCAGTCACTTGATGAATAATCTCATGTTCTTGACAAAACTGAGTTAGTTCATTTGAAGTGTATTCTCCACCTAGGTCGGATCTAAAAATTTAATTGATGATCCTAATTGATTTTCTACTTCAGCTTTGAAAATCTTAAAATCTGAAAATACTTTATCTATAGTTTTAATAAATATATGTAACAAAACTTGATGAAATCAATAATGAAAGATACAAAGTATTTATTTTTACCTCTAGTAGGATGTCGGTTCGAGTCACACACATCCGAGTGAATTAACTCTAAAGGTTTCGAAGTTCTTTCAACTGATTTAAAAGGCTTTCTAGAAAATTTAGATTGCACACAAATTTAACATTTAGCACTTGATGCAGTATTTGATTTAGGAATTAAATTTAAGGACGTCATTTTTTTTCATACAATCAGAATTCACATGTCGTAATCTAGCATGCCAAAAATCATGAGAGGAACTTGGTATCAAAGAAGAAGAAATTTGATTCACTTCCAAATCAATAATATTTAATTTAAATAAACTATTTGATACAAAACCTTTCACAATAAAAACGTCATTCAATGTTATTATAACTTTATTTGATTCTAGGACAATCTTATTGTTGAAATCAGAGAACTGGTCTCGACGTTCGAAAAAGAGATGCAGCTGACCCTTACTTGGCCTGAGCGAGATCCTTGACCAGTCACTAAGAACTGAAGAACCTAACCCTCGGGGAACACCTAAGTCCACAAATGGACCCCTTAAGCTGCAGCGCGGAGGTCCCACCACGTACCCAGAAGCTCTCAAGGAACTTCCCCTCCTAAGCCAATGCTGAGCCTGGGCACTTTGGAGGGCACTAAAGATCACCTCATCGTCCTCCTTCAATGACAGGGGGAGGGGAGGGGTAGTTCTTACTCACAACACACACGCGAGGGAGAGGGGGCATCAACAACCCTTCCCAAGGTGCCCATGGGGGTCTATTTATAGACTTCCCAAAAATTGGGTTGCGGATAGCCAAAAATCTACTATCCGCAACCCAAAAACCAACCCGAATGACCGAAACAGGAGGGGGCGAGTGGAGCTTGAGAGGTCCACTCCCCCCCTTGCCGGGGGTCGGATGAGTGGACCGAGGTCCACCACCCTGACTGGGTGAGTGGACCTTGCGGTCCACTCCCCCCACCGGGCGAGTGGACCCTTGGTCCACTCGCCCAGCTGCCCGGGCGAGTGGACCCTTGGTCCACTCGCCCAGCTGCCCGGGCGAGTGGACCCTAGGTCCACTCACCCCCCACCTTGGGCGAGTGTACCCAAGGTCCATTCGCCCCCCCTACTCGGACGAGTGGACCAAGGGTCCACTCGCCCGGGGCCTTGGGCGAGTGGACCAAGGGTCCACACGCCCGGGGCCTTGGGCGAGTGGACCTAAGGTTCACTCGCCCAAGGAGATCTGCCCCCCCCAGGCCTTCTATTTTTTTGTCTTGACGACCTCCGCTGGTTCGGTCCGCTGCGCAATGGTCACCCTCTCTACCGCGACCTTAACTGTGTCGGGTCACACCGACTCGGAAAATATGAGGGTTGTATACAATCCTCGCTCTTTTTGAGCTTGCCGTAAGCTCGGAAAGAAAGTCCAACCCACCTATTGGACGAGTAGGTGGGACCCTAGAGCGATCCATGGAAGGCCCTGCCAACGGGATGCTCCTGTCGACTTTTTCAACTGAACCTAACGTTGGGGCGGAACGCGAACCTTTCTCCACTTAGCAACCCTCCTATGAGCCGGGCTCAACTGGAGGTGGAGAAAGCTCAACACCTTAGGTTGAATTGAACTTGACCTGAGGTGGAGAAAAACTCAACACCCTTAGTCGAGCCGAGCTCGACCTGAGGTGGAAGGCAAACATTTCTCTACTTAACAACCCTCCTATGAGCCGAGCTCAACTGGAGGTGGAGAAAGCTCAACACCTTAGGTCGAATTGAACGCGACCTGCAGTGGAAGGCGAGAACTCCACACCTACCAGGGAGTCGAGCTCACCTGGTGGGGGAGGGGGCTCCACACCTTCCAGGGAGCCGAGATCACTTGGAGGGGGAGGGAACTCCACACCCACCAGGGAGCCGAGCTCACTTGGAGGGGGAGGGAACTCCACACCCACCAGGGAGCCGAGCTCACTTGGAGGGGGAGGGATCTAACAATTCCTTGAACTATCCGGGCGCGGAGAACCATCCCACGTCCCGGGTGCTTACCTTCACCTAGAGGCGGAGGAACTCCATCATCTCATCAAAGCAACTGAGGCAGAGAACCAACCCACATCCTAGGTGCTTACCTTCACCTAGAGGCGGTGGAACTCCATCATCTCACCAAAGCAACTGAGGTAGAGAACCAACCAACGTCCTAGGTGCTTACCTTCACCTAGAGGCGGAGGAACTCCGCCATCTCATCAAAGAAACTGAGGCAGAAAACCAACCCCCATCCTAGGTGCTTACCTTCACCTAGAGGCGGAGGAACTCCACCATCTCATCAAAGCGACTGAGGCAGAGAACCAACCCACGTCTTAGGTGCTTACCTTCACCTAGAGGCGGAGGAACTCCACCATCTCATCAAAGCAACTGAGGCAGAGAACCAACCCACGTCCTAGGTGCTTAGCTTACCTGGAGGTAGAGGGATTCAACATCTCATCAAAGCAACTGAGGCAGAGAACCAACCCACATCCTAGGTGCTTAACTTCACCTAGAGGCGGAGGAACTCCACCATCTCATCAAAGCAACTGAGGCAGAGAACCAACCCACGTCCTTGGTCCTTAGCTTACCTGGAGGTAGAGGGATTCAACATCTCATCAAAGCAACTGAGGCAGAGAACCAACCCACGTCCTAGGTGCTTACCTTCACCTAGAGGCGGAGGAACTCCATCATCTCATCAAAGCAACTGAGGCAGAGAACCAACCCACGTCCTAGGTGCTTACCTTCACCTAGAGGCGGTGGAACTCCATCATCTCATCAAAGCTACTGAGGTAGAGAACCAACCCACGTCCTAGGTGCTTAGCTTACTTGGAGGTAGAGGGATTCAACACCTTTCCGAACCAATTGGGGGCAGAGTATCCATCTACATCCTAGGGGCTTAGCTTGCCTGGAGGCAGAGGAACCCAACTCCTTCCCAAACCAGTTGGGGGCGGGGTACCCGTCCACGTCCTAGGGGCCTAGCTTGTCTGGAGGCAGAGGAACTCAGCACTTTTCAAACCAACTGGAGGTAGAATTCCCATCCACGTCCTAGGCGCCTAGCTTACCTGTAGGTGGAGGAGCTCATCATCTCCCCAAGTCACTTACTCAAACAACGAGTCGACCCGATGAGTCTCCCATCTGCCGGCATGACTGAGCTAGGAGAATGGTCTCTAGTCGGGGATTTCATCAATCAGTCGACCAGATGAGTCTCCCATCTGCCGGCATAACTGAGCCCGGAGAATGGTCTCTAGTCGGGGATTTCATCAATCAGTCGACCCGATGAGTCTCCCATCTGCCTGCATAACTGAGCCCGGAGAATGGTCACTAGTCGGGGATTTCACCGATCAGTTGACCCGATGAGTCTCCCATCTGCCGGCATGACTGAGCCCGGAGAATAGTCTCTAGTCGGGGATTTCATCAATCAGTCGACCCGATGAGTCTCCCATCTATCGGCATAACTGAGCCCGGAGAATGGTCTCTAGTCGGGGATTTCACCGATCAGTCGACCCGATGAGTCTCCCATCTGCCGGCATGACTGAGCCCGGAGAATGGTCTCTAGTCGAGGATTTCACCAGCTGGGGGCGGAGTACCCATCTACATCCTAGGTGCTTACCTTCACCTGGATGCGGAGGAACCCAACACCTTTACAAGCCATTCTGCATGTATTCTAACATCTGCCCTTATGGGCTAAAGTAGCTATCTTGAGCTGAAATACAAGTTTCCTCACAGGATAAAATAAACATTTATTAAGGATAAAAACGCTTTAGATCGTCGCCACTCCAAGTGTTGCCGAGGGGAACTCCTTCAACATTCTGAAGGCGACACCCCCCTGACTTCAGGGCTTCCAGGATCATATAGGGTCCTTCCCAATTGAGTTGGAGCTTTCCTACGCTCGCCGATCTTCCTGCGGCGTCGACCTTCTTGAGGACCAGATCTCCTGGGACGAATTGCTTGATCCTAATGTTCTTATCGAAATACCTGGCCATCCGACGTTTTACTTCCTCCTGACAAATCGATGCGAGGTCCCGGAGCTCTTCAACCACATCCAGCGAGAGTCATTGTTCCTCCTCGTTGTTAATCCTCCAGTCTTCGTCACCCTCCTGGGCGGCCACGACCCGGGGGATCTGACCTCGAATTCCACATGGATTACAGCCTCGGACCCATGAGAGAGCTTGAATGGCGTTTCTCCCGTTGCTGTGTTGGGTGTTTTTCTCAAGGCCCACAAGACCGAGGGAAGCTTCTCCACCCAGTTCCCATTCAGGTTCTCCACTTTTCTCTTCAGCAAGTTGACTATGACCTTGTTTGCCGCCTTGACTTGTCCATTGTTCCGAGGATGATGAACGGAGGCGAAACGAAGATCGATGCCCAACTGGCCGCAGAAGCTAGTGAGCTCCTCACTCGCGAACTGTGGTCCGTTGTCCGTCACTATGGCGAGGGGGAGTCCATGCCTGCAAATTATTTCTGCCCAAATAAAATTTCTTATTACCTGCGAGGTTGTTTTTGCCAGAGCCTTGACCTCCACCAATTTGGAGAAGTAGTCTATCATGACCAGCAGGAATCTTCTTTGACCGCTGGCCTGAGGGAATGGGCCGACCAAGTCCATCCCCCAGATGGCGAAGGGCCACGGTGCTGTGATGGTCCTGAGCCTTTGTGCAGGTTGGAGTTGGAGCGGCGCGAAGAGCTGACACTTTTGACACTTCTTTGCAAATTCTGCAGCATCCTTGCGAAGGGTCGGCCAGAAGTATCCCTGCCTCAATACCCTTTTCTCTAAGGTTTGGCTTCCGGAGTGGCTCCCGCATTCTCCGGAGTGGATTTCCTCCAATACCTTTGGGACTTCATCTTCTACCACGCACCTGGCTAGGAGCCAGGTTAGGGTCTTCCTATACAAGCTCCCATCTCGGATCAGGTAGTATGCAGACTTATACCTGAACTGTCTCTTGTCTGGGACCCCCTCCGGGAACTTGCCTGAGGTCAGAAAGGTGAGGATTGGGTCCACCCACGAGGCCCTTTGATCGATCTCCATGAGCTTCCCTTCCTCGATGGATGGTCGGAACAACCCAGTCACCGTTCCTCCTGCGCGAGGGCCGTACTTTGCCAACTGATCGGCCCGGGCATTTTCCTCCCTCGGAATATGTTGGATGGAGAAAGTGCGAAACCCCCCAATGAGATTTTTAACCTTTGTCAGGTACCTCTGGAGGGTCGACTCCTTCGCTTCGAACTCTCCCCGGACCTGGGAGGCCACCACCAACGAATCTGTGAAAACCTTCACATCCCGGATTCCTAACTCTTTTGCCAGTCGAAGCCCAGCCACCACTGCTTCATACTCGGCCTGGTTGTTTGTTACGGAGAATCGTATGTCGATCGCCTGCTCAATCCTTGTCCCTTGCGGACTGACCAGAACCACCCCTCCGCCGAGGGAATTTTTTCCCGACGCCCCATCTGCGAACAACTCCCATGCCACCAACCCAGTGGTTTCCAAACCATCCACCTCGGTCACATACTCTGCTAGAAAATCTGCCACTGCCTGCGCCTTCATTGACAGCCGAGGGATGAAAGTGACATCGAACTCGCTAAGCTCAACCGACCACTTTGCCAATCTTCCAGAGTGCTCCACTCCTTTCATAATGTTGCGAAGGGGGTGATCGGTCACCACCCTGATCGAATGAGCCTGGAAGTTACGACGAAGTTTTCGCGCTAAGATGAGTAATGCGAATGCCAGCTTCTCCAGGACAGGATACTTGAGCTCCGCCTTCTTCAGGACTCGGCTGACGTAATAGATTGGCAGCTGCTTCTTCCCCTCCTCCCTGACCAGGACCGAGCTAACCGCCTCGACTCCTACCCCTAGGTAGAGAAAAAAGTCTTCTCCTTCTCTCGGACCCTGGAGCAAAGGAGCCCGCGTCAGCTGTTCCTTCAACGCCTGGAAGGCCTTCTCGCATTTCGACGTCCACTCGAACTTCTGACCCTGACGCAGGGATCTGAAGAATGGAGAGCACTTCTCCCCTGCTCTGGAGAGAAATCGGCTCAACCCTGCCAACTTCCCTGTCAACTTTTGAATCTCTTTTGCATTCTTCGGCGACCCCAACTCCAGGATGGCTTTGACCTTGTCAGGGTTGGGCTCGACCCCCACCGGGGTGAGTAGGTGACCTATGAACTTTCCCCGACTGGCCCCGAAGACGCACTTAGAAGGGTTGAGCCTCATCTTGAACCTTCGGAGGGTGGCAAAGGTCTCCTCCAAGTCTAGCAGATGAGATGCTACGTCCCTACTTTTGACCATCAAGTCATCCATATAGACTTCCAGGTTGCGCCCCTTCTGTTCCTTGAAAACTTGGTCCATCATCCTTTGGTACGTTGCTCCTGCGTTCCTTAGCCCGAAAGACATCATATTGTAACAGTAACATCCATCATCCGTGATAAAAGAAACGTCCTTAATATCAGGCGGATGCATTCAGATTTGATGGTAGCCGGAGAATGCATCCAAGAAGCTCATCGCCGGGAAGCCGACAGCTGAATCCACCAATGCGTCAATCTGAGGCAGAGGATAACAATCCTTGGGACAAGCCTTGTTCAACAGAGAGAAGTCCACACACATCCTTCACTTCCCGTCTCCCTTCTTTACCATTACCACGTTAGAAACCCATCCTGGGTATTGGATTTCTTCCACGAATCCTGCCTCTAGCAGCTTCCCTACCTCCTCTCTGATCAGCCCGACGAGGGTAGATGATACATTTCTCTTCTTCTGGCAAATGGGGAGGACTCCTGAGTCTAGGTTGAGGCGATGACACGCCACATTCGCATCGACACCTGGCATCTCTGCAGCACTCCATGCGAAGATGTCCACATTCTGTTGGACACACCTTCGGGTCATCTCCTGATCCTGCCCGCTCAGCCTTCCGCTGATTCGTATCCTCTCCAGCTTTCCCCCGCCGCTAATGACATCCCTCTCCATCACTTCCTCTGCCACTTCCAACTTGGTTTGATCCTCTGACACCTGGTCTGTCTTTCCTGCTTCACCTTCTCCTGTCAACAGCCTCGACCTGTTGGGAGGAGGTGAGTTCCTTGGCTCTTCACTTCCAGCCATAAGACTTGCTCAGAGCTTTTCGAACTAGCCGCTTCCACGCTCACCGCACCAAAATGTTGAAACCAGAGAACTGGTCTCGATGTTCGAAAAAGAGATGCAGCTGACCCTTACTTGACCTGAGCGAGATCCTTGACCAGTCACTAAGAACCGAAGAACCTAACCCTTGAGGAACACCTAAGTCCACAAACGGACCCTAGGTCCACTCGCCCTCCCCACCTTGGGCGAGTGGACCCAAGGTCCATTCGCCCCCCTACTCGGGCGAGTGGACCAAAGGTCCACTCGCCCGGGGCCATGGGCGAGTGGACCCAAGGTTCACTCGCCCAAGGAGATCTGCCACCCCGGGTCTTCTCTTTTTGGTCTTGACGACCTCCATTGGTTCGGTCCGCTGCGCAATGGTCACCCTCTCTACCGCAACCTTAACTGCGCCGGGTCACACCAACTCGGAAAATATGAGGGTTGTACACTTATAACCTTTCTTTACTAATAAGTATCTGCTCACAAGATTCTTTCTAACTCTCAACACATAGAGCACATCATGCAGGGCTAGTGTCTTCTCGGATGTCAACCTAAGATCCACTTGCCCGCGTCCAAGTATTTATTCCGAATAAGCATCTCCTAAGATCACACTTCCTCCAATGATGGTCTGAAAGGTGGCAAAGTAAGAACGATCAAAACAAGTATGAATATTTGCTCCGGAATCAAGCCACCAATCTGATGAACAAGTGAGAAGAAGACTATGAATATAATCTAACCTGAAGATTGGTTGATCCGGTGCTTAAATCATGTTGGTCTGCGGCTTGACCCCATGGGATTTTTCGGTCACGGCTTCTATCTTTTTGTAGAAGCAATTGGTAGACAGATAATTTGTACGACCATAGATGAAGCACCATTTTCCTTTAATTGGATTTTGGTTGGAAGGACCAGACTTAAGATAATTGGGTTTTTGATGGCGGGAACCTGGACAGATATGTTTCTTATGGTTCTTGCCCTTGGTTTTGAAGTGATGGTGTGAGGATTGGTTGCCATGAGATTCAGCGAGACTTACTTTAGGAGCATGGTCTTTAGGGGTTTTAGAATTTTTGTTCTTATTTTCATTCTCTATGCGGATAGCATTTTGGATTTGAACATAAGTAAGTTGGATTGGTCATGTCGAAGTCTAGTACTAAAGCCAGACCAAGAATCGGGAAGAGAATCGATGAGACATGTCACTAGATAATTTTCGGATAGAATTGAGCCATCAGCTCGGATCTTGGACAATATCTCATCAAATTGATGGAGTTGAGGATTGATAGACTTGAATGCATTAATCTTGAATTTGTGAAGGTTTGAAATGTTGTAGCATTATATACTCGTATTGTCAAGGTTATAGCGCGCTTCAAGAGCATACCCCAAATCCTTAGTCGTACGATATTGAAGAAAGACATCGTAAAGACTGTCGGACAAGGCACTGAGGATTCGGTTGCGACAATGATATTCTATATCTACCGGATCACTATAAGGGGTACGTCTTGTAACGGCCCACAACGTGGAGTGACCCAAAATGGATAATAAATTGTAATAAAAGTTTATCCCCTATGATGAAAAACAAATCAGTGTTGATTTTCTGTCGTAACGTATTTGGATTTCGAGTTATTTGCTTTGTATTACAATATGAAAATATAGCTCACATTTTGGACTGGTTTGGTTGGGTATAATGGTTAGTTCCGTTATACATGTTATTCATGATATAAGCATAAAAAATGTGCACATTGGGGTGCTAACAGAGGGCATTAGTAAAGTGAGTGTGCTAATAACTGATATGGGTAGGCACCTTGGTGTGCCAATAAGTAAAATGGTTGTATTAAAAGAAATAAAACCCCATGAGTTGGGCGGTGGTGTTGAGGCGGTGGGGGAATAAATCGAGGAGGTCTGCTTGGCATTTGAGTTGGACTGGCTGACTCTCCCCCTTTTGTTCTCGTTTTCCTCTTAGGGCTGATCCTGCCGAGCCCTTTTATCCTCTCTCTTGATTTCTCCTGGACGGAAATAGCATGTTCGTGATCTCTTCTCCCTCTGTCGATCTCTTGCAGCGAGTTAGTTGTGTCAGGTGTTGTAGTCTTGTGGCGGTTTGCTCTTGCTGGCACTTATCGGGCTGCTTATAGAACTCTCTTCCTATGTACTGTAAGTCCTTCAGTTCCTCTTATACTTATGGTTTGTAGCTTGCGAATTCTGGAGGACGTGAAATGGGGTTATTGGAGGAGTTTAAGGTTATGTTTTATTTCTATTTGATTTGGGAATATCGATGTTCTTCCTACTTTGCTTTAGTGCATCTTGGGCTTTATTTTATCCTAGCCAATTGCTACCAGATATATACCTGTACAGTTTATTTTGATGTGGTACTGGAAGGGTTGCTTGAGCTTGTCCGATTTTAGGCTTACCTAATATACCTATACATGCTTTGATTTGGGTTAATTGGGGGATTTTTATGCACTGTGAGTTAATAAATCTCCATCCCTCTTTGTATTGTCTTAACTCAAAAGTTGGGGGTATTCTGGATTAAATGCTTATGTTGGTCAACTGCTACTTGTTTACATGTTCTGTTAAGTTTTGTTTCATGAGTGAGTATTTGGCGGAATGAGGAATGGAATGTCAATATTACTGTTGGAGATTTGGGCTGCCGTGTACCTGTATATCTTCAATATGTCTTCAGTAATTTGGGGGCTTTCTATTGTTTTGGCATAACTTGAACAACTACTGGTATTTAAAACATTGACTATTCAGTGGTTGTTAGTTAGTTAATAAAGAGTTTGGATTGAGGTTTATCATTAATATGAATTTGGCTCCTTTATGGTTAAGCAAAATAGAGGCTGGTTAAATAGCTTTCAAATGATGTAATCGTAGTAGGTAATGTTGTAACTTTAGTGAGGTGCAACCCCGATAGAAATGACCCTATATGATATGATTCCTATACAGATATCGTGATGGATGACATCTCAAAATAGGCATGGCAACGACATAAAAAGAACAGATCGACTGATGGTGAGAGCTACTTGTTTCATTTAAGCTTTATTGCTTTATATTCTTTTTACATATGCACTCTTATGCTACTGAATGTTAAATGCATAGATGATATCACTGATAATTGATGTCGCTATAATGTATGGCCTTGATAAAGGCAAACATGCGCATGATTTCTGAGGGGATTATTGTAAGACCCCCTCCCCCAATCCTGAACCGGGTTCAGGGAGGGGGGATCTTACTGCCGAAGGATGACCACTTAGCGCTTTCCGGGTGGCAACGTCCCACCCTCTTAAGCACAGAGCGGTCTCCTTGTCAGGCACAGGAATCACAACATCACATCAGAAAGCATAGCGGAAGCAATCGAAAGACAGAAAATCAAGCACACGACTTATATTTACATATTTAAACAGGGCCGAAGCCTAATGTTTACAAACACTGCCTCGGGGGCTACATTGACTATAATAAAAGACACTAGGCTAGTCCTATACTCTGTGACTCACGTCTCGGAAGATAGGGGGTGAGGCTGGGGTAATCGAACGGGCCATCTCCAAGGCTGGTATCTCATCCTATGGTGCGAGGGCTCCGCGCTGTCCCATCTCCTGTGATTGGTTATAAGAAATAACCGTTAGTCACAGAGCTACGTAGAAAATACATCCCCTCCCCGAATCCATATCTAGGGGCCGGCTAAAGGACAGAAATAAATAGCCGAAGCAAGGAAGAGAGTTAGCAACAGGTATGCATATATATAAAAGGGGCTCCCGCCCTATTATCCATAATCGCGCCGAATAGTAAATACATAACACTATATCGCACATATATGCACCCAGGTATTCAAACCTGTACACACACAAAAACCCTGTGTCGACACAGTTTAGACCGCTTTATTTCAAGCAGGGGATCTAACCCCGCGGGCCTCACCGATGTGGCCGTCGGTGACAGTGGTCAGTCTTGCCACTTCTGAATGTAGTCGTACCGTATCACTCAGGCCCTCCCGTACAACTTGGTGTACTAATTGGATGTGAGCGACATCCGGCGAACCGATTTTTAGGCCGACCAGCGGAGGCAAAATTGCGGGTTCGGAGTGGAGATAACCCGCTGCGCACATCTCCCTATCGCCATGAGTCGTCAACCCTCCCACACCGGTACGAACGGTCTGTGGGCGTGACCGACCCGCCACTTTCAAACAATCTTCAAAACTTAAAGCGAGCGCTTTAAAACTTGACGCGACACTCTTACTCGACCGGTCATGCAACTTTTGACCGGGAGGCTCAGCGGTATGAGGGCTCCTTATTTGGGGCTAACCTGGGAGGAGGGGCTTAACTCTGTGTTTTCCCCAACTAAGGCCTCACAGAAGGGAGGATAAGCACCGCTTGCCAGCGCAGGGCTGCAGTTAGCACCAAAATATGAATAAGTGCAGTAGTAAAAATAGGCCGAAAGCAGAGGCCATAATATCAGCAGAAAATTAGGCCGAAAGCAGAGACCATGATATTAAGCAGAAAATTAGGCCGAAAGCAGAGGCCATGGTATTAAGCAGAAAATTAGGCCGAAAGCAGAGACCATGGTATTAAGCAGAAAATTAGGCCGAAAGCAAAGGCCATGATATTAAGCAGAAAATTAGGCCGAAAGCAAAGGCCATATTATCAAGACCAGTGCGAGACTGGAGAATTGAAAGTACCGAAAGTAAAGGCAGGGGACCAGTACGAGACTGGATTTAAAGAAAAGTACAGAAAGTAAATACATGGGACCAGTACGAGACTGAATTTAAAGAAAAGTACAGAAAGTAAATGCAGGGGACCAGTACGAGACTGGATTTAAATAGAAGTATAGAAAGCAGTAAATAATTAAATGGTTAGTAGTCCAATCACTCCATAAGAGGAGGCTTCAACGTCGACTCAGTTTATAGGAGGAGGTTCTGCTTTCTCCCCGTTCATAGGGGTTCTACTCTGTCTCGGGAGTTTATTTACATTTCATGATATTTTTAGTAATTCCTCCTTTGTCGTGGATTCGTTCTTTTATAATTATTCCGGCATTATTGCAGTGCGGCGTCGCACCGCGATTTCGTCCCGAGTTTTGCGTCGATATTCTTAACTTAGTCAATTCCTTAGATCGATACGCGTAATATTTTTTATGCGTTTAAAAATTATACGTCGAGAGGACGTCGATTTATTTCGATGAGTTTCGCTCCTTTTCGGGCGTTTATTTTGCTTGCAAAATACTTTTGGAGGACCAAAATAAGAGGCCACGCCTCCCAATTTTAATAGTAGTTGTAAAACACCCTTAATTAGGGCATATAATTTTTGGTGATTTTTCCCAACTCATTTGGGCTTTTATTTCCTTAAAATGAACCTTATAAATAGGTTTAAAAATAGTAAAATTATTCCTAAAATTCCCAAAAAAATTCTGGAGGTGCCCCTTAGAGTGGGGCACATTTTCCATTCAGGAATTTTTTTCTGAAACTGAATGGGGAAGAAAAGGAGCAGTTGGGGTGCGGTTAGAGGAAGGGAGAAGGCGCAGGGGTTTTGCACCCTGCGCCCTCCCGCGGCCCCCACAGCGGATCTGCGGCGGATCCGCTGTGGGAGGCACACAAGTTGAGGCGGGGGGGGGGGGGGGGGGAGGTGGCAAACGAGGAATCAGGAGCCGCCCGATCTCCTGGGGAGATCGTGCGGCTCCCGATAATTGATCGGGAGGCGGCCGCTGCCGCCGCCGGGCAGCGGCCGGCTGGGGCCGGGGCCGCCCCCGATCGGTGCGCCGGGGGCCGGCGACCACTCCGGTGGTGGTCCAGCGGCCTGGCACCGCCGGCCACCGCCGGGAGTGCTGAACGAAGGGGACGGGAGGCGGTGGCGTGGCCTGCATGCACCATGCATGCTTGCCGCGCCGCCACCTCCACAGGGGGAGTGCTGGTGCCGCCCCCGGTCGGTGCGCCGGGGGTCGGCGACCACTCCGGTGGTGGTCCGGCAGCCTGGTGCCGCCGGACCCCACCGGAAACCTGAGCAGAAGGGGGGCGGGGAGGCGCGGCACAGCCTGCATGGGCCATGCAGCTTACTGCGCCGCTGCCTCCTCGGGGAGGGTGATGCGCGCAAAATAGAGCTATAAACGCAAGTGTACGTGCCGATCAAGTAATAAAGAGTGAGTGAGATCGTTCCCTCGGAGAGGTGATAGAATTAGCGCTTGCAAGTACTAGCTAATCCGTTTCTTTAAATTCAAGCGAATCACAATGAGATTTTTAGAAAATTAAACAATATTAAAATAAAAATTTGAAAAGCTGAATTACTTTTAATAAAAATAAAAATACTTTTTATTTTAAAATCAGTTGAGGAAAGCAGTCTTGTATTTTGATTTCTGACAATTAATATGATGAACTTTTATGATTTATCTTATGTGAATGTTCTACGAATTATCTTGTAACAATTTTAAACGGAGAAATCCTAATCTCTCGATGTTGGAAATCTCAATATTTCAATTCCCCTAGTTATCTCTAACTTAATTGAATTGAGAAATATTGTGCGAAGCGGCAACCGTAGTCACTTAGCGAAAAGAGGAAATCTCTTTCTCACTTTTCATCTAAATTAGAGTTATGAAACTCACACTTCTCCTCTCTCGATTCTCAAAGTGTTCGTGAAATAAAGGAAACTCAGATTAAAGATTTACACCACTCTTCTCTCGATTCTCGTGATGTAGAAAGTAGAATTTTACTCAAAACCGTATCTCATCTCTCGATTCTCGACACGCAAAAAGAACAAAATCCATAAATCTAGAGTTTCAAGAATGAAATCATAACCCGAATAAAATAATTCAAACAACAACAACAAGATTATAAGTAATTATTCATCATAAAAATTGTCATACTCTCATCATACAAGACTTGAGAGATTTAGTTCATAATAGAGAAAAAGAAATCCAAAATAAGAAAGATCTTACAATACATATTGAAGGAATTTCGGAATTTCTCCTAAATTTCCTGCAAATGGAAGGTTACTTCCTCCTTCTCTCTCCCATGGCCGAAATCCACCCTTAATTTCCTCCTCAAATTCGTGTATCCTCTCCTTCCATCATGGAGGGGAATATATAATAGCTTTCCACCCTGGCGTGCCTTGATTGCTGGTCATAATTGCTGAATAAATGCTCCTTAATACGAATGTAACAGCCCAAATTTGAATATTTTCGAATTGCTGAAAATTTGTAACTGCCGGTTTTGTTGCAACAAATGTCAGAATTTGTTGCAACAAATTTTATTTCGTGATTTTTCTTCAAAAATTCTTCTTTTGGCAAGTTGGAATCTTCTTGAATCCTCTTCTTAGCCATGATGATAACTTTAACTCCCATGATTAATGCACGTATTCTCCTTTCCTAACATAAAATCAAATAGAATGAGAATTATCTTTAAACTTAATTGCCAAATTAAATGTTTATCATTTTGTGACTTTTTAATCAATATTATATGGATTATAACCATAAAATAATACGAATGTGGTACTAAGATGACTTCTTTTGGGAAGTTATCACACCCCCACACATATTTCTTTGCTAGTCTCTAGCAAAGATGAAGCATTGAAGACATGGATGACAAACAAGAAATTTTATTCACTTTACTTTTGGAACCCAATTGAATTCAAACTTACTCAAGGGATTCGCATATAAGGATTAATAGACTAGTCAATCATTAAGATTTCAAATGATAACCAATTCATTAGTTTGATAAAAGATAAAGCTCTAGTGTAGTGTGTGATGTTCCTTAAAATTATTTACTCCTTTAGCATTCTTTTCAAAATTTCATCATCAAAAGAAAAGAGTGAGAATAGGCTGAATTTTTGATATGGCCTCCACACGAGTTTGGTGGGTCAATTGATAGAAAATAATATGGGTATGTACTAGGTTTTGGACTTTGGCTTGGCTAGGACTTTCGTGGTTTAGATTTTTATAGAAGAATTCTTTTCCTAGTTAAAAATCTTAATAATTTTCCAAATCATGGGGTTTAATTCATATCACAACACACATTTTTTTTTTTTTATGCTCATAGTTGGGATCATTCCAAATAGGTGTACACATATTTAGGCCGCATATCACTATGACACTTATCAATTTCTTTTGTTTTTTTTTTTTTTTTTTTTTTTTTTATGCCCATAGTTGGGATCATTCCAAATAGGTGTACACATATTTAGGCCACATATCACTATGACACTTATCCAAATTATTTTATTTTATATTAAACACCCAAAATTTGAAAAGTTTATTAAGAAATAACTAGAGAAAAAGAGTAGGAAATTTATGCTTGGTTGATTGTATCAAAAGGGCTCAAGCTCAAGAGATAGTGGATGATCAAAAAGTAGGCGTTTATAGTGCAAAGAGACTCAAAGATGACCCTAATCATTTTATCAATTAACTGCCCAATGTCAATGTCTTGGCTTAAATCATTGACTCAGTTCTTACTCCCTCTTTCACTCTTAATTTCAGAAGTTCCAAAAAAAATTTAAAGAAGATAAATTCTTTTAAGGAATAAAGTGCATAAGAGGAATAGAGCTTTAAAAAAATCTTACTAACTTTAAGGTCATAATCTGAACTTTTAGGATTAGTTAGCCTATTGGTCAACTTAAATTGAATATCTAGAGTAATTTTCAAAACAACGGTTTCTAAAGTAAAGTTCATCAAACTCGAGATTAATAATATGTTCATCATCCATTTGGTGGAGGATAACCCCCCCACACATAATACATTGCTAGACCCTAGCAATAGGTGTTAAATATTTTTATCAAAAGTTTTGAAAATAAAAAGTTCAATAAATGATTAGAAAGGAAATCAAAGTTGTAAGCCTCCCCTGATTAATCCGCAGTACTCAATCATCCTCTCCTGTTTGAATTTTTGCGTTTCCCCAAAATGAGGATGAAGAGCATAATGAAGATGTCCCTCTTTTGAGCCATCATCTGCAAGTTAATAATCAAACATTTTTCCAATAGCCATAGCACAAGTAATAATCACCATGCACAAAATCCTTAATGAAAGTAAACCAAAATATAATTGGAGCATCAGTTATAGAATTAGATAAAGCATCAAGCCATAAGAGAGTCTTTCAAAAAGATAATGCAAGCATTAGAAAAAAAACTAAAAGTGTTTTATAAAAACACTATTCTTCGTCGTCGCTGTCCGCGATATCATCCACGTGATCATCCCCGTCTTGGTCTTCCTCCTCCTCGTCGTCATCGTTGAAAACATAGGCATCCTCATCATCCTCACTGGAATCGTTATCAGCCGCTTCTGGCAATGAAGGGTCCGCACGCTTCCCTCGGGAATTCAACAGGTAGCCGTCATCATCGAACGGCCTAAGGAAAGGTAAGCTTGGATTTCCCACTGGCAGTAGATTATGTCGAAGGAGTAGATTTTGATTTCGAAGGATCGCAAGCAACCGTGCCTCTACTACCATGTGGTGATTTCTTTGGTGCTGTTTCATGTACTGTAATGTTGCCAAGATAATATCGTTTCCTTTCGGCTCCTGAGAAGTATCTTCATGGGTCTTTTGACGCTTGCTCGAAGAGGCACCAACTGCACGCTTTGGTGGCATTTTGGGATCATCCAATACTTTAATATTTGAAGTGACTACATTCTGCGTGATGTGACGTGAAACGGTGGTGACTAAATCCCCATCCCCCATGCTTACTCCCATATGCTGACAAAGCTCAGTAATTAAGGTAGGAAACCATAAGTGAGTCCCCTTGTCTGAAGATGCTTTGGCCCTAATCTGCTCACATATTATTCTTCCTACATTGATCGGAATTCCTTGTATTATGCAGTAAATCAACAAAGCCTTATCCAAGGCTACATTGTTTGGGTTCTTGGTTGGTAAAAGGCTGGAATTGATGAAAAGCAACCAAACCTTAGCTTCTCTAGTGAAACTGGCGGCCTTGAAGACGTGTTTGACAGTATTTGCCCAAAGATCATCCTTATTAACACAAAGGACCGTAGCAATGTCATCTGGGGACAGTGTAGATTTCAGCGAGGAGTACTCATCACTACCCTTAGTTTTCAGATCTAGAAATTCATTCAGATAACGTGCAGAAAAATTGACCTCCTTTCCCCTTACCATGGTAATGTCATTCTTCTGAAATCTGGCATTGGAGTAGAACTCGTATACCCATGGTAAGACAGCTTCCGTTCGGGGACTGCAGAATGACGTCCAGCCCTGGTTGTTAATTTGTGCTTCCAACATAATACTCCATTGTTGTTGTTCCAAGACAAAACCCCTTTCATAGATTGCGCGTTTCTTTTTGATCTTCTCGAACAGAGCCTGAGCTTCATTACTAACAAATCGCAGATTCTTGGTAGCCACCCTCTTCACATGTTCCTTCTTCGTAGGGGCCATGGGTTCTATAGGTAAAAAGGTTTGCTAAAATCTTAACCTAATGTGGAATGGAGCGTAATGGAACACAAAGGAGACGACGTACCAGTGATTGGAGGACTTGGGACGATGACTAGGGCCTTCGAAGCTCGCCGTCGGCGTAGTCGGGGCGCCGTGTTGTCCAGTGCGACGGGTTGGGGAAGAGTCGCGATGTTGCGGAAGCCAGGAAAGGTAAAGGCGTTGTTCTAGGTCGGAATGAAATTTGCGGGTTTCGACTTTTTTATACAAAACGGCTGTTTCGATTAGCCGTTAATTAGGTTGTCTTAATTTACCGATCATAATAGATGGGGCGGAAATTAGGGAATGTCGCGGTTTGAGCGCACAATTACAGGTTATCCTATTTTAGAACTGTGCAAGCCCAAGGATGGAGTCCAACAATGATGTTACCGATTTTGAATTTTTGTTTAGACAAAATTTTTGTGAATAACTAAATATTAAACTACAGAGCTACAGAATTTCGAAATATATTTTTAGAGTTAAACTAAATATTGAACTTGGGTTGCCTCCCAAGAAGCGCCTCGGTTAAAGTCCTGGCCGGACCTTTGTCCATTTCACTTCATTTTAATCGAACGGATGACACCAATCTCTCATTGTCACCATTTCGATATATTTTTAAACGTTCGCCACTTACCCTAAATTCTGAATTGTCAATCTCATTTACTATAGTGATTGCGCCGTAAGGATATACTTCTTTCACTCTAAATGGTCCCGACCAACGTGTTTTTAATTTTCCAGGAAATAGTTTTAAGCGAGAATTGAATAGTAGAACTAATTGCCCTGGTTCGAATTGTTTATCACTCAGACGTTGATCGTGCCACTTTTTCGTTTTTTCTTTGTAAATCCTCGAACTTTCATACGCATTCATTCTGATTTCCTCCAATTCATGTAATTGTAATATTCTTTGTTTCCCAGCATCTTGATAATCATAATTAATCTTTTTGATAGCCCAATGTGCTCGGTGTTCTAGCTCCAAAGGTAAGTGACAAGCTTTTCCGAACACTAATCTATAAGGGGTTAGACCAATCGGCGTCTTATAAGCAGTTCTATATGCCCATAAAGCGTCATTAAGCTTGTGAGCCCAATCTTTACAATTGACACTAACAGTTCTTGCTAAGATATTCTTAATCTCCCTATTAGAAACTTCCGCTTGTCCATTTGTTTTAGGATGATATGCTAAAGCTACTTTATGATTGACCCCATATTTCCTTAGAAGTTTAGTAAATTGATGATTACAAAAGTGGCTTCCTCCGTCACTTATAATTGCTCTAGGGGTCCCAAAACGATTGAAAATAAAATTCTTTAAGAAATGAAGAACTATCTTCGCATCATTTTTAGTTGTAGCAATTGCTTCAACCCATTTTGAAACATAATCAACAGCTAGAAGAATGAAAAGGTGACCATTCGAATTGACAAAAGGTCCCATAAAGTCAATACCCCAAACATCAAATAGTTCGACCTCTAGAATTGTGTTCATCGGTAAAGACCCATTTTTTTGGATATTTTCATGCCTTTGACAATGATCACATTGTTTGACAAATTCTCTAGCATCATGAAATAAAGTGGGCCAAAAGAATCCTGACTCTAATACTTTCATGGCTGTTCTATTTCCCATAAAATGCCCTCCGTAAGGTGAGTTGTGACATTTCTCTAAAATAGATTTTATTTCTCCTTCCATAACACACCGTCTTATCATCCCATCCGCACCAATTTTAAATAAGTATGGATCGTCCCAAACATAAGATTTCACTTGATGCAAAAATTTTTTCTTTTGTTGAAAATTAAAATCAGAAGGGATGATTTTACTTGCTAGGTAATTTACAAAATCAGCATACCAAGGTATTGGAAATTCATGAACAGCTAAAATTCTTTCATCGGGGAATTTTTCATTAATTTCCAATTGAGGTGAAGGGTTTGTAGATTCTATTCTTGATAAGTGATCAGCAACTGGGTTATCTACCCCTTTCCTATCCTTAATCTCAAGGTCAAATTCTTGTAATAATAAAACCCAACGGATCAATCTTGGTTTAGCATCTTTCTTCTCCATGAGATATCGAATAGCCGCATGGTCCGTAAATACAATTACATTAGTACAAAGGAGATAAGATCTGAATTTTTCAAAAGCGAACACTACGGCTAATAATTCTTTTTCGGTAGTGGTATAATTGATTTGAGCTTCTATTAAGGTTTTGCTAGCGTAGGCAATTGTGTAAAATATCTTCTCTCGAACTTGGCCTAAAACAACTCCGACGGCGTAATCGCTAGCATCACACATAAGTGTAAAAGGCTCTCCCCAATCGGGTGCCACTATAATTGGTGCTGAAATCAGTCGAGTTTTAAGTTGATTAAACGCAAATAGACAAATATCATTAAAATCAAACTTAACATCTTTTTCTAATAAACTGCTTAAGGGTTTAGCGATTTTAGCAAAATCTTTGATAAATCTCCTATAAAAACCTGCATGTCCTAAGAAACTTCGTAAGGTTTTTATATTCTTTGGTGGCGGTAATTTTTCTATTACCTCAATTTTTGCTTTATCAACTTCTAATCCATTTTTCGAAACATGATGTCCAAGAACTATCCCCTCACGCACCATGAAATGACATTTTTCCCAATTTAAAACCAAATTAGTTTCTACGCAACGAGTAAGAACTTTTTCTAAACAAAATAAACATTCATCAAAAGTTTTTCCAAAGATGGAAAAATCATCCATAAAAATTTCTATGCCATGGTCCATAAGATCAGAAAATATAGCGATCATGCAACGTTGAAAAGTGGCCGGTGCGTTGCATAAACCAAACGGCATTCTCCTAAATGCGAACGTTCCGTAGGGACATGTGAAGGTTGTCTTTTCTTGGTCTTCCGGATCTACAGTGATTTGGTTATATCCGGAATACCCGTCTAAGAAACAAAAGAAATCATTACCAGATAATTTATCAAGAACTTGATCTATGAAGGGTAATGGAAAATGGTCTTTTCTAGTAGCTTTATTAAGTTTCCGGTAATCCATGCATATTCGCCATCCCGTAATAGTCCTAGTCGAGATTAATTCATTTTTATCATTCTTTATTACCGTCATGCCCCCTTTCTTGGGTACACATTGAACGGGGGAGACCCAAGGGCTATCGGAGATGGGATAGATTATTCCAGCATCTAACCATTTAATTATTTCTTTCTTTACTACCTCCTTCATGGGCGGACTAAGGCGTCGTTGAGGTTCTATGGATCCTTTATATGATTCTTCTAACAGAATTTTATGCATGCATAACGAAGGACTAATTCCTCTAATATCTGCTATAGTCCAACCTATGGCCAATTTATATTGTTTCAAAAGATTTATTAATTGTTGATGTTGTTCCGGCAATAAGTTGGAGTTAATTATGACCGGCAACGTGTCATTCTCTCCTAAATACGCATAAGATAGATGTTCCGGTAAAGGTTTAAGTTCAAGAACGGGTGGTGTTTTTATTGACGGCTCGGGCGCTCGTGGTCCCTCTCCCATTTCTAATGGTTCCGGATTTCGAGAGAAAACCATTCGACAATCTTTCCTCCCTTCCTCATCCTCGGGAATTTCATCAAAATCTGATAAAAAATTCAATTCTTCTTCATCATTATCAAGTTCATAATTTTTCTTAAATTCATAAAGTGTTAGACTATTTATTTCTTCCATCCGATCTACCTCTTGCTCAGGAAATTTCATGGCCTTGAGAACATTGAATGTCACTTGTTCATCGTTCACTCTCATGGTGAGTTCTCCTTTATGAACGTCAATCAACGTTCTCCCGGTTGCCAAGAAGGGTCGGCCTACTATGATAGGTACTTCCTTATCTTCTTCCATGTCAAGCACTACAAAATCCGCCGGAAAAATAAACTTTTCTACTTTAACTAAAACATCCTCCACAATACCTTTTGGAAAAGTAAGAGATTTATCGGCCAATTGTAAAGTTAAAGACGTTTTAGTTATCTCTCCTAATCCCAATTTCTTATAAATTGATAACGGCATTAAATTTATACTAGCGCCTAAGTCACACAAAGCCTTTCCTTCGAATTGAAATCCAATGGAGCAAGGAATGGTGAAGCTTCCGGGATCTTTTAACTTAGGTGGTAATTTCTTTTGTAGAATTGCACTACACTCATGTGTAAGTGCTACCGTTTCATTTATGCCAAATTTTCTTTTTTTATTTAGAATATCTTTCATGAACTTCACGTAACTTGGCATTTGCTCCAAGGCTTCGGCAAAAGGGATGTTAATTTGAAGTTTTTTAAAGATTTCTAGAAATTTCTGAAATTGTTGATCAAGTTTACTCTTCCTTAATCTTTGAGGGAATGGTGGAGGTGGATAAATGATTTTATTTTCTTTTTCATTAGGAGGATTTGCAGTTTTTTTCTTCATGTTCTCTCCTAAAATGCCTCCTTCATCTTCAATTTTATTTTCTTCTATGATTATTTCCTCAGTTGACTTATTCGAAGGGTTGATGTTAGTATTAGCATTAATGTTATTATTTCCTAATAGATCATCCATTTTATCGCTCACCAACTCTTTTCCACTACGTAATGTTATTGCTTTACATTGATGGTTATCTCCCTTGGGATTGGGAGTAGTATCCGTGGGTAATGCGCCCGGTGTTCTCATACTTAAAGTCGCAGCTATTTGTCCCAGTTGAGACTCAATCATCCGCATGGATCCTTCTAGACTTGTGAAACGTGCTTCATTTTTTTGAATTGATTCCATGATAAAATCGTCAGTTACTTTCCTTGAAATTCCCTCTTGATTAGGATGATGGCTTTGGTGAGTGTTAGGATTAGAATTAAATAAATGAGTTGGTGTTGACCCATTACCACTATTTTTCCAAGAGAAATTAGGATGATTTCTCCAATCGGGGTTATAGTGATTTTGATTTGGGTTTTGTTTATATTGTCCTCCTATGTAATTTACTTCTTCGCTTCCTCCTACAAGTTGTTCTATTGTTAAAGTAGGATTAGAGGAGACCATGGGAGTGGTTAGGCTATTAACTTGAGAGTTCATTTGATTTGGATTTATAGTCAACGCGTCTAATCTTTTATTAATCGAATTAAATTGGGACGCCATTTGTGCTGCAAATGACGTAAATTGATCAACTTGGTATAATCCGGCTGTGGTGGAAGGTTGTGCTTGGCGTTCAAAAGAATGATAATTATTAGAAGATAAGTCTTCCAAAATACCGTAAGCATCCTCCGGATATTTATTCATTAGAGATCCTCCTGCAGCTCCATCTACTTGTATCATTGTAGACGTCTGGAGGCCATTATAGAAGGTCCACACTTGTTGGTGGATAGCTAGTCCATGATGAGGACATTTTCTAAGTAATTCCTTAAAGCGTTCCCACGCATCGTAGAGAGTTTCTCCATTCGCTTGCATAAACGTGGAGATATCCCTCATTAACTTAGCGGTTTTAGAAGGGGGGAAATATTTGGCTAAAAATTTTTCAATTAAAATGGCCCAAGTAGTTATAGAACCATGAGGCCACGAATTCAACCAATCTTTAGCTTTCCCTTCCAGGGAGAAAGGAAATAATCGCAATTTAATGGCTTCGTCGGATGCACCGTTAATTTTGAACGTATCACATATTTCTATAAACGTTCTTAAATGTGAATTGGGGTCTTCATGATTATGACCAGCAAATTTATTATTTTGGACAAGTTGCATAGCAGTTGAGTCAATTTTGAAATTATTAGCTTCGATTGCGGGTCTAGCGATACTAAATTGTACCCCTCCCCGATAAGGCATGTTATAATCACGACAAGTTCTTCTTTGCTCTACGTGTTGCCCATTTTGGTCTACTTGACCTCCTAAATCTTGCCCACCTTGATGAACCTCGTCTTCTAAATTTTGATGGTTTTGATTATTTAAATCCATTGTTGGGTGATTTAAATGTTCCAATCTAGAGGTCTTCCTATTACGTCTGCAGGTTCGTTCAATTTCTGAGTTTAATGGTACTAATTCTACCAAGCGATACCTGGACATACACTAACAGATTTCAAAAGAAAAACTAAGTTGAAATTAACTTAAATTAAAGCTTGACCTCCAAATACTAAGGGTTACTAATATTGCAAGAAAAACACTGAATTCGTCGCACCTCCCCGGCAACGGCGCCAAAAACTTGATGCGCGCAAAATAGAGCTATAAACGCAAGTGTACGTGCCGATCAAGTAATAAAGAGTGAGTGAGATCGTTCCCTCGGAGAGGTGATAGAATTAGCGCTTGCAAGTACTAGCTAATCCGTTTCTTTAAATTCAAGCGAATCACAATGAGATTTTTAGAAAATTAAACAATATTAAAATAAAAATTTGAAAAGCTGAATTACTTTTAATAAAAATAAAAATACTTTTTATTTTAAAATCAGTTGAGGAAAGCAGTCTTGTATTTTGATTTCTGACAATTAATATGATGAACTTTTATGATTTATCTTATGTGAATGTTCTACGAATTATCTTGTAACAATTTTAAACGGAGAAATCTTAATCTCTCGATGTTGGAAATCTCAATATTTCAATTCCCCTAGTTATCTCTAACTTAATTGAATTGAGAAATATTGTGCGAAGCGGCAACCGTAGTCACTTAGCGAAAAGAGGAAATCTCTTTCTCACTTTTCATCTAAATTAGAGTTATGAAACTCACACTTCTCCTCTCTCGATTCTCAAAGTGTTCGTGAAATAAAGGAAACTCAGATTAAAGATTTACACCACTCTTCTCTCGATTCTCGTGATGTAGAAAGTAGAATTTTACTCAAAACCGTATCTCATCTCTCGATTCTCGACACGCAAAAAGAACAAAATCCATAAATCTAGAGTTTCAAGAATGAAATCATAACCCGAATAAAATAATTCAAACAACAACAACAAGATTATAAGTAATTATTCATCATAAAAATTGTCATACTCTCATCATACAAGACTTGAGAGATTTAGTTCATAATAGAGAAAAAGAAATCCAAAATAAGAAAGATCTTACAATACATATTGAAGGAATTTCGGAATTTCTCCTAAATTTCCTGCAAATGGAAGGTTACTTCCTCCTTCTCTCTCCCATGGCCGAAATCCACCCTTAATTTCCTCCTCAAATTCGTGTATCCTCTCCTTCCATCATGGAGGGGAATATATAATAGCTTTCCACCCTGGCGTGCCTTGATTGCTGGTCATAATTGCTGAATAAATGCTCCTTAATACGAATGTAATAGCCCAAATTTGAATATTTTCGAATTGCTGAAAATTTGTAACTGCCGGTTTTGTTGCAACAAATGTCAGAATTTGTTGCAACAAATTTTATTTCGTGATTTTTCTTCAAAAATTCTTCTTTTGGCAAGTTGGAATCTTCTTGAATCCTCTTCTTAGCCATGATGATAACTTTAACTCCCATGATTAATGCACGTATTCTCCTTTCCTAACATAAAATCAAATAGAATGAGAATTATCTTTAAACTTAATTGCCAAATTAAATGTTTATCATTTTGTGACTTTTTAATCAATATTATATGGATTATAACCATAAAATAATACGAATGTGGTACTAAGATGACTTCTTTTGGGAAGTTATCAGAGGGCCCTCCCTGCCGCCCCTGGTCGGGGCGCCGGGGAGGGGGCAGACCTCCGGCGGGGGTCCGGCGGCTTGGAGCCGCCGCCCGCCGCCGGGGGTGGTGGTGTTTTCCTTACAGGAAAACAGAGGAGGGAGAGGAGGCTTCGGGGGCCGCCGGGGCTGCGTCCTCCGGCGGCCCGGCCGCCTCCCCTTCGTCGGCGCCAAGGTCCCCGAGTGGTGACCTGCTCCCCCAGCGCCACCACCGGAGCTGGGGGGGGGGGGGGGGGGTGGCTTCCACGGCCAGCCTCCTCCCCGAGGCTTGCAAGCCTCGGGGTGGTGCTGGCGGCGCTCCGGCGATGGGGAGGGGTCGGCTTGCCTCCGGGAGGTAAGAAGGAGGAGGGGGGAGGTTCTACCTGTGATGGAGGGGGAGCTCTGGAGGTAGAGGGGCGGCCGGCCATGGTGAGGGGGGAGGGTGGCGGCGGTTTGGATGGGCAGGGCTCCGGCGAGGTGGCTGGCTGGGCTTGCTGGCAGGGGAGGAGGAGGAGGAGTTGGGGGTGGGGGGGGGGGGGGGGGGTTAGCTTCAGGGAGGGGCCGAGTCCCCCCTTTATATAGGGAAGGGGGAGACCTCCCCCCTCTCCTCCTTTCCCCACGTGGGGTTAAGGGAGGGTGAGTGGGGGGGGGGGATATTTTCTCCCCCTCCCCTCCCTTCTCTCTCTCCTGCCCACTTTGCCCCAATAGGGGGGTTGCCTATTCATGGGCAACCCCCTCCTTTGGGGGAGGGGCTTCTCTCCCCCCCCCCCCCCCCCCCCCCTCTTTCTTTTCTTTTTCCAATAATTTCAAGCTGGGGGGGGGGGGGGGAGTTTGACCGAGGTCAACCTAGGACGGGGTCCTCCATGGTCCTGGGGTCCATTAAGATTTGCCGGGGTTGATGCCGGGTTCGTGCGCTTTATTTTTCGTGCGTTGCACTGAGGTGGTCTGCATAGTCCTAAAATGACATACCATCCATACGACCTCGAATCAAGGCGCAACGAATTTCGTTGCGCTTGTATTGTTCATACGAGGCTAATGGAACTGACATAGGTCAATTCGGGGTTCGTACGGTCACTATTCATAATAATGAGGTAGTGGCGCGCTACGCCACCCGAAATGGTCATTTTCTCCAAACGACCTCGGATTGAAGTGCAACGAATTCCGTTGCGCTCGTATTGTTCATACGAGTCTAACGGAACTGACAGAAGTCAATTCGGGGTTCGTACGGTCACTATTCATAATAATGAGGTAGTGGCGCGCTACGACACCCGAAATGGTCGTTTTCTCCAAACGACCTCGGATCGAAGTGCAACGAATTCCGTTGCGCTCGTATTGTTCATACGAGTCTAACGAAACTGACAGAAGTCAATTCGGGGTTCGTACGGTCACTATTCATAATAATGAGGTAGTAGCGCGCTACGACACCCGAAATGGTCGTTTTCTCCAAACGACCTCGGATCGAAGTGCAATGAATTCTGTTGCGCTCGTATTGTTCATACGAGTCTAACGGAACTGACAGAAGTCAATTTGGGGTTCGTACGGTCACTGTACCCCAATGACTTAGTTGCGGCGCGTAACACCACTTAAAATGGTAGTTTTCTACCGCTCGAGCCTACTTTTATTGGGCTCACTAGGGTCTAGTGGCCCAATAAAAGTCGGGATGTTACAATCCAATAAACATAAAGAGATTTTCGTCCCCGAAAATTGGCTAAAGTAGGGGGTTTAAAGGATATACCTGGGGAAAGAGTGCCGGGTATTTTTCTCGAACGAGCGTTTCTGGTTCCCAAGTAAACTCTTCGCGTCCACAGTTTGACCACAAGATCTTGACCATCGTGATGGTTTTGTTCCGCAGTTCTTTGATCTTGGAGTCCACTATCTTCACTGGTTCGAGTTGGACGGGTCGGTCGGATTGTACTGATGTTGGTGGTGTGGGTAGATGCTGCTCCGGTTGGCGTAGAACACGTCTTAGCGAGGAGACATGAAATATGTCGTGAAGATTTCCTAGTTCAGCTGGCAGGGCTAATCTATAAGCGACAGGGCCAATCCTTTCTGTGACTTGATATGGGCCTAGATAGCGGGGATCTAGCTTCTTCTGCTTCTTTATTCGGGATACCCCGTGCATCGGTTTAATTTTTAAGAACACCATGTCTCCCACGTTGAATTCTACATTCGATGACGTGCATCATAATATTTGGCTTGATGACTCTGTGCCTCCAGCATACGTTCTTGAATCAACCTGATAGCTGTCGTGGTATCATCTATATAGGTGACTCCTAAAGCTTCGGGGTCCTCGTCATGTGCCCATGATAATGGTGTTCGATAGCGTCTTCCGTAAAAGGCTTCGTAAGGCGCCATTTTGATGCTCGCCTGGAAGCTGTTATTGTATGAGAACTCCACTAAGGGCAGTAACTGCTCCCACGGCTCATTGTCTTCCACTATGCATAATCGGAGGAGGTCTTCCATCGTCCAGTTCGTCCTTTCTGTTTGCCCGTCGGTCTGGGGATGGAAGGTGGTGCTAAAAGCTAATCTGGTTCCCAGATAAGCCTGCACTCGCCTCCATTCTTTTGACTTGAAGCGTCCATCGCGGTCAGACACGATTGACTTAGGTATCCCATGAAATCGGACCACTTGCTCTATAAATAGTCGGGCTAATATGTCAACGCCGTCGCCCTGTCTGTTCGGGATGAATCGTGCCACTTTGGTGAGGCGATCTACTACAACTCATATTGAGTCGTTCCCTGCACGAGATCGGGGTAAGCCATGGACGAAGTCCATGGAGATATCCTCGAATTTCCATTCTGGTATCGGCAGGGGTTGTAGCAAACCTCCTGGGCTACGACATTCTGCTTTGACCATTTGACATGTATGGCAGTGCGCTACATAATCGGTGACGTCCTTCTTCATTCCTGGCCAATATAATGTCCTTCGCAGGTCCGTGTACATTTTTACTACCCCCGGATGTATTGAATACCTTGTCTGGTGTGCCTCGCGAAGTATTTCTTCCCGGATTCCCTCTGCAGCGGGAATGAATATGCGGTGTCTGTACTGTAGGATGCCATCATACAAGTTGTAGTCTTCTTGTGCACCGTGTTACAAGGCCTGAATGATCGGGGCTGCTTCAACGTCTATCTTCTGTGCCTCTCGTATTCTGTCCCTGATGTCACACTGTATCTCCATCCAGTAAAGTTGGGCCTGATATTCCATCGGGTTCCTGCGGGTAACGAGGATGATATCCAAGTCTGCCAAGGACTTGATTAATTCACTTGGTATCATCTCTAGCCAATTGCCGGCCATCGGAGGTTGCCGACTTAAGGCATCTGCAACCTTATTGGCTTTGCCGGGGTGATATTGGAGAGCGAAGTCGTAATCGCATAGGAACTCCAGCCACCGGCGCTGTCGGAGATTTAGCTCCTTCTAGGTGAAGATGTATTTGAGGCTCTTGTGGTCGGAGAAAATCTCGCACCTTAGCCCGTAGAGATAATGCCTCCAGACTTTTAGCGCGAACACTACCGCACCCAGTTCCAGGTCATGGGTTGCGTAGTTTAGTTCGTGGGGCTTTAGCTGACGTGAGGCGTAGGCGATTACTTTGCCGTGTTGCATCAACATAGATCTGGAAGCCCTCTGTACCTGAGGGGAGTGTCAGAATCGGGGCTGATATCAGTCGGCTCTTTAGCTCTATGAATGCTGCTTCGCATTCAGGAGACCACTGGAACGTCACGTCCTTTTTAGTCAGGGCGGTAAGTGGTAGCGCAATCTTAGAGAATCCTTCCACAAACTTTCGGTAGTAGCCGACGAGGCCAAGGAAACTCCTGATGTCTGCTGCTGACTTAAGTGGTGGCCAGTCTCGTACTGCTCGTACCTTAGCTTGGTCCACCGCTACCCCGTTCTTGTTAACTGTGTGTCCAAGGAAGCCGACTTCTTCCATCCATAACTCACATTTGCTGAACTTCGCGAAGAGCGAGTGCTCCCTTAGCTTGAGCAGTACCATTTGGAGATGCCTGGAATGATCAGCTTTGCTCTTCGAGTAGATGAGTATGTCATCTATAAAGACTATCACGAAGTGATCTAGGAAGGGTTTAAACACCGTATTCATTAAAGCCATGAAGGCGGATGGAGCATTGGTCAATCCAAACGGCATTACCATAAACTCATAAAGTCCATAGCGGGAGCTGAAAGCGGTCTTGGGAATGTCTTCTTCTCGTACTCTGAGTTGATAGTAGCCGGATCTTAAATCCATCTTAGAAAATACGGACGTGCCTTGTAATTATTCGAACAATTCATCTATTCGGGGCAGGGGATAAGTATTCTGGACAGTGAGCTTATTCAGTTCCCTGTAGTCCACACAGAGACGCAGGGATCCATCTTTCTTTTTAACGAATAGCACTGGGGCTCCCCAGGGCGAGGTACTTGGGCGAACGAAACCGGCGTCAACTAGGTCTTGTAGTTGAATCTTGAGCTCGGCTAGTTCTCTCGGAGCCATTCGGTATGGAGCTCGGGACACGGGTCGGGCTCCATGTGTAAGTTCAATTTGGAAGTCCACTTCCCGTTGCGGGGGCAACCCGGGAAGGGATTCGGGAAAGATGTCCGGGAAATCCCGAATTATGGGTACTCTAGAGAGCACCTGCTCCATCTCGAAGTAAATTAGGTATACCTCGTCCTTCCGTCGGACTGCTTTCACTGTCTGTGCGGATGTTAAGATAATGCGGGTGACAGAAGGTATACCTGTTAGTGTGACGGACAACCCATTTGGGTTCTTGATGGCGGGCTAGTCTCCGAAAGACTAGTGCACGGCTAAACGACACTCTCTCACGATATCCCACACTCCAAACGTATTTGGGTAGAAACCTAACCACCTAGCCCGATGTCTTGCAATCACAAACCTATCGTCAGTACCAAGAGGATCCGACTAAAACAACGATCGAAAAGTAGTCGGAAGAACTCCCAAAAGGGTTGGTCTCCGGATTGCCGCAATCCACCAAATCGGAAAGGGATATCACATCACCTCGCGGATTTGAACTAGATCTTGCCAATCCTTCAAGGTCTCAAGAAATCGGAAGTTATTACGACCAATTCAAGCAAACGCAGCGAGAATAAACCTTTCAATGATTCCAAGGTTACACGCAAACTTGCCACCAAAAATGGAAAGAGAACACACAAAGTGGAGGAGATTCGTTACCCAACCGAGGAGATAACTAGGCGAGTCTCACGCCAAGGATCCACCGGAGTCGCACCGGAGGGGATATACCGCTTGCCTTCAACGGAGCCGCACTGAAGGAGATCTCTCGCCGAGAGAAGAGGGGTTGCACCTGGTTCGGCCGAACTTCACGAGGAGGAGGGCGTAGGGCGGCCGTAACAATCACGGGCTGGAGGGGAGACGGGCTAGCTGGGACTCACGGAAGGTGGAGGGGGAGGGACGACGAGTCTCACGCCGGAGTGCGAAGGAAGGCGGCTGCGTCGCACGGCACGCCGAGAGGGAGTGGGAGCGAACCCTAAGGGCGCTGGAGAAGGAGTTCTCACGACAGTTTTTTTTTGTTCTCGAAATTTATGATTCATTAATTCATTAATTGATGAGACCCACCTATATATAGTGGAGCCAAAATACATCAAAGCCATTCATAAAAGACATTAGATCCTAGACACTAATTATGCTAAGCGCAGTCCAGATTAGGCTAAATGCAGTCCACGTTAACATACAAGCTGAAATTAAACTTTAAAAATAAACGTAGTGGTAATCATAGAATAAGAGACTAATATTTAATATGTTTTTAAACGCATATTAAATATTAGTTAAGTGCGAGGCCGCAAGTCGTAGCGGCAGCGAGCGTTGCGAGCATGATCCCCTTTGTTGTTGCGCCTTAAGTCTTTTTCGGCGGTGGCGACTTCCTCGGTAACTTCTTCAATAGGTGGAGGCGCCGTCACATCAGCACGAGCAGTAGGAGTAGCACTACGAGCATGATGCGTAGGAGGCGGGCCTGCATCAATCCTCCCCCGGTCGAAAGCACTCATCACCGGTGAGTGGTCGTGTAAATAGCGTCGGAGAAGGTCCGCATCCCACTGGTGCAGGTCGTGCTCAGGAACCCAAGAATCATCCGAAGAAGAACGTCCCTTCCAACGAACCAAGAAGCGACGTGTAGGCCCGTCCGGTGTGTCAATCGTCTCATCATCCAAAATCCTGTCAGGAGAGGGCAAAGCATGGAAAGATCTAGCAAAGTGTCAGCATCAGTTGAAGATAAAACAGTATAATCTTCCACCCATGTGTCATCAGGCGAATCCTTGACACACTCATTCCTAACCCCACATAATGTAGAAGAAGACTCACTCAAGGAAGAAAATGCAGAAGTTGGTGGAAGTGGCATAGTATAGAGTGTTAAATCGAAAACATTAAAAATAGGAGAAATTCTCCAATCCGCAGGTAAGCTTACAACAACCGCATTACTTCCAATTTTCTTAATTACCTTGAAGGGGCCGTCTCTCCGAGGTGCCAACTTTTTCACGGTTCCCGAAGGTAACCGCTCCGGGAGTAATCGGACCAAAACCCAATCGCCAACATTAAAGTTGGACGGCCTTCGGTGGGCGTTAGCTTGTGCTCGGTAGACATCATATTGAGTGGTTAATTTCTCTTTAATACTTTTGTGGAGATCATGAACATGGTGAGCGAAATCCTGTGCAAATTGGCTTGATTTATATGAAGGCGGTAATGGTATCAAGTCAAGAGGCACACGAGCCTTATAGCCATGGACTATCTCGTTCGGTGACAAACCCGTCGACCTATTTTTTGAGTTATTATAGGCTAGTTGCGCATGAGGTAGGACCAAGTCCCAAGTACCTTTATGGTCACCCACAAGGCACCGCAATAAACCACCCAGACTTCTATTTACCACCTCCGTCTGGCCATCCGTTTGGGGGGGGGGGGGGGGGGGGGGGGGGGGTAGGCGGAGGAAAATACAAGGCGGGTGCCCAACAAAATCCACAGCGTTTTCCAAAAATAACTAGTAAATTTAACATCTCTATCCGACACGATGGACTTTGGAACACCGTGATGACCGACGACTTCCTTAAAAAACAATTTGGCGATATGCGAAGCGTCATTGGTTTTGCTACAAGGGACAAAATAGGCCATTTTTGAAAATCTATCTACCACGACCATGACGGAATCATGTCGACGCAACGTAGGTGTAAGGCCTAACACAAAGTCCATACTAAGATCTTCCCACAGGACGGAAGGGATAGGTAAAGGCGTGTAGAGTCCAACATTAGTCTTATTGCCCTTGGCCAATTGGCAAGTGCGGCAGCTACTCACGATCTTTCCTACAAATGTCTTCAATCTAGGCCAATAGAATTTTTCTTCTACTAACGCAATCGTCTTATCCCTTCCAAAGTGACCCGCTAGTCCACCGCTATGAAGCTCCAAAACTATAAAGTGTCGAAGTGATGAGGCCGGGATGCATAAACGGGAGTGCCAAAACAGGTAGCCATCCCTAAGGAGGTAGGCCGAAATAGTGGTGGGGGATTCCTGTTGGGCCTCGAGGTAAATGTCCTTAAAATCGGGACAAGTGACATATTCGCCTTGTATGCGCTCAAACCCAACGACCTTAACCTGCATAGTGGATAATAAAAGAGCCACACGACTAAGCGCATCCGCGACCCTATTTTCAGCCCCTTTTAGGTGCTTCAGCGTGAACGTGTACTCTTGCAAAAATGAGACCCATTTGGCGTGTCGGGGGCTGATTTTTGCTTGAGAATTGATAAAACGCAGCGCTTCATGATCGGATAAAAGGACAAATTCTTTAGAGAGTAGGTAACGTTGGAACCATAGTTTTTGATTTGAGTTAGGATCCATCCCTTTGGTCATAATTCATCTAATAACTTAGACCAAATCTCACTAAGATAAGAAAACTGATAATAATTTGAGTTAGGATTCATATTTAAGATTTAAGTTTCCATCTTAAAACACATCATAACTTAGATCAATTTCCTTAAGTAAGAAATCTAAGAAAACATCAATTAAATATAATGCGATCGAATCGGAGAAAATATAAATAATATAAAGCTCTCTGCGTTCGACGAATGTCGAACGACGCTCGACAAATTCCAGACAGCCAGCGCTCGACAAATTCAAGCTAGACATCGCTCGACAAATTCAAGCTAGACAGCGCTCGACAAATTCAAGCTAGACAGCGCTCGACAAATTCCCATCAGAACAACGCTCGACGAATTCAGTCAGAATAATCTCAGCGGCCAGGCATTCTCTGAACGGCGCTCGACAAACTCAAGCCAGCCAGCGCTCGACAAATATCCTTCAGAACAGCGATCGACAAAAAATGTTGTCAGCAAATATTCTTATTATACAGCTGTACTAACATTATTATATACTTGCTTTTCTGATATAGCCGTTGCAGGCAATAAAGTTTATAGCCGTTTGCAGATGAGTCAAAGACGGAAACTCCTCTTCCCAAGGAATAAAATTAAAGAGACTTTATCTCTTTCCCTATTCCCAGCAAGAATTCAAAAGCCTTCTCCAGATTATATATTGAAGAGAAGAGCAGAAAATATACATATAGACAGAGAGAAATAGAATATAGACAGAGAACACACAGATACAAAAAGAGGAAGATCTATTTTTGTATATCATTTTTCTTTTGCTAACATCTTCTTGCAGATCACATATATCCTGAGACACCAATCACAACTATTTGCTCAGGATCATCTCTGCTTAGGAAGAAAGGAGTGTTTGTACAATCAAGAGAAGGGGACTCTAGAACTGTCATCAATTTACATCAGACAGGGGGAGCTCTTCAACATCTTCATCAAGATCCATTCAACTTCAAATTAGGATCTTCATGAGTCTTCTCATACAGAGAAGAACAACAATTCTTTCTGTTTTTCTTTTATTCCTTTCCACCTCTTGTACAGGGTTATAACTCCCTTCAAAAGTTAACTCCCGGTGACAGTGCACCTTAGCAAAAACCTGCATCTTGGTTAGAACACCTTATCAACAGCTCACCTGGTGTGTGGACACCTTATCAAAATCACATTGGTGTGAGGGCACCTTATCAACAACCTCCCAGTGGATTCCTACCAGTGGGTAGAAGAGTAGATGTACCCAGTTGAGGGGAACTACTGTACATCTTGTGTCATCTGGATTGCTTTTTGTTTTATTTCCTGGGCTGTGTTTATTTAGATGCACTTTAACTGTTTGGTCTTATTACTCAGCAAACTCATTTATATGTACTTATATATATATATCATTTATTTTGGAAGTAAAACTTAAACAAGAGTTTTAAACAGATAAATAAGAACTAAATCTCTCCTTTCAGGTAATGCCGCCAATGTGCAAGGCTACGTACTACCGCATAGAATTCTCGGTCATAGTTGGAATAGTTTAGCTTAGACCCGGAAAGTTTTTCGCTAAAATATCCTATGGGGTGACCGTCTTGGCTAAGCACCCCTCCAATCCCAACTCCGGAAGCGTCGCAAGATAATTCGAAAACCTTAGAAAAATCGGGCAACTGAAGTATTGGGGCTTCGGTCATTGATTTGTTCGAAAGCACGCGCGGCGAATTTAGTCCATGTGAACTCGCCCTTCTTCAAACACTCCGTAATAGGCGCCATCACACTACTAAAGTTGCGAATGAACCGACGATAAAACATGGCTAAGCCATGAAAGGAACGGACGTCACGAATGGTCTTTGGCTCGGGCCAATCCCTAATAGCTTGGACCTTACTCTGGTCCACCTTAATGCCCTCTTCGCCAACGATGTATCCCAAAAACTCCACCTCTCGCGCATAGAAAATACACTTTTTAAAATTTAAGTAGAGGTGCTCCGATCGTAGCGTAGAAAAAACTAGACGTAGATGGGCAAGGTGATCATGAGTGGAGGTGCTATAGACTAGAATGTCATTGAAGTAGACCACCACAAACTTCCCCAGGTAGGGCTGGAAAGTATGGGTCATCATACGAGAGAAAGTGCTCGGGGCATTAGAGAGCCCAAATGGCATCACTAGCCATTCATACAAACCTTCTTTTGACTTGAAGGCGGTTTTCCATTCGTCGCCCTCTCGTATGCGGATTTGGTGGTATCCGCTGCGTAGATCTAACTTGGAAAAGATGGATGAACCTGCCAACATGTCAAGTATATCATCTAACCGCGGAATTGGGAATCGATATTTGACGGTGATTTTGTTGATAGCGCAGCTATCAACACACATCCGCCAAGACCGGTCCTTCTTAGGAGCTAAGAGGGCCGGAACTGCGCACGGACTCATGCTATGGCGTATGAACCCTTTGGATAACAAATCCGAAATTTGTTGTTGTAGTTCTTGATGCTCGGAGGGGTTCAAGCGATAATGAGGGAGATTCGGTAAAGAGGAGCCCGGGATAAAATCTATCACGTGTTGGATATCACGCATAGGAGGCAACTCCGATGGCAATTCCACTGGGTAAACATCTTTATATTCGTCCAAAAGGTCCCTCAACTCCGTAGGCAAACTATCCATCAAAGGCACCTCTTCTCTCGCGGCTAAACAAACTAACGCATACATCACGCCGTCTACAAATGAATCATGCTCAAACTCTCGCCTCCCAATCAGACTTAGACTCTTCTTTTCTACGGGCAATGTGGTGTCCCTGGATGAACTACCCGTGTCCTTAGGGAGGGTGGGCCTCAAAACCACCTTCTTACCATTGAATAAAAACTCATAAGTATTGGATCGTCCATAATGAGTAACGTCGTGGTCGAATAACCAGGGACGGCCAAGAAGGACATGGCAAGCGTCCATGGGTATCACGTCACACCAAACCTGATCCGAATATGATTTGATGCGGAGGGGAACTAAACAACGCTTACTAACTGGAAGTGAGGCCTTATTCACCCAAGAAACCTTGTATGGGTGTGGGTGGGGCTCCGCATTTAGGGACATGCGGGTAACCGCGCCCTCAGAGATAACGTTCATACAACTCCCGCAGTCTATGATCAGCTTACATAATTTATCCCCGCTCTTAAAAATCAAGGAGAATAAATTCGTCCTATTCCAATCATCTAAAGAGCGAGGGGTGGCAAGGATGCACCGCATAACCATGAGATGAGGGTCGTCTTCTAAATCACTTGGTACGCCCTCTATATGTAAGACCCCATTTTTTTTTTGCAAAAACCACCGGGTCTTAGGCCCAGAACCGCCGTTTTGCGGTGACACCTTCACTCGGGAAGGTCGCCACTACAAAATGCCGATCCTGCCGGCCAAATCGATCACGAAGAAAAGTACATTAAAGAAGACAAGTCCACAGAATCAACATGAAATATAAATGTCCACATGATATAACTGAATAAATGATTACAAGGGGTACAATAATAAAGGGCTCGTGCCCTATACATCATGTCCTCACTACAAGATCACTCAGAAGGTAAAACTAAAGCTAAACGCCACCGTCACTGAAACGGAAGCACCCAAACTAGTCTGACCCATCCATGCAGACTCT
Organism: Dactylorhiza incarnata; assembly: GCA_033032865.1. Classification (NCBI taxonomy): domain Eukaryota; kingdom Viridiplantae; phylum Streptophyta; class Magnoliopsida; order Asparagales; family Orchidaceae; genus Dactylorhiza; species Dactylorhiza incarnata. The sequence continues at coordinate 15,555,908 of JAWHQI010000007.1, forward strand.
GTGCTCCACTGGTGCTGCAACACTGAATGCTTCTTCTCCTTTGGCCTGCGATCGCTGCCTTGCAAACCACGTCTACGTCTTCGCCTTCGGCCTCCTGGTCGCTGAGCTGGTGGGGTTCCACTCATCATGGGACATCTGACCCGAGTATGTCCCGGCTGGTGACAATGGTAGCATGGCCGTGGGGCCCACCCTGTCGGATCCTGCTGCACCTGTTTCTCTCCCATTTGGTACGCCTAAACTATGGTGGTCGAACGACCGTCAGTCAAACTAGACTCAGTCAACAATCCCCCGCCCCTAAACCCGTGGCTCCTAGGCACCGAGCGGGGAGGAGTGAAAAGGAGGACCAAAGGCAGAGTGGAAACAAGCATGTGACAACTATCCTAAAGTAAGTACGGTAACAAGGTATTGTAGAGTAAATGATGAAAGCTAATACGAGTAAGCTAGAGTAAAGTGCATGTAAAGAACAGTAAGCAGTATACATAATGGTAAGTGAAGTCATATAAAAGTAACCATTGATTTATAGGAATGCGCATACAAACCTATAGACCAAGGGGTCGTTTAGAAGGGCCTACCGTATAAGAAGTCCCATAACCGACTTATACGTTAGGGGTAGATTGAATGCAATGTTTATGCTATGACATGCAAAGTATGATGTTATGCTATGTTCACATAAGTGCAACTCACCCACTACGACTCTATGCGCATAGACCTTTAGTTCCCCCTTTTTGGAGCGAGCTAGACTCCCAGGATACTCCCGTAGTGGCAAACGGAAGCGGTGGGTTGGGCCTCGCCCACCTCTAGGTTGGTATTCACACTACTTAACCTAGACCTATCGTACGCCTCCACAAAACTCGCAGAGCGTCTGCGTACTCTTGCTGACTGGACCGCCAGACTTTCAAGGCTAAGTGTAAAACAACACTTGCCGAGTCAACGTATTGACGTCGTTAGAACGATCGTCCAATACCGAAGACCCACCACCTTCAATGCACATGCAACATGTTCTACTTCCTACCTCTGAGCCATAAGCTCCCCGGGCTAACCTGCCCGCCATCAAACACCACTGAGTCACAAGCTCACCGGTCTTAGCAATCCGCTATCACCACCACCGAGCCTACCGCTCGCAGCATCAAACCAACTAAACTCCCGAAACCACGGGGTGTGTTATTAGTTAATGTCTTATTCCTATAAATTAGGGTTAGTCTTGAACTTCCCGAGGGTTACCCTGTAAGGGGCTCGCTACGGTACTAGGAACTACAATGGGATGACACCCCAAAGTTCCCTTTCCAAAGACACTTAGTATTATTGGTTACTACCCATAAGAAACCCTCTTAATGCTTTACCTGGTTCAAACCTAAGTGTTTTAAAGCACTAAAGGGAAAAGACGAACTTTCGTCAATCCCCAGAACGACCTACCCCAAGGGTGGCACCCCACTACCCTAGGACTCTTCAAACCTTAATTAACTCCAGGGATCCTCACATAGTCATATGATCACCATTAAACTCTCACATCTCCAATCAATATACCCCAATTTGACCTATAACCCCAAAATTGCCAATTTGCTAAACGCAGACCATCCTTAATGTTTTGATGCTCATAAAGGGAAGTACATTAAATAATCAACTCTATGACACAATATCTTTATTGGGGGTCCATGCTACTTATTTAAGGTCAATTCCAGAGTCTCACCATTTTCCCAACATTATTAATATTTAAAATAATTTTCCAAAAATACAACTTTCTAAGGTTTGAACTACAAGTGCACTCTTCTGACTTTCAATGCCTACCCAACTTTTTACATAAATCAAGGGTACCTAATAATCAGTAGATATGAATTTGTAGAGAATTCCAGCAAGATCCACTATTATTAAAAATTCCAAACCCATTTTTTTCCAATAAATTCCAAAGGAGGTACCCTCATATGATCTCCAAACCTTATGAAAATTTATACAGAGGTGACTCATACTAAAATATTCAGCCCTACCAGGTTTGACCATGTACCATAAAGGTTACAATTGTAATTTCCACCAAGGATATATTTGCAAATAATTCCAAATTGAACTAGAGGTACCAAAAATATTAATCCATAAATTATGAGAAAACATACTGAGGATTCATAATGGTATGAAATGTCATCCAGCAAAGTTTCATGCAATTACAGAAAACTAGCACCCTAAAATTGTTCATCCCAAAAATTGTCAACAATATGAATAATTACAATTTGGACCTCCAAAAGTTTTCCAATGGTTCTCATAGAATCTCCAGGTATTAATAACATCAAAACTAAGTTGGTGACAGAAGATGGTTAATCATTAAGTATTATTTCTTCCTAAATCCCAAAACCCTAAATATTTACAAATCTACCCAAGGATTTATTACCTAGGTTTGGCAACTCCAAACCCCACCAATTTCTCACAGTAGCATTCTATGGTCACCAAGATCATCTCCCCAAAATTTCAAGTCAAATCATTAAGGTTTGACCCCTCTTCCTTCATTGGCCTCTAATTGCACCCCTTTAGGGTTTAACCTAGGGTTGGGGTCAAAACTTCTCCAAATCCACCCAAACTTCTTGTGAGGGTATTATAAGACTCATAGAGCTCTGAGGAGTCCATTACACACCTCTCCAAGGACAAACACTCCCAAGTCCTTCACATGTCCTAAAGAGCACCCTAAGGCTAACCATTAGGGTTCAAGGGCACACTAAGCCCTAATTCCTCCAAAATTGCTCCTCGGGGTGTCCCATACATCCCAAGTCAGTGACCAAGGTCACCCCTTTCAATCAGTGGGAGGGAGCCCCTCCACACTCCAAAATTAGCTTAAGTTCACTTTTGCCCTAATATAACCCCTAAGCAAACAAAAGTCCAAGGGAAACTCCCTACTTTTCCCAAGTCCAAACTACTCACTATACTGGCCAGGGGTCAGTGAATGACCACCCAAGATCCTACCAACATTTGGTGAGGGGTGGGGTTCTATTGGGTACCTAATTGGGGTGCAAATAGCATTTAGCCCCTTTGCAAAATACTAGGGTAAACCTCCTCCAATGGCCACCAAATTTGGACCAAAGGTTGGCATGGGGGAGGGTGATGTGCACCCCAAATATGAAGCCAATTGGCTTTGTGGAAGAGTGGGGGCACTCACCCAAAGTTTTGCCTAAACCTAGGGGGCCTAAGGTTGTATTGGTGAATTACCCCACCAAATCAACTCCATAAATTATGAGATTTTAACCAGAGACCCTACTTACTCTCTAGGACCACCCATCCAAGTTTGGAAGGGTTTTGAGGTGTTTAGGGCACCTAATTAGGTCCCACAAGGATTATTGAACTTTTCCAAAAATTATGGGGAAGATTTCTCCAATCAATCTGATTTTTGGACATGACCTACATATGTATAAGACTAGCCTACACCCCAATTTTCAAGTCATTTGGAGTTCTAGATTGGTGTGGGCATCAAAAACAAGCTCTGATTAGCCTTATGGACAGACCTCACCAAAATGAGTGATGTACCCTAACCAGGGCTCCAAATCGAGTGAACTCGATTTTGTAGTAAACTAGACACCAGGGGCTCCAACTTTGATGTTGGACAAATTTTCCCTAGAAGCCCTTAAGTATTTTTAATAAATTAAATAAGCTGCAGCAGTTTTGATCACAGAAATTCATAAAAATACCTAAAAGGGAGCACGAATCTTGAAGTAAGATGGGTGGCTGCTGCTCATCTTCAAGCTCCAGCCAAGGCACGGGATTAGCCCGACCTGGAGCTACTTCCAGGCCATTTTCCGGCCACCACAGCCACCTCCCTGGCCGGCCACCACCACCACCACCTCCGTTGAGGTGGTGGCTATTGCCGGGCGGCGGCACGGCCGCCGGAGGGGCGGTTTCCGGCGAACTCAAGAGGGACGTTTTTAATGGAAATGGTGGAGAAATTTCTCCCAATCGGGCTCGTTTTGAGCCCGATTTCATCTATATTTTGATCCTAGATCTATGCACGAATAAGGAGGAGGAGGATCGGACCTTATTTGGTGTGATTCGTGGCTCCGTTTGTCGGCCGCCATTGTTCCTACTTGGAGCTTTGGGTGCCATGGAATCTCCTCCTCTGAGCACTGAAAGGGTCGGGAAAGTGGGGGTTTCAACTCCTTGAGAGCTTCTGAAGCTAATGGAGGCCTCAATTTAATGGGAGGAGGGCTCCATCAAGAGATCACCAAGTGACCCCTCCTCTCCCCCATGGCCGGCCACCCTTATGCCTCCCCCCTGCCTTCAATTCCTCCAGAAAACTCCTGGGTTAATTATCAGTCAAGCATGCTGGTTGACCACTCAATTTGGGCTTAGCCCAAAGGGATTGGGCTAGATTTTAGAGATTTGACCTAATTTGGGCAAGTTTGACTTTTGGTCAAATTGACCAATTGGGTGACCCTAGGATGGGGCTTTTGGGTCCATTGGATTCCAAATTAGGTTTAGAAACTACTGGTGGGGTCAATTTAATATGGTGGTGGTCAATTAGGGCACTTAGTGAAGAATTGCCATTTTGACCTAAAAAGGGCATTTTGGTCAATTTGCACCACTGGGGGTCCCATGATAGGGCTTTTAGGTCTACTAGGTTTCTTATGATATTTTAGACCTAGAGGAGTGGTCAATTTGGCATGGTGAGGGTTAATTAACTCTAATTAGGCTACTTTGACGAATTTAGGGTTAGGGTTGACTTTGGTCAATTTGGCCTCTTTGGTTGACCCCAAAGGGCCCTTGGTGCCCTGAGGGGGCCCTTAAAGGGTTAGGGATACTATGGTGGGGCCAAATGGTCAAGTTGAGGCCCTAAAGTCCAACCCTAAGCTTGGTCATTAGAAATTGCTATTTGCAGTCCAAGGCACTTTCAACCCTAATCTTGCCTAAGTTAAAGGGATTTCTACACTACCAAGGCCTTGTCATGACCTTGTCAAGATAGATTCACCTGGGGGGTCTAGCTGTCTGGGGGATGTTACAAATCCCAATAAACAAAAAAAAATTTCGTCCTCGAAATTCATGTTAGGCTTGCGGGGTTTTCACCGCGAGTGACTGAACGTAACATCCCCTAAGAGTCAAAGTTATTCCTGGCTCGAAGAGCACCGGCTATCTATGCCACACCAGCTCTAGTGGCTCCAAATTGTGCTCCTCCTGACCCTAATTTTACCACATGTCCTAACCTCTGGAATCTTCTTACGCCGCAAGACTCGCACCGTCGTATCATCTATCTTGACCGGGGTGACCTTGCTACCTTGGTCAATTTATCCTCAAACTTCCACTCTAACCTGGGCAGACTATTATGCCTCTAAAGTTTTCTCCTTACATTCACATTCTTGCTCTTTCAGGTACGTCCGAATAATCAATCATCTCTAATCTACAACTTTTCTAGTTCTTACTATTGATGGGAACTACTCAAATCGTCTAGCGTCCCAATCATCCTTAAATCTTAAATGGGGGTGCACTTGTGAACCTTTATGAGTATATGCTAACCAATCATAATGATAAGATGACTCCCGATCATTTCTACATGGAGTTTGATTCATAAGGGCAAAATTTCGGTACCCTAAGGTTTTTCACAAGTCAATTTCATCAAGGAAATATCACCACGTTTATTTCTCCAAAATCCTGTCACTTCCACTTATGCTAGTCTTGATCACTCTCAAATGGTCTTAAGCACGATAAACTTAGATCGTTCTTATCATAGTAAACTCGACACTAGATTCTAAATCCAATAAGTCATCGTCTAAGATCTCTGGTTATTTATCATCAAAGTTCACAAGGTATAAAGCTATTATTGTAGATAAAATTTTCAACCATGACAGAGCGTGATTTTTAACAAAATAAGTTGATCTCTTCCGAATTTCCCCCAACCACAAGAGCTTTCAAATTTAACTACAACTTGTAAGATCTAATTTCCGCCCTTAACTTCTATACTAGGACATCAACATCCTTAAATGATTAATCCTGGCGACTTTACATTTCCAATGATTCAACGAAGGTCAAGTTGTTGTTCGATCAATTATGTCTATCCATTGTCGTGGTACTTCTACCGGTCACCATTCCAAACATACTGTTACACCGTCTCATCTTCTTCCAAGTAACATCGAGTAAGATCGACTTCAAAATCATAGTGTCCATGACACAAAAATTTCTAACTTAAGTCTAAGGGAAATCCAAGTCCGTCGATAATTTGCCCAATAAACAAAAGGTGCGCCCCAATAAACAAAGGACAAGCCCCCAATAAACAAAAGATAAGCCCCAATAAACAAAAGATAAGCCACTATCTATTTTGGGCTGAGTACCAAGTTATATTCGTCCCAAGTATGCAAACAATTCTTAGGGCATACAACCTTAGACTTGGGGTTCTATCTTGGGGCTCATTGGTATGCTCCACACCTTAGACTCTTCTAGGTACCTTCTACGCAACCTTAACAGGGTCAATATTTGACCTAATCTCAAACGGGTCTCTTCTGAACTTGAATTCTTATCCAACCCTCGGTGTTTGTCGTGGTGGTTGTCTTAATGTAATCACGTCACGGATACGAGGATTGAGTCTACAAGTCTCACACCATTCTGCTTATGTGTCAATCTCTCTTTCTCTAGCCTCTTTTGGGCATCCCCGTACCTTCACCAAAAGTTATACTTACGATCTATTTCAGACTAGATCATGGTATAAATTGTCAAAGTAAGTCACGTGTCCTAGTGGGGTTGAGTCTAACTCATTGACTAAAAGACTATCTAAAGAGATCTTTGCAGCCAGAGGTATTTCCTGCTGGGGGCAGGGTTCCTCGCAGGCTACAAAAGAAAACTTGACACTCGTAGGGAAAATAACTATTAAGATTCAGTTAAAAGTGGACTTTTTCATGTGATTTCCCCATATGGGCACACCACTACTTCCGCTGCTTAGTTTGTCCTCAAACTAAACTCGCGCGGGGTGGCCCAGGGTTTGTGGACTTCTTTTCTTCGGATCGAGGTTTGCTTTGATACCACTTGTAAGACCCCATTTTTTTTGCAAAAACCACCGGGTCTTAGGCCCAGAACCGCCGTTTTGCGGTGACACCTTCACTCGGGAAGGTCGCCACTACAAAATGTTGATCCTGCCGGCCAAATCGATCACGAAGAAAAGTACATTAAAGAAGACAAGTCCAAAGAATCAACATGAAATATAAATTTCCACATGATATAACTGAATAAATGATTACAAGGGGTACAATAATAAAGGGCTCGTGCCCTATACATCATGTCCTCACTACAAGATCACTCAGAGGGTAAAACTAAAGCTAAACGCCACCGTCACTGAAACGGAAGCACCCAAACTAGTCTGACCCATCCATGCAGACTCTGTGCTCCACTGGTGCTGCAACACTGAATGCTTCTTCTCCTTTGGCCTGCGATCGCTGCCTTGCAAACCACGTCTACGTCTTCGCCTTCGGCCTCCTGGTCGCTGAGCTGGTGGGGTTCCACTCATCATGGGACATTTGACCCGAGTATGTCCCGGCTGGTGACAATGGTAGCATGGCCGTGGGGCCCACCCTGTCGGATTCTGCTGCACCTGTTTCTCTCCCATTTGGTACGCCTAAAATGTGGTGGTCGAACGACCGTCAGTCAAACTAGACTCAGTCAACAATCCCCCGCCCCTAAACCCGTGGCTCCTAGGCACCGAGCGGGGAGGAGTGAAAAGGAGGACCAAAGGCAGAGTGGAAACAAGCATGTGACAACTATCCTAAAGTAAGTACGGTAACAAGGTATTGTAGAGTAAATGATGAAAGCTAATACGAGTAAGCTAGAGTAAAGTGCATGTAAAGAACAGTAAGCAGTATACATAATGGTAAGTGAAGTCATATAAAAGTAACCATTGATTTATAGGAATGCGCATACAAACCTATAGACCAAGGGGTCGTTTAGAAGGGCCTACCGTATAAGAAGTCCCATAACCGACTTATACGTTAGGGGTAGATTGAATGCAATGTTTATGCTATGACATGCAAAGTATGATGTTATGCTATGTTCACATAAGTGCAACTCACCCACTACGACTCTATGCGCATAGACCTTTAGTTCCCCCTTTTTGGAGCGAGCTAGACTCCCAGGATACTCCCGTAGTGGCAAACGGAAGCGGTGGGTTGGGCCTCGCCCACCTCTAGGTTGGTATTCACACTACTTAACCTAGACCTATCGTACGCCTCCACAAAACTCGCAGAGCGTCTGCGTACTCTTGCTGACTGGACCGCCAGACTTTCAAGGCTAAGTGTAAAACAACACTTGCCGAGTCAACGTATTGACGTCGTTAGAACGATCGTCCAATACCGAAGACCCACCACCTTCAATGCACATGCAACATGTTCTACTTCCTACCTCCGAGCCATAAGCTCCCCGGGCTAACCTGCCCGCCATCAAACACCACTGAGTCACAAGCTCACCGGTCTTAGCAATCCGCTATCACCACCACCGAGCCTACCGCTCGCAGCACCAAACCAACTAAACTCCCGAAACTACGGGGTGTGTTATTAGTTAATGTCTTATCCCTATAAATTAGGGTTAGTCTTGAACTTCCCGAGGGTTACCCTGTAAGGGGCTCGCTACGGTACTAGGAACTACAATGGGATGACACCCCAAAGTTCCCTTTCCCAAGACACTTAGTATTATGGGTTACTACCCATAAGAAACCCTCTTAATGCTTTACCTGGTTCAAACCTAAGTGTTTTAAGGCACTAAAGGGAAAAGACGAACTTTCGTCAATCCCCAGAACGACCTACCCCAAGGGTGGCACCCCACCACCCTAGGACTCTTCAAACCTTAATTAACTCCAGGGATCCTCACATAGTTATATGATCACCATTAAACTCTCACATCTCCAATCAATATACCCCAATTTGACCTATAACCCCAAAATTGCCAATTTGCTAAACGCAGACCATCCTTAATGTTTGATGCTCATAAAGGGAAGTACATTAAATAATCAACTCTATGACACAATATCTTTATTGTGGGTCCATGCTACTTATTTAAGGTCAATTCCAGAGTCTCACCATTTTCCCAACATTATTAATATTTAAAATAATTTTCCAAAAATACAACTTTCTAAGGTTTGAACTACAAGTGCACTCTTCTGACTTCCAATGCCTACCCAACTTTTTACATAAATCAAGGGTACCTAATAATCAGTAGATATGAATTTGTAGGGAATTCCAGCAAGATCCACTATTATTAAAAATTCCAAAACCCATTTTTTCCAATAAATTCCAAAGGAGGTACCCTCATATGATCTCCAAACCTTATGCAAATTTATACAGAGGTGACTCATACTAAAATATTCATCCCTACCAGGTTTGACCATGTACCATAAAGGTTACAATTGTAATTTCCACCAAGGATATATTTGCAAATAATTCCAAATTGAACTAGAGGTACCAAAAATATTAATCCATAAATTATGAGAAAAATACTGTGGGTTCATAATGGTATGAAATGTCATCCAGCAAAGTTTCATGTAATTATAGAAAACTAACACCCTCAAATTGTTCATCCCAAAAATTGTCAACAATATGAATAATTACAATTTGGACCTCCAAAAGTTTTCCAATGGTTCTAATAGAATCTCCAGGTATTAATAACATCAAAACTAAGTTGGTTACAGAAGATGGTTAATCATTAAGTATTATTTCTTCCTAAATCCCAAAACCCTAAATATTTAAAAATCTACCCAAGGATTTATTACCTCGGTTTGGCAACTGCAAACCCCACCAATTTCTCACAGTAGCATTCTCTGGTCACCAAGATCATCTCCCCAAAATTGCAAGTCAAACCATTAAGGTTTGACCCCTCTTCCTTCGTTGGCCTCTAATTGCACCCCTTAAGAGTTTAACCTAGGGTTGGGGTCAAAACTTCTCCAAATCCACCCAAACTTCTTGTGAGGGTATTATAAGACTCATAGAGCTCTGAGGAGTCCATTACACACCTCTCCAAGGACAAACACTCCCAAGTCCTTCACATGTCCTAAAGAGCACCCTAAGGCTAACCATTAGGGTTCAAGGGCACACTAAGCCCTAATTCCTCCAAAATTGCTCCTCGGGGTGTCCCATACATCCCAAGTCAGTGACCAAGGTCACCCCTTTCAATCAGTGGGAGGGAGCCCCTCCACACTCCAAAATTAGCTTAAGTTCACTTTTGCCCTAATATAACCCCTAAGCAAACAAAAGTCCAAGGGAAACTCCCTACTTTTCCCAAGTCCAAACTACTCACTATACAGGCCAGGGGTCAGTGAATGACCACCCAAGATCCTACCAACATTTGGTGAGGGGTGGGGTTCTATTGGGTACCTAATTGGGGTGCAAATAGCATTTAGCCCCTTTGCAAAATACTAGGGTAAACCTCCTCCAATGGCCACCAAATTTGGACCAAAGGTTGGCATGGGGGAGGGTGATGTGCACCAAATATGAAGCCAATTGGCTTTGTGGAAGAGTGGGGGCACTCACCCAAAGTTTTGCCTAAACCTAGGGGGCCTAAGGTTGTATTGGTGAATTACCCTACCGAATCAACTCCATAAATTATGAGATTTTAACCAGAGACCCTACTAACTCTCTAGGACCACCCATCCAAGTTTGGAAGGGTTTTGAGGTGTTTAGGGCACCTAATTAGGTCCTACAAGGATTATTGAACTTTTCCAAAAATTATGGGGAAAAGTTCTCCAATCAATCTGATTTTTGGACATGACCTACATATGTATAAGACTAGCGTACACCCCAAATTTCAAGTCATTTGGAGTTCTAGATTGGTGTGGGCATCAAAAACAAGCTCTGATTAGCCTTATTGACAGACCTCACCAAAATGAGTGATGTGCCCTAACCAGGGCTCCAAATCGAGTGAACTCAATTTTGTAGTAAACTAGACACCAGGGGCTCCAACTTTGATGCTGGACAAATTTTCCCTAGAAGCCTCTAAGTATTTTTAATAAATTAAATAAGCTGCAGCAGTTTTGATCACAGAAATTCATAAAAATACCTAAAAGGGAGCACGAATCTTGAAGTAAGATGGGTGGCTGCTGCTCATCTTCAAGCTCCAGCCAAGGCACGGGATTAGCCCGACCTGGAGCTACTTCCAGGCCATTTTCCGGCCACCACAACCACCTCCATGGCCGGCCACCACCACCACCACCTCCGTTGAGGTGGTGGCTATCGCCGGGCGGCGGCATGGCCGCCGGAGGGGCGGTTTCCGGCGAACTCAAGAGGGACGTTTTTAATGGAAACGGTGGAGAAATATCTCCCAATCGGGCTCATTTTGAGCCTGATTTCATTTATATTTTGATCCTAGATCTATGCACGAATAAGGAGGAGGAGGATCAGACCTTATTTGGTGTGATTCGTGGCTCCGTTTGCCGGCCGCCATTGTTCCTCCTTGGAGCTTTGGGTGCCATGGAATCTCCTCCTCTGAGCACTGAAAGGGTCGGGAAAGTGGGGGTTTCAACTCCTTGAGAGCTTCTGAAGCTAATGGAGGCCTCAATTTAATGGGTGGAGGGCTCCATCAAGAGATCACCAAGTGACCCCTCCTCTCCCCCATGGACGGCCACCCTTATGACTCCCCCTGCCTTCAATTCCTCCAGAAAACTCCTGGGTTAATTATCAGTCAAGCATGCTGGTTGACCACTCAATTTGGGCTTAGCCCAAAGGGATTGGGCTAGATTTTAGAGATTTGACCTAATTTGGGCAAGTTTGACTTTTGGTCAAATTGACCAATTGGGTGACCCTAGGATGGGGGCTTTTGGGTCCACTGGATTCCAAATTAGGTTTAGAAACTACTGGTGGGGTCAATTTAATATGGTGGTGGTCAATTAGGGCACTTAGTGAAGAATTGTCATTTTGACCTAAAAAGGGCATTTTGGTTAATTTGCACCACAAGGGGTCCCATGATAGGGCTTTTAGGTCTACTAGGTTTCTTATGATATTTTAGACCTAGAGGAGTGGTCAATTTGGCATGGTGAGGGTTAATTGACTCTAATTAGGCTGCTTTGACCAATTTAGGGTTAGGGTTGACTTTGGTCAATTTGGCCTCTTTGGTTGACCCCAATGGGCCCTTGGTGCCCTGAGGGGGCCCTTAAAGGGTTAGGGATACTATGGTGGGGCCAAATGGTCAAGTTGAGGCCATAAAGTCCAACCCTAAGCTTGGTCACTAGAAATTGCTATTTGCAGTCCAAGGCACTTTCAACCCTAATCTTGCCTAAGTTAAAGGGATTTCTACACTACCAAGGCCTTGTCATGACCTTGTCAAGACAGATTCACCTGGGGGGTCTAGCTGTCTGGGAGATGTTATACTATATCTGACTCATCTGTGGCCTCATAGATATAATCAGGCCCATCATCCGTATGCTCAACTAGTGCTAAAGCTCGAGTTTTGGTTGGGCACTCCATAGCGTAGTGGCCGGTGACTCCGCACTGATAACACGTGGCCCTATCTTTACTAATTTTTCCCACGGGAATGCGCTCCCCGGACGGGTTTCTAGTGTCCCTAACGGTGATGACAATGTTGGATGAGTCCTTGGTCTTGAATTTACCCTTATCCTTATAGGTGGAGGTGGAGGTAGTGGTCGCGGCCTTGCTCTTATAGGAGCTGTGCTTGGCCTTGGACTTGGAGGCGAGGTGTTTCTCGATATCAAGGGCGGCGTTGAATGTAGTGTTTAGGTCTGTGTGACCGTAACGCAAAAGCTTCCTTTGGATATCATAACTAAGACCCTTACGGAACCTGGATAACGTGACCTCGGGCATCTCCTGGACCTCACAACGGACCATCTTGTCCTTCAGATCGCCCATGTAATCGGCGACAGACCGCTCGCCTTGGCGAAGGGTGGGTAGATCATCAAACATCTGGGTGCGATGATAAGCGGGGACATATTGGTCTTTTAAGAGAATTTTCATGACAGCCCAACCGATCGGAGGGACACCATCTACGACTCCTAAGCGACGCTCCTCATTTAGCTAAAATACTTTGGCCCTACCCGTAAGCTTCATCCGAGCGACTTGGACCTTTTGCTGGTCCGCCAAGTGATGCCACTCGTAGTAGCACTCCATGTCTAACACCCAATTCAGGAAGACTTGGGGTTCTCCTAACCCATCATAGGTGGGGGCGTTAATTTTTATGGCGCGGGTGAGATCGACTTCTCGTTCCTGGCGATGAGGTGGTGGTCGATCACGCTGTGGTAGCTCCTCATGTACGTCTTCCTCGTAGTGTGGTGCCCTATGACCTCTAGGTGGGGTGCGAGCGCGGTTCGGCGGACGATTATCCCTAGGAGGTGAAGGGGTACGATGGGCCAACAGCTGGGTCAACATGTCCCGCAGCTCTCCTAACTGTTGATTCATATCATCCCGAAGGACATCAACAACAGTGGGGTTTGGAGGAGTTTGCCGTTCGTCGGCCATACTTGACGAGGACGAAGCGTGATAGGGGAGACCGGATCTAGTGGGCATGCGACGGTACAAGAAATATTTTTTTTAAATTTTATAGAAAAATAATTTTTTTTCTTAGGTGCACACGCGAGATCTAGTGTGAAACGAGTGGACCGTGGCCAAGTTAAGAAATTGGGCAACCTCGCTTTGATACCAAATTGATGGCGGGCTAGTCTCCGAAAGACTAGTGCACGGCTAAACGACACTCTCTCACGATATCCCGCACTCCAACGTATTTGGGTAGAAACCTAACCACCTAGCCCGATGTCTTGCAATCACAAACCTATCGTCAGTACCAAGAGGATCCGACTAAAACAGCGATCGAAAAGTAGTCGGAAGAACTCCCAAAAGGGTTGGTCTCCGGATTGCCGCAATCCACCAAATCAGAAAGGGATATCACATCACCTCGCGGATTTGAACTAGATCTTGCCAATCCTTCAAGGTCTCAAGAAATCGGAAGTTATTACGAACGATTCAAGCAAAACGCAGCGAGAATAAACCTTTCAATGATTCCAAGGTTACACGCAAACTTGCCACCAAAAACGGAAAGAGAACACACCAAGTGGAGGAGAGTCGTTACCCAACCGAGGAGATAACTAGGCGGGTCTCATGCCAAGGATCCGTTGGAGTCACACCGGAGGGGATATACCGCTTGCCTTCAACGGAGCCGCACTGAAGGAGATCTCTCGCCGAGAGAAGAGGGGTTGCACCTGGTTCGGCCGAACTTCACGAAGAGGAGGGCGTAGGGCGGCCGTAACAATCACAGGCTAGAGGGGAGACGGGCTAGCTGGGACTCACGGAAGGTGGAGGGGGAGGGACGGCGAGTCTCACGCCGGAGTGCGAAGGAAGGCGGCTGCGTCGCACGGCACACCGAGAGGGAGGGGGAGCGAACCTAAGGGCGCTGGAGAAGGAGTTCTCACGGCATCTTTTTTTTGTTCTCAAAATTTATGATTCATTAATTCATTAATTGATGAGACCCACCTATATATAATGGAGCCAAAATACATCAAAGCCATTCATAAAAGACATTAGATCCTAGACACTAATTATGTTAAGCGCAGTCCAGATTAGGCTAAACGCAGTCCACGTTAACATACAAGCTGAAATTAAACTTTAAAAATAAACGTAGCGGTAATCATAGAATAAGAGACTAATATTTAATATGTTTTTATACGCATATTAAATATTAGTTAAGTGCGAGGCCGCAAGTGGTAGCGTCGGCGAGCGTTGCGAGCATGATATCCTTTGTTGTTGCGCCTTAAGTCTTTTTCGGCGGTGGCGACTTCCTCGGTAACATCTTCAATAGGTGGAGGCGCCGTCACATCAGCACGAGCAGTAGGAGTAGCACCACGAGCATGATGTCTAGGAGGAGGGCCTGCATCAGTTCTGGAGGTGGATCTCCCGAGTTGAACGGTTAATTTGGGCGCTGTGCTCGGCCAACCAGTCCATCCCTAGAATGATGTCGAATCCGGTTATCGCCAAAACGGTCGCGTTGACTTCGAATTCTATTCCTCCTAGCATTGCTTGGAAGGAACACTTTTCTGTGGACGTCATATCTGATCCATCCGGGAGTCGTATTCGTATTGACATCCCGGATGATCGTATAGTGTTTCCCTTGTCATCGATGAAGTTTTGTGCGACGAATGAATGCGTGTCACCGGTATCGAATAGCGTTTTAGCGGGATGACCCTCTACCAAAAGTAAACCTGATAATATATATATACCATGATCATGAGTTTTTTACAAATATACAGGAGTTGAGATTATACATGCTACACAAAAGGTCATAACATAGATATATAACTATAACATCCTTCTAGGATATCGAAACTACTGAAAATAGATACCTATCACTACATCTGGAGTAGGTCCGTGCTGAAGATCTAAGGCGTATGCCTCGAGGGGTGCTGCTCTGCCCTGCCTGGCCTGGCCTCTCCTTCCTGCAGGCTGTCCTTTGCGTCCACCTCGTCCTCGTCCTCTCTCTGCGGCTCCCTGCACGGCTCCTAGGCCGGGCCTACCTACCGCCTGAGGGCAAAAAGCTCGTATGTGCCCGGGCTGCTGACAAAGGTAGCAGTTCCCTGCGAAGGGAACATCTCGTCGTGCGGCTGGGGCGGGCTGAGGTGCTGGGGCTGGTGGTGCTGGGGCTGGAGGTGCCGGTCGAGGCGGGGGTGCCTTCCTATACGGCTGGTGACGCTGACGCTGTCTCCTAGCCTGGTCCTGTCTGCATGGGCCTACTCCTCTCTCTCGGCCCTGAGTCCGGGGAACACCCACGTGTCCCCTCCGCTGCTGGGCCACCATCCGCTGATCCATCTCTAGAGCGGTGGCGTGTGTGGCAATCGTGTGGAAGGATGCCTGAGAAATCATGATCAGGGCCTGACGGAGATCGTCTCGTAATCCCCGGTAAAATCCGGCCGCCCTGTCCCTATCCGTACCTGCTAAGGTCCCGGCGAAGCAGGCCAAGTGGATAAACTCTCTCTGGTAGTATGGAACCGTCCTATCTCCCTACCGGATCTGCAGGAACCGCTCCTGGAGTGCCATCCGGTCCGTATCTGAAATGAAGTGCTCTAAAAAGGCTTCTGAGAACTCCCCCCAGAGGATCGTGCTGAGTGGTCTCCCTCTAAATGTAGTGCGGCTGGCGGCCCTACACCAATCTCGGGCATAGCCCACTAGCATGGTCACCACCAAGGACACTACGGCTACGGCGGGGCACATCATCCCGACTAAGAGCTCCTCTACCCTCTCCACCCACTCTTCGGCCTGAATGGCTGACTCGGTACCTCAGAAGCTGGGGGGCCTTAGCCCCCGGAATGTCGTCAGGAGATCGGTGGGTACGGTGGCCTGCTGGGGTGGTCGTAAGGTGGCTGTCTGGAATGCGGCTAACAAAGCTATCAGGGTCCGTCCTAGCTCTGTATCCCCAAACGGGGCTGCGGCTGGAGTGGCTGGGGCTGGTGGTGGAGTGGTAGGGTAGTACTGATCCAAAGAGGAGGACCTTCCGTTACTCGACTCCGGTATCTGGAGAAGTAACCAAAACGAACATCAGTACTTGCAAAAATAAGGGGATTTTGCAGGACTGAAATGAAAAGAAAGCGGAAAGCGTGCTGGTGTACTACCGTGCAGTCTCGAATCCTTAACTTTAAACCTAAAGGGTCCACCAGGCTTCCGCTGCGTGGTTCGTCCCGAACCAAGAAACGGAACCGGGAACGGGAGGATCGAAAGACTGCCCCATGTGGTCGGATCGTGGTAGCTCTGATCCATTTGTAAGACTCCCCTCCCCAATCCTAAACCGGGTTCAGGGAGGGGGGATCTTACTGCCGAAGGATGACCACTTAGCGCTTTCCGGGTGGCAACATCTCACCCTCTTAAGCACCGAGCGGTCTCCTTGTCAGGCACAAGAATCACAACATCACATCAGAACGCATAGCGGAAGCAATCGAAAGACAGAAAATCAAGCACACAGCTTATATTTACATATTTAAACAGGGCCGAAGCCTAATGTTTACAAACACTGCCTCGGGGGCTACATTGACTATAATAAAAGACACTAGGCTAGTCCTATACTCTGGGACTCACGTCTCGGAAGATAGGGGTGAGGCTGGGGTAATCGAACGGGCCATCTCCAAGGCTGGTATCTCATCCTGTGGTGCGAGGGCTTCGCGCTGTCCCATCTCCTGTGATTGGTTATAAGAAATAACCGTTAGTCACAGAGCTAAGTAGAAAATACATCCCCTCCCCGGATCCATATCCAGGGGGCGGCTAAAGGACAGAAATAAATAGCTGAAGCAAGGAAGAGAGTTAGCAACAGGTATGCACATATATATAAAAGGGGCTCCTGCCCTATTATCCATAATCGCACCGAATAGTAAATACACAACACTATCTCGCGCATATACGCACCCAGGTATTCAAACCTGTACACACACAAAAACCCTGTGTCGACACAGTTTAGACCACTTTATTTCAAGCAGGGGAGCTAACCCTGCGGGCCTCACCGATGTGGCCGTAGGTGACAGTGGCCAGTCTTATCACTCAGGCCCTCCCGTACAACTTGGTGTACCAATTGGATGTGAGCGACATCCGGCGAACCGATTTTTAGGCCGACCAGCGGAGGCAAAATTGCGGGTTTGGAGTGGAGATAACCCGCTGCGCACATCTCCCTGTCGCCATGAGTCGTCAACCCTACCACACCGATACGAACGGTCTGTGTGCGTGACCGACCCGCCACTTTCAAATAATCTTCAAAACTTAAAGCGAGCGCTTTAAAACTTGACGCGTCACTCTAACTCGACCGGTCACGCAACTTTTGATCGGGAGGTTCAGCGGTATGAGGGCTCCTTATTTGGGGCTAACCTGGGAGGAGGGGCTTAACTCCGGGTTTTCCCCAACTAAGACCTCGCAGAAGGGAGGATAAGCACCGCTTGCCAGCGTAGGGCTGCAGTTAGCACCAAAATATGAATAAGTGCAGCAACAAAAATAGGCCGAAAGCAGAGGCCATAATATCAGCAGAAAATTAGGCCGAAAGCAGAGGCCATGATATTAAGCAGAAAATTAGGCCGAAAGCAGAGGCCATGGTATTAAGCAGAAAATTAGGCCGAAAGCAGAGACCATGGTATTAAGCAGAAAATTAGGCCGAAAGCAAAAGCCATGATATTAAGCAGAAAATTAGGCCGAAAGCAAAGGCCATATTATCAAGACCAGTGCGAGACTGGAGAATTGAAAGTACCGAAAGTAAAGGCAGGGGACCAGTACGAGACTGGATTTAAAGAAAAGTACATAAAGTAAATGCAGGGGACCAGTACGAGACTGGATTTAAAGAGAAGTACAGAAAGTAAATGCAGGGGACCGGTACGAGACTGGATTTAAATAGAAGTACAGAAAGCAGTAAATAAGTAAATGGTTAGTAGTCCAATCACTACATAAGAGGAGGCTTCAACGTCGACTCTGTTTATAAGAGGAGGTTCTGCTTTCTCCCCGTTCATAGGGGTTCTACTCCGTCTCGGGAGTTTATTTACATTTCATGATATTTTTAGTAATTCCTCCTTTGTCGTGGATCCGTTCTTTTATAATTATTCCGACATTATTGGAGTGCGGCGTCGCACCGCGATTTCGTCCCGAGTTTTGCGTCGATATTCTTAACTTTGTCGATTCCTTAGATCGATACGCGTAATCTTTTTTATGCGTTTAAAAATTATACGTCGAGAGGACGTCGATTTATTTCGATGAGTTTCGCTCCTTTTCGGGCGTTTATTTTGCTTGCAAAATACTTTTGGAGGACCAAAATAAGAGGCCACGCCTCCCAATTTTAATAGTAGTTGTAAAACACCCTTAATTAGGGCCTATAATTTTTGGTGATTTTTTCCAACTCATTTGGGCTTTTATTTCCTTAAAATGAACCTTATATATAGGTTTAAAAATAGTAAAATTATTCCTAAAATTCCCAAAAAAATTCTGGAGGTGCCCCTTAGAGCGGGGTACATTTTCCATTCAGGAATTTTTTTCTGAAACTGCCCCATTTTTCCTCAGAAAAATGGGGAAGAAAAGGAGCAGTTGGGGTGCGGTTAGAGGAAGGGAGAAGGCGCAGGGGTTTTGCACCTTGCGCCCTCCCACGGCCCCCACAGCGGATCTGTGGCGGATCCGCTGTGGGAGGCACACAAGTTGAGGCGGGGGGAGGGGGGGGGGGAGGTGGCAAACGAGGAATCAGGAGCCGCCCGATCTCCTAGGGGAGATCGTGCGGCTCCCGATAATTGATCGGGAGGCGGCCGCTGCCGCCGCCGGGCAGCGGCCGGCGGGGTCCGGCGCCGCCCCCGGTCGGTGCGCCGGGGGCCAGCGACCACTCCGGTGGTGGTCCGGCGGCTTGGCGCCGCCGCCACCGCCGGGAGTGCTGAACGAAGGGGACGGGAGGCAGTGGCGTGGCCGGAATGCACCATGCATGCTTGTCGCGTCGCCATCTCCGCAGGGGGAGTGCCGGTGCCGCCCCCGGTCGGTGCGCCGGGGGTCGGCGACCACTCCGGTGGTGGTCCGGCGGCCTGGCGCCGCCGGACCCCACCGAAAACCTGAGCAGAAGGGGGGCGGGGAGGCGCGGCACAGCCTCCATGGGCCATGCAACTTACTGCGCAGCCGCCTCCTCGGGGAGGGCCCTCCCTGCCGCCCCTGGTCGGGGCGCCGGGGAGGGGGCAGACCTCCGGCGGGGGTCCGGCGGCCTGGAGCCGCCGGCCGCCGGCGGGGGTGGTGGTTTTTTTCTTACAGGAAAATAGAGGAGGGGGAGGAGGCTTCGGGCGCCACCGAGGCTGCGTCCTCCGGCGGCCCAGCCGCCTCCCCTTCGTCGGCGCCAAGGTCCCCGAGTGGGGACCTGCTCCCCCAGCGCCACCACCAGCGCTGGGGGGGGGGGGGGTTGGCTTCCACGGCCAGCCTCCTCCCCGAGGCTTGCAAGCCTCGGGGTGGTGCTGGCGGCACTCCGGCGACGGGGAGGGGTCGGCTTGCCTCCGGAAGGTAAGAAGGAGGAGGGGGGAGGTTCTACCTGTGATGGAGGGGGAGCTCGGGAGGTAGAGGGGTGGCCGGCCATGGTGAGGAGGGAGGGTGGCGACGGTTTGGTTGGGCAGGGCTCCGGCGAGGTGGCTGGCTGGGCTTGCTGGCAGGGGAGGAGGAGGAGAAGTTGGGGGGGGGGGGGGGGGGGGGGGGTAGCTTGAGGGAGGGTCCGAGTCCCCCCTTTATATAGGGAAGGGGGAGACCTCCCCCCCCCCCCCCCCCTCTCCTCCTTTCCCCACGTGGGGTTAAGGGAGGGTGAGTGGGGGGGGGGGGATATTTTCTCCCCCTCCCCTCTCTTCTCTCTCTCCTGCCCACTTTGCCCCAATAGGGGGGTTGCCTATTCATGGGCAGCCCCCTCCTTTGGGTGAGGGGCTTCTCTCCCCCCCCCCCTCTTTCTTTTCTTTTTCCAATAATTTCAAGATGGGGGTGGGGGAGTTTGACCAAGGTCAACCTAGGACGGGGTCCTCCATGGTCCTGGGGTCCATTAAGATTTGTCGGGGTTGATGCCGGGTTCGTGCGCTTTATTTTTCGTGTGTTGCACTGAGGTGGTCTGCATAGTCCTAAAATGGCATACCCTCCATACGACCTCGAATCGAGGCGCAATGAATTCTGTTGCGCTTGTATTGTTCATACGAGGCTAATGGAACTGACAGAGGTCAATTCGGGGTTCGTACGGTCACTATTCATAATAATAAGGTAGTGGCGCGCTACGACACCCGAAATGGTCATTTTCTCCAAACGACCTCGGATTGAAGTGCAACGAATTCCGTTGCGCTCGTATTGTTCATACGAGTCTAACAGAACTGACAGAAGTCAATTCGGGGTTCGCACGCTCACTATTCATAATAATGAGTTAGTGGCGCGCTACGACACCCGAAATGATCGTTTTCTCCAAACGACCTCGGATCGAAGTGCAACGAATTCCGTTGCGCTCGTATTGTTCATACGAGTCTAACGGAACTGACAGAAGTCAATTCGGGGTTCGTACGGTCACTATTCATAATAATGAGGTAGTGGCGCGCTACGACACCCGAAATGGTCGTTTTCTCCAAACGACCTCAGATCGAAGTGCAACGAATTCCGTTGCGCTCGTATTGTTCATACGAGTCTAACGGAACTGACAGAAGTTAATTCGGGGTTCGTACGGTCACTGTACCCCAATGACTTAGTTGCAGCGCGCAACACCACTTAAAATGGTAGTTTTCTACCGCTCAGGCCTACTTTTATTGGGCTCACTAGGGTCTAGTGGCCCAATAAAAATTGGGATGTTACAATTATAAACTGAATAACTCACAATTTTGAAAACGTGTCGACACGAGGTTTTATTATGTGCGAATTGAAGTGTGTGCACACGAATGAAATGAATGAAATATGATAACCCTTCGGGGTGGGCCTTTTGGCCCTAAGGAATGAAACATGATGAGTCATGTAAAGGAAAGAGGAAAAAAGATTCAAATCGCCCTTAATATTACCTAAGGAACGAAACATTCAAAAAAATACTGATTTAAAAGGTTATACGGGTACATTGATAAATGCTTATGAACATGAAAAGTGACATGATGTTATGTATTCGCACTGCTTCCATGATATAGAAACAGTTATGATGCTTACTTATACTGATTCCATGATATAGAAACAGTTATAATGCTTACTTATACTGCTTCCATGATATAGAAACAGTTATGATGCTCACTTATACTGCTTCCATGATATAGATACAGTTATGATACTTGCACTGCTTACATGTTCCAGAACTTATATGAAGGCTATTGTTTGATAGCTGCTTATTGTTTTATGATTACTAACATGTTCATATAGTTATATGCTTCATAAGTTCACTGCTGAGACAGAAAATGGTTAGTATGTAAAATATGTTTTGAAATGCGTAAGTTTCTAATTTTATACAGCAATGAAAGAGGTATATCCTCACTTAGTCATATTTTTATGACTAAGCCCATCGTCAATTTTGTAGGTAACGGAAGTGACTTGGGGTTACGCAAAACCAAAAGAACTGATTATGGTAGGATAACGAAGATTCGACGAATAATTTAAGGTATGAGAGTAAAATTTTTATTATGTGTTATTATTTTGTATTCACCAGCCTTACTTCAGCTTAGGACATATGTAATGAACATAGCTTAGATACAGATGTATGTGGGGTCCAAATAGGGGTCTCACAATTTGGTATCAGAGCCAGGTTTTGAAGAAGTTCGGTTGTAGTGAGTACTGAATAAGTACACATGATATGTATGTGAGAAGATTGTTTATCGACAAATTGTCTAAATCGAGTTACGTTGAAGAGGTTTAAAAGGTATTCATGAAAGGATAGAAAATAAATGTATTTTACACGAACATAAAGTGAAATGAAGTCAAGTAGACATTGATATTGTTATGCGTGCATGAGTCAACCTAAATGTTTCCAAAGAGAAATATTTTCGTATTATTTGCGTTAATTACCTGGAATAGTTGAAAGATGAATGTATTTAGCATATGAAGAAAGACGGAGATATGTAAAATGATTGAACATGTAACGAAGGGTGTCTAAAAATGTACAAGGAAAACATGTACAAAGAAAAAGAAATATGGTTACAATTACAATTATTTTCAAAGTATGTCGTTTCCATATCATGTAATGACTTCAAGACATGAAAACAAGTGATGCGTTATAAGCTATAAATAAAACTGAGGTTGAGATAAAGAATGATAAAAAGGAAGTTGCAAATGACAACAACATAAATATGAAAATACGTTGCTACAGAAAAGACAGTCTACTGACACCAGATGTAATTGTAAGTAAGAAACAAATTCTTCATACGTGAAATTAAGCAAGGATGAAAGTAATATTACAAAGCTATGAAATTATAACGATAAAATAAATATATATCACATTGTACTTTCATGACTTGACATAGTGGAAATGGACTGGGTGAAACTATCATTTCTAGTTTATGGTATTATGGTGGGAATCAAAAAGGACATTATCGTTATAAGTTCTATATATGACTTACTTTGCATTTCAAGAATGATTATTTATACAAAGTAGACAAGTATAACATTTATCGACAAGATTTACTATGGTCAAAACATTCTGACATGATCGGTTGCGTCATATAGAACATTAGCAAATACTTGAGATAACTATTTTGTTTCCAAGAATTAGTTCGTCTATGTGTAAAAGCAAGTAGTATCTTCGCAAAGTAAATTTATATGAATGTGCATAAAGTGTGACATGTTAAGACTGACACATTAAAGTGAAGGTCAGTAAACAGTAAAGTGAAGGTTGATTGTGTTACAAGCTTCAACTTAACAACAATACCCAAAAGGAAGGATTCAATGCTTATGCTAAGTATTGAATTAGGTTCCTTTCAAAAAAAAACCATTCGATTATGATAAGTAAGGATAAAGAAGACGCATAATCTTGACAAGCATGAAATGAATTTGCTACATAAGACGAGAAGATGAAAAGAAGATATCGTAGTATAAAGGGAGAAAGATGCCAATAAGTTTTATAAACAATTTACAGTGAATGAAGCAAGAACTTTGCGGGTTTAATTTAGTTTTAGAATGATAAGTCAATAAATGAGAAGTCCATAAATGAGAAAATATATTATGTTTAGATGAAATGACAAATATCAACATAGAATTAAGAACTAAATGGCAATGTTGTTGAAGGAAAAGCTACTAATAGTTGATGTTCTTGTGGTATCATCGAAGACGTATGTATGATAGAGACGAATCACCCGATCCCTCATATGGAGTTACTAATATAGTGTTTGCGATAAAAAGAAAATATAAGTGATGTCTAATGGGGAAATGTCAAATGAGCATAAAATATATTTTCTCTCAGATGAACGTATCACCTTGATAACGAAGGCACATGAAGTGTATCTAATATAAGATGACTAACAGTTGCAAATTATTTGTTAAAATGACAATAGTCTTATACTTATGTTGCATCAAAGTAAAGGAAAAATAATACCTGACAGTGGACAAGTGAATGAAGAATGCACAGATAAAAGACACGAATGTTTTCAATAAGCCCGCTTAAATATCCGTAGTAAGTTTAAATAATGACATTCGATGTAAAAGCTATGAAAACCATATGAATTATAAATAAAGATCATGAAATACTTATTGCTAAGACAAAAAGGAGAATGTTAAGATGGGTATGTAACATTGAAGGAAATGAATAAGCAAAGTAAAGACTATAATGAATTATAATTTCACTTTCACTCTATATAATATATCTTGGATTTCGGCCGAATCGTTGATATGTTATATGAATTTGAAAGGGGTGTTACAAAGATAATGTTAGAAAGATGAAGGAAAAGAAACAAGATAAAGAATTACAACATGGTAAATATTGACCCTTAGTTCACAAAAAGTTTAAGGGGTTGAAAAGTTAACTTCGAGTTACACATCATATTTTGTTGTCATGGAGACACTGTTAAACGTCCGTAGAAAGGTTCCATGACAATATTCATTGTCAAAGCTTCGAGATCATTTGCAAGCCATAGTTAAGGAAAGGAATGTGGATTGAAGTGTATCTTCGTCTTATATGGCATATAACTGAAATAAGGTCACCAAATACGTGGTTTCGCTATTATGTTCTACAAGAAGTGTGGTATATGACTATGAATAATGAATATCTGAAAGGTGCATAGGAAGGAAATGACATAGGATGTAATTGACATAGGCATTGATTGATATATGAAGGAATTGACATAACAAGTAAATGAATTGTGAATGAGAATGAAAATATGATAAACAAAGTATGTAAAGAAGACGAGATAAAAATACAATTGAATACACGGATACACTATGTAATATTATAGGAAACTTGAAAATTTAAATTTTCTACAAGGAACGAGAATAATAATGAGTGATGACATGGGCGTAGGTAAAATGGTAACATGAGAGATCGCATTGTGCATATCATGTTATGGTTTACGAGTAGTTGCAAATGATAAGGTAAATCGTCAATATTCCGTGAACGTGAAAAGTAAGATATCATTTGATATACGGCTAAAGAGAAATGTCCAAACAGTGAACGAAGAAAGAAATATGATAGTGTTTCACGACAATGTTTTATTGAAGAATGTACATGTTTCATGAAAAAATTCCGTTTCTTGTTCATTGTGGCGGTTTGTCAATCGCTTTAATTCTAGGAGTTCGGAACACGGGAAAGCGAGCAAAGGTTTGAATGCAAGGAAAAATAACTAATATAATTTGATAATGTGTTCTATTTTCGAGGACGAAAATTCCTATAAGATGGGAAGAGTTTGTAACGGCCCACAACGTGGAGTGACCCAAAATGGATAATAAATTGTAATAAAAGTTTATCCCCTATGATGAAAAAAAATCAGTGTTGATTTTCTGTTGTAACGTATTTGGATTTAGAGTTATTTGCTTTGTATTACAATATGAAAATATAGCTCACATTTTGGACTGGTTTGGTTGGGTATAATGGTTAGTTCCGTTATACATGTTATTGATGATATAAGCATAAAGATTGTGCACATTGGGGTGCTAACAGAGGGCATTAGTAAAGTGAGTGTGCTAATAAATGATATGGGTAGGCACCTTGGTGTGCCAATAAGTAAAATGGTTGTATTAAAAGAAATAAAACCCCATGAGTTGGGCGGTGGTGTTGAGGCGGTGGGGGAATAAATCGAGGAGGTCTGCTTGGCATTTGAGTTGGACTGGCTGACTCTCCCCCTTTTGTTCTCGTTTTCCTCTTAGGGCTGATCCTGCCGAGCCCTTTTATCCTCTCTCTCGATTTCTACTGGACGGAAATAGCATGTTCGTGATCTCTTCTCCCTCTGTCGATCTCTTGCAGCGAGTTAGTTGTGCCGGGTGTTGTAGTCTTGTGGCGGTTTGCTCTTGCTGGCACTTATCGGGCTGCTTATAGAACTCTCTTCCTATGTACTGTAAGTCCTTCAGTTCCTCTTATACTTATGGTTTGTAGCTTGCCTATACATGCTTTGATTTGGGTTAATTGGGGGATTTTTATGCACTGTGAGTTAATAAATCTCCATCCCTCTTTGTATTTGTCTTAACTCAAAAGTTGGGGGTATTCTGGATTAAATGCTTATGTTGGCCAACTGCTACTTGTTTACATGTTCTGTTAAGTTTTGTTTCATGAGTGAGTATTTGGCGGAATGAGGAATGGAATGACAATATTACTGTTGGAGATTTGGGCTGCCGTGTACCTGTATATCTTCAATATGTCTTCAGTAATTTGGGGGCTTTCTATTGTTTTGGCATAACTTGAACAACTACTGGTATTTAAAACATTGACTATTCAGTGGTTGTTAGTTATTTAATAAAGAGTTTGGATTGAGGTTTATCATTAATATGAATTTGGCTCCTTTATGGTTAAGCAAAATAGAAGCTGGTTAAATAGCTTTCAAATGATGTAATCGTAGTAGGTAATGTTGTAACTTTAGTGAGGTGCAACCCCGATAGAAATGACCCTATATGATACGATTCCTATACAGATATCGTGATGGATGGCATCTCAAAATAGGCATGGCAACGACATAAAAAGAACAGATCGACTGATGGTGAGAGCTACTTGTTTCATTTAAGCTTTATTGCTTTATGTTCTTTTTACATATGCACTCTTATGCTACTGAATGTTAAATGCATAGATGATATCACTGATAATTGATTTTGCTATAATGTATGACATTGATAAAGGCAAACATGCGCATGATTTCTGAGGGGATTATAAACTGAATAACTCACTATTATGAAAATGTGTCGACACGAGGTTTTATTATGAGCGAATTGAAGTGTGTGCACACGAATGAAATGAATGAAATATGATAACCCTTCGGGGTGGGCCTTTGGGCCCTGAGGAATGAAACATGATGATTCATGTAAAGGAAAGTGGAAAAAGGATTCAAATCGCCCTTAATATTACCTAAGGAACGAAACATTCAAAGAAATACTGATTTAAAGGGTTATACGGGTACATTGATAAATGCTTATGAACATGAAAACTAACATGATGTTATGTATTCGCACTGCTTCCATGATATAGAAATAGTTATGATGCTTACTTATACTGATTCCATGATATAGAAACAGTTATGATGCTTATTTATACTGCTTCCATGATATAGAAACAGTTATGATGCTTACTTATACTGCTTCCATGATATAGATACAATTATGATACTTGCACTGCTTACATGTTCCATAACTTATATGAAGGCTATTGTTTGATAGCTGCTTATTGTTTTATGATTACTAACATGTTTATATAGTTATATGCTTCATAAGTTCACTGCTGAGACAGAAAACGGTTAGTATGTAAAATATGTTTTGAAATGCGTAAGTTACTAATTTTATACAGCAATGAAAGAGGTATATCCTCACTTCGTCATATTTTTATGACTAAGACCGTCGTCAATTTTGTAGGTAACGAAAGATACTTGGGGTTACGCAAAACCAAAAGATCTGATTATGGTAGGATAACGAAGATTCGACGAATAATTTAAGGTATGAGAGTAAAATTTTTATTATGTGTTATTATTTTGTATTCACCAGCCTTACTTCAGCCTGGGACATACGTAATGAACATAACTTAGATACAGATTTATGTGGGATCTAAATGGGGGCCTCATACGTCTAACATAAGTTCTAGCAGTATTAGCATTAGAAGATGAAGACGATGGGAGAGAGGAAGCGACTGCTGTTGCAACGCTGGGGTTTTCAGTTTCTGCAAAAGGAGCGTCAAATATCACAAACAAAAGACCTAATGTATTCAACCAATATTCTACTTGAGCTTGCCAACGATGAAAACCATTTCCATTAAATTTCTTGGGTATGATCCCGATAGAATCATCAGATCTAGATGTCGTTACAGATTTCTGGAATTTAAAATACATACAATAAATCACAGTACATATGAAAATAAAAACTAAGAAAATCATTTGATTATTAGATTTTATTTATCTTGTTATTCTTGGACTTCCCAAGCAATATCCTTTGATGGGCTCTCACTGGTACTAGGCGGTTTGTGAGATGATAGCCCAACATGGCCCTTTCGCAGGATATTGTGATGTGAATCTGCAATTTCTTTAAATTATTTGAATATTTTTCATATATTCTTATATTAATATATTTTTCTGTTTTGAAAAATTAGTAGATAATAAAAATAATAATGGATTTTGAATAACAAGATTATAAGAACATGTAAAATATAGGGATGAGAAACAAAGAAAAATAGAATAATATATAGTTTAGAATTGGACATGGGTAAAATGTGTGATCACTGCCCTAAAGAAGTTGCACCACCCTCCGGCAGGACTTTCAATTGATGTTCACTCCTCCAAGATACAACACCCGGCTAGATCCCAAAAACTTCGATGTGCGCGGACACCGAAGAAGAACAGAGTACCTGAACTCTCATTTGATGAAGCAAATATAAAGAAAGCAGAATCACGAAAATGGTCGTAAGAATAAGAGAGAGAGAGCAAAAATAGTTTCCAGAGAGTGTATGTTTTAAAACGATTCAAAAAATCTCCTATATAGGAGTCCCGTAAAACGGTAAGAAATTAACACGTAATAAATTACAACGGTTATTATTGGTAAATGTTAATTGTGCATAGAAACGTTGGAGATTCCAACGTAAAGGAGTAATGACGATAAAACGTGTAAAAGAAATGGTTACGCGCAAGTGCTGCGAAAAGAGAGAAGTCGACGCAAGTTGCGTTGAGATCTTCTCGACGTGCGTCGAATTCTTCTCGACGTGCGTCGAGTTCTTATCAACGCAGGTCATGTTGATGGACTGCTTGTCGACGTAAGCGTCGAGAACTTATCGACGCAAGGTGGTGGCTTCGTGTTTTATCGACGCAAGTCATGTGCGCCGAGTTCGATTCGACGCGTGTCGACGCTTCTTTTAAAAATAGAATTTTCAAAAAAGGGCAAAACTATTTTGTATAAAAAAATACAATTCAATTCAATTATTCCCCAAATCCCAAATCCGGATTTGATCCAGTGCGGTGTGTGCGCGCGCATGTGGTTCATAGTTCCTCTTTATGTTCCTTTGTACAAATAAGAAAGTGAATTCATTTATATACTTGCTAACAAGATTGGAAATTGTCTTGGTGGGACTAATGAGTTCATCATTTCTTTCATGAAAGGTTCCCTCCAAACATTTGGATTCTCTCCTTTTGGTTTTAGAGCTTTTCATCAATTATGAGGAGTCAAACACCATACAAGACTCCAATAAAACATTATAAATCAAATGTTTTAATTACAAAACTGCTAACAAATAACACATTGGTCTGCAGGTCTTGACCGACCACTAGTTGCTTGAGTTTGCCCTCTATTCAACAAGCTCCTCATACATATCTGATATCTTCAACTAGCTGAAGATCAACGGTTCCATTGATCTTCCCGATCTTGTTTGAAATTCTCTTAAAATCTAATTTCTATTTCCTTGATTTGCATATCAATAATATTATTAAATTTATGGTGTTGTTGTGTAGCATGGTTAAGCCAAAAAATATTGTTACATAGCATGGTTAATCCAATATATGAACAGTTTAAGCATGGGTGTTCTTGGTAGATAGTATGGTTAATAAATAGATTTTTTTGTTGTGGTGTTGTTGCATGGCATGGTTAATCCATTTTTTTTATTTTGCTCTTGTTGCATAGCATGATGAAAAAATAAAAGAAACATGAAATGTCAACAACACGAGAAATGAAGAATATACTTATATTCTTTGATATTTATACTAGAGAGGTTGAATAATGTAATAGAATATTGTACGATCAAGGCCAAATGATGAATAAATGGAATGTGTTGAATAATGAGTAGAAGGTGTGGCATGTTGGGAAGAACCTCTTGATTTAGTATTTCAGATTAAAAAGGTGATTTCAGAATATTTAATGAATGTATAGAAGGTTTATAAATGAAATGTAAAACATGAAAGCTGACAGAAAATGAAAGCATGAAAAGGCAAAGGAAAAATGTCAAAAGAAAGCTATGTACGTCGAAGAGCTCAACTTATGTCGACTTCTATGAAGCAAAAAAGAAGTCTAAGTTCAAAGTATGAGAACTCAACTTACGTTGATTTTTGATATGCTCAATAACCGGCGAACGACGAGAAGTAATCGACATTTTATTAAGCTTACGTCGAATTCTCACAAGAATGACAGTTAAGGCAGTTGAGTAGAATAAGTCTGTGATTGCAATTCAAATCAATTCATCGATGCTCCATTTAAAAAATATGATTATATTGAATCTGAAATGAAAGGAATGTATTGAATCAGTTGACCTCTCTATATACACAAAAGATTCAACTAGAAGAATCAAGATTGTGAATTTTCTTCTTCTCTCTCACAATCTCGGAAGGACTCATCTTCACTCTAAGTCTAGTTCTTTCTCTCCTTCTCTCTCGATTTGAAAAGAGTTGTTGCACCCAACCCCAAAAAAATAAAAATAAAATTGTTGATCGATGTTCTGGCTTCTCTCTTCAAGAACAGATGATCAAAGAAGAAATAGTATCCACACAGATAATTATCAAATTCAAATATCTTCTCAGAGCTTATCGACTAAAGAATCTCATTATGGACAAGTTTGTTATATCCATCTTCAAAGGTATTTTAAGAATCTCTCTCCAAAAGATTTAATGAATAATTTTAAAAATCTCTCGCTAAAGGATTTAGTGAAGAATTTTAAGAATTCCTCTCCAAAGGATTCAGTGGTTCTAAGAGTCTTCTTATCAAAAGACTCAATGGTTCTAAGAATCTCCTTATCAAAAAATTCAATTGTGGTTCTAAGAGTCTTCTTATCAAAAGACTCGACACTTTTAATAAAAGCCTGTCATGGGGTAAAAGAGAGGGTGTACCCAAGTGATTTTGCTTTTGGGGAACTCGACAACAATAAATTTGCCTCACAATGAAGGCAACCTTCCGCTTCCTTGCTACGCTTAGGCTTTGAGGGAGAGACCATCTCTTTTTAGCGGCGAGGACAAACAAGATCTCGCGCGTAGGGGATTCAGGAGCAAAGACTCGGCTAGAGCAATGAGCGTAAACAAAGCGAACAAACCCCCCTATTTATAAAGGTCGACTGTCGCGGGTGCGAGGTCGGTGGGACAGCGAGTTCTCCCGACACTAGCGCACATCGGGCGAGGCAAGAACTCATTTTTATAAGCGAGAGCACTTATGTTTTAAGAAGCAAGCGGATAGCGAGGCAACAACATCAACATAATCATCAAAACCTGCCTATCGACGAGATAAAAGACAGCGAGTAAAAAATACATACATGGAGTTAGAGCGAGCCAAATAAAATTTATTATTACAAAACAATCAAAAGCTGAAAAGACGAAGGAATAAAAGCGAGGTCTTTGGGCCTCGCGGCAAGGGCTGTTCAACTCATCTCGCGAGACATGCGTGGTCCACCTAGCCACCTTGCGAGCAGGTCACAAGTCCTCTTGTACTTTATTAGGCCCTCAGTGTGATAGCGAATGAGCTGTTCGGTCCGACGCATGTGGTCAGACATCCTCGCCGCATCACCCGGAAGTCCTGCACTTCGAGAAAGATAGTGAATCTAATTCTAGAGCAGTCGCACCTGGTGCTCCACTTCAGCCAACCTCTGAGCTCTGGATGTCGAAATATTTGAGCTCGACGTTTTCCAGACGAGGTGAGAACTCCTCCACCAGAGATAGTGGGCCGCCAGCGCCTTCAACTGCATCTCTTGTGAGCTGACAAGAGCGAGGGAGAGAGCCCGACCCTATACTCGCCAAAAGACTCGCCCGGATCAACAAAGAACTCGTTGGCAAGTGAGGCTGGCCGACGTCGAGGTGAGTTTGTCTCTTGTCCAGCACTTAAACTCAACAAATCAGTATAAACCTTTACAAAGAGAAGATCACCCTACAAAGGAAAAGACGCTAAGGGATTTCACCACAACGACGTTGTCGACTATCTCTTCCCCGCGCCCACGCTACTGTTCACGGGGTGATGATAATGAGGATTGGCAATAGATCTGATTACGAGTCACCTCCATACCCCCTCCCACGGAAGGATGATTTACTGATCGACACGTTATGCAAAGGCGCATCGTTGGGAACTCGCGTAGGCTTTGGGCGCGATGCCTCGGGAAGACTCGACACAGGTAGTTGAAGGGTACCTAGCGGGGGAGGACCACTAGGCGCAGGCTGCAATGGGAATTCTGATGCAGGGAGCCCACCCAAGTACGCGCCCACAGAGCTCGTCGTGAGCACACTGGACTCCGGAAGATTGGGCAGCGATTGCCTAGGCCTCGATACCTGCTCCTTGACCGCATCCCCAACAGATTGCGTGAGAAACTTCTCAGCAGGCGGTGGGGGAGTTGTGATAACCCCTTCGACTGACAATGAGGCGACCAGGATCTCACTGGTAAGAGGGGCATGATCAGTCTTTCCCTCATTTGGGAGGTTTCGCCATTACCCCCTCGCGACGACGGAACGTCATAATCACCCAACGACTGGTCCGTTGTAACAACCTGCACAAACTAAGACAAGATAAAGCAAACTCAACGCGAGCACCAGTGAGCAAAACACCTGTGAGAGCATACCTCGTCAACCCGTTCTGGGCGACGACCTGACAGTAACAGAGGAGGTGGTCCTCTTCGCAAAGGGATTCCTCCCCCAGCAAGCTGGTCTCATTGCAGTCCAGCATCAGAGAAGCACGAGCCTCAACTCATTTCCACAACAAAGCCCGCTTCAACCTTTCACGATGAAGAAAATCGTGTGAAGGAGGGCTCCCAAACCGGGATATGAAGGTACTCTCCAGCGAGGCTTCGGTAGGCGGTTTTCGGTGAGCTTTACGAGAAGGCTCCCATTTCATCTCAGCAGGAGTGGTCGTCGTCTTAACAGGCGAGGACATTCTTCCTTCCTGGCAATCAAAAGTCAAAAGGGTGAAAATTTTGGGGTTCCATCCCCTATTTATAGGGCAAGGTATTGACCCTCTTTTTACTCACCCAAAGTCGATCTCGCCGAATAAAGCTTGGAATTTTCTTTTCAGGCCCTAGACGAGCCCGCAAAAAGTGGGGATTGTGTATAACTCATATTCGTCGGGGTGGGCCCGACCTAGTAGTTAGCTTTGCTTACCTACGAAAAGTGGCCATCAGTCCAAAGAAGCAAGGACAATAAGACCGAGCAAGGAACTTAGAGAGCTCGCCTATACTACCGACGAGCTCACCAGACCAAAAACGGACAACTCGCCTAGCAAACGGGCGAGGTCCCCAACAAAGTTCGCTTCATCAACAAACTCGCCAAGAGACAAACTCACTAAGAGACGACCTCGCTAAAATGCAACCTCGCCAAAAGGCGACCTCATCAGAAGGCGATATCAAACAAATTCACCAAGTATCAGGTACCAGTACCTCATCAGAAGGCTATTCGCAGCTCATATATAAACCCCCTCACCTTGATTACCTATAAATAAGACCCCCATGTCACAAGTTGAAGGCACGTTGACCCCCCCCCCCCCCCCCCCCATTCCCAAAAACCTCTTCGTGTCTTCCTTGTGATGAACACAACTCTGATTTAGGAGGGGAAATTCCTATATACTTCAGGATTAATGGCGGGACCTCCTCTTTGTAGCTTGTGGGATCCTGTTTACAGATGATCCTTTCTTGTATTATCCATCCCGCTTTCGATTTAAGTTTGACCGTCTCAATCGCTAGACAAGTAACATTTGGTCGCAACTGGTCCCAACTCTTGTGAACCAGGATAGCCCTAGTTCCAACATAACGTCTTTGATCTATCAGGTGTCCTCGTAACAAAGAATGATCGCTGCACCAAACCATTAAAAAAACCTAAGCACCGACAAATGGCTCAAGGTTGGCCAGAAGAGGTGATATATACCTCCTGCACACACATGATACATTCTCGATCCATTAAGAACACTGGAAGTGAGAGAATAGCAACGGACGGTGGCAAATCGAGCATGACATCACCAGCAACGACATGAAGAAGCTCTAAATAGAGAATCCTGGATCTCAGGTCGTAGGGGGTGCATGCGAGAAACTCACTGAAGTCTTTCCATGCATGCCAAGCTATTTTTGTGATGGCAAGATCAACAAACGAGCCCTCCAATGCATTGCACGTTGAATAGAATACTCTTTTGCAATTACAAAACTCATTATATAAAACACATTATCTTTTCTTTAGTCCGAGATCTCCAAATTGTAAATCAATTTTCATCTCTTTACCTATTTATACCCCTCCAAGG
Source organism: Dactylorhiza incarnata (assembly GCA_033032865.1). Taxonomy (NCBI): domain Eukaryota; kingdom Viridiplantae; phylum Streptophyta; class Magnoliopsida; order Asparagales; family Orchidaceae; genus Dactylorhiza; species Dactylorhiza incarnata. The sequence continues at coordinate 15,590,089 of JAWHQI010000007.1, forward strand.
GATGAATAAGATGTTCAATTTTTTAACTCTATATCATTTTAACATGGTATCAGAGCGATTTTAACTAACGAACGCACTATTGTCACTCCTCTTGAACTAAATCTCAAACTTCATTCTCAACAAGGAGAAATTTAATCATATCCCTCCAGATACTGACAACTTGTTGGAATGCTAGTTTATCTCACAATCAGTCGTCCGGTTGAATCACAAGCTATTCATATCGTCAGTCAATTTTGCCTCACAAATCCGGAGCACTCACTATGCAGCTCTTATCCACATTATGTCTGTCAACAGTTCCTGGGCAAGATCATCTCGCTTCCTCATGTCTCCTCCGCTCTTCAAATTGCAGACTTCTTCACTAAGACCCACACAATTCAGAGACATGAGTTCATGATTCGACAACTCTCGATGATTGATCCACAAACATTCCGCGGTGCATATCGATTCATCTAAGGGGAGTTCCCGAGTAATTTTTCTCACTTTACCTAGTAATACAACTTGAAATGATGAATAAAATGTTCAATCTTGTAACTCTCTATCATTCTAACAACACGATCCCATCATCACTGATTGCGCTTCGTCGTCGAAGAGAAAGGTAGTCGGTGGTGAAATATTATAGTCAATTCGCAGCGCGCCGCGCAAAATGCGCACCAAGGACAAATTGTAAGTTGTTTAAAAATATAAATCTAATACTGTTGACTTATTTTATGACAGAATATAAAATCCCACGCGGTCTATCATTCACACCAGAGATAGTTGGGCCGCCAGAGATAGTCGGGCCGAGGCGAGAACTCCTCCACCAGAGATAGTCGGGCCGCCAGCGCCTTCAATCGCATCTCTTGTGAGCTGACGAGAGCGAGGGAGCGAGCCCGACCCTATACTCGCCAAAAGACTCGCCCGGATCAGCAAAGAACTCGTTGGCAAATGAGGCTGGCCGACGTCGAGGTGAGTCTGGCTCTTGGCCAGCACATAAACTCAACAAATCAGTATAAACCTTTACAAAGAGAAGATCGCCCTACAAAGGAAAGGACACTAAGGAATTTCACCACAACGACGTTGCAGACTATCTCTTCCCCGCGCGAGGAGAGTACCGACAAAACCTTTTCTCCTCGCGCACACGCTACTGTTCACGAGGTGATGACAATGAGGATTGGCAATAGATCTGACGCGATTCTGACGAGGAGTCACCTCCATACCCTTCCCACGGAAGGATGATTTATTGATCGACACGTTATGCAAAGGTGCATCGTCGGTAACTCGCACAGGCGCTGGGCGCAACGCCTCAGGAAGACTCGACACGGGCAGTTGAAGGGCACCCAGCGGGGGAGGACCACTAGGCGCAGGCTGCAGCGGGAATTTTGATGCAGGGAGCCCACCCAAGTACGCGCCCACAGAGCTCGCCATGAGCACACTGGACTCCGGAAGATCGGGCAGCGATTGCCTAGGCCTCAATACCTGCTCCTTGACCGCATCCCCAACAGATTGCGTGAGCGACTTCTCAGCAGGCGGCGGGGGAGTTGTGATAACCCCTTCGACTTACAATGAGACGACCGGGATCTCGCTGGTAAGAGGGGCATGATCAGCCTTTCCCTCATTTTGGGAGGTTTCACCATTACCCCCTCGCGACGACGGAACGTCATAATCACCCAACGACAGGTCTGTTGTAACAACCTTCACAAACTAAGACAAGATAAAGCAAATTCAACGCGAACACCTGTGAGAGCATACCTCATCAACCCGCTCTAGGCGACGACCTGACAGTAACAGAGGAGGTGGTCCTCTTCGCAAAGGATTCCTCCCCCAGCAAGTTGGTCTCGTCATAGTCCAGCATCAGAGAAGCACGAGCCTCAGCTCATTTCCGCTGCAAATCCCGCTTCAACCTTTCACGACGAAGAAAATCGTGTGAAGGAGGGCTCCCAAACCGGGATATGAAGGTACTCTCCAGCGAGGCTTCGGTAGCCGGTTTTCGGTGAGCTTTACGAGAAGGCTCCCATTTCATCTCAGCGGGAGTGGTCGTCGTCTTAACAGGCGAGGACATTCTTCCTTCCTGGCAATCAAAAGTCAAAAGGGTGAAAATTATGGGGTTCCATCCCCTATTTATATGGCAAGGTATTGACCCCCTTTTTACTCACCCAAAGTCGATCTCGCCGGATAAAGCTTGGACTTTTCTTTTCAGGCCCTAGACGAGCCCGCAAAAAGTGGGGATTGTGTATAACTCATATTCGTTGAGGTGTGCCCGACCTAGTAGTTAGTTTCGCTTACCTCCGAAAAGTGGCCATCAGTCCAAAGAAGCAAGGACAATAAGACCGAGCAAGGAACTTAGAGAGCTCACTTATACTACCGACGAGCTCACCAGACCAAAAAAATGATAACTCGCCTAGCAAACGGGCGAGGTACCCAACAAAGTTCGCTTCATCAACAAACTCGCCAAGAGACAACCTCACTAAGAGACGATCTCGCTAAAATGCAACCTCGCCAAAAGGCGACCTCATCAGAAGGCGATATCAAACAAACTCGCTAAGTATCAGGTATCAGTACCTCAACAGAAGGCTATTCGCAACCCATATATAAACCCCCTCCCCTTGATTACCTATAAATAGGACCCCCCATGTCACAAATTGAAGGCACGTTGACCCCCCCCCCCCCCCCCCCCCCCCCCCCCCCCCCTCGTTCCCAAAAATCTCTTTGTGCCTTCCTTGTGATGAACACAACTCTGATTTAGGAGGGGAAGTTCATATATACTTCAGGATTAGTGGCGGAACCTCCTCGTTGTAGCTTGTGGGATCCTGTTTACAGATGATCCTTTCTTGCATTATCCATCCCGCTTTCGATTTAAGTTTGACTGTCTCAATCGCTAGACAATTAACATTTGGTCGCAACTGGTCCCAACTTTTGTGAACCATGATAGCCCTGGTTCCAACATAACGACTTTGATCTATCAGGTCTCCTCGTAACAAAGAATGATCATTGCACCAAACCATTAAAAAAACCTAAGCGCCGATAAATGGCTCAAGGTTGGCCAGAAGAGGTGATATATACCTCCTGCACACACATGATACATTCTCGATCCATTAAGAACACTAGAAGTGAGAGAATAGCAACGGACGGTGGCAAATCGAGCATGACATCACCAGCAACGACATGAAGAAGCTCTAAATAGAGAATCCTGGATCTCAGGTCATAGGGGGTGCATGCGAGAAACTCACTGAAGTCTTTGCATGCATGCCAAGCTATTTTTGTGATGGCAAGATCAACAAACGAGCCCTCCAATGCATTGCACGTTGAATAGAATACTCTTTTGCATATACAAAACTCATTATATAAAACACATTATCTTTTCTTTAGTCCGGCATCTTCAAATTGTAAATCGATTTTCATCTCTTTACCTATTTATACCCCTTCAAGGGATGAATTAAATGTTCAATTTTTTAACTCTATATCATTTTAACATGGTATTAGAGCGATTTTAACTAACGAACGCACTATTGTCACTCCTGTTGAACTAAATCCCAAACTTCATTCTCAAGAACGAGAAATTTAGGCTTCCTTTGGTTCGGCTTATTTGCTCCGGTGAGTTTGGACAAAAACGTCATTTTCATACCAAACATTTTATGTTTATAACTGGTTTCTTTTCTTGGTAATGATAGTAACATTTGTCATACCAAACATACATTCTATGACAATGATGATTTTGTCCAAACTCACCGGAGCAAATAAGCCGAACCAAACGAAGCCTTAATCATATCCCTCCAGATATTGACAACTTGTTGGAATGCTAGTTTATCTCACAATCAAGTCGTCTGGTTGAATCACAAGCTATTCATATCGTCAGTCAATTTTGCCTCACAAATTCGGAGCACTCACTATGCAGCTCTTATCCACATTATGTCTGTCAACAGTTCCTGGGCAAGATCATCTCGCTTCCTCATGTCTCGTTCGCTCTTCAAATTGCAGACTTCTTCACTAAGACCCACACAATTCAGAGACATGAGTTCATGACTCGACAACTCTCGATGATTGATCCACAAACATTCTGTGGTGCATATCGATTCATGTAATATGAGCTCGCGAGTAATTTTTCTCACTTTACCTAGTAATACAACTTCAAATGATGAATAAAATGTTCAATCTTTTAGCTCTCTATCATTCTAACAACACGATCCCATCATCACTGATGACGCTTCGTCACCGGAGAGAAAGGTAGTCGGTGGCAACATAATGCAGTCAATTCGCAGCGCGCCGCGCAAAATGCGCACCAAGGACAAATTGTAATTTGTTTAAAAATATAAATCTAATATTGTTGACTTATTTTATAACAGAATATAAAATCCCACGCGGTGTATCATTCACACCGTCAAGTGACGGCAGTCGCCAAGGCGATATCTCACCGAAAGCAGAAAGGAGCAGAGCTTCTGCTCCTCCATACTACCCCTTCGCCGAGTTTCTCTGCTTCTCTCCGATGAGCGACGGAGTTCTGTGGCCGCTTCATTGACTTGTTCAGTCCTTGCTAGATCGGCGGCGGTGTTATCTAAGATCGATGGCTTTCTTATCCTTCATCTGCGGGAGTTCATCTGATGTGTAAGTTTCAGCTTGGATCGTATTAGGGTTTCTTCGGATTCTAACAAGCGCTGTGTCGATTCGGTGTAGAAGGGAGCCTGGGAGGAGAAATTCGAGCGCATGGAGGTCTTTCTCTCTGAAGGAGCTGCACGCAGCGACGAACAATTTCAACTACGACAATAAGCTGGGGGAGGGAGGGTTTGGAAGTGTCTATTGGGGACAACTCTGGGATGGATCCCAGGTATTTTGCATCTCCGATTTCTTACCTTTTTTATTTCTTTCTTTTAATGTTTCGATGTTAATGCGTTGATTCGGATTCTATAAATAAGCTTTCATTTTGATTCATCAACTGTTTGTTCGATCGAAACTTTGGAGAATTTCGTGGTTATGTAGGGTTTTGTGTGGAGATGATTCTATGTTGTTTAGAACATGGAAAGAACTGTGCTGGTTTGAGTTACTCTTACTCGGAAGAGTTATTTGGGATTTTGCTTGTTTTACTCGATGTTTTACTTGAGGTTTTGTTTGTTTCTGCGGCGAGAGTTGGAGCGGTTGGAATGAAAGGTCTGACAATAGAGTGGTGAGAAATGAAGGGAGGTGACTGCTGTCTCAAAAAGAAAAGGTCAAAAATGTCATTTTAGAGTGGTCGCGGTGGGAATCGGAGAGTTACTATTGAAACCGTCAACCGGTCTCTTGAGTTCGGACCCACAGGGGGGTGTAGCATGTGCTTACTTCTCCCTCACTGAACTCTTCTGACCAAGGATGAAAAACCTAGAACAGACCTAAGGCTGTAGCGAGGAGGTCCCGCCACACACCCGGAAGATCTAAGAGAGCTTCCCCTCCCAAACCAATGCTCAGCCAGACACCTTGGAGGGCACTAGCAGCCAACTCCGAAAATAGCCTGGAGGAGAGAGCTCAAAAGATCTGATCTCCTCCAAGGTGCCTTTAAGGGTCTATTTATAGATTTTCTAGTCTTGGACTGCAAATAGCATAAATCCGCCTTTTGGTTTTACTAATCGCATCCCAAATTGGTCTGCTAACAGCCTAACTCCGCTGTTCTGAAGGTATATTAGCAGCCCACAAGGGTTATCTAGGTAATTTTATCTCTAGATCCTACTGGGCGAGTGGTCCATGAGGGCACCACTCGCCAGGCTTGGGCGAGTGGTCCGGGGAGGTACCACTCGCTACTTCCGGATCCCCTGCGCGAATGGGGTTCCGACCTTCCTTCGCCTGTCTGCTCTCGTATCAGGTCTTCCTCGTGGGCGAATACTACCTCGGCTTTCCGGGCGAGTGCTCCTATGGGCATATGCGAATGCTTGTTTACCTGACCCGCCTCTCCTTCTGGCCTCCTTGAGTCTGGGGGACCCACTCGACGAATACGGGTTGTACGGTTACCAAACAGATTTTCTTAACGTTTGATGTTTTCCCCTCAATGGAGATGGAGCAAAAGCGCACAAACAAACAGAGATATAATCGGTGGAGCTCAGCGAGTATCTGAACACGGTGATGTAGGTGAAAAGCGCTTCATTCATCCGTGTTCTTCGTCGGTGGATAGGAGAGATTCTCAGAGCATACTGTAATTTCTTTCAAACTCCTGCTAAAACTTTTTAAAAATTACTTTCACATGAGTAGAATGAGGGCCTATCCAACGTTCTGTTTGTTTGGGCGTTTTGCTCAATCGTTTGGTAACCCCTCCACTTCTCACTACCGCTGCTCCAAAACACTATTTTTTGGCCATTCACTCCATTTCCCACCGCTCAAGTGTCAACACTCTCACTCCCACCGCCGAAACAAACAGACCCAATTGACATCATAACTTCATAGGAGGTGACAAATCGAAACTCTGCTGCCAGACTGATAACAAGAATTTCAAGAATTTATAATTTCTGGAGTTGAAGCCATTAATTTTGGAGTGATCGTCTCTGCGTGAGCAATAATTTTGTTGGAAGCAGATGACTAAATTGAGGTTGAATGTGGAATCAAATCTTTCTATCAAAATCAAGGTTGCAGATGTCGGATGTCGGATGTCGGGGCATGTCAGATTGAGTTTTTAGATGTCGGATGTCGGAGATATGTCGGGGACATTTTAAAATGTCGGATTCCTAAAATATATTTATATTATAAGTTATAACAACTTTGGATGTATGTTTCTATGCATCTGCTCTTTCCACCACCAGTAAGCATTACGACAAAATGCTAGCTGCAACATTTTATACTTGAACTAGGTGCAATTACCTAGTATTTCTAGCAAAGCATATAAAATATTGAATAGATTAATACAGAAAATAAATATTTTCTTTTCAATTACAAAAGATTCTAAGGCCGACATAGCGGCTTTGAGCCGAAATGTCGGGCGACATAACGGATTTGATCCGAAATGTCGGACGACATATTGCAAAATGCCATAACCTTTATATTTTCATTATGCAAGTCGTTTTCTGTTTAAACAGGACATGTCGGCCGACATTTAAAACACTTCAAAATGCACAAAATCACAGGCTCCTCTTTGGGAATCTGGATTCTCTCCATTCGGGACTCCAAATAGAGATTCATTTCAAGGTGAGTATTGATTCTCACTTTATGTAAAGGTGCATAATTTTTTGATTAAATGAAAAATGTAAAAGGATGTGATTAGTAAACCCGTCAGATCAGCCACGAATTAATCTAGACCGTGAAATGGATACTCCCTAGCTGCACATGAAAGAATCTCCCTGGTCAATTTACCTTGAACAGGTTGCTTCAACCTAGTTGGTTAACCTTGAACATGTTGATTCTGGTCTACACAAGGCTTTTAGGAAGTTGTTGGATTCATGTGAAAAGATGATTTTTTTATTCTTTCTTTGCGTTGATAGCGACATGAACTAAATGTCATGTCCAAGAGAAGGAACTGACTCCGAAAAGTCCTGACAAATGATGATTGAGACAAGGTTCGACATTTTTGAACCACGAAACGCTCGGTTTTCATTTTGGTTGTAGGTGTAACCAACCCGCTATTAAGGATATAGCAGACAATAAATAATAGAAAAAGAGCTCCGGTATAAAGATTTTCACGATTGTATTATTGTATACCACCGCTGGTAAACACCAGAATAAGTGATATTCACTGGACCGATAACACCTCATCTACTAAAGGCGTCTACAACAGGTTGAACAAATGAGGATCCCAAATTGCATGAGTAATAGGTCTTACATGTAAAGGGTCTTGTATCCGTGACAAAAAATTTCTTTGTCAAACTACATGAAACAGATTTTCGGATGTCCATAGAAAGTTTATTGCTAACTGTCCAAAGTGTGAAGCAAAATCTCCTCATGATTTGTCTTGATTGTTTTGAGATGCGTCTACACTTCAAGATCTGTCCTTGATCTAATGAGAATTTGATATGAGCCGGCGTGAAGTCTGTAGTGGGATGTGGGATCCGGAAGTTATAATATGATGTGTTAAGAAAATAAGAGTAGAGCGATCAAACAAACCAAAAATAAAAACACAGAAGACACAAATTTATGTGGTTCACGTCAAGATGGGCTACGTCCACGGGCAGCAACAGTTCATTTTCCACTAGAACAACAACAGAGACGGTTACATAAAGTGGTTGAATTTCAGATTTCAGAATCATCCAAACTCTATAACAAGGGTTCGGGGAAAGGTCCCACCACAGAGGCATCCTGGTGCACAAAAGCATCCCCGCGCAGCGAGGGTCCGGGGAAGGGTCCCACCACAAGGGTGAAATGTAGGCAAACCTTACCCTGCATTTTTGCAAGAGGTATGATGTTATGCAATCGGACCGAGTACCGCGGTAGCTCAACGGAATTTAAATCGAGCACAAGCAATAGCGCAAAATAAAATAAATACGGAACGAGATTTCATGCACACAGACGACACAAAATATACGTGGTTCGGAGAGAAGCTCCTACGTCCACGGGGAGAGCACCGGAGAAGATCCACTATAATAATCAGAGAATTTGTAGTACAGAGATTACACTGAGATCGATATATGTGAGATACACCACGAGAAACACCGCTTGCGTCGCCGGCCTCCAAGGAATCTCCGCCTGAGATCCCGCCGCCGATGAGGGGATCGGTCTCGACTGAAACACCGGAGTCGCCGAAAGGATCCGCCCTCCTTGTCGTCGGATCGCCGGAACTAGACTTCGCCGCCGCTAATGAAGAAACAGCCCGCCGTCACCGCCGCTAGCCTCTTCCTCCCACGAATGCACAGCCGCACCTCCTCTTCCACTTCTTATTTTCGGTTACGTGAATTATTTCTTACTCCCTCTTTGGTCCTCTATATATAGCTGGAGATGGGGGAGAACATGGCTCCCGGTAGAGGCCACAAATGGAAAGCATTGCTATCAATGGCAGCCCAATCAATGGCTAACAAATAAAAAACTGCCATTAAAGCAGAGAGCAAAAAAAGGTAGGCCATGAAACCATTCCAAAAAAAAAACGGGAACCTTTCCAAAACAGTGATCACGGCCATTAATGGCGCAGGGAGGCGGCACGCATTTAACAATCTCAACCTTGACGCCTCACGCATGATATGCTCTACCTGTAGCTTGGATCTTCTCCCTCCGGAAAACTATTCCCTCTCCCTGGGGTCGCCAGGATCAGCAGACACAAATGTGAGCTAAGTCAAGGCAGTGCTTGAACTTGACTCCCGATACAAGCTTTGTCAATATGTCTGCAACATTGTCCTCCGTAGGGACTTTCAGCAGCAGTATGTCTCCACCTCCAACGAACTCCCTCAACTTGTGATAGCGCACGTCGATGTGTTTTGTCCTTGCGTGATAGACCGGGTCCTTGGCAAGACAAATCGCACTCTGACTGTCACAGTGCAGTTTCACCACCTCCTGAGAAATCCTGAGTTCTTTGGCGAGACCTTTAAGCCAGATGGCTTCCTTTGCCGCTTCCACTGCAGCAATGCACTCCGCCTCTGTCGTAGATAGAGCTACTATGTCCTGAAGAGTGGCTTTCCAACTGATGGGACCGTCGCCAAGAAGGAAGATGTACCCAGATGTAGATCTTCTTTGGTCGAGGTCCCCAGCATAGTCAAAATCAACAAATCCCTCTAGAGCTCCACCGTCCTTGCTCCTTTTGAAGAGTAGCCCGGCATCTGGTGTTCCTTTCAAATATCTCAGGATCCACTTTACTGCTTCCCAGTGTTGTCGCCCTGGATTCGCCATGTATCTGCTGACCACGCTCACAGCCTGAGCGATATCTGGTCTCGTACATATCATCGCATACATCAAGCACCCAACCACACTAGCGTACGGAACCTTGAGCATCTTCTGACATTCCTCCTCTGAGTCAGGACACTGCTGTGCTGATAATCTGAATTGTTGTCCCAAGGGAGTCGTAACAGCTTTAGACTCCATCATGTTGAACTTTTCTAGAACCTTCTGAATATAACCAGTCTGAGAGAGTCAGAACATGCCTATCTTTCTGTCTCGCTTGATCTCCATCCCAAGGGTCTTCTGAGCGTGACCGAGGTCTTTCATCTCGAACTCAGCATGAAGTTTCTGCTTCAGAGATTTGATATCTTGGGCTGACTTGCAGGCAATCAGCATGTCGTCGACATATAACATCAGAATCAGAATGTCCCCATTTGCCAGGAACTTGTAGTAGACACAGCTGTCGTACTGACTCCTGCAGAATCCATGTGAGGTCATGAACGTGTCGAACCTCTTGTTCCACATTCTCGGAGCCTGCTTCAGACCGTAGAGAGATCTCCTTAGCTTACACACTTTTTTCTCGTCACCGGGTTGAATGAACCCCTCAGGCTGCAAGATGTAGATCTCCTCATCTAAGTTACCATGAAGAAAAGCCGTCTTCATGTCCATCTGCTCTAGCTCCATGTCCTCCATTGCCACCATCGCAAGAAGCACCCGTATGGAACAGTGCTTTACCACTGGTGAGAAGATTTCATCGAAATCAACTCCTTTCTTCTGTGCGAACCCCTTGACAACGAATCTGGCTTTATATCTCCACTGATCTTTTCCGGATGCGGGCTCTTTTTTCCTGAACACCCACTTTGAACTGATCGCTTTGGCTCCCTTTGGTAAGATAACCAAATCCCACGTCTTGTTCTTCTGAAGAGACTTCATCTCTTCCTCCATGGCAGCTTTCCACTGAGAGCTATCTCTGCTCTCTATAGCTTCACGAAAGGAACAAGGATCTGAGGAGATTACCTGAAATGCGTATGCTACAGTGTCCTGTAGCCTGAGAGGCAGTCGGACCTCTCTCCTAGACTTGCCTCTAGCAATCGAATACGGCTCCGCCTCGGTAGAATGCATAGTGTCAGTATCCTCTGGGTCGGAGGAATTATCGTCGTCAGCTTTGTCATTTCCTTCCATCTTTCCTTTGAGAGCGGTCTCTGCTCTTTATAGCCTTGTGGAGACCTGGCTGAACGAGAACCACCTTAATCCGCTTCTGCCATAGTCCGAAGTCGATTTTCCCGTCGTACTTCGAAATCTCAAATTTTGTCGCATTTGCTTTGCTCGCAGAGCTACTGGGTAATCTGAATAATGTTCACGGATCAGATCTGAGAAGATAGGGAGCGGACCGATGTCATCACCTACCGTTGACCCAAATCTAAAACCGGAACGTCTAGACGATCACCCCCGCAGGACCTGGCTCTGATACCAATTGTTATGCAATCAGACCGAGTACCGCGGTAGCGCAACGGAATTTAAATCGAGCACAAGCAATAGCGCAAAATAAAATAAATACGGAACAAGATTTCAAGCACACAGACGACACAAAATATACGTGGTTCGGAGAGAAGCTCCTACGTTCACGGGGAGAGCACCAGAGAAGATCCACTATAATAATCAGAGAATTTGTAGTACATAGATTACACTGAGATCGATAGATGTGAGATACACCACGAGAAACACTGCTTGCGTCGCCGGCCTCCAAGGAATCTCCGCCTGAGATCCCGCCGCCGATGAGGGGATCGGTCTCGACTCAAACACCGGAGTCGCCGAAAGGATCCGCCCTCCTTGTCGTCGGATCGCCGGAACTAGACTTCGCCGCCGCTAATGAAGAAACAGCCCCCCGTCACCGCCGCTAGCCTCTTCCTCTCACGAATGCACAGCCGCACCTCCTCTTCCTCTCACGAATGCACAGCCGCACCTCCTCTTCCACTTCTTATTTTCGGTTAAGTGAATTATTTCTTACTCCCTCTTTGGTCCTCTATATATAGCTGGAGAGGGGGGGAGAACATGGCTCCCGGTAGAGGCCACAAATGGAAAACATTGCTATCAATGGCAGCCCAATCAATGGCTAACAAATAAAAAAACTGCCATTAAAGCAGAGAGCAAAAAAAGGTAGGCCATGAAACCATTCCAAAAAAAAAAAAACGGGAACCTTTCCAAAACAGTGATCACGCCATTAATGGCGCAGGGAGGCGGCACACATTTAACAGTATGGGTGATGCCATGGTGATGAAAGAAAATTTAAGAAATAGTAGATTGAAAGGTTGAAGACAAGTGAATCCTAAAAGCTTAAATACTCCCAAGATAAAATAGAAAATCAAGTCTATATTAGCAATTCCAGCACGTCTCTTTGGCCTTCAAGTTTGGAATAAAAAATCGCGAAGAAAATTAATGGTTGTTCGTTTGGACAGAATTGAAGATCTAGAATTAAAATTAGAGGTCATTTTCAATTGAATTTAACCTCCAATTTCAATTCCGAAGTCTCAATTCCGCCCAACTCAACGGAGCTTAAATTCATTTGGGAAAACAATTGTTTTAGATCTTCAAAACTGGGAGAAAAGAAAAATAACAAAGGTTATATGCTTGCAGTAATATTTGTCATTTGACTATGGATCTGTTTGGCATGGTGGTGGCAGTCGTGAACGCGGTGGTTACGACACGTCATCCATTTGGCGTGGTGTTTTTACTCCTGTGAGTTTGGACAAAAAATGATACCGTCATGAAATGGGTTTGATATGACAACGGCTATGACCGCCGCAAAGAAAAAAAACTAATTTTGAACATAAAAATGAATAAAGTTTTTTAGGTGATTTCGAGCGTTCACAATCGATGGTTCATAACCACTGCGTTCACGACCGCCACCACCATGTAAAACAGACCCTCTATGTTGTTGGAAAGAAAAATTTCTTAGAACAAAGTTGTTTGAGATGTTATCCTTCTCTGATACAAACATCTTCTCCTCTGTAATCTTTCTCTCAAAAGATCAAAATCTTCATCGAATTACTCTGCTGATCGATCCTCTTCCCTGTTTTTCTTGTTTTTAAAAAAAATCTCAGATTGCTGTCAAAAGGCTGAAAGTTTGGAGCAATAAAGCAGAAATGGAGTTCTCCGCCGAGGTGGAGATTCTGGGAAGGGTGAGGCACAAAAACCTTCTAAGCTTGCGCGGTTACTGCGCCGAAGGACACGAGCGCCTCATCGTCTACGACTACATGCCAAATCTAAGCTTAATGTCGCACCTCCACGGAGAACACGCCGCCGACCGCCTTCTGGACTGGAACAGACGCATGAACATCGCCATCGGCTCCGCCGAGGGCATCGCGTAAGCTTTTCCCCCACAAATTTACTGATTCCGTCCAATCCATTCCGATATCCGATCTTCCCCCAAATTTACTGAATCCGTCACCGTCTTCCCCAGCTACCTTCACCACCATGCAACCCCCCACATTATCCACAGAGACATCAAGGCCAGCAACGTTCTGCTGGATTCAGATTTCCAGGCTAGGGTTTCCGATTTCGGATTCGCGAAGCTCATCCCGGAAGGCGCCACCCATGTCACCACCCGCGTGAAAGGGACTCTCGGCTATCTCGCTCCCGAATACGCGCTGTTCGGGAAAGCGTCGGAGAGCTGCGACGTGTACAGCCTCGGAGTTCTGCTGCTCGAGCTCGCCTGCGGGAGGAAGCCATTGGAGAAGCTGAGCCCGACCGTGAGGAGATCCATCTCGGAGTGGGCGCTTCCGCTGGCGCGCGAGAGGAGGTTTGAGGAAATGGCGGATCCGAAGCTCGACGGTAAATTCGTGGACGTCGAGTTCAAGAGGATGGTGCTGGTTGCGCTGGTCTGCGCCCGCGGCACGCCGGAGAAGAGGCCGACGATGCTCGAGGTGGTGGAGTTGCTGAAAGGGGATGCCGCCGAGAAGCTCGCCGCTCTGGAGAACGATGGTTTCTTCAGGTCGGATAGATTTGATAACAGCAGCCGGTTTATCGTCCCCGACAACTGCTCGGATTGTATAACCGAGGAGAGAGAGTAGTAGCCCCAAATGTTTTGGTCATCAAATAGGCTCGCGCACGATCATTAAATTTTCTTCAAAAAATGATCACGAAATTATATTTTTAAAATTTCTAATAGTATGTGTGTGCATATATATACACAACACACAATTGTTTTTATAAATAAATATGCTTAAAAGCTCAAACTTTAAAATATACTTTTGTGATCATTTTTTAATTGAAAATTATTGTTCAAACTAAAGTAAAACTTATTCACACGATTATATATTTTTTCCCATTTTAATGATCGTATGTGAGCTTGTTTGATGATCATAGGTTAAAAATGTGGGGACTATATGTCTTAGGTCGGTGCGCCTACTATTCTCTCAATGCTTAATGGCGCGCTTACTATTAGATTTTTATGTTTTGAAAATTATTATACCATCATATATGTGTTTTTGAAAACAATAGCACGAAAAAAAAAATTTATTCAGAAATCGAGTTTGGATAAGGCGTGTGATTATTGTTCTAAAGAAGTTGCACTACTTTCGTGAGAGCTTTTAATTGATGCTCACTCTCCAAGATATAACGCTCGGCTAGATCTCAGAAATTTCGATGTGCGAAGATACCGGAGAAACACAGAACACCCGAACTTTCACTCAATGAAGCAAACGTAAAAGAGGTTAAGTGCGATATCGCAAGAGTAGAATAAAAAAAAAATTGTAAGAGCGTATGAGAGTCTGTAAAATGTTTTAGGAAAATTTCATATATATGAGTAAGCCTGAAACGGGTGCGGTTTGGTGCGGTTTGACATTGGTGCGGTTTGAAGTTGATTTTTGTGGTGTGGTTTCGGTTTTTGTACAGTTATATTATGCATTTTCAATTTTAAGCACATATTTGCATGAATTATTTTGTGTTATATATTTTCAGAGCACAAATTTCTTCAAACTACAGCGAAATTCATTTGTATGAAACATTTCACTAATAATATTTATGCATATTCCACTAATGATATTTCTAAACATCAAACTTATGAAACATTTCACAACTATTACTTCAGAATCACAATTTAAGAAATATTATAAATAAACAAAAATCAAATATTTCATAAAACACAAAGCATGCGCAAGATTTTAAAAGTAATAATTCAAAATCATTTACCTCATGTTAAATCTTCAGTCACATGATTAATAAAACATTGCATCAGTAGTACAAGTTACAACTATGCATCTTTCTCTGCAAGATGATCTGGACTCTCTCGTGCTTCCTTTTCCAACTCTAAAATAAACTTGCACGCAAGGAGGTGCAAAGCTTCCCGGTTCCTAGTTGACCAGTTCCCAGAAATAAACATGCACGCTTCCCAGTTCCCAGTTCCCACGCTGATGAAAGGGAAGGAGGCGAGCAGAGCTCCTCAGTTTCCACGCGAGTAGGTGCCACACGTCGCAACGAGTAGACAAGCAGTGCTTCTATCGCCGATGGATGGGTGGAACGGGCGGAGTCGCGATTCGCGAGTGAAGTGAGGAGGCACTCAGAAATGAGAAATCAGGTTAGGGAAAGAAATCAGGTTCGACACATTAGTCTTTATATTTAAACAATAAAATAAATAATAATGTTCTCAAAGAGGCAAACAATATAATAGTTAATCGATAAAACATTAAAACTTCTGACCGGTTTAGCCTTGTGGTTTATATTAAATCAGTCAAATAACAAATGTATGGCTTACTCCATTATTCGGGTAAACCTTAAACTTGAACCGCACTGCACCATGGTAATAATTGCTGTGCGGTGCGGCTTACTTGGCTTTGTCAAAATAAAACGGAACTGCACCGCAAACCTTGCGGTTTTTCAATAACCAAAAACTATAAAAAGGCGTCAGACCTTTATTTGCAAAGGATAGAAAAACGGGAAGCAGTCGGAGATGTGAGGTTTTCCAGCGAAGTCCTTATCTTCAGGTCTCATCCTCCTCCTTAGCACTCATCCATCCAATCAGCACGCGCTCCCCATGTGTCCACTTTTTCTTCAAGTCCACTCAGCACGTGCTTCCCACGTGCCCGCTTTGACAACAAATCTGCTCCAGTGCGCACCTTCGCACTCCGCACCAACATGCTCTTCCCGCGTGCCCGCTCCACTTTTAAGACTACTCCTGAAGGCGCTCCTCGCCTCGCTCCAAAACGCGCCGCTCTGATTCCAGAACACGCTTCGTAGCACTTAGCTTCATCAAATGCCCGACACTTAAAAACACTATACAAAGAAGAGGTGGTCTGTCACTATCTAGAAAGCTTATACTTGTACTCAATAGATATTAGTGGATTCCGTCAGAACTGGTCATGACCCCATAATTTTTTCCATTTCCTGATTTTCCACGTAAAAATCTTAGTATGCTGTTGGTTCTCTAATTAACTGTTTGCGCGCTTGACTCATTCTCGAGCTAAGACGCTCTGTTTCCTCCGATCCGTGGAAGCACTTAGCGACCCGCAACGATATCTATAATCTATAATATTAGTATATAGAAATCCCCTTAAGCATAATGCTGTAATGATGTGCACCACCACCTAAATCTAAGCCGTCCGATCTCGCTGAAATCAAATGTAACCCCGTGTTAATTTTACTAGAGCTCATATGCCTACTATAGTAGGTTGTCATATGCCTATATTTTCAGGTCACGGTTGCATAGAACGTCAAATTACGATTTGCTCATATCTATATTGAAAATTTAATACTATTTATAATAAAGACAATCGAATGGTCTCGAAACCGTGACTATACGGGCCCGTGGTAAATCGTCGGCCCGAGATCGACAAGGCACCCACGATTACCTATTGATCAGGTCAAACCGCCGACCCGCCAAACCGAAAGCAGGTTTTATTAATCGGACTTTTTTTTTCTTGCAAAATCGTATTGTCATGAGATCGAACCCATAATCAAACATATATTGAATGTAGACTCAACCACTACGGCAGTTGACAATTGTTGTAAGCATCTAATTTATTATTTATATGAAAAAAATATAAATTTTGTAATAATTATAAATATATGATAATAATAAATCCCGGATAATTTTTATATTATTTATAAGCTAATATAAATAGGGTGGTGTTAAAGGCACACCAAAATTCGCTATATGCACACCAGTGATAGATGCACACCCTAAAATTTTAAATGCAGGCCATATTGTTACATGCACACCAAATTAAAAAAAAAATTATTTTGTCACTTTTTTATTATCCTACTAAAAGTATATTCCTGTCTTTTGTCAACAAATACTATTGGATTGATAGTAGTAACAAGTGAAAAGGAATGAAATAATAAACATCAGCCTTAGATCTCATCGACATAGATCTAATCTTTGTAAAAAAGAAGTCATCAACAATTGTATTTATAATTATAATCATCACAAATACATGTTTTTCAAATATAATCTCAAACAAAACAAAAGTAACTACTGTACAGATTTTTATGGTTAAATATTCTTCATGTGACTCTAAAAACTTGGCATACAAATGAACACAAAAGTAGTTGGTCAAGTTACACATAGCACCAAAAGATTTACAAAACTTGGATGTATTCAAAATCCTCTTGACCTGCAATCCTGCATGCAAGAAAGAACATGATAATTAGTTTTCAAAATTTTTTGAAAGAAATATGTAGTAAAATATGTTTAATATTTTACCCAAAATATGTAGAATAAGTAGATCATGTAATGCTCAGAACTTTGTAGATATGAGTTCCTGCACAAAAAAAATTATTAATGTTGCGGAATGCTTAGGGCTCTTGGTAGACCGGTTCACTTGAACCACCTTAGCTCGTGAGCGAGCTAAGCGCGCAAACAGTCAATTAGAGATTTGTCGAGTTTTAACGTGGAAAATCCGGAAAGGGTAAAAAACCACGCGGCCGGAGCTGTGCCGACCAAACTTCACTATCTCCTGGGGGGTTACAATTTGGATGCTAGAACTCGAGCGCGACAGGCCGCTGCTCGTTACAATGATGGAGAGAGAGAGAGAGAGAACTCCGAGGGTGACAGGCCACCTCTCGGAAAAACTAAGTCTTTTTCCCTTCTGAGAACCAAAGTGAGAAGGCTAGTCGCCTTTTCCTTCTGAGAACAAAAGTGAGAAGGCTAGTCGCCTTTTCCTTCTGAGAATGCTGGAGAACGCAAGTGAGAAGGCTGGTCGCCTTTTCCTTCTGGGAATGCTGGAGAACGAAAGTGAGAAGGCTGGTCGCCTTTTCCTTCCGGGAATGCTGGAGAACGAAAGTGAGAAGGCTGGTCGCCTTTTCCTTCCGGGAATGCTGGAGAACGAAAGTGAGAAGGCTCGTCGCCTTTCGGGATGATGAAGATCTTCAAGTCCACGAAGGAGATCTTCAAGCGCCGAAGGAGAATTCCGCAAAGTCTGCAAGGAGCTCTCCCGGGTCCAGAAGTCAAGGTCCTTTCAAATGAAGCCCCGGGCTCCTTTTATAGCTTTAGCTGGGGACGGCCCGGTAATTTTGCCGTTGGCAGTTTCCATAAATGCTTGGTGGACGAATCATATTTTCCGATTTGGGGCACACGGATCGCCATTTTTCGTAAATGACCACCTTGCCCTTCGGGCAGTTTGGGCGGCTCGGGCAGTTCCGTTGGAGGTGAAAAAGGCGACTGGCCGTTCCTGAAAAGTGAGAAGCCTGAAAGACAAAAAGTGAGAAGCCTGAAAGACAAAAAA
This sequence comes from Dactylorhiza incarnata, assembly GCA_033032865.1. Classification (NCBI taxonomy): domain Eukaryota; kingdom Viridiplantae; phylum Streptophyta; class Magnoliopsida; order Asparagales; family Orchidaceae; genus Dactylorhiza; species Dactylorhiza incarnata. Next base: position 15,608,532 of record JAWHQI010000007.1, read on the forward strand.
TGAGAAGCCTGAAAGACAAAAAGTGAGAAGCCGGAAAGACAAAAAGTGAGAAGCCGGAAAGACAAAAAGTGAGAAAGCTTCCTGACTTGCGCTTAGAAACGTTCTGAGCGCGCGCTAGTGCTGAAGCGTTCTGAGTGCGTAACGAACTACGGGGGCACCTCGGGCGGACGGCGAATCGGGGGGGGGGGGGGGGGGGGTCGCCCCCTAAAGAACGATCGGGACCTTCGGCGAGGACAAGGGCGCCAGACCGCACCCCAAGGGGGGTGGGAACGACCGCACACCCCAGAGAAAAAGGGGGGCCGCACCCCCGAAGGGGTGCGGCTTGGCCGCACCCCCCAAGGGGTGCGGCTTGGCCGCACCCCAAGGGGGGTGCGATTTGGCCGCACCCCCCAAGGGGTGCGGCTTGGCCGCACCCCAAGGGGGGGTGCGGCTGGGCCGCACCCCCTTGGGGGGTGCGGCCGGGCCGCACCCCCAAGGGCGGTGCGGTCGGGGTGCGATCGGGTCGCTCTCTCGCGGCGGGGGGTGCAGCCTGCGTGCTACCGCGCGCTTTCGTGCGCGCGGTAGCGTACATACCTGTGGCTTGTGCGCTCTTTGACCGTTGACCCCACATCTCTTTTGCGGGGCTTTCTCTAGACGCGTCCTAAGGCCTTTACGGGTGTACCACAATTAATATATTAATATTTCAATTCAATGAAAGCATTTTGATAAAATATAGTAATTAGTGACATACTCAATTTCATGGATCAGCCAAATTAATTGCTTGTGACATGTATTGTAAATCCCATTTTTCTGCCGCCGCTGAATGATACCTCTTCCATGTAGAGAAAACAGGCGGTAGTGGACAATCTTTTGACATTAACAGTCTAATGAAGTGATTGTTGTTAATGAACCCAATAAATATTGTTTTTTGCACATCCAGAGGAGCAGAATGTAGAGACAAGAAAGTGAAAGACTGATATTTCGAATAATGCACAAATGCCACATTATCACAAGACGCAACTACTAATCCCAAATCTGGAATACTCATCCACTTGTCTGTTGGTGCCGGAACTACACTACACTCCAAAGTCTGTCTTAATTCAGTAAGTCTCGCAATCCCAAATATTTGTGTGTACAAATCTTCATTATGTTGAAATTCCAATGATAAATCAAGTCGGACTTGTAGCCAATTTTCTCCCAAGTCCGTAATGAAATGTTTACCAACATCTAGTTCAAACGATTGAGAACTCTCTTACCTACTCAAAATATTTTCATTTACATCCATTACTAACATAAACCTGTTCAAATACGTAGTTTATACAATCACTAATAATCACCATTCTCACATAACATACACCAAAGAAATTATAATACTTTCAAATTAGTAGTTTTATACCTCACTAGAGCTTTCCAAAATGTGATCCTTCAATATTGGAGATGTAATGTTGGAACAAGTAAATAAACAAGAAATACCTAAGCTATACCTGGAAACAAATTCAGCCGGACAACAATGGCCGAATTTTTTTTTGCCGGAATAACAGAGTACGAGATCGCCGGCTTGAGGATGGAGGCTTCGCAATACAGTAGAGGATGGAGGCTTCGCCGGCTTGAACAGAGTACAAAATCGCCTTTGCCGTCTTGAGCGACGAGGCGCGGAATCGGAGAAGATGAACAACAATGGCTTTCGTCGGCTTGAGCGAGGAGGCACGAGAGCAGGAAGGAAACTTTGGACTGCTTTACCGGAGGAGGGACGAGAATGGCTCGAGCATCAGCGAGGAGGCGCGAGCGGAGAAGAGGAGGAGGGGCTTTCGTCGACTTGAGCGAGGAGAAGCCAGAACGGCTAGGGCATCGAAAGAGGCGGAAAAGGAGGAATTTCGGTTTTAATATAGGTGTGCATTTAACAGGTAAAATAACACCACTCATTTGGTGTGCACATAGCCAACTTAGGTGTGCCTTTAACACCACCCTATAAATATAAGTTTATATTATAATTTTTATAACTAATATAATATAAATTATATTATATTTACGTTTATAAAAGTTTATTTATAAAAAAAAATATAAATGTTAATAACGTATTTACAAAAGGATTCAATTAATTATAAATGTTAATAACGTAAAAGCAGACGTTTCTGACAGCCGGGCATGTAGGCCCACTCCATCTGACGTGCTAATTTTTGAGTGGTTTGTTCACGTGTCGGACCCTTCTAAATTTCGTATCTGTATATATAATTTATTATTTATACATATATATAATTTATTTCTGGATCAAATATCCATAGTTTTCATCAAGCTAAGTCCGGGAGGAAGAAGACGAGGAAGAAACCGATCATCTAAGAAGAAATGAAGGTGGCTACCCTAGCTTTCGTCCTGCTGCTTGCCGCTTTCGGCTCTCCTACCGGCGCCCTCTATACCGCATCCTCCCCTGTCCTTCAATTGAATCCTTCCAATTTCAAATCTAAGGTCCTCCTCTCTTATCCCCTTCTCTCACTCTCTCGTGATCATGGCTCAGCTGATCTCGTGGATTTTGTAAATTCCAGGTTTTGAACTCCAATGGTGTTGTTTTGGTGGAGTTCTTCGCGCCGTGGTGCGGCCACTGCAAAGCTTTGACACCCATCTGGGAAAAGGTTGCCACCGTACTAAAGGGTGTTGCCACTGTTGCTGCCCTAGACGCAGATGCCCACAAATCTCTTGCCCAGGTTCTTCCTTAACCTAAAACCCCATAGTTCTGTACACTTTTCTCTATTGTTAAGTCGGCGATCTGCTTCTTATTGGCCCTTCGAAACATTTTGTTGCAGTGCCTCTACTCAATTTCTTATTTCATGTCTGATCCGATTCGTCTTTATCAACTGTTTGATTATAAATTAGGAGGCAATGCTATAGTGCTGCACTTCAAGCAACCTTCAAATCCCCCTCTTAGATATTTGATTAAGTTCATAACATCTAGTAGATTGAACTTGCGAATTGGTTATGGATATTGCAGGAATTTTCTTTTTGTAGGTTTTTTTTTTCAAATTTTTTTATAATAACAGATTTTCGACGTGAAACTAATAATTCAGCCCATTCTAAAACATAAACCCTAATTGGACTCTTTTTGCTAACCAGGCATTATTATTCTGTTAAGGCGAGTTATCTTATTTATTGTAATTAAGATATCTCCTTTTTCTCATGTGATACCCTCTACTGATCATACTCATCTTGTTGTGGATAACATGATGATACCTTATGTTTGAGCGTTAAGATTTGATATTTTTCTGTCGTAAGTTTAATATAGCCTCTTGATTTCAAACAATGTTGAAAGAACTTAGAATTTTTTTTCTGTTGCACCATATTTATAGGCAGCATAATAACTGTTCCATTGAAAATTTAGCTTCTTTTTCGATTATTCAGCTGTCTTGGTTAATCTGTTGTTTTTCTAGTTTCTTTTGTGTGAGTATTGCTTATGAAAGTTGTGGCACCAAGCCACTATTTTTCTGGATTCTATTGGGTATGATGTACTTCTTACAGAAATACTCTTTCAAATTTATTTATTATATTGATCAGCCGTCGATGTGATTTAAGAATGAATTTTGAACTTAGTAAACATGTTAATAGAAGTTGGGTTGAGAGATTATATGGAAATTTGGATTAAATACTTGGGCTCCGTTTGACATGGCGTTTTTGCTCCGTTGAGTTTGGATAAAAACACCACCATAATAGAATGTATGACCGCTACCAAGAAAAGAAAACTCGTTTTGAACATAAACATGGATGAAGTTCCTTAGGCAAGGTCGAGCGTTCACGAACCGTGGTTCATAATCACCGCGTTCACGACCGCCAACGCTGTGCCAACCGGAGCCTTGATCCGAAGTATAGTGGAATTTTAAACAGCAACAGATGCATCATGAAGGAATAGTTGATTTAATCTTGAATCTATTTGATCCCCTATGTTTTAAGATATGATGGTTTGCCATAATTTCTAGAGGCCTATCCCGTCTCCTTATAATCTTTCACAAATCTCCTTCATGATGCTATTTCTTGGGCTTACATCATTGATTTGTAAATCAAAGACTTGTCTTTGACATTCTCATTTTTAAGTTTTTTAATGTTGTTTCTTGATGAATAAATTTTTGTACAGGAATATGAAATTAAGGGATTTCCTACAATAAAGGTATATGTCCCTGGTAAACCTCCAGTAGATTATCAAGGAGCAAGGGATGTTAAGCCTATTGCAGAATTCGTTCTTAAGCAGGTTTATTAAAGTCATCTCAAGTTTTCCATATTTTTGGCAATTATACTCTGAATGCCATCATCATTCCCTTTTTTCGTTTACATATTAGATTATAATAATACTAATTAGGATTTTCATTATCATTCCTTGATTTAAAATCGTGTAATGGAATATAAATACAAGAAAATGGACTTTATTTTTTTTAGTATATGATACTGAAGTGAATCATGACACAACATTGCACTATTATATAAAAGTTTAAAACTTAACTAACAAGAGTTAATCACAAACTTATCAATACGAAGAAGTGAAACATCCTACACATTAATAAAAGTTACATAAAAATTCTAAATAACTCCTCTTCGGCTCTGATAATCATTAAACATATTTATCGTTAAATTATCCCTAAGGTACCGTTCGTTTGAATGGAATTGAAATTGGAAATTGGAATTTAGATTAATTCCAATTCTACTAGGAATTGGAATTAGTCTAATTCCAATTATAGTATTCGCCCAATAAACGAAAATGTAGAAGTAGGTCGGTTCGTGCTTCAGTATCATCAAATAAGAAAAGGGAAAGAATTGGATATTTGATCCCCAGTGAATGAGCATTGAACAAAGAATGATCAAACTACCACATGGGCCAAGAAATAAATGACGTGTTTATCGAAGTAGTCGATCAGAAATTACTGCTTCTCAGATATCTGCAAAAGGAACAAATATAAGGAATTTAAGAAATTTCCATTATAAACAATATTTTCATGCTTCAGTAGTAACGAATAAGAAAAGTGAAAGAATTGGATATTTGATCCTCAGTGAATGGGCATTGAACAAAGAATTCATCCTAGATGATCAAACTACCACATGGGCCAAGAAATAAATGACGTGTTTATCGAAGTAGTCGATCAGAAATTACTGCTTCTCAGATATCTGCAAAAGGAACAAATATAAGGAATTTAAGAAATTTCCATTATAAACAATATTTTCGTGCTTCAGTAGTAACGAATAAGAAAAGGGAAAGAATTGGATATTTGATCCTCAGTGAATGGGCATTGAACAAAGAATTCATCCTAGATGATCAAACTACCACATGGGCCAAGAAATAAATGACGTGTTTATCGAAGTAGTCGATCAGAAATTACTGCTTCTCAGATATCTGCAAAAGGAACAAATATAAGGAATTTAAGAAATTTCCATTATAAAAAATATTTTATATGGCAGAAATATTCATGTAAAAGGTTAATATATGATTAGTTTTCATTTATAGATGTAATTGATTCTCTACTTCACAGTAGAGATATCTTTCAACGTTATTAGTATATGATACTGAAGTTGAGATTTTTTTTCGTGGACAGGTTAAAGCCCTCCTTAAGGAACGGTTAGATGGCAAGTCAACCAGTGGTTCAAGTGAAAAATCTGAACCAAGTGCTTCGATAGAACTGACATCTCAAAATTTTGATAATGAAGTTATTAAGAGTAAGGACCTGTGGATAGTAGAATTCTTTGCTCCTTGGTAAGTGAATCTATCAGTAATATTAGGTGGTTCTACATGAATATAGATGTCTTCGTTCTGTTTTGTATTAATACAACAACAACAACACTCAAGCCTTTATCCCACCATAGTGGGGTTGGCTATATGGATCCTTTGCCGCCATTGCGCCCTATCTTTAATATTGTATTAATACATTTGACATTATTTTGAATAGCCTGGAACCAAATGCTGCCTAAGTTATTTATTGTCTTAGATCTGTTAGACAAAAATCTACGCGAACGACGACTTTAAACGCATAGTATGCGGAATAAAACTTAAGGCGGAAGAATATGATCAAACCTCCGGCCATTGATGCTTTCTCCGAGTAGGGCTCCGACGCGAGTATTGATGGGACACCAGGTCCACTTGGTTGACATTGTTCACTCAATGCATAAAAAACTAACAAAGTCTCTACTGAAATTTTCAAGTCTAAAAAAATCTTTGAAGGAGAGCAATTTGCACATCCAATAAACACATAATTATTATTTTTATCCCATCTTCTTGGGAAGATCTATGTATCCTCATTCTTTATTTTTTCTTGGTGAGTGATGTTGTCCCATGGCAGTGCAATTTTACAAGAAAATTGTCTTTATTCGACCCCACTATGGTGGGATAAAGGCTTGAGTGTTGTTGTAGTGTTGTTGCCCTAAATGTTAAATCTAAGCTAGACAAATCATATGGTTAATTTTCATGAAAGTCATGTAGGGTCTATCCCTCGTCCGCCTAATCCATTAACATTAATTATGTTTATTTAATTGGTTCATTTGGCCTTTGTTGCCCATGTCCAAATCAACTAAATCTATTTCTATATTGTCTTCCATCTATGTCACTTTTGATGTTCTTTTAATGTACCTAATTATTCCTTCTAATTTCTTCCTTGCAACGTCACGAGCCTAATTATTTTTTTAATAAAATTTACCTTTATGTCCTTGTGATATTTGTTGTGAATATTCCCACATCAAGAAACTAACATAGCCTTGCACACTTATATAAGTCCTGGGCCTCTCCACTCCCAACAATTGATTTTATGTTGGATGTTTGAATTCTAATATGTTATTAAAGCAAACTAAGCCCAATGATCCATTCCACATCAATTCACGTTTTAGAGGCCAAAGACCCAACACGTGAGGAGGCATGTTGAGAATAATCCCACATCGAAAAACTAACATACCATGTGCATTTAATATAGATCTCGGGCCTCATGACCTCCAACCAATTGTTTTTTTGGTGAATGTTTGAATTCTAACAATATTCTCGTTTGACATAGAACTCTTTAGAAACTTCTTTATTTTAACCAATCAACTTTAAATCTGGAAGTTATATTATCATCTATGACCTCATTTTTTAAAATAATAGATTCAGGGTACTTAAACTTACCCTTGTTTACAACTCTATCTATTTATATAAAGAGGGTACCCATGGTATTATTTTCATTATTGAATGATGAATAGAAATTGAAAATTTCATTCCCCACTATTCTTTCTCGTCTCTCCACCAGTTTAAGGTTCTTATGGAAATCTCATTTCTCATGTTTTCTCTATTACTTGATCTCCATGCCTCTCTATAGATTACATGCACATGAATCCAGCACGTTATTTCCTTCCCTGTAATTCCTGTCTCCTATCCGATCAAATCCCAAGAATTCAAAATTGTTGCATTGTTTTTTAAAGAGCCTTATGGTCAATATTACACACAAAATATACATGATCAAGTTACATTAAATGAATCAAATTCTACATAAATTAGGTATCATGCCTGAAATCCTAAAGATCGAATGAATAGTAGAACGTAATATTCCAATAATAATCCGTGATACTAGGCTATACTCACACATATACATGAGTGAGGACACAAAAGACAAAATTATCCTTAGCGGTTATTACAAACAAGACTTGATAATATAGAGATAATAGTCTAATTACAACTCTCCCCGTCAAATCAGACGAAAAATATTAGTCATCCCTAGCTTGTTGATATCATTGGTGATACATCGCATCCCAAACTTTTGGTGAACACATATGCTAGTTGATCTTTGGAGTGAACAAAAGGAGTGACCACATTCCCTTTGTCCAAGTGATCTTTGATATGTGTCGATCAACTTCAACATGCTTAGCCCTGCCATGTTGTATTGAGTTATGTGATATACTGATGAATGCCTTGTTGTCACAGTATAAGGAGAGTGGGATATGCTCCTGGAATTTCATATCTTGCAACATAGAACGCAACCACAGTCCTTCATAGAGACCTTGAGACATTGCCCGATACTCAACCTCCGCACTTGATCTGTCTACCACATTCTGCTTCTTGCTTCGCCAAGTGACCAAATTTCTACCAACAAAGGTATAATACCCCATTGTAGACTTCCTGTCATCACGACTCCCAACCCAATTTGCGTCTGTGAAGACTTCAATCCTCAAGTGATTGTTCTTAGAGAACATGAGTTCCCGACCAGTGGCCTTCTTCAAGTACCGCAGTACACGATATGCGGCCTCTTGATACTTGATCCTGAGAGCATGCATATATCTACTCAAGATACCTACTGCCTATGTAATATTTAGGTATATGAGTCTCCCAACCAATCTCTGATAGCTCGAAGTATCCGTCCGGTTACCATCACTGTCTTCATCAATCCTATGATTCTCCTCCATAGGAGTGTTTGCTGCGACACAATCGAGCATCTCAGTTTCCTTTAACAAGTCCAAAACATATTTGTGTTGGGATATGAAGATACCTTGATTCGACCTAGTTACTGCAATTCCCAGAAGTATCGTAGTCTCCCTAAATCCTTCACTTCGAACTTTGTAAACAACAAAGCCTTGAGATTTGCAATTTCCTCTGGTTCTTCACCTGCTATCACAATGTCATCCACGTAAACAATGGTACCATGATTTTCTGATCACATTTTCTGATGAACATGGTGTGATCCGACTGTCCCTGATTGTAACCAAACTTAAGCATGACCTTGTGATACCTGCCAAACCGTGCCCTGAGTGACTGTTTTAGGCCATATAATGACTTCTTTAAGTGACAGACAAACCTTTCTAGTCCATTTTTAACAAACCTAGGGAGGAATTTCATTTACACTTCTTCATCCAACTCACCGTGGAGGAAGACATTTTCACATCTAGTTGATGAAGATCTCAGCCCAAGCAACACAGGATAAGAGAACCCGAATAGAGTCCATCTTTGCCACCAGAGCAAAGGTTTTGCTGGTAGTCTACTCCTTGTGTCTGAGTGTATCCCTGAGCCACCAGTCGTGCCTTGTAACGTTCAACATTACCATCCTGGTTTTGTTTAACAAAGAATACCCACCTCGAACCAACGACTTTCTTCCCAGTGGAAGGGAAGAGATGTCCCATGTGTGGTTTCTTTCCAAGGCAGTCATTTCCTCCTCCATAGCATGTGTCCATTCTGGGCACCCAAAGCTTCCTGCCACGATTTGGGAATGGTAATCAAGGATAACGATGTAACAAGGGTCTGATGCGCATGGGTAAGATGGTGATAAGAAATATGGTTGGAAATAGGGTGATGCGTGCATATCGCTTTACCTTTTCAGCAATATAGGAGGGAGATGTAGGTCATCACCAAAATCGGAGTCTGAAGTAGGCACTGATAGATGTGGATTGATAGCGGCCTGTTTACCTTTGTGTTGGCGGTGATATACAAGAGGAAGTGAAGGAATTAGAGACGGAGGAGGAGGAAACTGGGCAGGAAGCGTTGCTTGGATGGAAGGGATAGTATGAATCGAGGAATGAGAGGACGAGGAATAAACGTATATGATGCATTGCCACTAGTCCCCCCCCCCACCCACCCCCACCCCCCACCCCCCCCCACCCCCCCCCCCCCCCCCGACGAATGTAATGAGTCGGTTCCAAAAGTAGGATTCTTCCTCGCGGAAGGCAACTTCCATGCTACAAAATGTACGTCGTGACGAAGGGTGGTAACACCGATATCCTTTCGTGGTGGGAGAATAGCTAATAAAGACACAATGTTGAGCACGAGGGTCAAGTTTGTCACAATGAGACTGATGTGCATGAACAAAACACACACTCAAACACACTGGGTGACAGATGAGAGGTATGCACAAGCTGAGAGGTATGCACAAGCTGAGAGGTATGCTCAGGGGTGGGGGCGGACTGCGGGAGTGCCATCGTGCCAGGTACTGTCGGGGCCGCACGGGGGACCCAGTGCACCGTCTCTTATATATAATAACATTTTATATAAACATTTTGTTAAAAACTTTTTTTCATACTTATATAGTTGTTTTATTAAAAATGTTTTTTATATTTATGTTATATATTTAGATATTATATTTATATAAATATAATCGATGGATGAAATGTGGACCACTCCACTGTTCATCCGTCTGTATATTTATATAGATATATAATAATATTTATCTATTTCGTTTATATATAAAAACATAAAAAAAACTTCGTCAGCACGCACGCACACGGCCACGTAGTTCATCCGTGACACCGAGTACTGTTCACGCGGTTAGTTATATATATACACACATGTATATATATATATAAAAATTATGGAGCATCTCTGGGGAATGAGAAACCCATTATATTGGGTCTTTAGCGAATTCGAGCCGAGTCAGGCTCAACGATACCTTCAACAAGACATGCCACCCGGATATCAAACTTTTTTCTCATATGGCCCACATGACCCACCTCTCCAACAAAATTATAGGCCCTTAAATTGGCCGCCATTATGAAAACCATTATAGCATTACTATCTTCCTCCTCAACCGGAACAATACAATTACATACCATACATTCTTCCTTAGAGGGAACCACTACGAAACACCATTCCACCCCCACCAGAGCCTCAACTAGTTGAGCGAAATTCCACCAAGCTATGACGAACGACGCCAGCATTGTGGGACTGACTCACGACGAAAGAGGCAATTGCCAAGACACAGTAACTTGAGGATAAGATGCAACAACAGTTTGTCGAGCCACATGAGCTCATCAACAATAGCTAGAACACTTTTTCGATTTTCGCTTGTCAAGTTGAACCATAGTCGATCCCTATCGTCTCCTTCCAACAGCTCCCTCCTAAGAAACATAATCCGTCAGCTTCGACTCTGCAGGAGGATCATCATCCATCATTCCTAGCTGGCCTTCCTTAACCAATGTCCCCTTCACACAGTAAGATTCCTGCTCTCCCACGAGCTCCACAACAAGCCACCCTAGCCATCCTATCACAACAGACCCCTTCATGACTTTGACACCGACCACATATCTCGTCGATGCATAGGCGACGTGTAACACCCCACCTTAGTTTTAGCACAAATCAGCAGTCCGGCCGGGCCCCGTGATAAGAAGCAAACCAAGAAACGGTAATAAAAATTGTTACATAGCTGGTATAAATTAAAAGTGCTAAAGAGTACTTACAGCGGAAGCAGTAAAAAAAAACTAAGGGTAAAAGTGTACCTCAAACTTGATTTCACAGAGCCACTAAAAAGAAAGTGTCCAAATACTTGAAATACTGAAATCTTAAACATAGTCTGATAAAAGAACCGTTAGCGAGATTCTGATACAAGTCCAAAACACAGAACAGAACTATAAGAACAACTACATCATGTAAACGAACTAAAAGAAGGGCAAACTGCAGGCAAGCTCATCCTAGGCGCAACACCCCACCTGTGACTCCTGTAATGAGAAGCCAAAAAATGGGTCAACCCAACTGAAGAGTAAGAAAGACCATTCTTCTTAGTGACACTAAAAATAATTCATAAAGAACATGATTTCTTGCTTTCTCTTTTGAAAACGATACTGTTATTTTACAAAAGTAAAGTAGTTATACAATGCTATAATATGCATGCTTTTCTATAAAACAGCTTAACATAAATGTCTGTTCTAGTTTGTAAACAACTTAAACATAATTATTCAAGCTCCAAAAAGAAAGGTTAACTATAATACCATTTCTAAATTTTGTCGTATGCTGAGTGATGTTTGTCTAGTGATTATTCTTCGTAAAATCTTATGCTGAGAAACTGTTTATGCGCAATCTAACGATTCGAGTCCCAACTAGCGAACACAGAGGTTCTAATGTCTCACGGACATAGACTCACATCTTCTGAATTTCTATTGGAGAAATACGTCTCCCTGCATTTGGGGCTCATAGGGTCTACTACGCCCCATGAGTAAGATAGTGCGCCTCTATCTTTCACGATGGAGCGAGTCTCAATCATGCCTCCTAATTATCTTCCTTTACCAGTTACAATTTTTTTTTTAAATTGTTAGACTGACTAATCATATGTCGTAGTTCACTAACGTGTTGAACATTAATGTCTAGATATACGTGGTTGTACACTATTATAATTATCCTCCTTCTATACAAGGAATACACACTATGCATATAATTATCTGGTATGTCTAACCAAAAAGAATAGAATTTCTTACTGTTGCGTTGCGTCGCTCGTACACATGACGCGGCGGCATAACTTTCTTTAAAGAATACTCTGAAACGCGAGTTTGATCTCTGGTTGGTAAGGAGGCTTATTTCCCCACGAAACCTAAAAGAACAATTATCATACTTATAACTCTCTCCGAAATTCAAGGAATACTATGCTATCATAAAAAGAAAACGCCTACCACTTCTCTATTTGTGGAGGTCACTATTTCTGATACGGAAAACGTCCCCGCCTACGCTTGGTGTTGATATACCAAAGCCCTACGAAAATAATAATACTAATATCTGAGAGACACTCGCTGAAAGGAGGGTAAAACTTAATAGAAACAGGGAAAATAATCATGATACCTGGCTGCTAGGAGTAGGGAGTTCAGGTTTGCAGAGTGTTAAGGCCCTTGAGAAAAAGGATGTTTAGAAAAGTCTCCCCTGACAGGCTCCGTCGAGGACTTCAAAAACAAACGAAAAGGGGAAGGGCTCCAGCCGGCTGTCCACCGCACAAAGAGGGAAAGGACGTCCTCCCCTGAGTCGCCGGCGGTTGCTGGAGAGGGGGCAGAAGCTTGACGGAAATCCAAACACGAGAGGAGGTAGGGTTCGACTTCTGGGAGAACGACGTCTGCGAGAGAAATGACGAACAACCGTTTCCGATAAATTCTGAAGGGAGGCGTTAACGAAAGCTTTTATCGGTGTGATCAAGAGCGTGAGCCCTAAGCGCCGGTTACGAAGTGAAAATACGTTGCTTGCGTCTCTTCCTAAATTGGACTGTAAATTGATATGGGGGAGAAATTAATTGAAATTCCTAGGAGAGAATTTCACCCCTTTAAATCGTAACCCAAATAACCAAACCTTAATAACTGCTAAATCGACGCGCTACGCCCTCGCAAAAATATTAAATGCGTTACATAAAACATCAACAACGTCAACTCCTAAACTTATTAATGCGCAACCATTGATCGTAAAGAAAAATATACCTCGACCCGACGTAGGCTTGGTCAATCTTGCTCGAGACCGAGACCTGCGACCAAATTTAGTTTTGCGTAATAAATTATGAGTGTTACAAATCTCCCCTCCTAATAAAGTTTTCGACCTCGAAAAAATAAAACCATACCCGAGTCAAAGAGGAAAGCATAGTCTTCATTTCTCCGGAGTTCATCTTCTCTTTCCCAAGAACACTCTGGTCGGCCACAGTTCATCCAAAGGACCTTTACAAAACGGATCTCTCTATTTCTGAGTTTCTGAATCCGTGTGTCCACTATCCTGACTCGCTTAATAGTGATACTAAGATTTGATTCGATTGGTGCGTCCTCAGTATTGATTATCTGACTGGGGTCTCTGACTGCTCTCCTCAGATAGAAGACGTGGAATACGTCGTGTAGACCACTCATTTCCTCAGGCAAGGCCAATCTATAAGCAACCTCACCTATGCGCTCCAGCACCTCGAAAGGACCAACGAACCTTGGACTCAACTTCTTCATCCGCTTGATTCGAGAGACACCTTTGACTGGTTTGACCTTCAGATAAACATAGTCTCCTACGCTGAACTCCACTGATCTATGCCTCTGATCATAATACTTGGCCTGACGATCCCGTGCCATCTTCATGCGCTCCTGAATGAGTTTGATTCGAGCTGTGGTCTTGTCAACCCAAGATTCTTTGTTGGAAGACCTCTCCTCAACTTCAGCCCAGCACAACGGTGTCCGACACCGCCTACCATAAAGAGCCTCAAAGGCACTATCCCAATGCTAGCTTGAAAACTATTATTGTAGGAGAACTCTACAAGGGTGACATACTTCTCCCACTTACCTCCAAAATCTAGAATGCACATACGAAGCATATCTTCCATGGTTCTATTCGTACGCTTTGTTTGCCCATCTGTCTGGGGGTGGAAGGCCGTACTGAAGAGTAGCTTAGTCCCCAGACGTTCCTGAACATATTTCCATTCCTTGGAGGTAAATCTGCCATCCCTATCTGAAATAATAGTCTTGGGGAATCCATGGAGTCGGACTATCTCATCTACATATAACTGAGCCAATTTCGGGTCTTGATCCGTTTTCTTATTGGGAATGAAATGGGCAACCTTGGACAGACGATCGACTATAACCCATAACGAGTCATTCCCACTCCGCGATCGGGGAAGGCCGTGAACAAAATCCATCGATATATCTTCAAAGTTCCACTCCGGAATAGGTAGGGGCTTCAACTTGCCCCCTGGTCTCTGGCACTCGGCTTTAACCAACTTGCATGTTTCACACCTTCCCACATATTCTGCTACATCACTCTTCAAACCTGACCACCAAACTGACTTCTTGAGATCTGCATACATCTTCGTGCTACCCGGATGTATCGAATATATGGAATTATGAGCTTCAAACAGTATATCCTCTCGAAGGTGACCAACGTCTGGAACGCATACGCTACTATCGAAAAGAAGTAAGCCCTCCTAAATGCTGAACCTCTCCTTCTGACTAGCCTGGGTCAAGTCCCAAACCTCTACCATCTTCGGTTCTAAGGGTAAAGCTGTTCTGATCCTGTCTTTAATATCACACGTGATTTCCATCCAGTTCAACCTTGCAGAACCAAGACTGGAGCGTGGTAAGATACTGATCTCCAATCTCTCCAGCGCTCGCACAAGCTCCTCCTGCTGAGTAATGAGGGAGTAACTCGAACTTCTTCTACTAAGCGCATCCGCTACCACGTTTGCTTTCCCCGGGTGGTACTGGACCAATATCATAATCTGAGAGGAATTCTACCCACCTACGTTGCCTCATATTTAGCTCTTGCTGATCATAAATATACCTGAGACTTTTATGATCCGTAAAGACCTCACAACGAACTCCGTAGAGGTAGTGTCTCCAAATCTTCAAAGCGTGGATGACCGCTGCAAGTTCCAAATCGTGCACAGGATAATTTCTCTCGTGAATCTTTAACTGCCTGGAGGCGTAAACTATGAACTTCCCATGCTGCATAAGTACACAACCCAAACCTTGACCTGAGGCATCACTATATATCTGAAATCCTTCTGAGCCTGAGGTAAGCTCAAAATCGGGGCGGTCATCAATCTGGATTTCAACTCCTCAAACGCAAACTCACACTCAACTGTCCATGTGAAGGCTTTCCCCTTCCTGGTAAGTGTAGTCATTGGTAGCGCTATTTTTGAGAAGTCCTTAATGAATCTCCTGTAATATCCTGCTAGACCGAGGAAACTGCGAACTTCAGTCACTGCCTTCGGCCTTGGCCAATCCTTTATTGCTTCTATCTTTTTCGGATCCACCGCGAGACCCTTCTGACTGATGACGTGTCCCAAGAATGCAACCTTAGAAAGCCAAAACTCGCACTTTGAAAACTTGGCATACAACTGATTCTTCCTGAGAGTGCTCAACACTGCCCGGAGGTGTTCGGCGTGATCTTCTTGACTCTCTGAATAAACCAAAATGTCATCTATGAAGACAATCACGAATCGGTCTAGTAATTCTCGGAACACCCTATTCATCAGATCCATAAAGGCGGACGGGGCATTAGTTAACCCGAACGGCATGACCACGAACTCATAGTGTCCATATCTAGCGCTGAACGCCGTCTTCTGGATGTCCACATCTCGAATTCTCAACTGGTGGTAACCCGACCTCAAATCTAGCTTGGAGAACGTGCTAGATCCCTCGAGCTGGTCAAACAAATCATCTATTCTGGGAATATGGTACTTATTTTTAATTGTCAGTTTGTTCAGCTCACGGTAGTCTATGCATAATCTCAGGCTACCATCTTTCTTCTTAACAAACAGTACGGGGGCACTCCAAGGTGAAGTGCTGGGGCGAATGAAACCCAAGTCAATCAACTCCTGTAGCTGAACCTTCAACTCAGCAAGTTCTCTGGGAGCCATTCGGTATGGACTCTTGTCCACTGGCGCAGCTCCAGGTACAAGATCAATCTGGAAATCAATCTCTCTGGTAGGAGGGGCACCAGGTAACTCCTCTGGAAAGACATCAGGAAAGTCCTTAACAACAGACACTCCTAGCAAATCAACCTTGACTTCAACATTCATCAATACTAGAAATGTCACACAACCCTTATTGATGCATCTGACTGCCTTGATTGAGGAGATTATTAATTTAGAGACTCCATTCATGCCATGGAAGGTAAAAGCAACCTGGTTGGGTCCTTCGAACTGTATCACCTTGTTCCCGCAGTCAATCTTTGCATTCATAGCTGAGAGCCAGTTCATACCCACTATCAGATCAAAACCTGCTACAAGGAGGAGTGAAGCTTCTATTGAGATTTCAGTTTCTCCAAACCACACTGGAACTCTACACTTATTCCTGGTCTACAAACAGGATCCATTAGGCATCATAACTTCTAATGATGCAGACTCTGGAAGGACTTCCAAATCCAGCCTACGCACCAGAGATTCTGCTATGAACGAGTGTGAGGCACCCGTGTCAAAGAGAATCTTGGCGGGAACGTTTCGTATCATAAGTATTCATACATGCATGAATGCAACAAAGGTATTATTTTAGTGTCACTAAGGAGAGAAATACTAAAACGTCTAGGACGTACACATACCTGTCACCACGTCCTTCTGATCCTTAGCTTCCTGCTGGCCTAGCCCATAAGCTCTGGGTTGCACCGGACCTCGTCCTGCAGTATTTTTCTCCTCGGTTCCGACATGAGCCTTTCCTCTGTCGGTTCTGCTAGGACCACCGACCTCAAACTTCGACTATAAAAGAATCATAATTAGGCCTATTGAGGGAAAGGTATAACTTAAGAAGATTACTCAAATGAAATTTCGTACCTGAACCACGGGAGTTCCCTGGCAATAACGGGCTATATGTCCCGGTTGTTGGCATTTGTAGCAAACTCCTGCAGCAGCTAAACACTCACCCAGATGGTGGCGGTAGCATTTAGGACAGAGGGGGTAATCTTTGACCTTGGACCCGGTCTGACCCCCTTTCTTATCATCAGATCTCTGCTTCTTGTTCCAATTCTTTCCTTGACTATTCCTATTCTGCTGCTGCTGTGGTGAATCCTGAGGTCGCTTCGAACGGAAGTTGTTACGCTTTTGCACCTTCTGCTGATCAGCTTCCAGCTTCCTCGATGTGTCCACCAAGCTCCTGTAATCGGCATTGACCATCGTCATCAAAGGTTGCCTCAGAGAGTCTCGCAGTCCGTCCACGAACCGGCTACATTTCTCGTTCTCATCCCCTTGCATATTGCCCGCATAGCGAGATAAGTGAGTTAACTCCCGCTCGTAGGCTATTACAGTTCTGTCCCCCTGAATGAGCCTGAGGTACTTCTCCTGGAGACTGCGACACTCGGACGGGGGCACAAACCAGCTAGCTAGTGCCGTCGAGAAATTATTCCACGTGAACATATATGCTGTACGACCTAACATAAATGAAATCCAATTTACC
The DNA here is from genome assembly GCA_033032865.1 of Dactylorhiza incarnata. NCBI lineage: Eukaryota > Viridiplantae > Streptophyta > Magnoliopsida > Asparagales > Orchidaceae > Dactylorhiza > Dactylorhiza incarnata. The sequence goes on from JAWHQI010000007.1 coordinate 15,626,079, forward strand.
ATTAAGTTAAACGGACAAAATATTCTGGGAAAGAGCGGTAATCTGAACAACGTTACTTACCAGCGGGGTCGTCCGCAAGATGCCTAGTCCACCACAGATTTGCCTCACCTTTCAGGAGAAAGGCAGCTAGAGGGACCTTCTTGTTTTCTGGGCACTGCATCACTTCGAGCAGGTCGCGGGTCTTTATCAGCCAATCATCGGTCTCCATCGGTGTTTCTTCTCCATTGAAATTGGAGGGCTGGAGGTCCCGAAAATTTCTCAGATAGCGATCCATTCCTAATTCTCCGGCAGCTGGTACAGGAACTGCTGCTGGATCTGCTGCAGGCAGTCCATTTCTGAATTCCAGCAAAGCTAAGGCCACTGCCTTGGCAATAACGACTGCTAAGTCGGTAGGGTCTGGTACTGCTGGTGCTGCTGCTGGTGCACCACCGTCATCCATGACTATCTCAGGAGTGGTATTCTGCCGCGAAGGCTCGCCCGCTTCGTTGGTACGCGGTGCCTATACGATGGAAGGGAAAGAGTTATTGATGTAAGAGACACAAAGAAGGATCTACTAGAAAAATATTTCCATACAACGCATAGCTGAGCTAGATGAAACTTTGATGGCTCTAACGTCAAAAGAAAGATTCAGTTGAAATCCTAAGGCTCTGTGAACTTTCTGGGTCGTAGGATCCTAAACCTAGCTCTGATACCAATTGTAACACCCCACCTTAGTTTTACCACAAATCAGCAGTCCGGTCGGGCCCTGTGATAAGAAGCAAACCAAGAAATGGTAATAAAAATTGGTACATAGCTGGTATAAATTAAAAGTGCTAAAGAGTACTTACAGCGGAAGCAGTAAAAAAAAACTAAGGGTAAAAGTGTACCTCAAACTTGATTTCACAGAGCCACTAAAAAGAAAGTGTCCAAATACTTAAAATACTGAAATCTTAAACATTGTCTGATAAAAGAACCGTTAGCGAGATTCCGATACAAGTCCAAAACACAGAACAGAACTATAAGAACAACTACATCATGTAAACGAACTAAAAGAAGGGCAAACTGCAGGCAAGCTCATCCTAGGCGCAACACCCCACCTGTGACTCCTGAAGAGTAAGAAAGACCATTCTTCTTAGTGACACTAAAAATAATTCATAAAAAACATGATTTCTTGCTTTCTCTTTTGAAAACGATACTGTTATTTTACAAAAGTAAAGTATTTATACAATGCTATAATATGCATGCTTTTCTATAAAACAGCTGAACATAAATGTCTGTTCTAATTTGTAAACAACTTAAACATAATTATTCAAGCTCCAAAAAGAAATGTTAACTATAATACCATTTCTAAATTTTGTCGTATGCTGAGTGATGTTTGTCTAGTGATTATTCTTCTTAAAATCTTATGCTGAGAAACTGTTTATGCGCAATCTAACGATTCGAGTCCCAACTAGTGAACGCAGAGGTTCTAATGTCTCACGGACATAGACTCGCATCTTCTGAATTTCTATTGGAGAAACACGGCTCCCTGCATTTGAGGCTCATAGGGTCTACTACGCCCCATGAGTAAGATAGTGCGCCTCTATCTTTCATGATGGAGAGTCTCAATCATGCCTCATAATTATCTTTCATGATGTCGTAGTTCACTAACGTGTTGAACATTAATGTCTAGATATACGTGGTTGTACACTATTATAATTATCCTCCTTCTATACAAGGAATACACACTATGCATATAATTATCTGGTATGTCTAACCAAAAAGAATAGAATTTCTTACTGTTGCGTTGCGTCGCTCGTACACATGACGCGGCGGCATAGCTTTCTTTAAACAATACTCTGAAACGCGAGTTTGATCTCCGGTTGGTAAGGAGGCTTATTTCCCCACGGAACCTAAAAGAGCAATTATCATACTTATAACTCTCTCCGAAATTCAAGGAATACTATCCTATCATAAAAAAAAACACCTACCACTTCTCTAATAGTGGAGGTCACTATTTCTGATACGGAAAACGTCCCCGCCTACGCTTGGTGTTGATATACCAAAGCCCTACGAAAATAATACTACTAATATCTGAGAGACACTCGCTGAAAGGAGGGTAAAACTTAATAGAAACAGGGAAAATAATCATGACACCTGGCTGCTAGGAGTAGGGAGTTCAGGTTTGCAGAGTGTTAAGGCCCTTGAGAAAAAGGATGTTTAGAAAAGTCTCCCCTGACAAGCTCCGTCGAGGACTTCAAAAACAAACGAAAAGGGGAAGGGCTCCAGCCGGCTGTCCACCGCACAGAGAGGGAAAGGACGTCCTCCCCTGAGTCGTCGGCGGTTGCTGGAGAGGGGGTAGAAGCTTGACGGAAATCCAAACGCGAGAGGAGGTAGGGTTCGACTTCTGGGAGAACGGCGTCTGCGAGAGAAATGGCGAACAACCGTTTCCGATAAATTCTGAAGGGAGGCGTTAACGAAAGCTTTTATCGGCATGATCAAGAGCGTGAGCCCTAAGCGCCGGTTACGAAGTGAAAATACGTGGCTTGCGTCTCTTCCTAAATTGGACCGTAAATTGATACGGGGGAGAAATTAATTGAAATTCCTAGGAGAGAATTTCACCCCTTTAAATCGTAACCCAAATAACCAAACCTTAATAACTGCTAAATCGACGCGCTACGCCCTCGCAAAAATATTAAATGCGTCACATAAAACATCAACAACGTCAACTCCTAAACTTATTAATGCGCAACCATTGATCGTAAAGAAAAATATACCGCGCCCCGACGTAGGCTTGGTCAATCTTGCTCGAGACCGAGACCTGCGGCCAAATTTAGTTTTGCGTAATAAATTATGGGTGTTACACGACGAGCTTGCTTTTGCACAGTTCTCTTTTCTGCTGTTGCTGCAAGGAATGACTATAAAATTGGTGTGTTCTAAAATCTTGGTATTGATTTTAAAAGATAAATTTTGTGATCGATTTAAATTAAGCGGCACTATCTAGACTTTCATGTGAAATATCAATCGATATCCGTCCTAGTGTTCATAAACGCACATAAATGTCTAACGTTCGTTCGCATTCAGCCCTTACGAATATTTTTTCCACATGCATTTCAATGAAAGGACAACAAATAAAGAGAAATGAACGTCAAACAAGATTATTGTTAGCTTAGGCAAGCAAGCTCTGAAATTTAAGTTCACTAAAATTAAGCATAAAATTATACTAATAATTATCGAGACGTGAGATGTGGTGAGGGTCATACCAAGAGAGCACGCGCGTAATAACTAATAACTAATAACAAATCCAAACCGTGTCGAAGAGGCACTAAGGTGGTTCCTGGAGTGTCCCGAGAGGTGGATCAAGTCAGACGGCCCGAGGGAGTTGTGTTTTCACATCCAGAGGTCGACAAGACGACAATATCCGGGAAATGGCGAAGGTAAGGATGGAAGTGGACGGGAAAGTTGACTGGAGGCCGATCGGAGGCAGAGGTGGTCTGGACGATGGTGTGGAGGTAGGAGGGAGGAGAATCGGCCGCCTGGAAAGGGAAACCCGGGCGCTAGAGTGGTCGGCCCTGAGGTTGGACGAAGGAGACAGGGTCGCCTACACCTGGGCTCGCCTGAGGAGTCGTCGCTGGAGAGCAGGAGGGGCGTTGCAGCCGAGCATACGCTGAGAGGGATTTTCGGTCGGATGGGTCGAAACAGAGAGAGTTTCTGTGTTTCGACTTTTCTTCCATGCTGCCCCTTTTAGGAGGGTACGGTTCTTTTTATAAAGCAGGGGGTTTCTTTGTTGTTTTTTTAAATGGGGGGGGGGGGGGGGGGGGGTTAAAGAGAATAAAGGGTTATGAATATGAAGAGGTTTAATAGGAATAAAGAGATATAAATGTGGCATTTAGGTTTCAACAAATTGATTGGTGCTTTAATGAAATGACTTTAGGTATTCCCTCACCAAAGTAGTTATGAAAATAAACTTTAATTTCAGAATTATTAATTTTAATAATATAAAATACTTAATTTTAAAATTACTTGCTAGCCTTTGCTAACACTAGTCCTAATTTGCCGGACCTTTTTATTCATTATCTCATTGGTCGGTCACATCAATAAGCCGTACAATCATGCACGAGTAACATGTGCGATACAACACTCATAGACTAATAATAAGTACGAAAAATAAAAGACACATGCGTGAAAATTAAAACATAAAATGCGCGAAGACATACGCTACACAAACAAAAATACTATGAACAAAAAAATAAAATAAAGATGCAATCTCGGGTTGCATCAATTCTCCCGGGGTTGAGAGAGCTCGATCCCGTCGAGAATATAATAAAACCCGCCACCGAAACATCCAAATGTCGGTCCGAGAAAATGTTGTCACTGCCCTGCGGTGGTAGATAGTAGAACAAAGGAAGGACTCGTCGTTGCTGCACTTGACCTAATGGCTCACCCTCTTTCCTGTAAGATGCAGGAAACCAATCTCCACTGGAAAAAGATAACTCCCGGTGATAAAATCGACTATGGAGTTATATTTTTTCCAAAGATGCTCCCAAACTGTTAGTAATAATTTTTTGCAAAATAGTCAAATGATCAATAAAAATCAGAACATCAAAAGGGAGAGTATCACAAAGTGGGGAAGAGGGCAAATCGAAAAGACAAGGTGAGAAACAAGGCATAAAGTAAGCAAGACCTGTGGAATCAGTCAATCCTAAGTTATTAAAGGCGTAAGGCGCACCAAGTCGCAAAGGGGTCCTGGAGCCTAGGCGCACGCCTGAGGCACGTGAGGCGCAAAAATGAAAAAAAAAAGACAATCATTTTTTATGAATAAATGTACATTTGTAAGGTTGTAATGATTCATTTATAGTTTGTGCTCTTAAGTCCATGTCCAATTCCATTTGTTTTTATTATCTTATGAGCAGTCTCTTGCAAAAATGCAAGGTAAGGTTTGCGTACTTTTCACCCTTGTGGTGGGACCCTTCCCCGGACCCTCACTGCGCGGGGTTGCTTTGTGCACCGGGTTGCCCTTTTATGAGTAGCCAAATAACAATTCAGTGAATTGGGCGCCCAGTTCACTGAATTTCAGTGAATTGGGCACCTAGTTCCCTGAATTTCAGTGAATTGAGCGCAATTTGAAGACTTCAATGAAGACTTTGATAGAAAAATATTTGATACAATTGAAGCAGACGTCATCCTTGCTAGTCTAGGACAAGTAAATAAGATTTGATCCATAGAACATATCAAAAAATGATAAGAAAGGGCCTTGAAACCTCAAGGCGCGCCTTGAGGTTCAGAAAAGGTGTGCGCCTAGGCGTGCATGGGGCACCTCGCCCGCCTCTGCCTTGCAGAGGCGAGGCCCTGTGCGCCTGGCGCCTCAGGCGTGCCTTTCATAACACAGATTAAATCATATGGAGTCATACACACTCCTGCTAGACACCTACGAGTGTTTACTAAACCAAGACCAATCATCTTAATGATATTTACCCGCGAGAGTCTAACTAACAAATTTTTTTTTTTAAATCAACCACAAATCTACCGCTTTGAATCAACTAGAGAAGTCCCTTAAAACGCGTATCCCTATTAGGAGTTAAAAGTCTAGAGATCGTCTCGATTCTCTTAATACGATTAAACTTAAAAAGTTCAGAAATCAAACGAAGAGGCTTAACGTGCTCGCCCACAATCGTAGGATAGTGAGGTGAACTAAAAGTGTGATTGCCGAATATAAAATTCATGTAAGGTGGCGCTTCCAGGACATCTAAGATGAATGACTCATCCGAGTCAAGTACTTCTTTCTAGAGCGGGGGTCTAGGAAGAAGTGTATCACTAAATAAAAGTGGTGTAGTGAAATCTAAGAGAGGTGAGGGAGATGATGGTGAGGTCCTCCCAGGCGCCCTAGGCACAAGACCATTCTTCTGGGGAAAAAGAACAATCGTTTGCCCATAATGTTCAAAGGAATGAGAGTTCCTTACGCCGTCGTGCATGACACGCCTGTTGCATTGGCATGATCGTCCTAATAGGATGTGACAGACATCGATGGGGGCGATATCACATAGAACATAATGCTAATACGTGTTCCCTATAGAGAACTCTACAAGACAATGATGGGTAACGGGAATAGTCAAGTGACTATTAACCCATGATAAGATGTGGGACTGCTCTAAGGGATGAGTCTCGAGTCCTAGCGTGCCTACCATTCGTTGAGAAATGAAGTTCTCTATGATACCACTATCAATGATGATGGAACAAAATTGTCCCTGAATGCGCGCAGTAGTGCGTGAAATTTCATTTCTCCGAAAATTAATCTTAGTGGTCTCGCTAGGGGAACCAAGCTATAGTGAAGGACACAAACTAAATGATTAGTTTGTTCTCCTTCGACCTCGATCACACTATCAGACTCGGGCTCAGGCTCAAGCTTGGAGTCACTAAGGAATACTCCATATTTAGGCCCATGCCCGTCGGTGGAATCAGTAATAGCGACGAAGTAGCGTCGCAGAAACTCATATTTTTTGTGCCTCAGCTCCATATACTTAAACATCTGAATGTTCCGGTGTTGGGCTTGGACCCAATGGATTCCTTACTCCGGGAGGGGTCAGTGGGAGGAGTCAGGCGCTCGGTAGTGACGTGAGGACGAGGGGGATCTAAAACCCTAGAGGTTGGTGCAGTGGTGGTGGTGCTCAGAGTAGATCTATCAGTAGTTCTAGGCCTGGATGTCCACCCAAATCTCTAAAGTCGTGTAACTCAAATTGACCCATAATTGCATAACGGAGCACGTTCAGATAACGGGACACTGTCATGCCGTCTTCCTCATGAGGATTTAACCTAAACTGCAAAACTAAGAACTCGTTGGTATACTCGCCTACGGAAAGCCTATCCCGACAAAGGTTGTGGAACCTTCGATATAAATGTTGCAGATAGTCTGGAGGGACATAACGCTTCCGTAGTTGCGTTTTAAATTCTACTTACGTGGTCGTAGGGGTCATGCCTAATATGAAACGTGTGCGCTCTAGCTGAACCCACCAGACTAATGTTGATCATTTAAGCCTAAGTGCAACATATTCGGCCTGTCGATTCATATGCATTTGTTTCCATTTCATGAATCTTTCCATGCGCTTACACCAATCCAAACATCTATCGGACTCTACGTGGCCCTCAAATCACCTACATCCAACTTAACTCCATCATCCCAACATGGTTGGTTGCGGAGTCTAGGATCAGGGTATGCAGGTTCTGCAGGTCTAGGGTTGTGGTCCTCGTGTCTAGGGATTTGGTGAGGGGCTCTCCCTAAGTGCATAGTGGCTTCTACGTTGTTGACAGACGTGCGTAGTTCATTCATTACGCGTCTCACATCACCCATATTAGTGGTGAGAGTCTCTGCTGTCTTCAACAAATTACCCATTTGTTTGGTCAAATCTCATACGCTACTCTAAATGCTCTACTTGATTTTCTATATTTTTTTTAATATAGAAATATTGTTTAAAAAAGTATGCCGTACAATCGTGCGCGAGTAACATGCGCGATACAACACTCATAGACTAATAATAAGTACGAAAAATAAAAGACAAACGTTCGTGAAAAATAAAACATAAAATGCGAGAAGACGTGCACTGCAAAAATAATAATACCGTGAACAAAAAGTAAAATAAAGATGCAATCTCGGGTTGCATCAAAAATGCTCTTTTGGCACGAAAGAACATGATCCAACAATTTTCTTAGCTTGTAGACAAGCTCGAATTTAAGAAAGGATTGAATGTTAGGTCACTTAATTATGAGTCAACGAGTTGTGTTGAGTAATGTTATTCTTATGGCTTGTTATTTTAGGAGTCCTTTATTGGAACCTTGATGTATTTTTAAGCAGACAAATGTTCGGGGGATTTTTGCAAAAGGTATCATTGCAAGTCTATTTAAAGGCCTTTGGGCTACGTAGGAAAATAGATGAAGTTATCTTTTATTTCTCCTCTCTTGAGTTTCGATGGTTAGGTTAAGGGTTTCGATGGCCATAACAAAAGCTCCATTTATCCTCCTCTTCATCTCTGTCCGCCTCTGGTAGAGTCCATTAGGGTTGAAGTCATCTATGCCAATATCATGCCAGTTATCCCTGTTCATGGTGCAGAACTCCTTCATAGGGCACTCGTGTGTATGAGAGTAAGGTTGCTTGCAGCGGAAGCAAAGTTCCTTACTCCTAAGATCACGGTACACCTGATTGGATAGGCAGTGAGTGGGGATGAGATGGTTGTTGGGTGGAGGAATGGTGGTTGGTCGAGGAAGAGGGGGTGTTGGTGTTGGTAGAAGTATGGCTGGGGGGGCTTAGAAGGAGTGGAGGTCCATTGATGTCGCAATGAGTTCGATTTCGACGAATATGGAGAGGTCCAATGACGGGTTGATGGTGGACAGATGGAGGGTGCGCAGACGGGCTTAAATATGGTGCTGCAGGTCATGCATAAAATAACATAAGTAATGGTCGGGTGGAAGACCTAGCACGTGTATGACAAGTTCGATGAACTCGTCAACATATGGGTTGATGGAGCTCGTCTGGCGGACCCCAAGCTTTCAATCACAGTGCCAGAGAAGCGACGATCGTACGTTGTATAAGGGCGTGAGACTGACCCAAGTGAGACATGTATAAGACTGGTGGAGCCATCAAACCTAGTGAAGTGCATACACTTCCATGCAATGTGGGTGGTGGAGCCTTTTATGCCTCTGTTGTATGGTGGAGGTCAAACTACCGCTTTGTGCCAGCAATCCATCCTAGTGGTTCAATGTCGTTGAATGTTGGAATGTCGATGCGGTGGTGGGTCGAAGGAGGCAGTCTAGCAGGAGCGGCTTCCTTGGATAATGAGTTGCTTGGAGAGTCCTGGGTGGAGGTGGTGTTGGCCACTGACGCTCGCCCGGATGCATCGAGAAGAACGCGGGAGGAGATCGACGCGGTCGATCAAAATTTAGAAGCATGCCCACGCGGGATCGAGTGTGACGATGCCAATGAGAGTATGACGAGGACGTCTGCTACGAATATCATTCCATGGGCTGAAATCGGCGCGCGGTTTGCGTGGAGTGTTCAGTGCAGAGAAGTTATGCATGACATGACTTCTATCCGGCGGCCTAATGCAGGCGGAAATGACAAAGTTAGACCAATGTTACTAAAAATTGAAAACAATAACATGATACAACTCGGGAGCGATGCTCCCGCCAAGCTCTTGGAGGTTGAGTCCTCCAAGAAACTTTCTCTCGGATAGAGCCAAAACCATGAGATGTCAAGATACCATAAGACTCTCAGGTCGCCTCCTTATATAGAGAGAGCGAGACCCTCTTACATATTACCATACATAATGACAATACAAAATAAAATGACAATACAAAATAAAATGCTCTAGGGTTTCAAGCCGCCGTCGACGCTTGCGCATAACGTATTTTGGAGGCATTTTACACTGCATTGTGCTAAGGCAGTTTCACCGCCTAAAATAAAAAGCATTTTGAAGTATAGGATCCCAGAATTATGCAATGTGTTTGGAAGGTGAAGTGAAAAATCTACTGAATAATTTGTCTAAACTAGTTGCCTTCTTAAAGGGAACATTTTCGTGGCATTCTTATGTACGTCATATAATATGTGCAAACCATCCTAGGTTCCTTTTTTTTCTCTGTTCTCTTTCTCTTCTCCCTCCAGTTCCAGGATATGTAACTTCCCTGGTTAGCTCATTGAGTACTGATAAACTGCATATAACAAATTGCAGCAACAGAGTTATTGACACTATGTGATGCCACTCTATGAGTCGATGGAGGATGACTTTTTGATAGTTTCTTAACTCCTTTTTAGGGTCAACCTTTTACTCATGCTATGATAAAGTAACATATATGGCCCACTAGGAACTGTTATGACACAAACCATGAAATGCTCAAATTTAGAATGTCTTGAATTTTGTCACTGAAGAGTCGTTATTACGAGGAAACTGAACCAAAAGGAAATGTTGTACAAAACAGGTCATGAACTTTAGCATCTAAAATGATTAGTTAAATACCATTTTGCAATTCAATTTACTTTTGTAGTCTGTGTATATGTTACGCCCCCGGACGAGGCCTGTCTATTTGGGCGTCAGTACAAGCGGAGGCAAAGGCACGGCGAAGACGACAACGGGGCTGAACCAAGCGGTTCAGCCCCCTCTTGCTGAAATCGGCCAAAGGGGGCTGAACCGATTTCGGTTCAGCCCCATTGGGCCGGCCGGCCCCTTGCTGGCCGGTCCGGGGTCCGGTATTAATATACCCGGACCCCCTCTTTTGGTCTTATGTTATTGACTATCAAGGTATTCCTCTTCTTCCTCCTCCTAACCCTAATTTCCTCTAGCCGTCTCTAGCTTTTCTCGCTCTTTTCCCTCTCTTTTAGAACTTCGTTCATAACACTTGGTATCAGAGGATCTCCTCCGCCATGGTTACCACTCGCACGCAAGAGGAAATCTCGCGGTTGGAAACCCTAGAGGAAAATTTTGCGGGGTTGTCCGATTCGATGGAACACATGAAGACATCAATGGAAGAACGCATGGACGCGCGCATGGATGAAATCAAAGCACTTTTGGTGCAAAATCTGAGAGGAAAAGGGCCGGCGCCCGATGAGAACGGCGGATCGATGCATCCGGGGTCCGATAACTCGGGATCTCACCCGGAAATTCCGCCGGGCCTCCAAGGAGGAGCGGGACAGGGGCGTAATCCCTGGATCGGGCCGGTACAGCAGCCAGGAGGCTCGGGCGAGGCCGGCGGAAGCCGCGCGGGCGGGATCGGGGCTGCAACAGGCGGCAGCGGTGTCGGAGCAGCGCGCGACTCGGGCGGGGGTTTCTGCGGCCCGGGCGATCTTGGGTGGGGCCGGTCCGGTTATGGCGGGGTCGGACAGGGACGAATCGGCCACGGCTACTTCGGTGGGCCACCTGGAGGGTTCGGCGAGGTTGGCGGCGGCAACATGGCCGCTTTTGGTCGGGCGGCGGCGACGGGGTTTCCTCCGGGAGGTGCGGGGGGACTCCTACCGAACCCTAGACCGGGTGGATACGGCGGCGGCCATATGGGACCGGGAGCACCGTGGATCGGACAACATCAAGTCCACCCCGGTGCGGGTTATGATCAAGGATGGCGGGGACAAGGCGCACCAAGGGCGTATCTCCCTCCGAAATTAACGCGTATGAATTTTCCAAGTTTTCACGGAGGGGACGCGTTGGAATGGATTCACAAGGCCGAATTATTCTTTAATTATCAGGATGTTCCGGCAGCGCAGTGGGTGCAATTGGCGTCCTTCCATCTGGAGGGTGACGCATTCCAGTGGACTCAGTGGTTCCTCCGAGACAGAGATTTTGTGTCATGGACGGATTTTGTGGAGGGGTTTACGGCTCGGTTCGGGCCTTTGGAGTACGAGAATGTAGAGGCCACTCTGCAGAAGCTGCAACAGAAGGGGACGGTAACAGAATACCGGACTGAGTTTGAGAAACTGGCAAACCAAGTACACTGGGAGGAGAAGACACTTCAGAGCTGTTTTGTGTCGGGCTTGAAGGAACATTTGCGGGATGAGATTCATGCTTACATGCCACGAAGTCTGAACCACGCCATTAGTTTGGCCCGCATCCACGAGGAGCGGTTCAACAGGCAACGGACCCGCAACTCAGGAAGGACTGCTGCCACGCCGGCACCAGCCCGGAGAGAGCCGGCGGGAGTCGGGAAACCGACGGTGACACGACTTTCGTGGGGCGAGTTACAGGCACGGAAGGAGAAGGGACTTTGTTTCAACTGCGATGAGAAATTCACGCCGGGTCACAAATGTCAGAAGGTCCAGGTGTTTATGCTACACCAGGAGGAGGAGGGCGAATTGAGTTCGGAGGAGCAGCCAGATTTGGAAGGGGACTTGGACCTGACGGAGCTTGGTGTTTCGGTGCATGCCATGGAGGGGTGTAGCCCCCCACCGCTCACTATGCGGCTCGGGGGAAGGGTCCGACGGGAGCGGGTGACCATCCTGGTGGACAGCAGGAGCACTCACAATTTCATTCATCCGGAGGTCGCTCAGCGGGTGGGGCACGTAGTGGATACTGGGTCTGCCTTCCAGGTCATGGTAGCAGATGGCAGTAAGTTATAGTGCCAGGGTGTTCTGCGGGGAGTGGAGTTGCGGATGCAGGGCTACGTGGGCCGCACAGATATCTACCTCTTACCCATTCGGGGGTCAGACATGGTTCTGGGGGTCCAGTGGCTACGACAATTACAGAGGGTTACTTTTGATTGGGATCAGATGACGATGGAGTTCCTGCAAGGTGGGCACCAGTTTTGCTTGAAGGGTATCACATCAGCGCCCGTGAAGGAAATTGGTCTTCGCAGCTTACAACAGCTTGGAGAGACAGGAAGCCTAATGGCCGTTCTTCTTGGGGTGCGGTCAGACGAGCCCAGGCAAGGGGAGGTACCTCTCCAGTTGCAGCCGTTGGTTGAAGAATATGCCGACATCTTCCAGGAGCCGCATACACTTCCGCCATCACGATTCCGCGATCATCAGATTGTGCTCAAGACTGGAGCAGAGCCGACAAATGTACGACCTTACAGATATCCACATATGCAGAAGGCAGAGATCGAGTGCAGTGTTCGGGAGATGCTCGACGCTGGCATCATCCGACCCAGCACGAGTTCCTTTTCGGCACCTATTATCCTCGTCAAGAAGAAGGATGGATCATGGAGGTTCTGTGTTGACTACCGGGCCCTCAACAGTATTACGCTGAAGGATAAGTTTCCGATCCCACTGATAGAGGAGCTGTTGGATGAGTTACATGGTGCGACCCGGTATACTAAATTGGACCTGCGGTCGGGATACTACCAGATTCTGATGAAGGAGGACGACGTCCACAAGACGGCTTTCAGGACCCACGATGGTCACTACGAGTTCCTAGTGATGGCCAACGGATTGACCGGTGGTCCATCCACCTTTCAGGCCAATATGAATGAAATCTTCCGGGCGCTTCTTCGTCGCTTCGTGTTAATTTTCTTCGATGACATTCTGACTTACAGTCGGACATGGGAGGAGCACGTGGACCATGTTGCCCAGGTATTCTCCATCCTACGTAAACACCGGTTATTTGTTAAACGGTCGAAGTGCTCTTTTGGACAGGAAGAAGTTGAATATTTAGGTCATCTGGTCTCCGCGGAAGGGGTTAAGGCAGACCCGAAGAAGATCGCTAGTATGGTCTCGTGGCCGCAGCCCCAGACCATTCGGGCCTTACGGGGCTTCTTGGGCCTCACAGGCTACTACAAGCGCTTCGTGCGTGACTATGGGAAGCTCGCACGTCCACTGACACAGCTCTTACAAAAGGATGCCTTTTCTTGGCACGATGAGGCAAAGGCGGCTTTTCAGGCACTCAAGCTGGCGGTGACGACTACCCCGGTCCTTGCACTTCCGGATTTCACCAAGGAATTCGTCGTGGAAACGGACGCCTCCGGAGTTGGGCTGGGAGCCGTCTTGATGCAGGAGGGGCGGCCGATTGCTTTCTACAGCAAAGCCTTGGCTCCCAGGACATTGGGCCTATCGGCGTATGAGAAGGAGATGTTGGCTATTATTCATGCGGTGACACTCTGGAGTCCATACCTGCTGAACCGCCATTTTAAAATCAAGACAGACCATCAGAGCTTGAAGCATTTCTTGGATCAGCGGGTCTCTTCCCCTCTTCAACAGAAGTGGGTTACCAAACTCTTGGGGTACGACTACGAGATTGTCTATCGGCAAGGGAAAGACAATCTGGTTGCGGATGCTCTTTCCAGGTTGCCTGAGGGAGCGTTGGCCAGCATATCAGTACCGCGGCTCGAGTCTTTGGATGAGATTCAAGAGGAAGTGCTGTGGGATCCTGAGTTACGGGTTATTCTGGAGGACTTGCGGTCTGACCGGGCGACCACCCCCGGCTATCATTTGCAGCAGGATCGTCTCTACTACCACGGTCGGGTGGTCATACCTTCCCAGTCCACTTGGCGTACGGTAATGATGCACGAGTTCCATTCTACACCGACGGGAGGCCACGCTGGGGTTCTCCGCACTTTGCAGCGGGCCAGGGCTAATGTGTTTTGGAAGGGCATGCGGAAGGATATACAGGCGTTTGTTCGCCAATGTGATGTTTGTCAGCGGCAGAAGTATGAGACCACTTCTCCTGTCGGGCTTCTTACTCCCCTAGAAATTCCCCACCAGGTCTGGGATACGGTCTCCATGGATTTTATTGACGGGCTGCCGCGTTCGAAGGGTAAGTCGGTTATTTTGGTGGTTGTGGACAAGTTGTCCAAGTACTGTCACTTCATCGCCCTGAGCCACCCGTACACTGGGGAGTCCGTGGCTACTTTGTTTGTTCGGGAGATTGTACGCTTACATGGCGTCCCTCGGGCGATTATTTCGGATCGGGATCCTACTTTTGTTGGCAATTTCTGGCGGGAGCTTTTTCGCTTACAGGGGACTTCTTTGCGCTTCAGCACAGCGCACCACCCACAGACGGACGGCCAGATGGAGGTCGTGAATCGGAGCGTGGAGACATATCTCCGCTGCTTCGTTATGGAGGAGCCCCGTACCTGGACGAGTTGGATACATTGGGCTGAGTACTGCTTCAACACGTCCTATCACTCGGCGAGCAAGTTAACCCCATTTGAGGTGGTGTACGGTCGACCGCCACCCTCTCTGAGCAGTTACGAGCCGGGTAGCACCGCGGTGGCCGCTGTTGACCGCGCCCTCCGCGATCGCGACCGCACGCTAGCCACCTTGCGGGAGAATCTACGGGCAGCTCAGGATCTGATGAAGGCTCAGGCGGATAGGCATCGGACGAAGCGAGAGTTTCAGGTGGGGGATGAGGTTTTTCTCAAACTTCGTCCCTATCGACAGCTGTCCGTCGCCCAGCGGACAATCAGAAGTTGGCACCCCGTTACTATGGTCCCTTCCGGATCACTCGGCGGGTCGGACCCGTCGCTTACACTTTATCTTTACCAGAGGGGTCGAGGATTCACCCCACCTTTCATGTCTCCTTGCTGAAACGGAAGATTGGCGATGCTGTTCAGGCAAGTTCGGTGTTGCCTGAAGCTGCTACTGGGGGCGAGCTGCGCCCAATTCCTGAGGATGTTTTGGTGGTCAAGTGGAAGCGCCGTGGCACGGCGTACTGTCCAGAGTTGTTGGTCAAGTGGAAGGATCTTTCTTCCGAGCATAATACTTGGGTCGACCTGCTGGAGTTTCGGGAGCTCTACCCCGACTACCAGCTTGGGGGCAAGCTGGTTCTTGATGGGGAGGGGAATGTTACGCCCCCGGACGAGGCCCGTCTATTTGGGCGTCAGTACAAGCGGAGGCAAAGGCACGGCGAAGACGACAACGGGGCTGAACCAAGCGGTTCAGCCCCCTCTTGCTGAAATCGGCCAAAGGGGGCTGAACCGATTTCGGTTCAGCCCCATTGGGCCGGCCGGCCCCTTGCTGGCCGGTCCGTGGTCCGGTATTAATATACCCGGACCCCCTCTTTTGGTTCTTATGTTATTGACTATCAAGGTATTCCTCTTCTTCCTCCTCCTAACCCTAATTTCCTCTAGCCGTCTCTAGCTTTTCTCGCTCTTTTCCCTCTCTTTTAGAACTTCGTTCATAACAGTATATAATAATACATTACGTATCCTTCATTTAGAAATTTTCTTTTTGAGCTTCTTTCTTCTTGGTCATGGCTATCCCTTGTGCCTCAAGCTGAGATATTTTGCTTCTACTGTAATGTGTATTTTCTTTTGTTGGTTTAGGTGTGGGCATTGCAAAAAACTTGCCCCAGAATGGAAGAAAGCTGCAAATAACTTGAAGGGGAAGGTGAAATTGGGCCATGTTGATTGTGATGCAGAGAAGGTAACGGATTTTTCATACAAGCACCAACTGTTTTTGAAGTTGTCATGAACTTAGCTCAGTTTTAATGTTTGTGGTCTATGTTGTTTTATGCATGTAATTTATATTTAATTACCTAAAAATATATCTTTTATTGACAAAAAGACAGTAGTCGAGGGCTACTAAACATTATTAAAGAAAAAAATGTGCTTTTAAAAAGTGACAAATTATTTACCTCAAATACTTGTATTGGTTATAATAAATATAGAAGTCTTGCTATAATTTTTGATGATTCATATTAAGCTTGTACTAAGGGAAAGATGAGAAATAAAATAGTTAAGATAATACACGAGATTTAATGACTTTGATCAAGTTAGATATAATAAAAATGAAAATAATAAGATTTTCAGCGAAGATAAGGAGATTAAGGACAAATGAAATACTACTTTGAGAAGTTATAGATGGGACTTCTTAAGGAAGAAAATATTTTAGAAGAGCACAATGAACAAAATACGAGATATCTTGTAGATTGATAAAAAAATCAAGTGATTAACTTTGAAGAAGATGCATATATGCAACTTCAGATAAAAAATTTTAATAGTAGTTTGGTTGATCAATTTTTTAATGGAGTTTTGAAATACTATGATGATGTCAAATAACTGAGAAGAAATATTTTAGTACCAATATTTAAGAAAAGGAAATTCTTGTGATTATGTTAATTATAGATGAGTCAAACTTATGAGCTACCATTGAAGCTATGATAAAGAGTTAATGTACAAATAGACTTAGAAAAATTACATCAATCTCAGATAGTCAATTTGGTTTCAGGTCATGAAAATATACTATTAAAGCAATTTTAATGTTAAGACAAATAATGGAATATTACACAAACAAAGAAATTATTTTCTTACTGATTTGTTGAATGACATATGGTCGAGTACCACAAAATTTAGTTTGATGCGTATTGAGGAAGAAATATGTTACAAAGGTATGTTGAAGTTGTTAATGGTATATCTGATGCAGTACTAATTATAATTAGAAATTGTTGTGGAGCAACTGAATAAATTTTAATCATAATAGGTTTAAATTAAGGGCCAACATTGAATTCATATTTTTTTTGTTCTAGTTCTTAAGATGCTAACAAATGATATCCAAAATTAAGTGCTCATGTGTCTATTTTTTTATAAATGATAAAATGAACGAGGCATTATGTTACGAAGACAGAAAAGGGCGAGGGATGAGGACACGACGCATAAGTCGACATCGGGACCAAGGCGACGTGGACACGAATCGCAACTCGGCGACGAACGTTTGCTAGTAGCCTTATCTTTTATTATCACACGTGTATTTCGGGTTGTGGGTTATTTACCGTTTGTCATTACGTATTTTTAGAAGTAGACACTATATAAGCCTACGTGTATCTCTCATTTGCACTATCTTGGAATTATGATAAAAATGGAACCCTAGGGGTTTTTCTCTTTTCCTTCTCTTTCCTTTTCCTTCTCCTCTTCTCTCCTTTTCTATATTCTCTATCTTCAAACCCCCAACTACGTAACATTTGATCCGACCTGCCGTCTTCAGGTCGCGGTTTCCGCCCCCCGAATTGATCCAACATCTGCTTTCGTTTTTCCAGCCGATCCTGCCTCCGAGCCGCATCGCTCCTTCCCTTACCTCCGGTCTTGCCCGATCCTACTGCGTCCACTCTGCGTGGACCATCCCACGCCCCTACGTCGCATCCCGCACCCGCGGCGCACCGCCGATCCTGCACCCGCGGTGCACCGCCGATCCCGCACCCGCGCCGCACCGCCGATCCCGCAACCGTGATGCACCGCCGATCCCACGTCGATTTCGTGCCTCACCGCCGGTCCCGCAACCGCGCTGCACCGCCGGTCCCGCAACCGCGCCGCACCGGCGATCCCACATTGCCTCCGGTCTTCGTTTTCCACTCACACGCCGTCTCGATCCGCGCCAGTCTTCTTCTGATTCCTCATGTAAAGCTTGATGTGACCTTCCAGTCTGCCGATCCGCTGTTTCTTTGCTCTGTCCACAACAACCAGCATTCGTATGCCCCACATTTTCTCAATGAGACCTTCGGACGCTTCCGCGGATCAGTCCCCCACCGATCCAACCATCTCCCCCCGCCTCGATGCTCACGAGGACTCCATTGTATCCCTCTACGACCTGATGCAGCGACTAGACGCTAAGTTTGATGGCCTCCTCGGCTCCTCGCTGGCCGAGCGAGTTCCTCCCTGACCTCCAACGCGGCGCCCCTTCGCTTCTCGGGGCGCATCCGAACCTTCCACGGGATCCCGTTCCGCCACTGGCGAACTTCCCTCCAACTCATCGTTCGTTCGACGTTCCCTCCTTCAATGACACCGACTCCGTGGGGTGGATTGCCCGTGCGGAACAATTCTTCGACATTCATCTGACTCCGGAGTCGAAAAAGGTTACCGTGGCTGCCATCGGCATGGAGGGTTCGACCCTCCATTGGGTCTGTTGGCTGCGACAGAACAACCCTTTGCTCTCTTGGGAACTCCAAAAGGATCTCATTCTCCGCTCTGATGTTCGCTATTCCGGGACGGCCATAGAACATTTATGTGGCGTCCACCAATCAGGCCACCTTGATGACTACATGGACGAGTTCATTGCCTTGACAACGCACGTTCCGGGCCTACCGCCAGATCATTACTTAGGCTTCTTCATGCAGGGTCTCCTTCCCCACATTCGGTCCCGCCTTCGCACCCACCACCCCCGGGCAATTACTGATGCCATGGATCTAGCCCGCTTGGTGGAAGTGAACTTCAAGGTCACCTCCATCGATACCAGCCAACCACCGGGGAGTTCTACGCCCCCACCGATTGGCTACCCCCCCCCCCCCCCCCCCCCCCCCGCGCGCGTGTCTCAAACCATCGCCCCGGCCACCGAACGGTCCCCGGATGACCAACCACGAGTACCACGATCTTCGCACCACGACCCTACTCCCCGACTCATGACTGTCCTCTGAAGGAGCTCTGCATCACCATTGGTGAGGAGGACCCAAAAATCACCCTTGGGAATTTCAAAGCCCTAGAGGGTGATGACTCACCTGCTTCCATAGGTTCCCCTGCACGTCTGCATCGTCTCGAGCTTATGTGCTCTGCGGTTGGCGGAACCTTTGGCCCCCTCACTATGATGCTCATTGGTTCCATGGATGGCACTCTCGTGAAGATGATGTTTGATAGTGGAGCTAACCACAATTTCATCTCCCCGCGCCTGGCGATACAACTCGACATTCTCCTGTCTCCTTCTCTCGTTGTTTGCTTGGGTAACGACCGCCGCACTACCACTGGGGGCCTTTGTACGGACCTGCACATGACTGTGGGCCCCTGCCCTCTCTGTGCAGATTTCTACTCTTTTGAGCTTGGTGATCTTGACCTCATACTCGACATCCGTGGCTTCGTACACTCAGGGACGTGCATATATATTGGGTCTGCATGACGATGCACTTTTCTCAAGCGGGAGTCCTTGTCCTCTTGGCAGGGGAGGCATCCCATTCCTGTGGCGTGACGTCGAGGCGACTCGCCCGATCGCCCCTCACCATCCCAGCTGCAGTGCGTCTCGGTAGTTACTTCTTCCTTGAGGACAAAGATAATTTTCGAGAGGGCGGCATTGTTACTGAGACGGAAAAAGGTAAGGTATGCGGAGACGAGGACACGACGCATAAGTCGACGTCGGGACCAAGGCGGCGTGGACACGGATCCCAACTCGACGATGGACGTTCGCTAGTAGTGCGCACGGGTGTAGTACAACCATCGGTCTTATCTTTTATTATCACACGTGTATTTTGGGCCGTGGGTTATTTACCGTTTGCCCTTGCGTACTTTGGAATTAGGCACTATATAAGCCTATGTGTATCTCTCATTTGCACTATCTTGGAATTATGATGAAAATGGAACCCTAGGGATTTTTCTCGTCCCCTCCTCTTCCCTTTTCCTTCCCCTCTTCTCTCCTTCTCCCCCTTCTCTATCTTGTAACCCTCGGCTACGTAACACATTAAGGAAGCTAAATGGAAGTTAGATCATCAGAAATATTGTTAGAAGATAGAAGATTCAAATTAGTAGAATAAAATAGAGTGCATGATATGCAATTTTAATAGGACGATATTAACTATTACTAATTTATCTTATTAGAAAATAAAGCGATAACTATGTGTGGTAGGTAAGTACCTTGGGTTTGATTATTAAGAAGAATTGTGATATAGATGAGTATATAATATCTAAATTATGATTCCATGATTAAAATTAGCAGTGCCTCGGCAGTACTATATGATAAGAGAATATCATGGAGACTAAAAATAAATTTTGTAAAACCATAATTCTTCTCAATTTTGACAAGTAAAAAAAATTATATTCATATTTAAGTTGATTATCACAAATAACAATGTTAAAAGATTGATGTATGATAAAACTTGAAAAGATAAATTAGGAAATAATTATATTAGATGAACATTGGGATGAAGGTTTTCGAAGATAATTACTTGCATGGTTTGGGCATACACAAATTAGATGGGTAGACAATTAATTCTGCATTTATTTCTTCACCTATATTTTTGTTGTACCTTTAATGCAGTAAATATTTTGCTTAGCATGCATCCAGTATCCCATTCATTGAAGGATGGGTTCTTTGAACTCAGTGCTTCATTCTTTAATGTCTTGTGGAAACTCCCTCCCATTGCTATCTCTCATGCTCCATAATAATAATAAAAAATTCTTCACTCACCTATTTTTCTAATCATTTTATGACCCCTCTCATATAACTTTGTTGATAACTGTTGATTAAACATACGTTATATTATTCACATTTGAAAGCTTAAATTGAATCTCCAAATATTTTAAATTCCTTATACTAACGTTCAATTTACAGTCCTTGATGAGCAGGTTTAACGTACAAGGATTCCCTACAATTTTGGTGTTTGGGGTTGACAAAGAAAGGCCATTTCCCTATGAAGGTGCAAGAGCTGCTTCTGCAATTGAATCGTTTGCATTAGAACAATTCGAATCCAATGTCTCTCCACCAGAAGTGTTGGAATTATCTGGTCCTGTAAGATCCCATGTTCTGTTTCTTCTCATTTTGGTTGTTTGAAATTAGAAAAAATTGTTTTGTAAAATAGTCAATCCACTATTTTGTTGAATGATGTTGGATTCTATCATAGAATCCCAACTCTTCTCAACAAAAAATGAGTGTGTACAGAATCATCATTAAAAAGGGTAGCCCGGTGCACAAAGCATCCTCGCGCAGCGAGGGTCCGGGGAAGGGTCCCACGACGAGGGTGAAATGTAGGCAAACCTTACCCTGCATTTTTTGCAAGTGGCTGCTTCCAGGGCTCGAACCCGTGACCTCAAGGTCACACTGCAACACCTCAACCGGTGCACTAAGGCTCCCGTTCTCACAGAATCATCATTAAAATTAAAAAAAAATTATTTTCTTTCTGCAAGAAACTAACTTAAAGCTTGAAGCAGCCGTCATGCATGTTATAATGTTTTTTCTTTGTATGTAGGATGTGATGGAAGAGAAATGTGCAACAGCTGCTATATGTTTTGTTGCTTTCCTTCCAGATATCTTGGATTCAAAGGCAGAGGGAAGAAACAAGTATCTTGATATCCTCTTATCAGTCGCTGAGAAATTTAAAAGAAGCCCATACAGGTAAAGCTTTACCCCTAGAATCTTCATTTTCATTCATTCTTGTTAACTTTATATGTGAAATTTATTTTGCATGAATATTTTCCTATAGATATTTATTTTAGTCTACCCTTTTTCATCTGTAATATTTTCATTAATTTTATCTAAATTTTTATTGATGCTTTTTTCGCTTCATTATATATTACACCCTAACAGCCAAAGTGTATTTACTGCTTATCTTCGGCTCCGTTTGGCACGGCGGCGGTGGTCATGAACGCGGTGACGGTCATGAACGTGGTGGTTATTAACCGTCGTTCGTGAACGCCCGACCTCACCTAAGGAACATCATCCATTTTTATGTTCAAAATTAGTTTTATTTTCTTGGCGTAGCCGTTGTCATGCCAAACATATATTCTATGACGGTGGTGTTTTTGTCCAAACTCACTGGAGCAAAAACTCCGCGCCAAACAGAGCCTTAGTTCGGTGACTTCTTCAATCCTTTTCCTATAATCCTTTCTCAGTCTTTAATTCCTAGTTTTGTGACACCCATTTTAAGATAATTTTATCCCGACTCATTCGGTGTACAATATTTTAAGCCATTTTGGCGGATGCGCGAACATTCTCTAAGGCCACGTCCGCCCTCGGCGTGTGCGGCACGGATCATGAAAAAAAGCGGAGTCTTTTTTTTTCCTTTCTTTTGTTTACTTTGTATGGTTCACGCATCCCATCTCCTCCAAACTTTCGCAGCCGAATGACCTTCTCGCTGTTCTTCTTCACCGATAACCCTCGATCTGCCAGGGCCCTCTTCTATTTCAACGCTTTTACTTGTTTCTGTATACGCCGCCGACTATCATTTTCACTTCCTCTATACATGCTGAAGAGCTGTGTTTTATTCCATGTATTATACTCGTATTCATAGGTATGGGTTATTCAAAAATACTTTTCTTTTCCTATCTTCTCAAATATACAAATTAAAATGGTAAAAACATTTATGTATAGTACTCTCATTTAAAAAAAATACTTAAAGTGTCTTTTTTTAATCCATTAAAGTGATTCATATATATTTGTGTTTTTTAAATTATTCATATTTTTATTTTGGATCTTAAAATAAAATTCGTATGGAACACATGCGCATCAATATTCGTTTAAAGCATGTCCCGTACGATCATTACTGCTATTTAATGATAGAGAACATGTTTCGTACAGATGATGATCAAATTTAGACACAAAATCATTTGATCCAATTTAGACTTTAACCAAATTTCATGATAGTCTGGCTTGATTTGATCTCGATTCGAGCTATGCTTGGTTCATGAGCTTCAGTTTGTGTAAAAGGATTCAATTTCAGAGCTATGCTTGGTTCTAAGTTTGTTAAATTATAGATTGCAACCCTCTTACTTCTGAAATTACAAAAATCTCCCATGTAAGTTTACATTTTATAACATCCATGCACCAAGAGACATCCCTGAAAACTTACTCCAAGGGGGTATTTTTTGTGCATGGATGCTATAAAATGTTAACTTATGGCTTTTTTTTTTAAAGTAAAAGGGGTGCAACCTATAAATGCTAACTTATGAGAGAGAGAGAGGGTCATTTATTTTTACTGGGATCTCCCCTGTATGTCTCTATCTTTTGAAAAAAAAAGGCAGCCCGGTGCACTAAGGCATCCCCGCGCAGCGAGGGTCCGGGGAAGGGTCCCACCACAAGGGTGAAATGTAGGCAAAGTTTACCATGCATTTTTACAAGAGGCTGCTTCCAGGACTCGAACCCGGCAACACCTCAACCAGTGCGCCAAGGCTCCCCTTCTATGTCTCTATCTTTTGAAATTACAAAAAAATTCCATGTAAGTTTACATTTCATAACACGCATGCACAAAAATACCCCGCATAGGGGAGGTTTTTGTAATTTCAAAAGATGGAGGGGTGTAACCTGCAATTATACTAACCCCCCCCCCCCCCCCCCCCCCCCCCCCCCCCCCGAGAAGTTTGGGTAATTGGCTCGTTTAGGTATATTTATACCTAAATTCTCTATAGGCCTGGATCAATTCAAGTCTGAGCTGAATTGGCTCGTTTATCAGCTGATTGACTTTTGATCTGAGCATATAATCGGTTTTAAGTTTCCAAGCAATCTTTGATTATCGGGCGATATTAACAAATTCTTCTTGCGCAGTTATGTTTGGGCTTCCGCCGGCAAGCAGCCTGATCTCGAGCAGCAGGTTGGAGTGGGCGGCTACGGCTACCCCGCATTGGTCGCACTCAATGTCAAAAAGGGTGCCTACGCCCCCCTTCGTAGCGCTTTTCAGCTCAAACAGATCAAGTACGCTTCTCATCTCCTTAAATGTTATCCATTTTATTACTCCTATGAACCCTAAACTGATAGAAAGGAGCATAATTTACAGCGAGTTTGTGAGGGAAGCAGGCCAAGGTGGCAAGGGAAACCTCCCCCTTGAGAAAGTCCCCTCCATTGTGAAAACACAACCCTGGGATGGTAAAGATGGAGAGGTCGTCGAAGAGGACGAGTTCTCCCTCGAAGATCTGATGGGCGACGACGGTGATGTCGCGGCTGCCGCCAACGACGAACTATGACTGAAGCGAGTATTCACGTCCGAGCTTAAAGATATTATGCTGAGTTCTGGGTGTCGAGTAAGTTAGATTCTTGAGAAAGAAAAAAGTTTGCGTCATCGTGGAATTCGAGCATTCCTAAACTGAAAATCATTGATTTTCGTCCGAAATAATAGAGAATTTTGATGGCTGGTTAAGAACTACAAAGTTTTATGCTCATTTTAGTGCAGAAAATTTGAGCACATATTTTAAGATTTTTTTAATTATATTTTCATGGTGTATCCAGTACTATATTTTCTCTTAATTTACATTCCAAAGCATTTCGAGGGTGAATTCGTTGCCGGGCTTTGTACACACAGCCCGTCACACTATGGGAGTTGGCCGCGCCGAAAGTCGTTACCTTAACCGCAAGGAGAGGGAAACGCGCTGAAGGCAGGGCTAGTGACTGGAGTGAAACGTGCGTCTCGCTCGATCAGCTCCTTTCTAGGGAGAGCTAATGTTATTGCTTGTTGGGTATTTTGGTTTGACACGGCTTGATGCCAAAAAAATCGCTTATCCCCGTTTATCTTCGGCGTAAGAACTCCCCATCAGCGACCTATTACACACTTTTTCAAGTTAAGTTGCTTCTAGCAAACCTCATGGCTGTCTTTGCGCTCCTACATCCATTATCACTGAGCGGTCTTTTAGGGGTCTTAGCTGGTGATCCGGGATGTTTCCCTCTAGACGATGAAGTTTATCCCCCTTCGTCTCACTGGCCAGCCTTCACCCCCGTTTGGGGTCGTATCTATAATTCAAAGTTTGCCTCAATTTGATATCGCTCTCGTGGCCCACAACGAGAAGGTGCTTGTTTTTGAAATACTATATATCTATGTAAGTGCTAGGAATTATTAACATAAATGAGAGTTTATTGAAAACCTAGAGTTTTATTGATATTGTTGAAATAGCCCATGTATTTGGCCCATTTTGTGACTCATTTACTCTTCTTCTATATCTCTTTAGTCCCACATTGTGTATATGATTTCTCTCTCTCATCTCTCTCCTATAAATATGTACTCTCCTTTTTGTATACAATGAGAAATACATAGAAGCTTAAGCGTTCTCAACATGGTATCAGAGCTAGCGGTCTCTCCCGTCTTCTGACCGCCCGCCTCAATTTTCTCGACCGCAGCCTGTGCGGTCTATCTCTCTTCAAAGATCGCAGCCTCCGCGGTCTATCTCTTCCAAGACCGCAGCAAGCACCCCGCTCCACTGCGAGGTCCCCCCCCCCCCCCCCCCGCCCATCGTCTGCTCTTCATCGTTTTTTATAAGCTTCGCAGCCTGTGGGGCCCTCCGCTGATCTCACAGCCCGCACCGTCTGCTCTCCCCGCTCTGCCGAGCTCTCCCATTTTCGCTGCCGACCTCCCTGCTGTTCTCGCAGACCGACGGGCTCTCTCACCATAGCGGTCTCCTCAGTCCGAAGCTTCCTCTAGTCGTTGCCCTGTCCGCGGCTTCTTATGATCGTTGATTCCTCTTGCGGCTTCTTCCAGCGCCCTCCTTTATCTAGCGACCTCTTCTAGTCGCTCAGTCCGCTAACCCTCCTACGGTCTGTCTCCAGTCTCACAACTCGCGCGATCTCCTCGTCAGCAGCTCGCCAGCGCTCTTCTGCGAGCTCATCTCACGCGATCTCCTACTCGCAGACCGCCAGCGCCAGCGCTTCTTCTGCGAGCTCATCTCGCCAGCGCCAGCGATCTTCTTCTCTCCATCAGCGAGCTCTTCTCAACCCGCCGCGGTCTCGGAAAACCGTGCGGCCTGCTCTCCTCAGACCGCCAGCCAGGGTCTGTTTCTCGCACGGCCTGCTCCTCTGTCCGCCAGTCCGCTGCCTCCTCTGTGCTAATGGGCTCGTCTGAGAACTCCTCGACTTTGCCTCCTGAGACCGCACGGCCTGCTCCTGAGACCGCCCGCCAGCACTCTCCTAGTGAGCTCCGTGATGAGCTGCGGATTACTACCATCTCCCTCTCTGGGAAGAAAAACTTCATGCCCTGGATGCACTCTGTCCGCCGCGTCCTTCAAGCCAAGGGCCTTGCTTCTCATCTCACCCAGGATCCCCCAACTCCAGTCACTGAGGAATGGCTGCGGGACGATGGTCGCGTTCAGACATGGATTCTGAACTCGCTGGATGGCGAACCTTATGAAATGGCCATGTACCTTGAGACGGCCAAAGCCATGTGAGACGAGCTCCAGTCCTTGTACTCCGAAAAAGATAGCCTCCAACGTCTGTTTGATATCATCACCGACCTACAGGCTCTGGACACCACCGGGCCTAACATGACCTCTATCGTTGCCCGTG
Organism: Dactylorhiza incarnata; assembly: GCA_033032865.1. Classification (NCBI taxonomy): domain Eukaryota; kingdom Viridiplantae; phylum Streptophyta; class Magnoliopsida; order Asparagales; family Orchidaceae; genus Dactylorhiza; species Dactylorhiza incarnata. The sequence continues at coordinate 15,652,387 of JAWHQI010000007.1, forward strand.
TCAAATCTTTGGCTGAAGCATGGATCCAACATCAGCCCTCAACGGATGATCATGCTACTCAGCGGGCTCAGAAGGAGGTAGTCTGCATTGCTATGCTCATGGCTCGGGTCCCTCCTCATCTTCTGGGCCTTCGGGCTCAGATCTTGGCCTCAACTACCACTCCGTCTCTATCAAGCGTGTGCTCCATGCTCCTCCGAGTCACACCACCTCTTGATATCACGGCACCTACCTCACCGGCCCTCCTCCAGCACGCTCCTGCTTCTCCTTCTCTTCCTCCTCCACCTACCCGGGGAGGCCGGTCTGGCACCCGGGGAAGAGGTCGGGGTGGCCGGGGGAGACCCAAGTGCTCATTCTGCGGTCGTGATGGTCATTATGAGGCCACATGCTTCCGTAAACACGAACATCCTCCTCGTCCTACAGCATCCCTTGCCACGGAAAGTCCAACCACCTCAAGCAATCCGGTGGACCTTGACGCAGTCCGCCTCCAACTCCAGCAACTCCATGGACTTCTTAGCCCTACTTCTGCATCTGTCGCTTCCGTCTCCAATGAAGGTATGACTTGTCTCTCCACTAGCCCAGGTTGGATAATGGACTCCGGCGCTACTCATCATATTACCTCGCGGCAACCGCCTCAATATTTGGATACTCATCCAAAGTGCATCACTGTGGCCAATGGGGATACTGTTCCCGTCTCCGGTTCTGCTGACATCTCGCTCACCTCCTCTCTTTCTCTTCGCTCGGTTCTTCATGTTTCGGGCTCCTCCTTCAATTTACTTTTCATTGGTCGTCTTACTAATGACTTGGATTGTTCTGTCACATTTAACCCCTCGTCTTTTTTGATACAGGATCGACGGACGCGGACTACCATTGGTAAAGGACGATTGCGGAACGGACTCTACCTCCTTGACGACTCTCCCACCATCCTCTCCTCTGTCTCCTCCATAGACTGGCACCGACGCCTCGGGCACCCTCCTCTACCCGTCCTCCAGAAGGCTCTCCCTGATGTACCTCTTTCTCAGTTTAAATGTGAAACTTGTATTTCGGCAAACAACCGCGTTCTTCTTTTCCCGCACATTGTACTCGGAGCCCGACTCCTTTTGATTTAGTGCACTCCAATATTTGGGGGCCATATAAAACTACTAGTATTTCTGGATATCGGTATTTTCTCACTTTTGTTGATGAATACTCTCGGTTAACGTGGCTATACCTGCTTCATGATCACTCTGAGCTCCCTCGTGTCTTTAGAGCGTTTGTCCTCGAGACCCGTACGCAATTCTCCACTACCATCAAAACCTTACGCTCCGACAATGCTCGCGAATACACAAGCCACGATATCGCCACTCTATGCTCAGACTTCAGAATCATCCATCAAACATCCTGCGCTTACACCCCTCAACAAAACGGTGTGGCCGAGCGAAAGAACCGTCACCTTCTCGAGGTTGCCCGCTCACTTATGCTTCACATGAACGTTCCCAAAACATATTGGAACTTCGCAGTCTCCACTGCCTGCTTCCTTATCAACCGTCTCCCTTCATCCGTTCTCCATAATAAAACTCCGTTCAGCCTTCTTTTCCCTTCTACTCCAGCCTTCTCTCTCACACCCCGCACCTTTGGTGCACCTGTTATGTCCACATCTTGGGACCCTCCACGGATAAGTTGGATCCTCGTGCTACCAAATCCATCTTCGTCGGCTACTCTCGAACTCAGAAAGGTTACGTCTGCTACTTCCCTACAACCCGTAAAATAACGGTCTCTGTCGATGTTACCTTCTGGGAGGATCAGCCGTTCTTTTTTGATCCTGGATCCACCCGTGCACCACCACCCGCTCCGCGACCTGTCATCCCGGTCAACGACACTTCCGTTCCCGTTCCTCCATCTCCGGCTCCTGATATTGCTCCCACTCCAACCTCCATTATCTCTAAACCACCGATTATCCGAGTCTACACTCGTCAACATCCTCGTTCCGATCCGACTCCGCAGTCCGACTCGACCTCCGGTGCTCCGTGTTCTGCTGATCAGGTAACATAATTGACTGCCCATCCTTTGGCGAATTATATGTCCTTACATCGCCTCTCACCCCACCTTCATACTCTGTCCACTTCTTTATCGTCCGTTGCAGTTCCTAACTCTGTGCAGGAGGCTCTTCAACATCCTGGCTGGCGTGCCGTAATGGAAGAAGAAATGGCCGCGTTGTGGGCAAACTAGACCTGGCAACTGGTGGATCTTCCCCATGGCCAGAAAACTGTTGGTTGCAAATGGGTCTTTGTCATCAAGCATGCTGCTAATGGGACCATTGACCGCTTAAAAGCTCGACTGGTGGCTCGCGGCTACACCCAGCAACAAGGTTTGGACTACGACGAAACCTTCTCTCCCATCGCCAAACTGAACACAGTACGGGTTCTTCTCTCCGTTGCTGTGCACCGTCAATGGCCCTTACATCAACTGGATATTAAGAACGCCTTCTTAAACGGTGATCTCACTGAAACGGTGTACATGCAGCAACCGCCCGGGTTTGAGACCACGAGGGAGTCTAGGACCCCGAAAGTCTGTCATCTCTTGCGGTCTCTCTATGGTCTCAAACAGTCTCCTCGAGCATGGTTCGACAAACTCAGCAAGGTCCTTCGTGAAGCAGGCTTTACTCGGAGCTCGGCTGACTTCTCCCTGTCTACTCGCCACCAGGCAACAGGCACCGTTCTCCTTCTTGTCTATGTGGATGATATCATTATCACAGGCAACGACTCAAAAGGAATTCAGGCGATCAAACAACAACTCAGCTCCATGTTCCAAACAAAAGATCTGGGGAACCTTCATTACTTCCTGGGCCTGGAGGTAGCCAGGCGACCAGATGACCTTGTTCTATCTCAGAGAAAGTATTGCCTCGACCTTCTTCATGATGCAGGCTACTCCGGCTGTAAACCCATCAATACTCCAATGGACGCAAATCACAAAATTTGTGCTCAGTCCTCTGACACTGATCTCTTGCTTCAGAACCCAGAATACTATCGCCGTCTGGTTGGAAAACTGATCTATCTGACTGTTACAAGACCAGATATCTCCTTCGCTGTCGGTATTGTCAGACGTTACATGCACGCCCCTCGTTCCTCTCATCTTCAGGCTGTGGAACGGATTCTCCGATATCTAAAAGCGGCTCCTGATCAAGGCTTGGTATACAAGACCTCATCCTCAACTCCAACACTGGTGGCATACTCTGATGCTGACTATGCTGGCTCTCTGGATGATCGTCGGTCAACCAGTGGCTTTTGTACGTACTTCGGAGGACATTTGATTACCTGGCGTAGCAAGAAACAAGCAGTGGTTGCGCGCTCCTCAGCAGAAGCAGAATACAGGGCAATGACATATGTGGTCTCTGAACTTACATGGCTTGAAAGTCTTCTCACGGATCTTGGGGTAAAACTTCATGCTCCTGCTCTTCTACTTTGCGACAGTCAGGCTGCTATACATATTGCCAAGAACCCAGTCTTTCACGAAAGAACCAAGCATATCGAGGTCGACTGCCACTTTATCCAGGAGAAAGTACAAATGAAGAAAATCGAGCTAAAACATGTCCATGGTACTGAACAATTTGCGGATGTCCTCACAAAGGCACTGTCCAGTACCCTCTTCTATCAATGCTTATCCAAGTTTGGCGCATACGATTTGTACGCTCCAGCTTGCGGGGGAGTGTTGAAATAGCCCATGTATTTGGTCCATTTGGTGGCCCATTTACTCCTCTTCTATATCTCTTTAGTCCCACATTGTGTATAGGATTTCTCTCTCTCATCTCTCTCCTATAAATATGTACTCTCCTTTTTGTATACAATGAGAAATACATAGAAGCTTAAGCGTTCTCAACAGATACAATTTAATATTTTTACAAGATTATCCGGAGATTCGTGAAACCAACCATACCTTTGAAATGAATGTAGTGCAAGTCTTAAAAAAACAAAACAAGGGCTAAGAACTTATAGCGAAATTTCTGTGTTCGGGCTCTGAACCTCGTACGGGAATAATGGTATGCAGCCACCTAAGTCAGATCGGGGCCCACGCGCAAAAACGCATTTCAGACGTACTGTTCACACATCTCAGAGGTCCATCACATCGAAAATGGCTTCTGCTCGACATTTGGTGTGTCCGAAGCCCGGACAACACAAAAATTCCTCAATTTTACAAGGGTCGTATTTATACAAAAGTCTCTCCATCACCTTCACGAGCCGATCATTTGATCGATCGTGGGGCATCGTATTGGTCATTGTAAGATATTCTATATGCGAATTGTTTAGAGAGGCGATAGTTACTTTCAATCGCCACATGAGTTCTCTCGTGTTAAAAAAAAAGTATTGCATTATGTATTATCAATTTATCATGAATTTTTTTATGGGTTTTTGGCACTTTGCATTTCTGAAATACATGTTTTTTTGCATTTTGCACTCCGAAACTTTAAAATTAGCACTTTGCACTCCCAAATTGCCGATTTTTGGCACTTTGCACCCCGGTCAGGGCAACACCAAAAATGCTCATTCAAGAGTATTTAGGTCCGGGCATCACCAATAATTCGTGGTGCAAAGTGCCAAAATAAGCATTTTTGGTGCTGCTCGGACCTAAATACCATTGAAAATTCGGCATGGGAGTGCAAGTGCCAGAAATCAGGAATTGGGGAGGGTGCAAAATGCTCAATTTTAAAGATTCAAGATGCAAAGTGCTAAAAACCCATATTTTAGAGAGGCAAAAAGCCATTTTTTTTAGTATGCTCTTATTATATATTATTATCAATTTATTTTTTATTTTCCTAAGAAGTATGATTAAATTAGAATTGATATTAATGAATAATGATGTACATATAAATATAAATATATACATGGATAGAGATGAAAAATATATATATACTATTTGATATTTTGATGCCGTGATCTCATAACTACTGCTCACATTTTAAAATCGTGGCCGCTATGAGGTGGCGGCCAACCGCTGGCTCAGCGGCAAACTCATCGACACGTGCCCCTCCTGCTCTCTCTCTCTCTCTCTCTCTCTCTCTCTTCCTCCACGGATGTGATGAAGATTGTTGCAGAATAAATATGAAAGACCTGTGAATGAAACATCCACAAACTGGAGCAATGCAGATGCCATCGGAAGAAAGACTCATGGAAGAAACCCAAATCCACCGCGAACACCCCGAATTGACCTCCTCTTCGGACGAGAGGAACAAGAGGATGCGGAGGTCCTCTTGCGGCTGGCTCAGAGACCGCAAGGTCGGAGATCTGGTGCGCGACAAGCGCCGCCTCGTGGAGGTGCCGTACACCGCAACCCTGGCCGCAACCGTGCACGCGCTCGTCGCAAATGACATCGCCGCAGTGCCCGTCGCTGCGCCCCCGGGCCGTTACATCGGCGCCGGCGGGTCGATGATCCTCGAGTCCGACCCTGCCACCGGTGTCGTCAGGAAGCACTACATCGGCATCATCACCATGCTCGATGTCCTCGTCCACATCGCAGATGGCTATCCCGCCGGAGACGACGGCGTGGATTTGGAGACGAAGATGGCGGTGCCGGTGTCTACCGTTATTGGCCAATCTCTTGAAGGACTCAACCTCTGGACCCTAAATCCTAACACAAGGTTTGCTTGATCTAGCGGATTGCTCAATCCCGAATTATGAATTATGTTTCATTGTTCTTTTAAATTTCCACTGTAAATATCATCCTACAATGTATCTTCCTAATCCACATGAAACACGCCATGAAACAACAAATTAGGATCAAAATCTTCATGAAATAGATACCACCGAAACACGCCCTGAAACAACAAATTATGATCAAAATCTTCATGAAATCGATACTACTGAACCAGTTGAAAAAAATTTCGCCCTCAACATTAGCCCTGTGGGATGATGATCATCAACAAATGATTATTGCTCGCTTGAGAAATCTAACTCTTATTGTATAAGTTGATTAAAATTTGAAAAATAATTGGAATAATGCAAAATTTTCATTTAATACATATTCAATTTATCAACACAAACAATTAAAACCTGTTATTGATGAAGTACCATGAATGCCATCCCTAAAGTTGCATTCTTGAAGGTTGAATATCAAATTGTATATAATCCAACTAAGCTATTTGAAATATTTTCTAGAGAAATCATACTTAGATTGTATAACCAGCTGAATTACATAAAGAGGGAATAATTTTCAAATTGGGATCCTCTTCATTCGGAGGCAAATGGATACTATCTTTTTCACGGTCCAGATTGTTTCTTACTTCATCCGGCAGATTTAGGCTCCGTTTGGCATGGTGGCGGCGGTCGTGAACGTTGTGGTTATGAACCATCGTTCGTGTAAGCCCGACCTCACCTAATGAACTTCATCCACTTTTATGTTCAAAACTAGTTTTTTTTATAGCGGTCATAACCGATGTCATACTAGACACATATTCTATGATGATAGCATTTTTATCCAAACTCACCCGAGCAAAAAAGACGCGTCAAACGGAGCCTAAGTAGCTTCATTCTTTTTTTTTTCATAAAGAATATATTTTGCGAGCTTAGTCTTAGATAAATAAGATTCAAATGAAATGTACCCTTCCATTTGGTCCCAAATGGACAGGATCACCATCCAGAAGGAACTGATATCCTCTGCATTTGGTCCCAAATGCGGGGGTTTTTTGGATGGAAATTCTCTCAATTGGGGACCAAATGGAGGGTCCATTTCACGGTGCAGATTGAATTTTATTTATCTAAGGATGCAAAATATTATGGCTTTATTGAAAATAACAAAAGATAGGACTACATAACCCGGCCGTTCGATGAAAGAAGAAACAATCTGTGCCGTGAAATGGATAGTATCCATTTTCCTCCAAATGGAGAGGGTCTGAGTTCATTCTTTTGGGGTGTGATGCAGAACATCTTGTTTATCTTCTCAGTTTTACTAGCGACCGAACATAGATTATGGAGCTGAAACTTTTCTGCTCGCTGCAGCATTCTAGATTGCATAGAAACATTCAGCAAAGGAGTGCACCGGTCGCTGGTTCCATTGGAGAGCCATATGGAAAGCGCCATTTCAGTGGAGCTCGCCGAGGCATCACCGGGATACAGAATGCTGACGCAATTGGATGTCTTGAACTTCTTGCGGGCAAATGCGAATGAGCTGCAGGACATTATGACCTGCAGCATCGGAAAACTAGCAGCGGTGAACGAGAATGTTTTCGCGGTGACCGAACACGCACATGTTATAGATGCCATCAGATCAATGAGCACATTTTCTCTGGTTGCTGTTCCCATTGTTGCTGCTGGTGGTGAGGTTTCAGGGGAAGGAAACATACTTCAGGATGTAAGTGAGAGATCTTCTTCCCTTTGCTGGTTTTGCTTGTTGACTTTATTCCTTAAGAAAATTTCAATAGCTAACATGTTGAATCACTAAGATAATTGCATGCCTCACTAAGCACCATCTCCCCCACTTTCTAACTATAATATGCCTTCTCCACTCATGGGGGGTCACCCCGTCATATCTTCATTAACTTCACAAAGGCTCCGTTTGGCACGGCGTCTTTGCTCCGGCGAGTTTGGACAAAAATGCCATCGTCATAGAATGTATGTTTGACACGACAATGGTTACGACCGCCACCAAGAAAAGAAAACTAGTTTTGAACATAAAAGTGGATGAAGTTTCTTAGGTCTAGTCAGGCGTTCACGAACGACGGTTCGTAATCACCGTGTTCACGTCCACCACCACTACACCCAAAGGAGCCGTAGTTTTGTTTTTCTTTGGCATTTTATGTTTTGACACCAAAATTATGGGTTAAGCTGGAATGTTATAGTCATTGCAGCTAGCTAAATTTAAAAAAAAAAATCTCTTGATTTGTATCTTGAAGTTTTGGTGTAATTTACATACAACTTATAGTGCGAAATTTTAATCAAAACTATTGCTTGTGACTGGAGGTTTTAGTCAGAATTAAGAACAGGACAAATTGTCATTCTGATAGATGAAATTTTTAGCACACGAGGATTTGTGACAATTTTAAGGTGCCTAGAGATTTAGGCTCCGTTTGGCACAACGGTGGCGGACGTGAACACGGTGGTAAAATCGTCATTCGTAAACGGGCACCTAAGGAACTTCATCCATTTTTATGTTCAAATGGATGAAGTTTCTTAAGTGGGCTTTCATGAATGACGGTTTTACCACCGTGTTCATGACCGCCACCACTGTACATAACGAAGCCAAAGCTTTGGCTCCGTATGAAATGGCGGTAGCAGTCATGAACGCGGTTGTTATGAACCATCGTTCGTGAACGCTCGACCTTACCTAAGGAATTTCACTTACTTTTATGTTCAAAACTAGTTTTCTTTTCTTGATTACGGCCATAACCCTTGTCATCCCAAACAGACATTCTATGACGGTGGTGTTTTTTGTCCAAATTCACTGGAGCAAAAATGCCGCGCGATACGGGTGTTGCGGTCGTGAATGCGGTGGTTATGAACCGCCGTTTGTGAACGTCCAACCTCACCTAAGGAACTCCATCTAATTTTATGTTCAAAATTAATTTCTTTTAAACACATGTTTTGATTGTTGCGTTAGCGAAAATGTAGTAAAGAGAGAAGAAAACATCAATCCCAAAATCACACAATACAAGAATATAGATGGCTCATACTAAAGATAGGGTTGCGTCCACAGACTGACACAGCTTTTGCACTCCCCAAACCCTACAACCAGAGGAGTTTTACAGCACTCTTCAGTACATATGAATTTCGAAATATTCCATAGAATAGAAAATTTTAGAGTGAACCCGAATACAAAATACACCGCAACATATGCCGTTTTGGGCACGGGGCTCTGCCCCGGGCAACCACAACGGTGGTCTGGCGGGCATCATCAACGAACATAATGAAACTCTAGGTGTGCAATAAACAGATCTTTAAGGCTCCGTTTGGCGTGACTTTTTTGCTCCGGTGAGTTTGGATAAAAACGCCACCATCATATAATGTATGTTTGGCATGACAGCGGTAAAAGTAGTTTTGAACCTAAAATTGGGTGAAGTTCCTTTGGTGAGGTCGGGCGTTCACGAACGACGGTTCATAACCACCGGATTATTTGAATTTTGAACATTTTGGAGTTGAGATCCTCAAAACTTCGAGTTGAGATTCTATACTTTCATGCCCTGCTCTTGGCCGCTGACTTATTTTTGCCTGGAAAATAAAGGGAAGAGGGAGGAAGGTGATCGGCGCGTTCTCTGCAACCGATCTCCGAAGGTGCTCGGTGCCTCAACTCCAGTCGATGCTGAATGACAGCGTAATTTCGTTCAAGGAACGGGTTTCGGCAATCACAGCGGAAACTTCCGGGATTTCAGACGAGCCGAAGACAAAGTGCGTCGCCTGCCGTTATGATACCACGCTCGTCGAAGTGATCGACGAGGCGGTTTTTTCTCACGTTCATCGAGTTTGGGTCGTGGACGACGAAGGTCTTCTCGTTGGACTCGTTTCTCTCACCGACGTCCTGAGAGCAATCAAGGAGAAGGTGCTGGGTGCAAGAAATGAGGTACAAGATGCTACTACTGCTCCTATTGAACTTCATGTATGAATTTTGGCAAGCTGTTTTTTGTTTTGCCTGAACTTCATGTTTTATCAGAATCCTGTGAGCTGTTTATTTCCCTTTTATATCAATGAAATGTTTTTCTACTTATAATCTGCTTCATCAACATGAGCATAAAAAGGTCTCAAAGATTGTACGAGGGGGCGCTTTACCGGCGACCCCCCGTAAGTTCGCTAAATTACAGGTTGCGCCCCTCTTACTTTTGAAATTACAAAAACATCCCCTATTAGAGTATATTTCATAACATTCATGCACAAAAGGATTATTTATGTGCACGGATGTTATGAAATGTAAACTTACAGAGGAGATTTTTGTAATTTCAAAAGTAAGAGGGGTTTGCAACCTGTAATTATGCTAACTCGAAGGGAAAGTCTTGGTAATTATTCCGATGCTTTACCCAATCAGCATCTTATAATTCTGGGTGATTGTTATCCGCACTACAGTTTTGGATATCCGCACTCTTTCTGTATAAGTTATTACGTGCCTTTTGGAAATACGTTTTGTACATGCATTTATAGAAAAAGCATTCAACACGAAAGTTCTAGATCTCGTTGAGATCTACAACTTTTGTGTTGAACACTTTTCCTAAAAATGCACGCACAAGACGTATTTCCAAAAGACGCGTAATAACTAATACAAAAAAAGTGTGGATAGCCAAAACTGTAGTGTGGATAACAATCGCCTAATTCTGTGGCCGGATATCCCGATTTCATCCGAAATTGTTTGTTTTTTAATCATGGCACAGAGCAAAAACTGCGCCACGTGTCCTAATCAGAACGGTCCCGTTCCCTGTCGCATGTCGCAGAACCGGAGCGAAGAATTTCTCGTCGAGTCCACCTAAAAGCTCAAATTTGAACTGCGACTCTTTTCTTAGTTAAAGGGAAGCCTACATTTCCTGCAGGTGATTTAAGAATATCTGTAGGTGTGGGCAAAAATATAGGTAGGATGGTGCAACATCATATTTTAATGTATCGAGCAGGACTCAAATGTCGCCGTACATTTCATTCACGCATGATTGATCTAAAATATGATTACTTTTCAATGCGATCGTATTACACAAATACGGCCGTACATTTTCGCAAACAATTTATACCGTTGAAATCACTTATCATACGGTTGTGCTTGCTCCCGCACGTATGATCACCGTGCGTTACCCGTACCTAAATATCTCTCAGTGAACATAGCTCCGACAATTCCTTATTCTTGGCTTGACTTCAAATGAGCAGACTTTTAGATCATTCTTAGATTCTTGGACTTAGACTTTTAAATGGGCAGACTCTTTAGATCATTCTTGATTCTTGGTCTGACTTCAAGTGGGCAGACTTTTTTAGATTATTATTGACTCTTGGTTTGACTTCCTAAGATCCTGTGTTAAGGGCACATCAGTGATATACGCACACCACAAAATTTTAAATATAGGTCTTTTTGTTAAATGCATACCGCTCAAGATTAGCTTCTTCCAATAATGAAATTGCATCTTAATATTTAATTTATAAGGCTTCGTTTGGCGCGATGATGGTGGTCGTGAACACAGTGGTCATGAACCGTCGTTCGTGCACACCCGACCTCATCTAAAACATTTCATGCATTTTATGCTCAAAACTAGTTTATTTTCTTGGTAGCGGTCGTAACCTTTGTCATGACAAACATACATTCTATGATAATTGAGTTTTTGCCCCAAACTCATCGGAGCAAATAAGCCGCGTTAAACGTAGTCTAAGGCTCCGTTTGGTACCATGGTGGCGGTCATGAACGTGGTGATAAAACCGTTCTTTAGATGAGCGTTCATGAATGACGGTTTTACCACCGCGTTCACGACCGCCACCGTCATGCCAAACGGTGCCCAAGTAGATAAAACTATAATTACAAAGAGCACAAAAATAGAATATCCAAAACTTCTTTGTAATAGAGTATGAAAATTAGTTTTAAGTTTTTTTTTTTTGCAAAGAATATTTAATAACAGATTATTATTTTTACCTTAAACATCTTGATAAATTAGGCAATTTGATCATGTCATATGCATAGCTTCAGAGATGCGAATCCGTTTTTTGCACGAGAAATATTGTTAGTAAAATGAATTTTAAATATAATTATTTGATAAAGCATAAGAATTAATGACATGCCTTAAATTTAGAGCAATGTTAAAAGCACACTAATTTTCGCTATTGACAGCGAAACTATATTAATACATCAAATTATTTTATTTTCACACCAACGCATTATTGACACACCAAAATAGCTATGATTTTTCTCTTTTTTTCTTCTATATGATTTTCTCTCCTTTTCTCTCATGTTCAAACATAATTTCAGTTCGCGACAGCACACATCTATCAGCATACCAAGATACACTAAATGTTGTAGAGACTATCATCCACTTCTGCACATTCTTTCTCACAACACTTGTTTATGCATCTTTTATGAAAGAATCACTTTGAAAGTTGCAATTTTTTTCCTGAACGCAACCGAATAAGCCCATCACAGCAGAAGAGTTGGCTTCCCTTTCAACTGTTCCAGGTTGCTGACAGAGATCAGATATCCAAATATGTAATTCTTAACTCTCTGCTTCTTAATACATTAAGGGTCATGTTATCTGGAGGTCAATTTCGGCTGTATGCAATCCAAAGATAAATGCAGGTCAAACTATAAAATTATTTGGAAATGTGAACCCGTTCAGAAATTGACCTGCATATAGTCATTTTCAAATTGCACGGCCTGCACATAGTTGAAGTTGACATGCATATAGTTATTGCCTATATTAATGCTATGCAGTTCACTTTCCCGATGATAAAGCCTTGCTCCATCTCCCTGACCCCATTGTTGGAGGTTCTCAATCCTTCTAGAGGTGTTCAATCTTTTCGCTCCACAAAAAGTTTCCGCCTTTTCCCGCTTCTGCCCGCACTCTCACCAACGCGCCTTGAAATCTTCACAATAGCACCCTCTAACCGAGTATGAGCCTACATAAATGACTTCTTCCGTTGTATTTGGGGAGAAATAAAGTAAGAAAAGGTTCATGAAATTAGGGTTCAAACGAAATAGAGGAGGAGCAAGAAATGGAGGCCGGAACTTACATTGAAGATGAGAGGGGCGTTCTTCCGGCAAACTCGCCAGCGATCTACTACAAGGGCGGCGACAGGCGACTTGGTGCGACAGAGTTAGCGCACGGGGGCGGGGGCGCGGCTCGGAACACAAAACGGCAGAAGAAACAGGCGACGAGAAAAAGAAATGAATAGGTGTGCGCTTAAAGCATGTGAGGTTAGGATTTTTGTATTTTTTGGATAGAAAATTGGTGTGTTAATAGCCTATATTAATGTGCTTATAACAATGCTCTAAATTTATAGATCAGCTAAATTAAAGATCTCGGTTCTAAGCAACGTAGATTCGGAAAATGTTAGTTGGAACATGTATTAAAAATCCCAGCTTTCTGCCACTGTTTTATGATATCTCATCCATATGGAGAAAACAAGCAGCAATGGACAATCTTCAGACATTAGCAATCTAATGAAATGATTATTATTTACAAATCCAATAAATATTTTCTTTCGCATTCTCTGGAGACGCGAATGCAAAAGCTGAGACATGAAAGATTGATATCTCTAGTAATGAACGTAGACTATATCATAGTAAGATGCGACTACTAATCTCATTCCTGACATTGACATCCACTTATCAATGGGAGCAGGAACGACATTGCACTCCATAGATAGTCTTAATTCAATAAGTCTCGCACTACCACATATTTGTGTACACAGACATTACTTATCTTGAAACGTAGTTGACAGCTCACCCTAACTAATTATTTGGTAATCACAATCGCCGATCATATTTATGACATCAATTATATGTTTAGAAATATACGGCGGCATTTCCTTACAATAACGCAAGTGATCAAATTTTGCAATGTTGCGAGCCCATCACACCAACTCATCTTTACTCGGGAAAACTACGTATGTAGTGAAGTGTTTTCAAATATCTAGATTTGTGGAATGAGACGATTCTTCGTTAGCCAACAACCCTTGTTCTAAACTCATCATTAACAATCGAAAAAACGCTCGTGTTTAAAGAAATTATAGGACACTTATACTTGAAATTTTAGCTTCTAAGAAGCCTAAATGAGCCAATGTAGAGACGATATACGTGAATGTCGATGGAATCACTGCTGCCGGCAGAGAAGTAGACCTTGCTAGATCCTAAATAAGCTCATTGATCACAATGACAAGCTAAAGAGGCGGCATCGTGAGTACCTGCGGAAGATGGGCGGTGCTAGGCGAAGATGCGGCCATGGTTGGGTGAAGATGAGGCTGGCGGATCGCGAAGATGTGGCGGCGGATTACATTAGGTGGTCTTCACTCGTAGCGACTATTGGCGCATCTCCCCACTACCACCACCCTTATTCCTAATGCCCGCACAATGCCCCGATTTCTCGGCCTCACCATGCATTCTCAAAGCCATAGAAGAAAAACTATGTAGTTGAATGATAATCTTATCGAACTCATAATAGCATCTCAAAAAACACAGAAAACTCATAATTGATACAAATATAGACAAAGCAACAAAAGAATGAGGCTAATGGCCAAACGTGGTCTAACCGATCTCCCGCGCAGCGAATCCACCATCCATCTTGCTTCGACGGACGCGAATCTCATCGTGGAAACATTTCGGTGGAAGTAAGAGGGCTGGAGGAGTACAGGGGAATGGAGTTTGGGGACGCGGACGAAACCGATTTCAGTTCTTGGATGACTCCCGGCGGCGTCAGTTCCTCCTCGTTGAGTTTTGTAGGCTTGGAAAGCATGTGCAGGGCTTGCGACATGGACGGCCTTCTCGTGGCCTTAGCCTGGGTGCAGAATAGAGCAACTTTTATGTATCTGAGGACCTCCTCTTGAGGGTAATTGCCAAGAGATGGATCAACTAACTCTGGCAGTCTTCCTTCTTTGTATAGCTCCCATGCCTGTTCATAATCATAAGACACATGAAGCGAGGGACTTGAAACTATGTGCACTTATGTATGATTCTATATATACATTTTTAATTATAGTAGATTGTTATACTAAAAGAACTGGCTACTGAAAAGGATTAGGTGACCATATCCAGTTCTGGACAATTTGTTTCCATATGGGTGTCCAAAGGCAATTAGAACTCGCTTTAGCTAAAATCGGACGGAAATGACTTGTCATCGAAACTAACTTTCAAAAAAAGAAAGCAAATTTAAAAAGTTAATCTTACCATTTACCTAGATCTCCCCTCTATGTTTGCTAAATTACAGGTTGCACCCCCTCTTACTTTTGAAATTAGAAAAACCTCCCCGGTAAGTTTACATTTCATAACATCCATGCACAAAAAGACCCGCCTTAAAATTTACTCCAATGGAGTGTTTTTGTGCATGGATGTTATGAAATATAAACTAACAGGGGAGGTTTTTGTAATTTCAAAAGTAAGAGGGTGAAACCTATAATTATGTTAAACTTTCGATGGAATTTTTGGTAAATATTCCGTAACTCTAAACCATAAACTCTAAACTCAAGTAAAGTGACACAACAAGACATCTTGTCATGAATCCTTCTGTGCTATGTGAAATGGTACCCGCGCTTCATCAAGAGGTTATCCATAAAGATAGAAGAATAGATATCCTCATTGCACCTATTCTCTAGGGCTAGTGTCAATGGTCATGTGGCTTGAAGAAATACGAAATTATATTCAAACAAAATCAACACTCTATATGGTACTCAACATGAATCCATATGAACAAGAGAATTCATACAGCTAACCTTAGATAGTTGGGGTTAAGCTAAAGATGATGATGAAAATATTTTGGAGCCCTCAGGCATGCAAGTGGTTGTTCTTTTTTCTCTACAAAATGGTGCAGAATGAAAAAAAAACTGCAGTTTATAAAAAGTCATAATAGGAAAGTAAGAAATAAAGTACCTTTTCTAAGAGAAGTTTATTAGTCCCAGACCAATAGGGTTTTGAACTGCTCTTTGCACATACAATCTCGAGCACGAGTACCCCGAAGCTATATATGTCAGCCTTCTTGGTTAATTGTCCTTGCATTGCGTACTCGGGCGCCAAATAGCCACTGCAGACGTATTTTCATGCATCAAAATCTTTAGCAAATCTAAAGCATGAAAGAGAAATTTGAACTGTGTCTGAGTATCCGAAAAGACTAGACAAGTTCTCTAAGGGCACATTTGGTTTCTTGTGGATTGCAAATATCTTTTATGAAAATGATGAGTTTGCTTTCGTCCCTTTTGTGCATGAAAACAAAATCATAACAAGTTCTACCAACGGTTTACAAGCAAATGAAGACTTTGTGATTCCAAATCTCGGATAGAACCAGGTGGAGGCACACCCCGGCTTGTGCTTGGGTAAATTTTTTGAAAAAAAAAACATAGCATATACCACCATTTGAGCCTGTGTAGCATCAGTGAGTATCAAATGTTGTGGACCCGGTGTAACGGAATCCAGCTTCACGAGTCCAGGACTAGCGAATTGTTGACCAACTACTTAATTGTTGGCCAGCTTTACTCGTCGGCCGGCTATCCGCTCGGCGCACAACAATTTACCGCTCAGCGCCCGATGATCGCACTCAGCTGCTCAACTCAGACTCAGAGGTCATAAGTATCCGCTTAAGCATCAATGTTTAGGTTTATTAAGAGTGTATGAGATGAGTTAAAATTCTAGTCCCACCACAACCATTCCAATGTTATTTTGAAGTTATCTGCTTACTTTGTTCCAGCAACACGCGTGAATATATGACTAACATCATCAGGAAACAGTTTTGCCAAACCAAAGTCGCCAATTTTAGGAAGAAAGCTCTTATCCAGAAGAATGTTGCTAGCTTTAATATCTCTGTGGACAATCTGTTGCCCAGCTCCTTCATGAAGATATGCAAGACCCTTGGCGACACCGACACAAATTGCTACTCTAATTTCCCAATTCAAATTGTTTTTTGCGCTATTAGAACCTGCGAGTTAACGTGAAGAATTAAGTTCGAGGAGTCATTATAACAAACTTATGTTAATCATGTGTGATAACTCAATTAAATCATATTTTATTTACCTAATAATGCACGATCAAGGCTACTGTTCTCGACATACTCGTATACCAGAATCCGATTCGAGTCTTGCACACAACACCCGATTAACTGAACAAGATTTGGATGTTTGACATTTGTGATCACGTCGATCTCAGTCAAAAATTCATTAACCCCTTGCTTTGACTGTGCAGAGAGAACCTTCACAGCTATAGGTGTGCCATTTCTAAGAATTCCCTGGCATACACAAAAATCCAATAGGTTAAACATTAAATAACTGCCAAAGAAAACGGTTCAAACCAACTATACACCATTAAAGGTAATAGAAGGGGAAAGAATATATATATATATATAAGAAAATACATATGAGACCATTTTGGCATCCAAATGCCCCCTAAATTTAATCTTGGCCATCCACCAAAAGGCCCTCCTTTCATCTAAGCCCTCCATCCACATTTAATTTGACTCTTATGTATATATACACGCGCACACACACACACACACACACACACACACACACACACACACACACACACACACTAATAGGAATAATTACCAAAACTTACCCTGGAAGTTAGCATAATTATAGGTTGCACCCCTCTTACTTTTGAAATTACAAAAACCTCCCCAATAAGGTTACATCATAACTTTCATGCACAAAAAATACTCCCTTAAGAGTAAATTTCCAGGGGGGGGAGTCTTTTTGTGCATGGATGTTATGAAGTGTACTCTTACAAGGGAGGTTTTTGTAATTTCAAAAGTAAGAGGGGTGCAACCTGTAATTTAGCAAACTTAGAGGGCTATATATATATTGGATATCCTGTGAAAGAAAGACAAGAAGCTCAAGTGTAAAAGAACAAAACCATCTTGAACTTAAGCTCTGAAAGGGCCTTCGTAACCAATTAAAAAACACAAACGTATTTCGAAAATAACCTCCCAAGAAACTACAAAGACAATATCTTTAGATATCATCACCACAATATTCATCACCAGTATTATCCCAACAGCTGGGGATCTTCCTCATGAATTCGTATTTTCATTCGTTTGCAAATCATCTTGAACAACTTTCATCCAATAACTTTAAGTGCATCCCTCCTTCATAATCCTTTAACCCTAATTCTAACTACCCATTTAATTGATAAAAAAGTAAATATTTAGAACACTTGATGATGGAGTTGTCTAATGCTCTGTTTGGGAGAGCGGGGTAGAGTTATGACGGTTATGAACGTAATAGTAAAAAATGCAAATAGAGTTTGGGCAGCGGCGGTTTCAAACGCTACTTCCCCAAAACACCACCCGAGTCATTCAAGTGAGGTCAAGCTTTAACCGTCGTAAATACCCCCACCCCAAAAAATGGAGCTTGCACCAAGAATTCGAAAGCTTCCCCAAATTAAGAGTAGGTTGATTCACCAGAATCACCATCAAATTCATATAAAATGTAGACACTTTTAACAGAGTATTTAACCAGGAACATCATGCAACTGAAAAGGAAAGCCGCGAGAACCAGCATAAAGTTGAAAACATAGATATATCACCCAACACATGTACCTTGTAAACAGTTCCAAAACCCCCGCGGCCAATTTTATTGCCCAAGTAGAAGTTTTCAGTTGCAGCCCTCAGTTCATTGTAAGAGAATAGCTTTATGTTCTTCTTCGACGAAAAATCTAACATAATAAAAAAAAAACTTGTTAATAAACTCGCAGTTCATGTGAAAAAAGAAAACACCTCACAGGAGGTCTACAGAACCAGCTTCTGCTAATAAAGGGATGCCTGTGAATGAAATCAAAACCAGTACTCATTTGCTTACCATCAAAAACTCCATGACCCTTTCTCATCACACCAAAGCAGAACCAATTGAAAACCATATTCAGATGCCAACAATCTTCTAGGATTTCTCAAAGGATTACCCAATTGTCCTAAAATCTGAAAAAACAAAAAGATTAAACAGTTTAAACCCTAAAAAACGTATAAATTTCAAGCATACAAGAAGGGAAAAATTTGATGTCGGAGTTGGTTGATGTAAATCGCTTCAAGTCATGAAACTGGAACAGTTTAATTTCATTGCAGCAGCTACTAATAAATTGATCAGTAACATTCCACCAGAATCCCTATTCCCGAGAACACTTAGAATGCAATACATTAACCGTACAAAGCCGTCACTCTTTATTTATATCGAAGTGCAAAAACTCGTAACTTAACGAAAAGAGCGGATCAAATATTCTTAAATTTGCGTGAAATGGAAGACAATTAAAGCAGTGAACAGAGAAAATCTGCAGAACTAGGAACCCTAACCTAGAAAACCGAAGAAGCGGAGCGGAAGTAGCCGCTTTACGTGGTAAAATGCTGCTTCCCTTTGTACTCCGGAAGTAGCCGATTTTAAAACTGAAACGGCGACACCCGTGTGAAGAGTTGAAGTGTGATGCTCTTTTTATACTATAGAATAATAATTTATTAAATGATAACCACCAAATAAATGCTGGACTGATTTTTATGTTAAAACTTTACCGGATTTATTATTTAACTTAGGTAAATTGTACAGCCGGGCCCACAAAACTGCCAATGCCTGACAATTCAGAAAAAAGAGGCTATATTGAGAACGATTATGAAAGCTGGGCTATTTTTATACTATAGATTAATAATAGGGCTCTTTAGGAAATTTGTCCTTGTACTCCTTATAAGCTCCAAGGATTGGGAAAAATATCAATTTAAAAACAGAGGCGACCGCGAAGAAAGTGGAAGCGGGGTGAAGTGCGGTCATTTATGGTTCTTCTGTAATATATTTTGAGATGCGTGCACTTTTAGATTTTTGGCACTAAGTTTAAGTGCATATTTGGGTAAATAACGGGTTCGGATGCTTAACGGGTCTTATACGGATACTGGGATATCTGTTACCCGTTCCAACCCTAGGGTTTCTCTATAAAACCCAAGTTAGGGGCAACGGGAGGGAATTCCACTTTGACCACCACCCGGGATGCTTCGAGCAACAGTAACAATCTTGAAGTTGCCCTAGGTTGCTCTTGCTCCCCTCTCCCGTACGCACGCCACCCTAGGAGAACCACCCGAAACCGCCGCCCCTCCACCGCCCGGTTTCCTCTCTCCCGTGCGCTACCGCCGTCGCTGCCGTGAAGGACTCGTCGTCCGTTGTCGCTGCTCTTTACCGCAGCCGCCCGTGCGACGTCGCAGCCGTCGGTCTCCCCTTCCGCGCTCGCCTCCGCCGCTCGTCGTTACTGCCGAAGGGCTCGCTGCCCTCATCCGCACGAAGCCGCAATCGCCCGGCGACCTTGTCGTCCGTGAGGATCCCATCACCGCTGCCCGGTCGAAGCCGACACTGCCAACTCCTGCTGCCGCCGTCGCCCGATCCCGGATCCCCGGATCTAATCTTGTGTCGTCGTGCCGCTTCCGTCCCAGATCCCTCCCAGCCGCCGCCATCCGGCATCCCGCCGCCACCACCGTCCCAAATCATCGAGTGCCGCCCTTTTCCCGCTACCGCCAGCGCTATCCACTACCGTCGTGCGTTAGTGGTTGCAGCCCGTTACCGCCTCGGCTACCGCCGGCACTAGCGCCAGAGATCTTCTTCCTCTGTATAATGACTGGATCTCTGTGCCCGGGTGCACGATGATGAAGGGAACAATCCTTCGTCCCCCGTTCCGATGATCAAGTTGGAGAAGTTCACGACGACTGTGTTCAACGACTGGAAGTTGAATATTCAGTTCGGAATGAAATATCTGAACGTGTTTTACACAGTTCAGTTTGGTCGTGTTGGGGTCATCGGGACTGATGACGAAACTCAGTGAGTTGTTGATGAGGACTTCTGCCGCGACTACTTGCTGAACTGCCTTTCCTCCAGTCTCTAAAGATGAAGACTGCTAAGGAGAATTGGGAGGCACTGGAGGAGCACTTCAGACAAGAGGAGGGTCTGTCAAAGGCACACTTAGTGGACAAATTTCACTCTTTTACTTTCGACGAGGAGAGCCATTCTCCCTCAGGTATCAAAATTTTAAAATTTAGTAGATTCCTTGCATAGTGAAAATATTTCGTTACCAGATAGTTTTGTTGCTGGCACAATAGTATTCAAATTATCTTCCACGTTGTACAATTTTAAAACTGAAATGTACCGCAAGAACATGCAGGTTGGTCTAAACGACCTCAAGCGTTTTATACGCATTGAGGATGAAGATTGGACTTGACGTGCTTTAGAAGTTGTTAGCAAGCAAAAAGCTGCTGCTAACATGATTTCTAACTCTAAACGCACGTTGAACCCTAAGAAGACCAAACCCACTCCTAGTAGTTCCCAGGTTGCATGCCCTAGTAAAAGTATCAAAAAAGTTCAAGGGCAAGTGTTTCAACTGCAATAAGTGGGGACACAGTGCATCTGATTGCAGGCTTCCTCGAAAGGAAAAGGGCAAAGCACCACAAGAAGGCAACCAAGCCACAATATGGTTAGTCTTACTGAGTCATCCAAATTTGTCATCATGGTTGGAAATGAAAAGGCCAGTACTGAGTGGTACCTTGACTTGGGGGCAACGTGTCACGTTTGCAACAATACTAATCTGATGACAGGGCTCACTGATGCAAGAGAATCGGTGATCGTTGCGAACGGTGATACAACTGACGTTCTGAAGGCGGGGAATACGACGTTACTGCTCTCCTTAGGTAAAACCTTAACTCTTAAAAATGTTAGTTTATTCCTTCACTAGCTGCTAACTTAGTGTTTATTAGTCTATTATGTGATACTAATATGTCTTTTACTTTCTGTAGCGGTAGAGTAACACTGTCAGTTAAATCACACTACTTTGGATGTGCCTACGTCCAAAATAGAATGTACCGTCTAAGTCTAGCAAACGAAATAGTTCAACAAGTTCAAACAAACTTTGTTAGCCCTAAGACTCTACATGAGAGACTAGGACACGTAAATTATGGGAAAATATTTCAAATTGCTAGAACTCACCAGATCGCTTTAGACACTACAGACAAAACAAATAAATGTGAAGTGTGTGCTCAGACTAAAATCACTAGAAAACATTTTAGTGCGTTTACTAGGTGCACAACACCCTTAGAACTAATACATTCTGGCATATGCTACTTCAAAAGTTTTGTCACTAAAAGAGGCAGGAAATATCTGATCACCTTTATAGATGACTGTACAAGGTTTTGTCACATTTATCTTCTTAAAACTAAAGACGAAGCGTTTGAAACATTCTGTATTTTCAAAACCATGGTAGAAAACCAACTATACATGAAAATAAAATGATTTAGAAGTGATAGAGGAGGAGAATATATGTCTAGTGAGTTCAAGTGTTTCCTTGCCCAACATGGAATCATAGCAGAAACCACTGCTCCTTACTCATCCCAATCTAATGACATAACTGAGAGTAAAAATCGGACGTTAACAGAGATGTTAAACACTATGCTCTTGACTGCAGACATGCCTTCTGCTTATTGGGGAGAAGCAGTCTTAACTGCAAACCACATTCTAAATAAGGTTCTTCATGCTATGTTAGAGGTGACACTCTACGAGCTTTGGTTTAAGAGACCCCCAACCTTTACTAGACTTAAGACCTGAGGTTGTATAGCCTATGGCAGGGTTCCTGACCCTAGACGGTCTAAGATCGGACCTAGGACTAATACCTGTGTCTACCTAGGTTGTGCTGAAGATAGTGTTGCAGACAGGTTCTTAGATATTTCTAATCATATCGTTATAGAATCTAGGGATGCATTGTTCTTTGAAGATAAATTCCTTAAAGATAAGAACATGTCACTCCCAGATATGCAAGTAACTGTTACTGAAGAAGATCCTGAATCAGTATCGAGCAACTTCTATTCAGTTCCCGTAGACAACTCTGGACTAGAGTCTAGGAGAACTTCTGTAAGAGAGAGAACTCCTAGAACCCTCGGTAGTGATTTTGTCACTTGCCACGTTGAGGCTGATCCATCCACCTATAAGGAAGCAATGAGATCAAGAAATTCACTACTCTGGAATGAAGCAATTAATGAAGAGATGAACTCTCTACTTCAGAATAACACCTGGGGGTTGGTTGATAAGCCAAAAGGGGCTAACCGTAGGGTGTAAGTGGATTCTGAAAAAGAAATTGAACCCTGATGGTAGCGTAGCTAAGTATAAAGCACGCTTGTTGGCTAAAGGTTTCACTCAAGTAAGCAGAGTAGACTACTTTGATGTCTATTCACTTGTGTGTCACCTAGCAACCAATAGGACCTTCCATGCAATTGCGTCTATTGAGAACTTTATTGTTCATCAAATAGATGTTAAGACTGCGTTCCTGAACAGAGATCTGACCGAAGAAATATACATGAGCCAACCTGAAGGCTTCATAGTACAAGGTCACAAAAGTGAAGTCTGTAAGTTAATCAAGTCACTATACAGACTAAAACAAGCACCGAAATTATAATATGAGAAGTTTGACTATAGTGTAAAGAACATATGATTCATGTCGGGTCTCTCGGATAAATGTTTTTACATACATCATAGATCAAATAAAGTCGTCATAATATGCTTGTATGTAGATGATATGCTCATTCTAGGATCTGATCAATCTGAAGTGGATGACGTTAAGTCGACTTAATAAAAGAATTCAGCATCAAAGACCTAAGTATAGCTAACACAAGACTAGACATGCAAGTGAGCTTTGGGAAGAATGTCATCTCCCTAAGTTAAAACCACTACATAAAATAATCCATGTTGGATACATCAGGATATATTGACAATAGAGCCTTTGAGACACCATACGATTACAATAACCGATTAAAGCCCAATGAAGGAGCTACGATTAGACAGTTAGATTACTCTAAACTGATTGGTAGTCTCATGTATGCTATGGTCTGCACTAGATCTGACATAGCCTTTACGGTCGGCATGTTATGCAGATTCACTAGTAATCCTGGCCAAAACCATTGGAACGCCTTAGATAGGCTAATGAGGTACTTAAAGTACACCCAAAAGTATGCTTTAAATTACACTGGTCATCCTTCGGTTCTTGAAGGATATTCTGATCACACATCATGGTGCTCAGAATTAAACGACAGCAAGTCCACTAGTGGGTTTGTATTCACACTAGGAGGAGCAGTTGTAGCTTGGAAGTCCAAGAGGCAATCATGTATTGCTCTCTCTTCTATAGAATCTGAATTCTATGCTCTAGCTTCAGCAGGAGAAGAAGTAGAATGGTTAAGAGATTTGGTGATGGACATTCCACTGACGAGCCTGAAACTGAGTTCTGTTGTAGTTTACTGTAACAATTATGCTACTAAAACGATTGCTACAAACACTTTGTTCAACGACAAAAGAAGGCAACTAAGGATGAAATAATCATGGTTGACCTCACTCACAATTCAAGGGGTTATGACTCTGATTGATGTGAGATCAAAAGATAATGTTGCAGTCGCTTTGACAAAAGGCCTGAATAAAGCTCTCACAATAAAAACATCGGGGGAGATAGGACTAAAGTTCATAGAAATATGAAACTTTCCTCCATTATTTATGTTTTGATAGTGAGATCCTATAGTCACAACATTCAAGTATCTAAATAATAGACTGAAAACCCCAAATAATTTCTTGATGAAAACCCAAGATAGGTAGATGCCAGTTATTCCACACCTGATAACTAAGCATCTTTCTCATTGTAAGTTGATTCGGGAATTATTCAACTGGGAATGGAAAGTCGTTTGTAAAAGGTTAATCTAACATTAATGATCATAACACATTATTTCACACCTAATAATGTTACAAATATTGTAGCGTCAAATCATTCCACATTTGATGATGAGGTACTGCATATGTTTTATGAATTCATAGAGTTTTAACTCATGAAATTCCTTGCAGACTATGGTGGAGTTGAAGGAGGGAAAGTAGTCTATGACATGGATGCTGATGATCTACTAGATGAGTAGAATTGTTATATGTTTTATCCATTACAATTATGTCTTTCAGACTTTTATCCTTGGTTTACACACTATGTTTGGATGTTTGTTTTTCAGTTTAATGCAAAACTCCTCTTATGTTTTAAAGTGTGTCCTCTTTCTGAGGAAATGTGTTAAGTCTGAATTTTGGTAGTTACTGCTTTCTTACACTCTGAAATGTGTACGTTATTTATCACAAATATAGGAGGAGATTGTAAGTGTATATTTGGGTAATAACTGGTTCGGAGGCTTAACGGGTCTTGTACGGATACTGGGATATCCGTTCCCCGTTACAACCCTAGGGTTTCTCTATAAAACCCAAGCTAGGGGCAACGGGGAGGGAGTTCTACTTTGACCACCACCCGGAATGCTTCGAGCAACCGTAACACTAAGCACCCCCCCCCCCCCAATTAGGGGAACGACGGAGGATTAATGATCGCAAATGTCACCTCGACAACTCAGCTCGCCAGCAAAGCTCTCGTCAGCTCACCAATGTCATCTCACAGTCGGTTTTGGGGAGCTCAAATCAGGACAGCGAACTGGATAGTATCCAGTTCACTAGAACTGGAGAGGATCCTGGTCCCCATTTAGGGGGGTTTAACACTTTGCACCTTAAATATTTCATTTTTGCACTTTGCACCCCCAAATATCTTTAGTTCGGCATGATGCACCCTCAACCTATTTACTTGCTATTTTTTCATTTTTAATGAAAATACAGAGGGGCATTTTGGTCCACCGACTTTTGGCATTAGTTTTTTTACGTTTTACTTCGGTTTGTTGCACAACTTTTTTCACTGTTCGCGATTCCCAGTCTGCACATCCGGCCAATGGCAGTCCCCCATTTGCACATCCGGCGGAAGGCGCTCCTCCTGCTCCTCCTGCAGCTTGTAGCTCTTGAAGCCCTAAAGTCAATCAACGCCAAGCTTGTCGCTCATGAAGCTTGCAGGTGTTGAGGAAGAGGAGCCAAATGTTGAGCTTTCTCTGTAGCTTTAGTTGAGCTTTCAAGGGAACAACTTCTTTTCTTTTTTAAAAAGAACTTTCTATTTGATATTTTATTCCTCTTTCTTGGTGATTAATTTTAGTGGCGCCTGATTAGATTGCATTTTACTTATATTAATTGATTGATGCGAGTTAATCATCTATTATACATAATGTGAATTATTTTTTATAATGCATTCAATCATTTCAAGCGGAGAAATACAAG
This sequence comes from Dactylorhiza incarnata, assembly GCA_033032865.1. Classification (NCBI taxonomy): domain Eukaryota; kingdom Viridiplantae; phylum Streptophyta; class Magnoliopsida; order Asparagales; family Orchidaceae; genus Dactylorhiza; species Dactylorhiza incarnata. The sequence goes on from JAWHQI010000007.1 coordinate 15,678,102, forward strand.
ATTTCCCCCCATTTCAAATGGAAAAAAAATTATCTCTGTTTGGAATTGCAGATTGCAAAGAATACGATTTCTTGCTTAATTTTCGACACAGAAAAGGGTCATGTTTCTTGCTTAATTTCAGTTAATGAGGGTGCAGGATACACGTCTAAATTAAGAACAAGCTGAGGGTGCAGGATATGCGTCGAATATAAACTCATTTCACGTTAATGAAGAGCCTTTCAGTTAATGAGAGCTTCACTCTTCTCTGACAAGTCTGTCTGACCAAAATACCCTTCTTAATTCGAAATAATAAATAAAGAAAATTATTAAAAGAAGCTTAGGGGTGCAATATGCCACACTAAAGTTTTTTGGGGGTGCAAAGAGCCAAAAAGAACTTTTTAGGGTGCAAAGTGTCAAACCCCTCTAATTGGAGGGTGGTTAGTGCCAAAAATCCTGCACTTTTAGATGGTCATATGGACGATTTTTTTGCACTTCACAATAAAGTGCAAAATGCACTTTATCCCCCCCTCCCCTCCCCTCCCAAATCCGAAGAAAGTTTAGTTTATGTTCTTGGATCATCCCATTTATTATTTGTTATATTTAGAAGATAAAACATTAATTAATCAACATTTAAAGCAATCAGCAAACTCTACATACGTAGACAAAGGCTCACACAATGATAAAAATCGAACTCGTAACCACCATGTCACGAGACTTCAGCTTAGCCAACTGTATCAAGCCTCATTGGCAAGGAATTGGCAAAGGCGTCCTACTGATGTGCACAATTTTAAATAATATAAGCTCCTAAGTATCCATAAATTTAATATATTTGGAATTACAAGAATACAAGTAGTTAAGTAGACAATAGAATAAACGTTTACATACCACAATATTGTTTAGAAAATTATATTGTTATACTTTTCTCCTCTCAAAAATTGCCTAAGTCAAGAACGGAAGGGTCTATGCCTATAGGATATAGATGGATATAGTTCTAGGGAACCCCTAAGATTTCACGTAGTACTTTTGAAAGAAATCTTCTTTCTTTTTCTTTTCTTGGTTCTTCTCCCGAGTAAGAAGCTCTCGAAGAAGGGAGCTGAACGTTCAAACTCTTCATTCTATCCTTTACTGGCACCTCGATGCTTTGGGTCTGATCAGAACAATTGGGTTGGCGCTCCCACTTGACTTGTATTAGTAGGGTGAGCGACTCCGTAAAAAATCCATCTATCGATGCAGATTCTCCCAATAACCGAAACATTCACCCTTGGGTAGAGTGGCCCACATCTCTTTTAGTACTACCAGCGGCTCCTTCAATCTCAACAATGGTAGGACGATAGATAGATCCCCCCCCCCCCCCCCCCCCCCGGTCAGTTGTAGACTTTAGAGACTCTATCGCTTTCCCTCGCTCATCGAGTGCCCGGTCTTGTGCTCGCTCATGCCGATACTACAAACATCTTAGACCGGACTTGTTTAGACTTCCTGCTGGTTGATAGGAATGATGCCAACTAAGGAGAGGCGAGCGTAGCAAAGCTCGACTGATTCAACGAGAAGTCGAGGCGAGCGTATGCGAAGCTCGACTGATAAGGAGAGGGGTAGATCCTCAAATTTAAAGTAATGGTGGAAATTTATAAAATCAAAGAAGTTTTTAGTAGAGCTCATATACCTATTACAATAGGCTATCACTAGACATGTCGGCAGTATTTTCGAGGAAGGATGTCATTATGCATATCAGCGGTATTTTTGAGAAACTACCATTAAACCCATCAACTTTATTAAACGCATCAACTTTATTAAAGTTGATTTGACATGCACGATGTCGATGATATATGCATCATGATGAGATTTTTTTAACAAAAATCGAAAAGTTGAGTATAACTACTTTTAGCATTGATTAATTGATAGTGTGTTTATTTTAAGCTACATTCATTAATTGATAGGGGCGGAGCACCGTGCCTATCGCGATCGAGGTACTGTTGCGGTTGGTCGTTGGAGCGGAGCCCCGTGCATGTCACTCGTATATAGCAAATATAAATTTAGATAAGTTAGTGTGTTTATACGATGAATTTTAGAAAAAAAATATACTTTTTGCGGTCAACTCGAGGCTCCTGCAGACCGGTGCACCTTCTTAGCCCGGGAGCGGTCGAGCGCACAAACAGTCAATGAAAAGGAGATGGCCGGCAAGAGATTTTTTTAACGTGAAAAACCTCAGAAAGAAGTGAAAAATCACACGGTCAGGGATGTGCAACCAAACTTCTCTATTTGATGGTTTTGTACAATGTTTTGCAGAGAAGGCGAGGGCGACATGATGCTCCTCGTTACAATTATCGGGGGGGGGGGGGGGGGAGATTGGCTCGGAGGGTGACAGGTCACTACTCACGAAGCTAAGTCATTTCTTTGCTACAGCGGGGAGCGGTGCGCTCTGGATGCTTTGAGGTCTTCTGCCGGTGCTCGAAAGCTTAGGGGGCTAGCTTTGCGCTTCTTGACGTCTGCGGCTTGGCTCATGTGGTGCGCCGAGGAATCTGGAACGGTGTACTTGTTGCCGACTAGAGGGTTTCCTACTGAGTTGAGGGCATCATGAGCGTTGAGCGCATCGTGCGCGGAATGCTGGTTGCGGGGCGCTTGCTGTGGTGCGTACGGAGCAGAACGTGCGCAAGAGCGCTTGAGGGTGGAAGAAGACCTTCGAAGAATCTTCAAGGCGCTCGAAGATCTTCGATGGCGAAGGATATCTTCAAGAGGTTCCTTGAGGAGCTCTCACGTGCGTACGAGGCGGAGTCGGAGGAGGAGAAGATTGAATGAAGGAGGACCCTGTGGTCCTATTTATGCGGTTATCCGCAAGCAATAACCACCTTATGTGTTATTGGACCGGAATTTTATATTTTATTTCGTACATATTTTTAAGAGAACTATTATGCGCACACCGATTATTATTCTTGGTTATGCGCACCCCCATGATGGGTGGTTATGAGTTGGTTACATGTAGATCGGACGGTGAAGATCACATGACGACGATCCGACGGTGGAGGAGGGTCGGCCAGCGGGGGTGGTCGGCGACGAGACCCCGATGGCGGGTGGACGGACGGGAAGGAGGGAGCGGCGGCCTCCCGGCAAGCCGGCCGCGGGCCTTCGCGGTCGCGAGGCGAGGCGACGGCCGGTCGGGAGGGCGGCCGTGGGCCCTCGCGGCCGCGTGCGTGCGGCGATGGCCGGCCGGGAGGCCGGTCGCGGCCCTCGCGTCCGCGTGCGTGCGATTGTGAGGCGAGACAACGGTCGGCCGCGGGCCCTCACGTCTGTGCTCGTGCAGCCGCAAGGCGCGACGGCGGCAGACCAGGAAGCCGCGGGGCGCGGCTGCGGCCTTCGCGGTCTCGAGGCGAGGCGACGGCCGGCCGGGAGGGCGGTCGTGGGCCCTCGCAGCCGCGTGCGTACGACGATGGCCGTCCGGGAGGCCGGTCGTGTGCGTGCGATTCTGAGGCGCGACAACGGTCGGCCGCGGGCCCTCACGCCTGTGTGCGTGCGGCCTCGAGGCGCGACGGCGGCAGACCAGGAGGCCGCGGGGTGCGGCTGCGGTCGGCTGCGGGCCCTCGCGACCGCGTGGGTGTGGCCGCTGGGCACTACGGCGGTCGGTCGGGAGGCCCCACTAGGTTAGCGGGGGACATGATAATTCCGGGTATTTGCAGCCAAGAATTCTTATAAATGAAGGAGGCCCCAATCAATACTCCAATGAGAATTAAAAAAAACATAAAAATACGTAGTTTTGAAGTATTGTTATAAGAATGATAACTAGAATTTTTTATTAAATATTTAAATTTCAAACTAATCAGGTGCATTATTAACGTTAAGCCATTTTTGAGCATGATCGAAGTTCGGAGAATATTATAGGTGGAGATATGTTTCCAACCGAGCTCCCTTTCTAAATTTTCGTCCGAAACCAATTAGAAGAGGTCAAGTGTCATACATTTTTTGTGCGTGGGGCCGAAGAGAGGGGGAGTCAGATCTCCTAGGAGATCGAAATGATCTCCTAGGAGATCGAAATGATCTCCCCGTTTTCCGTCCGGGAATTGGTCCCAAAAATTAAATAACATATCCATGCGTTCAATGAACCAGGCGAGTCTGTTATTGTTTGCTTTGATGATATACTAATCCTATGACAGTGGACATGAACTACGCTTATAGCATCTAAATAAGGTGTTGTATATGCACAATCGATATTGAAGAACGACTAAGTTTTCGATCGTCAATCTAAAGAATCGTTAGACGGTCATTTTAGAAATCAGAAATTAAATAACATTTACTATATATGATGTAGCTAGGGTAAAAGCATGTAGCTTCCATGAATTGTTGGCCTTCATCATTGGTTCATAATGAAATTTAGCACAATTATGTCATTGAATGCACAAAGAAAGGAGAGTTTCAGTGGAATGATGGAGCTAATGCAAGTTATGCAGAGATCAAAGGAAAGCTCTATATTACAAGAGTAATTTTGCTTTCTGATTTTAAGAAAATACTTGAAGAAGGGGTGACTGGTCGATCTATTGTATTTGAGATTGATAGCGTGTTGTCGTCTGATAAGTGACGTGAAGCCTTCTCTATTTATAAATTGTGCAATGCTTGTCGGAAGTTGTCGATATATGATAATAAGTTTTGCACAATAGTGCAAGCTCTAAAACGCTAGGAAGACTATATGTTGTTGAGGTATATTGATATATATAGGTTAACTGATACTTAATGAGTTTGGTGTGAATCCGGTAGGCATCCAACAACTCATTGGGGATTCAGGGTTACGCCTATAAATATCCATGCTGGGGGCAACATGGAGGTCGTTCCAAACTTGACGGCCACGCGGGATGCTTCGAGCGCACTAACATATGTTTGAGTAAGACTGAGCATATTATTCGAAACTCAAAAGTCGCTCGAATATTGAGGCGAATCGGAATCGATTACAATTGATTTGACTCAATTCGAGTCGATTCAATTTGACTCGAATCATATTTCGAGTCGCGAGGCTTTGCTTTTAGTTTTATGCATTTATTAATATATTATTATTTTAAAATTAAAAACACTAGAATTTAAACCTTAAAAATAATAAAGTCTTTAAGTGTTTCATTTACCAACTTTAGTGATTGCCCAATTTATCCAAAAGTGAAGCCTCGCGCATGACTACTAGCTCATCATAGACATTAAAGAGTGGGCGCGAGGCCTTGAGTCCACGCGCCGTGGGCGAGAGGCCGAGGGAGGTCGGGTGGCCGGCCGCGCGCCGTGGGCTCTTTATGTACTAGCCTTGCGTCCGCGCGCCGTGGGCGCTCGGCCAAGGGTGGCCGGCCGCACGCCGTGGGTTAATTGAGACACTTATATGGTCATGGATTAATTGAGGTCATGCACACGTCACCACTTTGTACTCTCTTCTAATCAAAAATATGATTTATTTATTTTATTTGAGACACTTATATGATCATAGATCAATTGAGGTCATGCACTAATTGAGGTCATGCACACGTCACCACTTTGTACTCTTCTTCATTTTATTCTATTATTAATTTATTATTATTATTAATGAATGAATAATATCCTCTGATATGTCACAGTTAATAAAATGTTATTTTCGTCAATGAGCACGTGCTGAAATATTACTGATCAACTAATTTCTTCAAGTGGGCTGAGATTAGTTTAAAGCTTTCTTATTTAATGTAGTGTATTATGAATAGGATAACTAATTTTAAAAATTAATATATTTTTGGGAATAGAAAATATTTAAATATAGCTTGAATTGGGAGGTCTGTAGCTCTAAGCTTAATTTGTCTTCCTCCTGCGCAGGTAATTTACAACGGCAAGATCGTTCTGAAGGTAGAAGTTGTCGAAGATGTACAAAAGAGTTAGATCCCTTGCGAGAGTTGAAAAAGAAAGACGAGAAGCAATATTTAGAGAGCGAAATCGTAATGTTCCCGTCAAAATTTTGAAATTTACTGTTATACGCAGATCGGAATCGTCCATTCGTAGATTTTTACTATCCGCGGTTCTAAACTGAGCAAAAAATTGTTATTCGCAGATCAATGCAAAAAAAAAGTAAAAAAAAAACAAAAACAAAAAACATTGGAATTATAAGTACTCTATTTTAGCAAAAATAACATTGATTTTCTTAATTCAATTAGTGAGTGTATACATTTACTTAGAAATCTCCAGCATAAAAGACTAACTATTGTAGGCAGTAGGCACGTATAAAATCTTTTAATAAATAGAGTGATTTTAATAAGAACTCTTTGTAAGTTTATGAGGGAATACAATAAGATCAAATTACAATAGAAAACGAAATTGTAAGCTTGCATAAATTTTTTATTCCTTAGATTATTGGTTAGATATTTGAGATGCGGATAGAGGATCTTTAATAATTCCCAAAATTTAAGAAGAGTTAAGTTTAGTTCATTCATTATTATATTTATAATCAAAAGGTTAGTCTTAAGATGAAGATTCATCAACCTTCAAATCCATCCATTCATTCACTATTTCCTAATTTTTTAGCCTGAAAATTTATCCATAGTTTATGGAGCCCGTTTGACTCTGCGAGACTATAATGAAAACGACAAGAAACGTGATTCTGAGTTTGTTTGACCAACATTGCAAAACACAAGCCAGACCGCCCGTGCCAAGAATTGAGACAATAATTAAACCAAATCAGTCGAAACGTCACCCAATTAGCCTTCATCAATTACCCGTACTGAGGTCCATGCCATGGTGTGCCTCATGGATCGAGATCGAGCATTTGGGTGTGAGTCACACATGACAAAGACTATAAATTAACACTATATATGGTGAAGACCGCACAACCATGTGAAACCGAAGACAATGCCGCAGCTCGAAGCTGAAGCATGTGCATGATCAGCGCGACAGTGAAGACCTTAACTCGGACGCTTGGGCACGCCTCTGGGTGTCATTGACCGTCACAGCCTTCCGAGCTACCGAAGCCTTTGCCCTTGAGCTAGCGCTTTGATGATTGTGCAACGTCATATCTCATGGACTCATCTATATTGTAATCGTGGTGCAACTTATCGCCCCATTGATAATTAGTGTCATAAAAGGTATACTTAATTAGACCTCGAGATCTACGTAGGATCTATTTGGGTGAATGGTAGACGTTGGAGATGAACGGCTAGAGACGAAGACATAAAATGTCGTTTTAGAGGAATCGATGGCTTCAAATGAAGGCTATTTAAGTTTAACGAACGAAAAATAGCTTCTGCGTTTTTGAAAAACCGCAAATTAAAGGAGAAAAACTCTCAATCAAATGGAGCCCTAATATTTTCGTTCGACACGATCTAAATTAAATTTATATTTATTTATGTTAATAGGTAAAAATTGGGCATTAAATAATATTAAAATGTTGCGCTGCTTATCTGACCGAAACAGGTTTTAGCGGGCTAATGAAAATGATTTAACTGGCATAATTATATATAGATATAAAATTTGTCTGGATATTAATTAAACTATTACTAAAATAGCATAAGTCAAGCCTCCTGTTCAATAATTAACATAAACCATTATTAAATTAGTGGTTAATTATGCTGTCATGTAATGCGAGAATGCCGCTGAGGGATTAGGTTTGACTCCCTTAATCCAGATTTGACCGTCCTGATTATCTTCGTTATGTCAACGTCGCCGGAGGGCGGCCGGCGAGTTTTTGGACTTTTGTTATTTAAACCCTGTGCATGATAACGCGTTCTATATTCTTATCTCAGTGCTTACTATTTAAAAATTATTATTAACATTTCATTCCCCGGATAATATGCAAAATATATAATGATGAGTATTTAACTTTTTTATATGTTTATGTATATATATGATGATTAGATCTTCTTTAAACGAACCTCCTGAGCGGGGTGAATTCACGATAGTTAATACCTCAATCACGACAGTGCTCCGCCCGATAACATAAATAAAAGTAAGGGTCTGTTCGTCTGAATGTAATTGGCTTTCTGAAATTAGTTTTTTAACGAAAATCAATACCTACATGAATTAGCTTTGTGCAGAATTTCAATTATGTTGTTCGGCTGTAAGATTGAATTCAGTCAACAGAATTTAATTAAGACACAAAAGTTGTTCGGCTGAATGATGGAATTGGTATTTGAATTTACGTTATATAATAGTTTTATGAAAGCCAAAATAGGCGTCAGTGTCGAACGCATTAAATTGCACAATATGTTTTCAGATGCGCATTTTTCGCCCAAGTGCAATTTTTTCGCCCAGTTGCTCATTTTTTTCCCGGGCGCGCATTTTTTGCCCGGGCGAAAAACGCGCGCAAGGGCAAAAAACCCGCGCCCTGGCGAAAATTGCGCGATTGGTCGAAAAACCTCCGCCAGGATGAAAAAATTCGCGGTCGGGCGCGTTTTTTTCTCCCGGGCGCGTTTATTTCGCCCGGGCGCGTTTTTTTTCGCCCGGGCGCGATTTTTCGCCCGGGCGCGATTTTTTCACCCGTGCGCGTTTTTCTCGCCCGGGCATTTTTTTCACCCGGTCGCATTTTTTTTGCCCGGTCGCATTTTTTTGCCCGGTTGCGATTTTCTCGCACGGGCGAGCGGGCGCGTTTTATTCGCCCGGGAGCGATTTTTTCTCCCAGGTGCATTTTTTTCGCCCGGGCTCGATTTCTTCGCCCGAGCGCGTTTTTATCTCCCGGGCGCGATTTTTTCACCCGGGCGCGTTTTTTTCGCTCGGACGGGATTTTTTCACCCTGTCGCATATTTTTCGCCAGGCCGCGATTTCCTCGCCGGGGCGAGCGAGCGCGTTTTATTCGCCCGGGAGCGATTTTTTCGCCCAGACGCATTTTTTTCGCTCGGGCGACCCGACGCATTTTTTTCACCCGGACGCGATTTTTTCACCCGAGCACGATTTTTTCTTCTGGGCCCATTTTTTCGACAGGTTGCGCTTTTTTACGAAAAAAATGCGCCCGTTCGAAAAAAATCGCCTGGGGAAAAAACATCACCCGGCCGGAAAATACTGCACCCGGGCGAAAAAATCGCGCCCAGGCGAAAAAAACGTGCCCGACCGAAAAAAATGCGCACGGGCAAAAAAAACTCGCTCGGGAGAAAAAATCGCGTCCGGCGAAAATATCGCATCCGTGCAAAATATATCGTGCCCGACCAGAAAATTCGCTTCCGACCGGAAAAATCGCTTCCGACCGGAAAAATCGCGTTCGGCCGGAAAAACCGCGTTCAGCCGGAAAAACCGCGTTCAGCCGGAAAAATCGCAATCGTGCGAAAAAAGCACGCCCGAGTGAAAAAAGTGCGCCCGGGCAAAACAAACGCGCGCCCAGGTGAAAATTTTCCGGCCGGCCGAAAAAACCCACGACCGATCGAAAAATGCGCGCACGGGCAAAAAACGCAAGTCTGGGCAAAAAATGAATGGCCGACCGAAAAACACGCGTCTGACGAAAAAACCTACTCCCGGCAGGAAAACACACGCGTATGCCGAAAAACTCAGGCAAAAACACTCGATTATCTAGAAAACTCTTGGGTGGAGGTAAGAATTGGCGATTTGATTTTTTAGTTCAAAGTCAAAGCCATGTGTTTTCATATAAAAGCCAATATCCTCGTAAATTTCGCTGTGCCGAACATGAGAATTGGATTTCTAATCGCTAATGTCAATTCCATCCAAACGGACGGACCCTAAGGGTTTGTTCGTCTGAATGTAATTGGCTTTCTGAAATTAGCTTTTCGACGAAAATCAATACCTACATGAATTAGCTTTGTTCAGAATTTCAATTATGTTGTTCGGCTGTAAGATTGAATTCAGTCAACAGAATTGAATTAAGACACAAAAGTTGTTCGGCTGAATGATGGAATTGGTATTTAAGTTTACGTTATATAATAGTTTTATAAAAGCCAAAATAAGCGTCAGCGGAGAACGCATTAAATTGCATAATATGTTTTAAAACACGCATTTTTTGCCCAAGCATGATTTTTTTGCGCAAGTGCGCGTTTTTTGCCCAGACGCACAATTTTCTACAGGACACGCGTTTTTCGCTAAGGTGTGCGGTTTTTGGCCCAGGGCCGCATTTTCGCCCAATCGGGAGTGCATTTTTTCGCACGGATGCGCATTTTTTTGTCCAGGCGCACATTTTTTTCACTTGCACACGATTTTCGCCCGAGCGCGTATTTTTCAACCCAGGTGTGTGTTTTGTGGCCCGGTAAAAAAATGCGCAGCAAAGCGAAAAATGTGTCAGAGCAAAAAAACGAGCGCCCGAGCCGAAATAAATGCGGTCTGACGAAAAATGTGTGCCAAGGCGAGAAACGCGCGCATTGGCAAAAACCCCGTTCCCCGGCTAAAAATGTGTGCCCGGGCGAAAAACGTGTTCCCGCGCGGAAAATACTCTTTAAGGCGAAGAAACGCGCGCCCGGCGAAAAAAAACCGCCCAAACGAAAACACGCGCTTGGGCGAAAAATGTGCGCCCGGGAGAAAAAACACGCACCCGTGCAAAAAACGCGCGCACGGGCGAAAAATGAGAGGCCAGGCGAAAAACCTGCGCCAAGGCGAAAAATGCGTGTCCGTGCGAATAAAGCGCGTTTGGTTGAAAAATGCGCGCCCGACTGAAAAACACGCTCCCTTGCGAAAAACACGCGCCCGGGAAAAAATGTGCGCTCTGGCGAAAAACGCCCGGCCGGCCGAAAAATATGCGCCCGGGCCAAAAATGCGTGCCCTGACAAAAAATGTGTGCCCGAGCGGAAAAATGTGTGCCTAGCTGAAAATGCGCGTCCGGACAAAAAATGCGCGCCCGACAGAAAAACGTTCGCGCGGGTCAAAAGAAGTGTGCCCTGGTCGAAAAAAGAGCGCTCGATCGAAAAACGCGCTCTCAGGCGAAAAACGCTTGCCCGGGCGAAAAAAAAACCCGGCAGACCGAAAAATGGCCGCTCGGGCGAAAAAAGCGCACCCGGGTGAAAAACACGCTCCCGAGCGAAAAATTGCGCACTCGGGCGTAAAACGCCCGCATGAGCGAAATACACTCGCCAGGCCGAAAAACACGCACCCGGCCGAAAAAAACACGCTCAGCAGGAAAACGCACACCCGGATGAAAAATGGGCTCGTGGGCCTATGGCGAAAATACTCGATTATGCGGAAAACCATAAGCGGAGGTAAGAATTGGCGATTCGATTTTTTAGTTCAAAGTCAAAGTCATAGGTTTGCACATAGAAGTCAATATCCATGTAAATTCCTTCGCGCCGGATATTAGAATTGGATTTCTAATCGTTAATGTCAATTCCAGAAAGCCAATTTCGTCCAAACGAACGGATCCTACTAGAATTTCAAGAATAGTTGAAATAAATTTTTTAACCAAAAAGTAAATTATTCATTAATTATAATAAAAAAAATAGCAAATTTGAAATTGCTTGTTAATTAGATAGCAATAAATTCCTTGCTAAGAATGCGTTGAAAATTAACAAGAAAAAATATCTTTTCTAAATTTATCTAGGTTCATATTAGCTACGAATTGATTTTGTTCCTAAATCACTTGCTAATTTATATTAAGAAAGAAATTTATTATTTAGGATGGGTTTCTCATCGTTACTTTTTGATGTTTCTCTCGTAGTGTATAAACAAACATGAAATAAAAAAGAAACCTAGCACAATTTTGTAGCTTAGTTGAATTCAAATCCATCGTTCGAGTACAGTTCTTTGCTGAGTTGTGAGCACAAAGCTACACGAAGAAGACGAAATGGGCAATAGATAAGGAATGGTATTACAAAATATGTATGCATAAATAGATATGAAATACAAAAGAAATATAGCACAATTTTGTACCTTATTTGAGTTTAAATCCAACATTGAAGTACAGCTCTTCATTGAATTGTGAACACAAAGCTACACAAAGAAGAAGAAATGGGCAATAGATAAGACAATGGTATTACAAAATAGGTATGCCTAAATAGAGTTGAAAAAAAAAAAAAAGAAATCGAGCACAATTTCATACCTTATTTGAGTTTGAATCCAACATTTAAGTACAATTCTTCACTGAATTGTGAGCACAAAGCTACACAAAGAAGAAGAAATGGGCAATTGATAAGGCAATGGTATTACAAAATATGTATGCATAAATAGAGATGAAATAAAAAAAGAAATCCAGCACAATTTCATACTTTATTTGAGTTTGAATCCAACATTCAAGTACAATTCTTCATTGAATTGTGAGTACAAAGCTACACAAAGAAGAAGAAGGAATGACAATAGACGCAATGGTATTACAAAATATGTGTAAATTAATCGAGATGGAATAAAAAATAAATCAAGCACAATTTCGTACCTTATTTGAGTTTGAATTCAACATTGAAGTACAACCCTTCACTCAATTGTGAGCACAATCGTACACAAAGAAGAAGAAGAAATTAATGGGCAATAGATGCAATGGTATTACAAAATATGTACACATCGTTCAGCCCGTCCTTCTAAATAAGAAGAATTTTTTCATTAAAAAATAGAAGAATAATAGGTTTAAAGCTTTTAAATATTTTAGCTTAGCATGCAGTTCCCTTCACATATGCAAAACTTTTACGAGTGTTTTGGTGTAAAAGAATAATATGTCAATATCTTATGCGAATAAAGAGAATAAGACTCCGTTTGGCACGACGGTTGCGGCCGTGAACACAATGATTATGAGCTGTCGTCCTCACCTAAGTAACTCCATACATTTTTATTTTCAAAACTAGTTATCTTTTCTTGGCGGCGGACATAACCCTTGTCATGCCAAACATACATTCTATGATGGTGACATTTTTGTCCAAACTGACCGGAGCAAAAATGACACGCCAAACGGAGCCTTAATCTATATATCCATCTTCTTCGCGGCGATGTAAGAAAAGGATTTGAACAGCATGAAGATGTAGGGCGTGTTTAGCAAGCGGATCCCGCACGGTGGCGATGTCGCTGTCGCGGCCGTGCGGCAGGATCCGCACCGCCTTAGGTAAATCCGTGAATTTCCCGCAGATATCCGCCAAGGGGAGGCCACCGTGGTCACGATGGCCTCCGCAGAAAATCGGTGCCGCTAAGCGAGACCGCGGCTCATATAAAAGTAAACTAGTGAAGTGTGAAAAGGGGTGCAAAAAAGCATGGCTAGTCTTGTCTTTTATAGCCCCGATCAGCAGGCTCTTCATGCAAAGGTGGGCCTGCACGGGCAGGCCAGGCCTGATCACTGGTAATGGGCCTATACGGGCAGGCCAGGCCCAAAAGCCTGGGAAAAATGGAGGTTTGTTAGGGCCCTGAAGGACTAGCCTAGGCCCAGGCTAACTGGGCAAATCCCGGTAGACATTTCGGGCTTGAGATTTATTTACACCGCTAAATTTATTTCTTGATTAATGTTAGCTTGACACATTCATATACATTTCATGATGGCTTGAAAAAGCAAAAAAGCGGAAGCATACGTTCATTTTACATGTTTCTGCACCATATATAAAAGGGATTTTTTTTTTATGTGCGCACAAAAATAGCGTCTTCTTTTTTCATAATGGGTCTCACATCCTTTCATAATGGGATCGAAAATCCTCATTGCGCCCTGAAATACTCGCCCGTCTTCATTCTTCTCGTTGGTAGCATCGCAGAAAAGACAGTCGTGTTTCTCATTTCTCAGAAAAAAGTGCAATCTTTTCTTCCCCGCCCGTTTAGTAGAAGGTATTGCTTCTGTCATTAGGATTTTCTGTTTTTTTTGTTATTCCGCTTACATCTTCTGCAGTCAATTTCGATTCTGACATTGTTGTTCCTATTTTGGTTAAGTTTCAAGTTTTAGGCTTCATTTGGCGCGGCGGTGGCGGGCAAAGCGGGTAAACAAACGCCCGACGGTGGCGTTTGCCGTGGTTGCACTCGCCGGGCCCTAAAAAATGGAGCAAAAAGCTCCGTTTCGAGCCCCGCCTCCTCTCCTCCGTTTCCAACCCCGCGGCTCCACCCGCCCTTCCCGCCGCCACCGCCGCGCCAAATAAAGCCTTATTCTCCAATCTCATATGTTAATTATCATTTCGATACAAATACATTACAGTAGTATATGTATTCTAGTCATGGAATAGCTTCTAGGTTTAGATTTATATGTTACGAGTGACAGACACGGCTCCGCCCATATTGCTAAGCGCGATATTACCTGGCCGGCGACGACGGGCTTTGCCCGCCCTCGGCGGGCTTCGCGCCCCAGGCGTAACATATACATATGAGTACTCAAAATTATCGTACAAAAAATTTAATTAAAATTTTATAAAAAAAAATTCAAAAATATTTATATTTTAACAAAAAATTATTTTAAAGTAGTTAAGGAGGTCTAATGATAACTTATCATAGTAGGTGTAGGGGGTCTACTAAAAACTTTTGAATTTTATGAATTTTCATCGTTATTTTTATTATAGGGATATAGTGTAATTACACAAATAGCCATCATTTTTATGAATTTTCATTTTTTTCATAATATATATTTAAGTCATTCGAGTAAAAGAATGAGATTATATTTGGCACTTTTGAATGTTGCACCAAAGACAACTTCTTGGATATAGTAGTTAAAGATATAGTCATATACATTTTTTTACGGTTGTAATTTCGAGTAATCATTATTTATATCCAGCTAGGTTAATAGTCGAAAATAGGTGCGCACGTGTTACCCGTTGCACATAGGCATGCGCGCGCTCTGCGCTTTGACACGCCGCGGTCCTTACGCTGGAGCGCGCGACTTGTGCACACGTGGGGTTTGAGCACCCGTCTTGCGGGTAAGGGTCCGGCGCGTGCGCAGCTTTTGCGGTCACGCCCCTTGCACATTCCGGCGCTGATTTGAGGGATCGAACGCTCAGAATCGTGCGAGAATAGACCTGCTAAATTTATCTTGGTGAGCCGATCGAGATCGCGGCAAAAAATTTCCGATTCGACTGAACTATTTTTGGAAAACCCCATCAACACTCATTTACACCTTAACTCGTAGTGTCATATCATATACAAAGCTTCTTAGCACATTTGTTGCATATACACGATGTCGTGTCATATGCATAGCTTCTTTGTGTATATGTTGTCGTGTACTTAGGCTCCGTTTGGCGTGATTATTTTTGCTCTGATGAGTTTGAACAAAAATGTCATCGTCGTAGAATTTATGCTTAATTGACATGCAGCAGTTGTGACTGTGACTGAGAAAAGAAAAACTAAATTTGAACATAAAAGTGGATGAAGTTACTTAGGTGAGGTCGTAACCACCACGTTCACGACAGCCACCGCTGCGCCAAACGGATCATTAGGCTTCGTTTGGGAGGCCGTCGAGCTTCCGGTGCGAGAGCAAACGCCACCGCTGGCGCGCCCCAAGGCGTATGTTAGCTCCCTTCAGTCTATCCGGTGAGTTAGCTCCCTCACCAGAATGTCGCCGCCCTCCCAAACGAAGCCTCAATGTCGTACCATGTACTCAGCTTCCCAGAGCATACCACCATACATTAACATCATAACATAGACATTGCTTTGCGTAGTGTATACATTCTTATACACTTACAACATCTAAACTTCGTTGTCTAAGGGGGTCTACCTATGTGTGCAAAAGCGCATTGCATTAACAAAAAGAGCGGTCTTAAATGCATACCAATATTCGCTATTCATATACCGCAAAAATCGACAAACCAAACCTCTCCTTAAGCTCACGCCAGCCCGGGAGCCAAACCCACATCTCGTTCTCACAACCCTCCTTCTCAGTGCCAAATCTATCGCTTCTTTCGACGTCGACCATCGGATCTACAATCACTGCTGACCGCTGCCCTCTCGCACATGGTTTGTACTCTTCATCGGATCTACAATCTATTGCTTTGTTATATTACTATACGAACTATTTGTCTATCATATGCAGAATGGAGAGAAAAAAACCCTTCAGAAATGATACAAATAACGTCTCGGTGTGCAAACATAACAATTTAATTTTGGTGTGTCAATAACATGTTAGTGCAATTATAATTATTTTAGTTAATATAAGGGCGATGTTATTAACAGTCGTACGACGACCACTCATAGTCCTAAAAACACCTAAAATGGCTATTCGCAGTCCTAAAAACACTTAAATTCATTAGAATGTGAATATCAATGGATTATATATGTTTAGTCGCGGTGGGACATTGTTTGCTCGATTATATAGTGGAGCAGATATCAACTGTTTTAATCAACTTCGTATGAATAGAAGCTCTTTTGAAACTTTATGTAACATTCTAATCGGTCGTAAATTATTAAGAGACACACAGAATGTTGCAGTTAGAGAGTCAGTTAGTATATTTTTATATGTCTTAGCTCACAATAAGAAATTCCGGGTTGTCGGTGGAACATATCTTCGTCCAATTGATACAATCAGCCGCCAAGTCCGGATTGATTATATATGAACTTATGTTTTGTATGTTGCAGACTTTTTTTTATATTGTGGACTTATGTTTTCATTCTGTGGACATATGTTTTTATAATATGCATTATATTTTTATTCTGATATTTCAATTCGATTGAATTTAATGTTTTATATTTAAAATTTCAATTCCGTCAATTGAATTATGAGATACAACCGAACATCGGAATTGTCAATTCCAATTCCTGTGACAGAATTCATGTATTCAGCCGAACAACAAAATTGGAATTGATTTCAATTCCAATTCTCACAGAAATTATCTCAATTCCGACCAAACGAACGGAGCCTAATATAATTTGACAGTAAATAACCAATATCGATGTCCATATCTCATTAAAGTGTGCATTAATGTATTCATGAAATTTCTTCAGTCTTCTTTAGCAACCTCTAAATAGAGATGTAGGCAGTCCATTATGACACATTTAATTGTGAGGAACTGTATAACATGTAAGTAGCTCATGATAATCAATTTGATCATAAACATTCATGGAATTGAAATAAATTTTTATAAATACCATTTTTTATTACTGCGATCTGTGTGTTCATCCATTGTACTATGATGTCGACGAGTTTGAGGGCGTCCAGTCCTTCATATTAAAGTAGGTGGTTGGAGCTCAATAATACCTCGTGTTGCGTCTAATGGTTGGCACCCAGTAATATCTGAAATACCATGAAAACGTCCATTATACGTATTTTTGTAACTAGATATTGTATAAAAGTCTGATATCATATGAAATACGTCTAGATGCAAGTGAAGCAATCATATGAGCACAAAGAACAACAACTAGCTCATTCATCAATTGAGGGGCCGAAAGCCCAAAATAATCTTTGAAATTTAATGTTTTCAGAAATATAAACATCATAGACTGTATCGGGGTTATACATGCAAATTGTATCTAAACATCGAAGTAGAATTTTATAAGATTCAGACCAACCCCCCAAAACAGATTTTATTGCTTTTCGTCTAGCGTCTCATGCTTTTTTGTAGCTCGTCATGATATTGAATTTTGCATTTTTCCGACCTTTTATCTCGGTCGATTTAATGTCTATTTGTGTCCGAAGTACGGGAGTAATGAATCTTGCAATAAATCTTGCAGTGCATTGTCTGTGATCGTTTTGTATGCTCGCATTTGTACATATATGCGAGCCAAAAAATTTTGAAATCAACCAAACACCTCCGTGCTTTTTAGAAATAATAGCTCTTAGTTTCCATGGACATGGTCGGCTAGAATGTATGTTCTCTATGCATACTAGGACTAATCTGCACTGATTTAACTGAAAAGTTTTAAATTGTACATGATTCTGTATAGACCAAGCACTAATAGTACAGTGCATCTCCCATTTTGTTCTGAAAAAAGTGTCAACTTGTAAATCATGAGGTATTATAAAGTCCATGATTTGGTTATCTTGTGAAAGTTCTCCATCAAAATTTTCTTCGAATGCCAATCTTGTATTATTCTAGCAAATTAAATGAATGAATTATCAACAATTATGCGATCAACCCAACTACGATCAAACGAAATTGCTCGTTCAAATATTTCTTTAACTCTATTTTGAGTTTCAAAAATATTTTCATCATCATTATCAAGCGAATCGTCACTGCTGTTATCATCTACATCATTTAATCAATTTCTAATCCTTGATGCTCATACATTTCGCACTCATCAAGTTCAAATTCAGCACCATCAGACATGATTATAGCACGTCAAAAACACTGAATAAAAAAGACAATATTTATTAATATCTAATTACTAATTAAAAATATTTATTTTAATAAAATATTTATTAACAACTAATTATAAAAAGCAATTACTAAAACGAAATAATTATAATAAAAATCTTAGGTAAAGATATGCAAACCTTAGATAAAGATCTGCAAGCCTTATTTTTGTGATTAACTATGATGTTAGATGATTTCTTCTATAGACTCTCAAATATGTCAAAAAATACTACAACCGATGTGAGACTAAAGGTAAAGCATGCAGCAATTGTTTCATTAATTCATTAAATAACTTTATTAAATAACTTCATTAAATAATTGGCAAATTTCCGAAATAATTTCAATCGGACAATCATTAATTCGTTAAATAACTTCATTTGCCAAGTTGCCAGCCCGTGTCAGCCTGTAATTGCCGACAGTTTCTGCCTTTATCAACCGGTACAGTCAAAAGAGACTACTCTGGAAAGGTTTAATAGAAGGGGACTATTCCTATACTTTAGGTTTAGGAGGAGGCTATTTCAGAAATTGTTGTACACATAACATTGCTATGGATAAAACAACCAATTTGATAATTTTAATACAAACTAAAAGTAAATATATGCATTTATTCATTTTCACTCATTGTTAGATAATAATTTTGAAAACAAACTATATATATATATACATCCCCTTATGGTATAATGGTGGACCATTACACATAACTTACCATTACACCATAGGGGATATCTTTTTTTAGTAAGTATATCTATATAATATATATACATAGTGAGAGTGCATAGAGGGCTCCCGTGCCATGCGTGACGGTATCCCGGCCACGACGGTACCCCGGCCATGACGGCGCTCATGCTGCTCGTATTTCCTCGAGCGCATGACAAAATGAGTCACATCGGAGCAAAAATACCGCGACAAACTTAGTAGAGTGACTGTACAACCCTCATTCTCCGAGGGTGCCCCCCCCCCCCCCCCCCCCCCCAAGGCCACGTAGACAGAAGTCAAGGTCAAAGGGTCAACACAGAGAGAGACCAGCAGTCCAAGGCAGAAGCAGAAGAGACCCTGGCGAGTATGCAGGCAATACTCGCCAGGTAGGCGAGTATCAAACAGAAGAGTTCGACACGCGCAGGAAGCAGCAGAAGCCCTGGGCGAGTATTGGCCCGGCGTGTGCGAGCAACACCCAATACTCACCATATGGGCGACTATGGTGATACTCGCCGAGTAACCCATAGTCGCCGGGTTGGGGGCTGGGCTATAAAAAGCCCCCCTACCCTTTGGTTTTCCTATAAATAGGACCCCAGGGGTACTTGGATTGACACCTGGACTTGAGCTTTTAGACCCCGATTCCCGAACTCTCGAGCCCGTCACCCTTGCTTTCAGCCAAGTCGGTGCCTTCCCTGTACCAAGCTCGGCCACTTTGGTTTCGGAGGGGAAGACTCTCTCGAGCTTCTGGGTACGTGGTGGGACCTCCCTGCCGCAGCACCTGGGGTCCAGTTCGTTGCTCTTCTAGCTTTGTCGTAGTCGCCAGCCAGGTCATCTCGTTAGACTGCTGAGCGAGTAGCCTCCGGCTGCATCGGTCCGAATTTTGAGGTCAGGATTTTCCTGGCGTCAACACTTTGGTCCGGTGAGCGTGGACCGTAGTCGTTGGAAGAAAGTTCAGTAAGAAGGCGAGATGGTCGTAGTTGGCGACCATGAGGAGGTAGTCGGCAACCCGTCCGCGAGTGGCGAGTTCGTGACGTTGGCAGTTTTCGAAGCCTTCGCGCAGCGCATAGAGGGAACCATGCGAGCAGCGCTTCAGCCGCGCGCCGAGGACACGGCGACCTCGCCGCATCGCCCAGTTCCGACCAAGGGAGGGAGTCCCCCTCGGCGAGCGGGAAAGGAGCACATGGAGAATGAGACCGAGCAACCAAGGAGGTCGCAGTTCTACCAGCCGACCTCGCAAGGGATTCGCTTCCGCGAGCCGGGCGAGCAGGCGAGGTACCAGGATACTCGCCCATATGGCGAGTATGGATGTGATACTCACCAAGTGGAGGATCGTCGCTGGGTAGGAGGGAGGAGCCCCTTCTGCGAGGAGATTCTTGCCGCGCCAGTGCCAGAAGGGTTCAGGGAGCCCGTCTTGAATTACTATTTAGGGAAGGAAGACCCTGTCCGGCACATCCAGTGGTTCGAGGATATAGTCTCTATCCGAACCATGTCGGATGCCTTTAAGTGCAAACTGTTTGCCATCACCTTCCGTGCAAAGGCCTGGGACTGGTTCCACCAGTTGCCCGCCGGCTCGATCTACTGCTTTGAAGATTTGTGCCGTGGAGTGACGACCCGGTTCGACACGGCCCGGAAGCTGAAGAAGGAGGCAACAGCCCTGTTCTATCTCGTGCAAAGGCCGGATGAGGCGTTGGGACCCTACATCGAGCGCTTTCAGGAGGAGGTTCTGCAGATCCAGGAGGTGGATAGCAACATCCTGTTGCTGGCCTTGACGTTCGGTATAAGTCAAGGCCTCTTCAAGTTGGAGCTCAGTGAGAATCCTCCCTACTCCTACGACAACCTCATTCAGAGAGCCAACAAGTTTGTCTGAGGAGAGACTTCCAACCCTGACTTCTTGGCAAGGCTTGCTAAGGTGACCGGAGGCGAGGAAGGAGAGAGGGATAGGATCCCTGAGAAGAGGAAGAGAGAAGAGCCCCGGAGGGAGGAAAAGAAGAGGCCGGAGCGGCACGAAGAGAGGAGAAGAGAAGAAAAGAAGAGGGAGGAGCCCAGGAGGAAGGAAGCCAGGAGGAGCGTTGAGAGGAGGCCCGTCGAGTCCCCGGAGCGTCAGGAGGAGGAAAGGCGCTATCAGGTCCCCGTCAACCGGCCACCTTGGAGGCCGGCTGGACGGCACCAGCGTCGGGATCAAAGGGGGAGATCCCCAGAGAGAAGACCTTTTCGCCAGCCGAAGAGGCGTCAGGAGAGGAGGAGAGACGAAGCGATGACGGTAGCCGGGCGTGGCCGCCGTCAAGGAAGGAAGAAGCAGAAGCAGAGGAGGCAGCAAGCAGAAGAGGTTCCCCTCTACTGTGATTTCCACCAGGCGGAGGGGCATGCCATGGCTGCTTGCCCAGACTTTTGGGAGGCCCGGAGGAGGCTAGCAGCAGGAGAAGGTGGAGGGGAGCAGCGGAGGATAGAGGCCCCTGCCGAGCCGCAGGCAGGGCAGGCCGCCGTCGTTCGAAGGAGGAACGAGGACCGGGTCGACCAGGGAGGTCGGGGAGACCTGGTTCAGGGTGGCAGAGTCGGAGTAATCCATGGGGGAGCGGGGCTGGAAACTTCCCGCAAGGGGAGCCTCCATCAGATCTACCGCAGGAGTGTCGCCTCGACCTCGCAAGCACCACCCCCGATGGAGGAGATCACCTTTTCTGAGGAAGACATGCTAGGGAATGAGAATCCCTTTCATGATGCCCTCGTGATTCAAGTCGCGGTGGAGGACTTCACCATTGATCGAATCCTGATCGATAACGGTAGATCCGTAAACGTTATCTTCAAGGGGACGTTTAGCGGACTGGGAGTCGGAGCAGCAAGGGTTCGGGCAGCTGATGGTCCCCTCTTCGGCTTCTCCGGAGAGAAGAAGGAAGTGGAAGGAGGAGCAGATCTCCTTGTAACGCTCAGTGGCACCTCCATCAGCTGTCGGTTTGTCATCGTCGACGACCCAAGCTGTTACAGGGCTATCTTCGGGAGGCCACTTCTCAACGCCTTCAAGGCCGTCCCATCTTCCTACCATCAGTGCTTGAAGTACTGCAAGGGAGATGTCCATGTGAGGATCAGGAGCGATCCAAGAGCCGCTCGAGAGTGCTATCTCAGCGCCGTCAGCACCATCAGCTGGATGGCTGACGCAGAAGAGTTCGGAAGGGTGCTGGAGAGCCCGGCCAGGCTGGAGGTAGCCGAAGAAGTTGAAGAAATCGAGGTACTCTCCGCAGAGGGAGTACCTGGGTTGCTGAAGATCGGCGGGTCGCTGAAGACGGAGGAGAAGATCGAGATGGCGGCGTGTCTGCAAAAGAACGTCGACATCTTCGCTTGGAGTGCCGCCGAGATGCCAGGAGTCGATCCTGAGGTTGCATGCCATCGCCTCAACATGGATCCCGCGGTCCAGCCCGTCCGCCAGAAGAAGAGGAGGACCGCCACCATCTTGGCCAAGCCGATCCGGGAGGAGGTGAAAAAACTGCTCGATGCAGGCTTTGTATCGGAGATCCAGTACCCAGGCTGGGTCTCCAATGTTGTAATGGTGAAGAAAACGGGGGGGGGGGGGGGGGGGGGGGGGGGTAGCTGGAGAATGTGTGTTGACTTTTCTTTGATGAATAAAAGCTGCCCGAAGGATTGTTATCCCCTGCCTCGAATCGACGCGTTGGTTGATTCAGCCGTCGGTTTTTTTGTGATGAGTTTTCAGGATACCACCAGATCCGGATGCATCCCCCCGATTGCCGCGATGTCTCCTTCATCACCGACGATGGCTGCTACAGCTATAAGATGATGCCCTTCGGTTTGAAGAATGCGGGAGCTACCTACCAGCGGATGATGGACCACATCTTCAAGGAGCAAAAGGGGAGGAACCTGGAAGTGTACGTGGATGACCTCTTGATCAAAAGCAAGAGCGTCCAGGAACACGTGGCTGATCTGGTGGAGACCTTCGCGACGCTGAGGAAATTCAAGATGAGACTCAATCCAGCGAAGTGCGTCTTTGGAGCTGGAAGAGGAAAGTTCCTGGGGCATCTCCTTACCCCGGCGGGAGTAGAGCCTAACCCCGACAAGGTTAGGGCGATCCTGGAGATGCCGTCCCCAAAAACGATGAAGGAAGTCCAAAGGTTGACAGGAAGGCTGACGGGTCTTAGCCGCTTCCTCTCAAAGGCCGGAGAGAAGTGCTCTCCATTCTTCAAGACACTCCGCAAAACTGAAAGCTTCGAGTGGTCCGAAGGATGTGAGATAGTGTTCGAAAGAATGAAGGAGCAGTTGACTCAGACACCTCTCCTTCAGATCCCAAAGGAAGGCGAAGACCTGCTCATCTACCTGGGAGTAGGAGTCGAAGCAGTGAGTTCCGTGTTGGTCCGAGAGGAAGGAAGGAAGCAGCTACCCATCTACTATGTCAGTCGGGTGTTGAAGAAGGCGGAGTTGAAATATCCGATCCTGGAGAAGCTCGCTTTCGCCCTGGTGGTGTCGGCGCGGAAGCTCCGGCCTTACTTTCAAGCTCACTCCATTCGGGTTGTGACTGATCATCCACTCTGAAATATCCTAGAGGGAGTGGAACATTCCGGCAGTTTAGCGAAATGGTCGGTAGAACTCAGCGAGTTCGACATTTCCTTCTCACCCCGGGTGGCGATCAAGGCCCAGGAAGTAGCAGACTTCCTGGCTGACTTCTCGGTGGAAACGGAGTCAGGAGAAGAAGATCTCAATCTGATCCCATGGAAGATGTTTGTGGACGGAGCTTCAGGCAAAAGTTCCATGGGGGTGGGCATCGTGCTCGTCAGCCCACAGGGAACAAGGATCGAGCAAGCCGTCGAGATCCTCTTCCCCGTCACAAACAACCAAGCAGAGTATCAGGCCATAGTGGCAGGCTTGCGCCTTGCCAAGGAGTTGGGGATCCGTGATGTCCGGGCTTTCACGGATTCGATGGTGGTCGCGTCACAGATTCGAGGCGAGTTCGAGGTGCGCGACATCATCCTGCAGAAGTACTTAGTAAAGGTGAAAGGGTTGATTGGAAGCTTCCAGTCCTTCTTCGTCGAGCATGTGCCGAGAGAGGAGAACTCGGCAGCAGATCACTTAGCCGAGGGCTGGAGGAACTATTACCGAACTATTCCGTCCATCCATTGAAGAGGGAGAGATGATGGAGATCGAGCAACGCCCTTCGTGGATGGATCCCTTTGTGGCCTTCCTGGTCAGCGGCCAGCTCCCGGCGGGCGAAGGAGATCAAAGAAGATTTCGGTACAAGGCGGCGTACTATTTGCTGCAAAATGGAGAGCTGTACCGCAAAACTATCTCAGGCCCCCTGGCCAGATGTGTCTCTGAAGACTAAGTACCCCGAGTGTTGGAAGAGATCCACTCGGGAGAGTGTGGAAGCCATTCTGGGACTCGCACTTTGGAGCAAAGGACCCTAAGGCAAGGTTACTTCTGGCCTACTATCCGAAAGGATGCCGAGACCTTCTCGAAGAAGTGCCAGCTCTTCGCCCCTCTTCAGTTGCAGCCGGCCCGGCAGCTCCGATCAATCACCGCCCCATGACCGTTTGCCATCTGGGGGATGGACTTGATCGGCCCTTTCCCTCAAGCAAGTGGCCAGAGGAAGTTCGTTCTCGTCATGATCGACTACTTCTCCAAGTGGATCGAGGCCAAAGCTTTGGCCAAGACCACCTCTCAAGTCGTGAAGAACTTCATCTGTGGAGAGATCGTCTGCAGATTTGGAATCCCTCTCGCCATCGTCACCGACAACGGTCCCCAGTTTGCCAGCTTGGAATTGGATGATTTTTGCAGACAGTTGGGAACTGATCTTCGATTCGCCTCCGTGCACCATCCCAGGAGCAATGGTCAAGTGGAGGCCGCCAACAAGCTGATCATCAATCTGCTGAAGAAGAAAGTGGAGAACCTGAGAGGTAATTGGGCGGACCAGCTCCCCTCGATCCTTTGGGCTTTGAGGACCACTCCTAGCTCAGCCACCGGGGAGACCGTTCAAACTCTCTCACGGGTCGGAAGCTCTCATTCCAGTAGAGTTTGAAGTCAGAATCCCAAGGGTGGTAGCCGCGGAAGACGGAGACGAAGAGTGGCGATTAGAAAATGAAGAAGCGCAAAAACTATCTCTCGACTACATAGAAGAGCTCCGAGACCTGGCCTCAGCTAGGCAAGAAGAGATCAAACGCCGAATGGCCAGACATTTCGACAAAAATGTCCGCCTCAAGCACTTCCAAGCAGGTGACCTGGTCCTAAAAAAAGTGGACGCGGCAGGAAGGTCAGCAGCCGTCGGGAAGCTTAACCCGAACTGGGAAGGACCCTTCATCATTCAGGAAGCTCTCCTGACCGGAGGGTACCGCTTGCAGAACCAGGAAGGCGAGCTGCTAGGGAACACCTGGAGCGGCGATGACCTGAAAAGGTTTTATCCCTAAAAGGAATGTACATGCCCCCCCTTCTTTTTGTGAATTCATTTTCAGATAAATAAAAATTTACATCTCCCTGAAATAAGGGATGAGACAGCCCTTCCTATCCCAGAAAAGTCTTTTAAGGAAGAAGGCCAGTGTAGTCGATCTCCACGCTAGGTTGGGAAACGAGCCTCCGACTTAACCCTCGTAAAAACTCAGAACGGATGATGGGACAGTGCATCGGGTGTGTGTTCCCTTAAGTCCAAGCTTCTGCAATGACGGCCGAGATCAGCTCCCCCCTTGCACGTTGGCCGCGGTTCCCACCGACCGCATTTCTCGTCCGACTGAAGAGATTACCAGGAGAAAAGTCTGGACGCCGACCTCCCGATTCGGCGAAGAGATGATCGATTTAACTAGCTCAGGGGACCCTTGAATAAAGGTGTCGTATACCCTCGAGAGCTGAGAGCTCGCAGCAAGGCAATTCGTTTCTAAATTGTTGTGCCCGATCATGTGAGTTGGTGTGATTAAGTGTGCTTAACTCCCTGCTAATTTATTGAGCAACATGAAGCAGGTTTGATCCACATCCAGCATCCAAGTAGGATGGAGGCCTCGGGATGGTATGTCCCCTTGGACCTCCCCGACTGCCACTCCCTGCTTGACGTCATCCTGCATCAACATTCGACGCCGCAAGTTGGAAGACGAGCCTCCGATTTGACCCTCGTAAAAACTCAGAACGGATGATGGGACAGTGCCTCGGGTGTGCGTTCCCTTAAGTCCAAACCTCTGCAATGACGGCCGAGATCAACTCCCCCCTTGCACGTTGACCGCGATTCCCACCGACCGTACTTCTCGTCCGACTGGAGAGATTACCAGGGGAAATTCTGGAAGCCGACATTCCAACTTGAAAAAGGGCAAAACCGATCCGATCGACCAAAGAACGGATACATTCTAGCATCCCAGTAAGATGGAGACCTCGGGACGTTGTGTCCCCTTGGACAACCCCGACCGTCATTCCTTACTTGATGACATTCTTCGTCGACATCCGGTATCCAAGTAGGATGTAGGCCTCGGGAAGATGTGTCCCTCCAGACCTCCCCGACTGTCATTCCCTATCTCCTTCCCCTTAAAAGTCCATTATTATTAAAATAATTCTAATGAACTCTTCACCAGGTGCAAGGCAAGGCCTTGAGAGCATGTGTCCCTCGGGACCCTCCAAGTGACCCTCACGACTCGACTCAAACAGAAGGAACCATTGAAAAGGCGAGTATGAAGGTAATACTCGCCGGATAGGCGAGTATACCCGTGCGAGTATACACGTGCGAGTACGCAGGTGCGAGTATGCAGGCGCGAGCATTCAATCTCTCCTCGAGCCTAAGAGCCTAGCGAGCATTCAATCTCGCCTCGAGCCTAAGAGCCTAGCGAGCACTCAACCTCGCCTCGAGCCTAAGAGCCTAAGCGACATTCAAGACATGAAGTAATGCAGAAGAAATAGGCGAGCAAAATCTTGTCCCATTTTCCTTTATATATCTGGTATAAATTACAAAAGAATCTTCCAAGGGTTTACAAAAGGTCGTCGGGCGAGCAAAAAAGGGTGCACAGGCGACTAGGCGTCATCCTCGCCATCAATGTCAGCGTCTGGCTCATCGCCACCATCGTCATCATCCTCGTCCTCGGAATCATCATCCTCGGAGTCACCAGACAGCTGGGAAGATGCTCGCAAGGGAGAGGTGGACTCCTCGGCGAGCAGCGCCGGGATGAGGTCCACCACTGTCAGCTCCATCGCCGCCGGCTTCAGAAGGTCGTCCGCCTTCAGTTGGCTCAGGATGACAGTCCCCGTTGCTCGCGCGATCTCCCGACGAATGCGAGCCATATCGTCGCCGAGTATCCTGATCTGCTTGCCGACCCTGGAGGGGCCCGCCACCGCTGGCTGTTGCTCGGCAGGCCGAGTTTCCAGCTCAGCAATGCGAACCTGGGCGGCCTCCAAGGCCAGCCGGGTGTCGTCCAGCTCCTTCTCCAGCTGGGAGGTCGTCTTCGCCATCTCCACCTCGGCGGCCTGCAAAAACGGGGAGAAACATACGGTAAGCAAACCATTCGGCAAAATGGCGAGTATCCCAGAAGCGAGTATAGAAACGAGGCGAGTACCTCATGCTCCTTCTCTTTGAGCCCCATGGCGATCATCTTCTTGCATTGGGTCTTGATCACCCCTTCATACTCGAGCAATCGTCTTGCTGTCATATGGGCCAGCTCGGAAGCCCGCAGCAGAGATCGCGAGGTCTGGTGAGCGAGATACTCGGAGGACTCCTCCCGCAGTCTCTCGGCATCCTCGCGACCATAGACGGCGTGGAGCACGTCGAAGCCCTCGCCCTTGTCCTCCCAATCCTCCGACCATGGCGGGAGGTTGGAACTTAGAGACACCACATGGGCGCTCTCCGACCAGGTCACCAAGGGGCGACCATAGGAATCCTCGCCACCCACACCCAGGTTGAAGTTCGGATGGGTGAAAGGCTCGCCAGCCTCAGAAGCGTCCGCCTTCTTGCCCAGGTCCCTGTGGGCGATCTCTTTTTTCTTCCGCTTCTTTGAAGGCCCAGAACCTTCGCCGACGATCAAGGGCTCATCGCCTCCTGGCGACAAGTCGATGGGAGAGTAGACCCCATCCCCGCGAGCAGAGGTCCCCGCACCTCCTTGTGTGGAAGTCGCCGCCTTCACCACCACTGGGAGAAGCTCGCGTGGCAGAACATGGACTACTGCAACAAAAAGAAAGTTAGCCCCATTTAGTCGCCAGAACGAAGACGAAGAGCGAGTACTGCGAATACTCGTGCGATAGGTTACCTTCGCCCGAAAACACCTCCGCGAGTTCGTCTACTCGCCTCCTCCAGAACACCACATCAAGGCGGCGATTCTTGAAGGATTCGAGCAGTTTCTCGCCACCCTCGTTTAGGAAGGAAACCCCGAAGACGCTCTCCGGCGGCTGGAAGGATCTGTCGGGGGTCGCTTGGAAGTCGCCAGTGAAGACGACTAGTCGCTCTCCCCAGCGATGGTTCTTCTTCGTCGTGCCGACCAGTGTGCAGACATGGCTGCACAAGAAGACGACGCCCTCGCCTGTCGCCATGAAATGAAATATCCGCCTGAAGACGGAAAGGTCGAAGGCGATCCCCTGATCGCGCAGGTAGCAGAGGAACCCCACGATCATCGCCACCCATTGGGGTTGATCTGGGCAGGGACTATCCCAAAGTAGCGAAGTATCTGAGAGAACTCCGTCCACAGTGGTAGTCGCAAGCCCACCTCGAAGTGGCGAGTAGGGAACACCCGCTCGGTGGTCAGGACCGTCTTTAGTCGCTCGCCCTGGCGAGGAAGCCGAGCGACAAACCCTGGCGGGATGCACTTCGCCGTGAAGAGCTCCAAGTCCTTCTCAGTCGTGACGGACTTCTTGAAGGTGGTCGCCGCGAAGTTCTTGGCGTGATTGGCACGCCGAACGGTCGCCTCGTCAGACATCTTGGAGGAGAGGAGGGAAGAAAGACGAGTATCAGAAGACAAGAAGAGGAGAGGAAGACGGAAGATACTCGCGTATGAGTTAGAAGGTCGCCGAAAGCGTAATAAATACTCACCCACCCACCCCCCTATTTATAGTAGTCGGGTAGCTTGGCTTATCGAGCACGACGACGCGATTAGGAATAAGGGGGTGGCGAGTATCAAGTTAAAGTCCCCAACTCAGCAGCGCGCATCAGCAAGGAGTCGACTTCCAAGGCGCGAAGACCTGCAAGAAAAAGCATGAAAGAAGCTCGCTATGCATAGGCGACATGCAGACAATACTCGCCAAAATGAAAGAAGATAGAAAAAATCAAGACAAAAAATTCATCACAGAAAAAGAAAGCAAAACAAGTAATGGAGGGCGAGTTTCCAATACTCGTCAAATAATATTACATCAGAAAAACTTAAGTATTCAAGAATTACAGGGGTACTCGCCAAAGGCGACATGACATGGAAAGAAGAAAATAAAGAAGGACAACATCTAAGGAGGCGCCTGAATATTCGCCTGAGGATCCGGAGGCTGAGGATGTCGCCCGACCCAGCCCAAGCTGCGAGCTCGCTTGAAGTGCTCGAAGTCTACGGACATCGCGTCCTCGCCCTGCCGCAGCTGGTCTTCAATCCTCGCCAGCCGACCGACCGAGCCCATGCTCGCGCACATCCCCACCATCTCGTCATGATGCAGCTGCTGGCGATGCTCGAGCCTCGCAACTCGGCGCTCTAGGTCGCTGACGGTGTGAAGGCGAGATTCTGCACCAGCCAGGCGAGTATCGAACTCTTCCAGCCGAGATACTCGCACCTCCAGCTCGGTCAAGCGACGATGAGCGTCAGTGCTCGCCAGGCGCTCAACCCGCGACTCCATGTCAGTCAGGCGGCGATGGGGCTCGCTGACCGCCAAGCGCTCTAGCTTCGCCTCCAGATCCAGGATCGCGCGAGTGGCCTTCTCCTGATACTCGCGAGAAGGAAGCCCGACAGCGTCAATCAAGGCTCCTATGGGAGTGCGAGCGCGAGCTGCAAAAAGGGTAAAAATATCAGAGCTTTGACGACTAAAGGAACCAAGTGAAGATAGTGGCGACTATCACAAATGGCGATCAAGTACCTGGCCGAGGACTGCGAGAGTGACGGCGAGGAGAGCCCCTACCTCGCTGGGGAGACGTGCTGTGATGATGGTCGCCTCGCCGAGCAGGATGAGACCCAACAGTCTGTCCCCGGCTAGAAGGCGCGTTCCAGCGACCGCGACTATCATATGGTCGCCCTCCCCCCCTCGGGGGAAAGAAGCCCGAAGGGCCCTCAGTCCCGCCACGGCGCGAGGATTCGCCCTGGTGAGTTGAGGGAGCGGTAGAAGTCGAAGGGCGCTGCTCGCCCTGAGTCATGACGGGAGGAGGAAAAGGAGGAGGTGGCGGAAGCCCACCCGCGAGTAGCTGCGAGCTGCTCGCCAACCCCGAAGAATCAAGAGGCGGTGGTGGTGGAAGCACGCTGCCCGCCAGAGGAGCCCGTTGCTCGCTCATCGGCCTCTTCTCCAGCAAAGAACTGTGGAGAACTCGCGTCGAACGCCCACCACCCCTAGGCGAGATCATGGGCGACGATCTCAGAGGAGGCACAGCCAGAGGCTCCTCCTGAGCACCAATGGTGGACGAATCTGCGAGCACAGAGGAAACATTCAGCAACTCGGACCAAGTCGAGGTTAATCAAAGAAGGTGGCGAGTAGGTAGCTCCCACCTCGCGCAGGAGCGGGATTCTCCGGTTGATTCTGGGTCGAGGTCCCAGGTACGCTCTCCTCCACAGCGACATTTGGAGCAGAGGAATCAGGGACCGGAGAGCCGTTGGACAAACCCAACTCGTCCAACAGCTGCTGATGTTGGTCGCCCAAAGGTGCGGCGACATCGTCCTCAGCAACCTTCTTCTTCCCCTTCTTCTTCGCCAGACTCTTCCTCTTCTTGGTAGCGAGAAAGCCTTCAACCTCGGGATCTAGGCGTGGAGGGAGCGAAGGACCATCAAACAGGCCAACAAGACCAGCCATGACCGCCTTAGCCTCTGCAGCATAGTCGCGCGCTATCTTGAGCGAGTTCAGAAAAGGCGTGCCACCAAAGACCCCTGCCCCTCTATTTATAGAGCTCGAGCGTCGGCCAGCGAGGCGGCGAGTATAAGCCAATAGTCGCCAGTAAGCAAGCTCGTCGAATGAAGGTTGGATGATTCTTTCCGAGCAACTTCGTTACTCGCAAAGAGCGGGGATTGTGTACAACTCTCATTCTCCGAGGGTGGACCCCCCCAAGGCCACGCAGACAGAAGTTAAGGTCAAAGGGTCAACACAGAGACCAGCGGTCCAAGGCAGAAGTAGAAGAGACCTTGGCGAGTATGCAGACAATACTCGCCAGGTAGGCGAGTATCAAACAGAAGAGCTCGACACGCGCAGGAAGCAGCAGAAGCCCTGGACGAGTATTGGCCCGGCGTGTGCGAGCAGCACCCAATACTCGCCATATGGGCGACTATGGTGATACTCGTCGAGTAACCCATAGTCGCCGGGTTGGTGGCTGGGCTATAAAAAGCCCCCCTACCCTTTGGTTTTCCTATAAATAGGACTCCAGGGGTACTTGGATTGGCACCTGGACTTGAGCTTTTGGACCCCGATTCCCGAACTCTCGAGCCTGTCACCTTTGCTTTCTGCCAAGTCGGTGCCTTCCCTGTACTAAGCTCGTCCACTTTGGTTTCGGATGGGAAGACTCTCTCGAGCTTCTGGGTACGTGGTGGGACCTCCCTGCCGCAGCACCTGGGGTCCAGTTCGTTGCTCTTCTAGCTTCGTCGTAGTCGCCAGCCAGGTCATCTCGTTAGACTGCTGGGCGAGTAGCCTCCGGCTGCATCGGTCTAAATTTTGAGGTCAGGATTTTCCTGGCGTCAACAGTAACAAATGACATGTTTTCATTGGTGGTAAGAGAAGAGTACGATCCTATTCATTTAGAGTGAAATGAATAGTATCTATTTCACGGTCCAGATCTATTTCTTCCTAGTTAGACATGTTCACTAATTCATTTATATATATTTTAAGATCAAGCGAGAATGCATCTATACGATGAAATGAAACTCCACCGTTTAAGATCCCAAATAAAGAGAATCTGATCCTTTTAGAACATGCACACAATATTCAAGGGATTTCGTATTAAAAAACAAAAAAAAACTGTTCAATATAAATAGTTCGACAGAAAAAAAAAGAGCTAGAGAGACAAATGAAAGATGATATAAGAAAAAAAAACTTATTGAAAAAAAATATTACAAGTTTATTAGCAGGCAGAAGATTACTAAAGAGTGGTAATTATGTACTCACAAAGCCCCTCCAAACCATACAATGATACAAGGAACATGATCTTAATTTATGTAAGGTAGAGAGAGAGAGAGAGAGAGAGAGAGAGAGTTTAAGTGTAGCGGAGATCGGAGAACTTAGACTTGATCCACTTGAAGCTGGAGCGGACGGAGGATTTGACCTTGCCTTCCATGGTGAAGACGTTGTAGGAGGCGACACGGCGCTTCCGCTTGAGCTCCGGGTCGGCGATCGGGCCCGATTTGGGCCCGTTGAAGCTGTACGAGTGGTGGGTCTTGTCCGGATCATGATCGTCGGAGCCGAAGCTCGTCGTGTACCCCGCCGACGGGAACGATCGGCTCTTCTCCATGTCTGGATCTGTTGAGAGAGAGAGAGAGAAAGGGAATTGGGGGTGTGAATTGGGAGCGGAAGTGGGAAGGGAGAAGAAAGTGATCGCTGATTAGAGAGAGATGGGCGGTTGGATTTTACACTGGAAAGTCGACAGCCACTACTGAAGCGTGGTGGGGCCCACCTGTGAAAGTGCGTTTGCCTTTTTTTCAGGCTTTCGGCGTTAGCATTATTATCAGTGATCACCGGCTTCGTTTGGCTGTCCTTTCCCTTTCCATCGCCTCTCGATCCGCCGCTGGAACCGCTTAGTAGGAATCCGTTGGAACTTCCACCCATTTTATCCGTTGTTTGTTTCTGCAGTGGAGCAGTGGTAATGGAACGGTGAGAAGTAGGCCTGTAATGGTTCGGCTTGATTTGGTTTTTCAGAAAAACCGTAAACCTAACCATCCCTATGTGGTTCCAAAAATTTGGAACCGAACCGAACCGCCAAAATATTGAAACCGAACCAAACCAAACTGAATGGTTCGGTTCGGTTCGGTTTTGGTAGTTTAAATAATGTAATACAAGCTGAAAACATGAATTAAATAATGTGATGCAAGTGATGCCTGAACAGTGAACACAATTTCTAATTTCCAATCACCAAACCATTTCACAACTCCAAAATCAAATCTTTTAATTAACCAATAATATATTAAAAAAGTAGACAATTTAGATGTATTGCTATTCAAGCTGAAAACATGAATGAAAAATGATATATTCATCAACATTATTTGTTTGGAGAAAGATCTAGATTAGAGAAGTATTCATAGGACAAAAATTACTCTATCATGTGCCACAAGAAGCAAACATACATACCTTTCACATTTTCTTGTAAGCACAAATAGTCAATTTAATTGTGACACGAGATACCAATTGCAATCTAAGCACATCGGGATGAGGAGAAATCAACAGCGTGGAGCATTTCAGAAAGCCTAGGCCCAGCCGTCCAGGAGAGTTCCGCATTTCGGGAATATAAAATATAAATACACTACGGTTTAATGAAATATAAAAATATAATATGAGATGTAATTAATAGTTTAATGAAATATAAATATACTACGGTTCACTATGAGTCTTATGCAAAGATTAAAATATAAAAATATAATATGAGATGTAATTAATAATTTAATGAAATGTAATTAATAAATTAAATATTTTTATACACTACGGTTCGGTTCGGTTCGACTCGGTTCGGTTTGCCACATATAACTATGAACCGAACCGAACCGTATGGTTTTTCTAAAATCAAAACCGTGACCGAACCGCGGCCTACTGAAACCGAACCAAACCGTGCGGTTTGGTTTGGTTCAGTTCGGTTTGACGGTTCGGTTGGTTTTTGCTTACAGACCTAGTGAGAAGTACTGTCGGTGGCTGGCGAGAAAATTTTCTGTGAGTTAAACGCATATGAGATCTGTGGGGAATCTTTTTTTAGTTCAAAAATATAACTGATTTTCATTGATTGTAAAAATGGACTGGATTTTAGTTCAAAAAATAGACTCGATTTTTAGTTCAAAAATAAGACCTTTTTACAGTTGTATTTTCACTCCAAAATATAGTTATATGGGTACTTAAAATGAGCGTAAAAATACATAGATCAATATTTCGTGATTTATTTTGTAAAAAAATAAAAAATATAGGAGAATTTTGTATTTCCCCCACGGTCCTCCCCGTGCGTGTAACTCACAGAAAATTTTCGCGTGGCTGGATGCGATCTCATAGAATGTCAAAAAAAAACATTTTGTAGGTGGCGCCGTGTCCGTGAGAATTGGAGAGTTGCCCGCCAAAGCAAATAGAGGCTATATTTTAGAACGCCTTCGAAGCATTGACAATGGAACGGTGGGAATATGATACGACCTATCCCGGTTAGCTCGTGGCGGGTCCCATAACCCACCATAGGCCCCTCTATGAGAGAACAGTCGTAAAGGGTCGCGGCCCAGGCACCCCAACCCATCTCCACGTGGCACTCCAGGCTGCTCGGCGCACCGATCCATAGCTGGCCCCACATGGCGGGATGTTGAGGCCGGGACTCGATCCCTAAACCTCCTAGATAAGAGGCGTTGGCAGACACTCTTATCATCCAATTGAGACGCGAGCAGCCTGGAGTGTCACGTGGAGATGAATTGTGGTGCCTGAGCCGCGACCTTTACTACTGTTCTCTCATAGGGGCCTATGGTGAGTTATGGGACCCGCCACAGGCTAACCGAGATAGGCTGTATCAGAAATGGAGGGAGATGACTGCGGTCTAAAATAAACGCATAAAATGTTGTTTTGGAGCGATGGTGGGGGGAATGAGAGGGTTTCCGAACAATTTTATTTTTTAGCGGCACCGTTTTCCCCGCAACGGAGATGAAAGAACATGCTCAAGTAAAGAGACCCTTGGATGCGAGAAATTTTTTTATGAGAGTATCGCTGCTTGCTGTAGCTGCGCAAATAAATACCGTCATTTTAAACCGGGCCCACCTCTTTCTTTCCCCCTTCCCTTCCCGCGAGAACCATTCCCTTTCTCCTCGACTCCTCTCCGACTCCTCTGGCGAAATCACCGCACGAGGGAGGGTGGCTAGCAGTCGGCCCGCCGGGAAGCAGCGCCATCTTCTCCGTCGACGAAGGGCGGACCAAGTTTACTCACTGAACAGAGGTAAGTAACCTTCTTCTAGGGTTTGTACTTGGTTATGTTTCTAGGATCGCAACCCCCTTTCTACTGAGGTAAACATTTCATGTTTGTCTAGGGTTTTTAGGGTTCATGTTTGTTCTCCCCTCGTTTCTTCATAAGCTTGTTTACGAGATGTCATTGGAGAAGGGGAGTAATGAAGTTGAGATCGACATGGTTGATATGGAGAAATGCAGTGATAGTCATGTAAGCTTTTCATTCTTACATTCTTCTGTGCTTAGCCTACCATTCTTCACTCAACTGTATTTGTTGGGTTAAGTGCAACTGTATTTTCATTCAACTGTATTTTTATAAGTAACCACAACTGTATCATTCATTCAACAGTATTTCTAAGCTTTAGTAAAGCTGTATTTTGCAAATTTCATGTTTCATCCAGGCGAAGGAAGAGCAAATTGCTTTCCATATTGTGAACTCTGAAGAAGAGGCGTATGCTATGTACTGTGAGTACGCTCATCGAACAGGATTTAGTGTTCGTAGACAACATGTGCTATATTGGACACACACAAGAATTATTAAAGCCTGTGAATATGGTTGTTCAAAAGCCGGAAAGAAGCAAACAAAACCCTCACCTAGAAAGTATCGCAAATTAGATACCCGAACTGGTTGTCTTGCATGCATACATTTCAAAGCCGATACAGATGGTAAGAACTGGACAGTTGTAAAATTCGTGGAGAAGCATAATCACCCCCTTGCATTGGAGAAAGATCAGCATTTATTGAGGTCACATCGCAAAATATCAGATATGCAAGGTAATTTTTTAAAAAATATGACAGATGCCGGTATCAGAACAGTGGATGCCTACAATTTTCTATCCGATGAAGTCGGAGGTGTTGAAAATATCGGATTTACTAAGGTTGATGCCTATAATTATGTTCATCGGGGGAAAAGAGCTTTAATTGAAAGTGGTGACTCGCAAAGCTTACTGAAGTTGCTAAAGGAGAAACAACTACATGATAACATGTTCTCGTATGATGTACGGACAGATGAACATAACAGGTTAACTAATTTTTTTTGGATGGATGGTCACAGCAAAATAGATTACGACTGTTATGGTGACGTCATTATTTTTGATACAACGTATAGATTAAATAAGTATAATCTGGCATGTGCACCGTTCATTACTGTTAACAATCACTGGCAAAATATTTGCATTGGTTGCGCTTTCGTTGCAGATGAAACCATTGATTCCTTTTGTTGGGTTTTTGACACCTTTCTGAAATTTGTTGGTGGTAAAAAACCCAAAACTATTTTTACTGACCAAGATCAGGCGATGGCTGTTGCTATTGAGCGGGTTTTCTCTGGCAGTCGGCACCGATTGTGCCAGTGACACATCTCGAAGAAAGCACCCTCAAAGGTCCATTGTTTCAATCATGACAAAAATGTTTGGGGTTTATTCTACCAATGCATGAGCAAGTGCGATAGTGAGTTCGAGTTTGAGAGCTATTGGAATGAGATGATGTCCAAAGGTAACTTGTATGAGAATAGATGGCTGGGGGACTTATATGCAGCTAGAAGGAAATGGTCTACAGCCTACAATAAAGATGTGTTGGATCTAGGCATTTTGTCAACTCAACGAAGCGAATCTGCAAATAATAGATTGCACGGTTCTTCGAAGGCAACCAGCTCTCTTGTTGAATGTTTTATCGGGCTGGAGAAATTGATTGCAACATGGCGGAGAGCCGAAAATGACGAAAATTTTAAATGCAGACAGGGTACCGTTTGTTTAATGTTTCAAGGGTGTGCCTTACTTAAACAGGTTTCGAAGGTGTACACTAGGAAAATATTTTCTATTTTTGAGAAGTCTTTCATGGAGGGGGGCTATTAGCGTAACTATAGTGGAGGAAACAAGGTACGATGACGACAATATTTTATATGTGACAAGCCAAAGTGTTGGATATGACAACAGTAAAAGATGGTTTGTAAACTTAATTCCAAGTAGCAACGAAGTGGAATGCTCTTGTCGGAATTTTGAAACTAAAGGTATTATATGCAAACATGTTTTGCGGATATTTAATTTTAGAAATACAAAGCAGGTTCCGCATAAATATTTGCTAGAAATGTTCAGTTTGGATGCTAAGAATGATATTTACCTACCAAACTCCCCTTCCATGGCCCAAGCCGAATCAGATGCGCTTTTCAGGAACCATTTAATGAGGTTTACTTATGATCTATCCCTCCAAATTCAGAGCTGCATACCGGCAAAGGAACTCGTTATGAGTGTCATGAATGATTTGGCCAAGAAGACTAAAAAATTGGTCATTGGAAATGTCCAGAAGGAAGTCGAAAATGAATCATTGGTAAGGGATCCGCCGTCTAAAAGGCCAAAAGGTGTTTCGAACGCACGAATAAAAGGCCATTGGGAAAACACCCAAAAAAAACAGTAGCGGTTGACGAAAGTTCCTCAAAAAAAAAACACGTACGGTTATTTTAATGTCTTTTTGATTACCTCTACTATTGGATTATTATTGCTTTGGGATGGTCAATCTAAATCTAATATTATTTTGATGCACAGAAAAGAGAGTTGATGCGAAGAAAAAAACAGTAGCGGTTGACGAAAGTTCCTCCAAAACAAAGGTGTATGAATTCATCAGTACTTCAGCTCAGGACCATTAGCCATCCCAACTGCCCACCACTACAGATTTTGATATAAATGATGACTTCGGCTTCGATTTGTCTTTCAATCTTTCAAGTATTCCTGACGTATTCATGCCCTAATTAGTTGTAATGAACTCTAGAGTATTATGGGATAATTAGCTGTAATGAACTCTTGATTTTTATGGGATAATTAGTTTTAATGTTCATTTAAGATGCAACACATTATGTTGCTGTGATCTTACTTGTTAAAATCTGACAAAATGCCACAAAAAAGTCATAAAAATGTGTTATACAGCAAGGTGTAATATGGTTCAGCAAGGTGTAATATGTGTTATACAGCCACAAAAAACCATATAGTCAGCCAAACTGAAACTTGATCCAGATTACAGCCACTGCATCTATTAAAGCATTAAAGTAGAAAATGTTCGGAAAATGTCTGCAGCAATTTCGGCCCGGAACCGCGGCATATCTGACTGCCACTTCTTGTTGTCAATCCATGCGATCTCCTTGTGCGATAACACCGCCTCCATATATTTAAGTACAAACACGCCACAATCATGCCCGTTCTCCTGCATTGGCAGATCAGCAACTTCGTTGATACGCCAGGTGGTAATATCTGCCGGCAAAGCTTCACATGCGTCCTCATATAAAATCCTTACATGCATAAAACATTAATTGTCATTAATAACAGAATATCATCTATCATAGCTCTGTGGTGTATATGTATCATACTAATGCAGGAATGCCGGCACGATGGGTGCTGCTGCTAAGCGAATCATAAAACTCCCAATGCTTCTCCTTGAGGTGGCAAACTAACAATGCCCAATGGCTCTCCAGGTGGCATGGCATTACAATTAGATCTGAAGATTCTACATTGGCCGGTGTAATATGGTTCAGCAAGTTCTTGCAGTTTCTAACTTTGTTCCTTTTATAGTACTACAAATTTAAGTAGGAGATTAAGAAAGATGAAATATTGAAAACAAACGAAATTATGGGTCGAAGCACATACTGCATGATCCGGTGAAACGTACAAAAATTTTTTGAAGCGTGTCTTCGATCTTTTCCTCTTGGCACTAAGGACCACTGCATATGCATTCAGGTGCGTGTCCGTTAACCAACCATTGCCCAGAAGATCGTCCACCCCACCTCTAGTTAGTACGATGTTCCCACTCTGAAAAATAACTTGAGACCTACAATAAAAAATGTAAAATAAGTATACGAGAGAAGTGTTATGAAAATTTGAGCATGGTAAACACGATTTACCTGTTTGGGAACCGCTAAAGAACAAAATCAATAGTCTCTAGGATCCGAGGGGTAATATATGGTCTACCGGGAAAGTTGGGCATCAAAATAACCTCTTTGTCGACATGCGGGGTGCCAAGTACCTTCTTTTTCCGGTGGATCCTCTGCGTTGGGAGACAAGGGTGACTTCGGGCGAACTGAAGGAGGTAAAGTCTATTTTCGGTGAGACTGGGTCATGGGGGTCATGGGCATGGGGAGGGGATGGTGTGCTTGATGGCCTATGAGGCATTGATTGAGAACAAAATCAATAGTCTCTAGTTTCACATGTGTACCCCTCTTTTTCCTCGTTTGTTTAACATCTTCAAAATCAGACTCGATCTCCTCCGAACCAAGGAGTTTCTTCTCATCCTCCGTTATACTTCCAAACTTACCTCTAACCTGCAAAATATAACATAAACGATTATAGATTTATTAAAAAGAAATAAAAGTCTGCAACATTGAATGAGTTGTATGCACCTGATTAGGTTTTCTGAGCTCACTACGCAAATCAAAACAAAACTTCGCACTATATCTAATCTTGTCGGACCATCGACATATCCGAGGACGAACTAGATAATGAACTACTCTTTGAACATTGGTGTGCTCATAAAACCACACCTACAAAAACATGTTAATTATAAATATACAATTCAATACCAAAGTATAGATGTAGATTTATGTCATATCAATAAGACCGTGGAGCAGCCTTCAAGATAACCCAAACAGGTGCCTACGTCTCGAACTGTAGTGGCATGACTAAGACTGTCCAGCTGTGAATGCAAGAGTGAATGTATGGCCTTCGGCCAATTGTACTCTTTGAAAACACTAACAGAGTTCACGACAGCCAAACAACTTGGAATCTTAAGCGTCTTCAACGGGAAAAAAAAGACCGCCAACAAATACCTAATTAAAGTGTTCACTCGTCTAGGCTCCAATGTTGGTGACCAATCCTCATCGACAAGAGTTCGTATTTCATTATGCAAGTCTTTATGTGTCAACTCTAAACATGGGAGTCTAACCATGTTAAAGTCTCGACCACGGTTGGGTAGCCCCAGTATCAACGCTATTTCATTAACGGACATCCTCAAGTACACATTACCAATTAAGAAAGCCTTCCTCTCCCTGCTATAAAACCTAACAAGCATATACAACAGAGGGATATTCTGCGGAAGTGTTGGCATATCAAACAACGGCAAAACTTTTGCATCTCCAAGAACTTTCTTGGACTCCTCAGAGAGAACATTTAACAGTGGACGGGCATTTGAGACAAAGGTGGAGACTGCACACCTACAACTCAGATAATTGCTACCTGGCATCTGAGGAAACAACAAGAAACAAGGAAATAACCCAAATGTTTTCATTTGTTTCTCTTTGTGATATGAATTTAGCAATGTAAGTATAAATTACCCATAATATAAATACCCCAAATATTACAGCACTCCTCATTCGTAATGATATTACATATTGATAGAGATAAAATTTATGGTAAATTAGTTCCAAAGAAATGTAAACATAATCTAAATCATTTGGGTACAAACCCTAGTTCCAACTGTGTGTTCAACTGCATTTTTAGAGTTAAAAATGACTGTATGTGATATATGACTGTATTTCCAGTAAAGTACAACTGTATTGGAACAAAAATTTCGGATGCAGAACAAAATTGGAGGGGCATCACTTGTCGGATGCTAGGTTAGGCACAGAACACACAAGCTGCGATCCTAGAAAAAATCCTAAAATACAAACCCTAGATGAAGGTTACTTACCTCTGTTCAGTGAGTAGGAGGTCCGCCCTTCGTCGACGGAGAAAATGGCGCTGCTTCCCGGCTAGGCACCCTCCCTCGTGCGGTGATTTCGCCGGAGGAGTCGGAGAGGAGTCGAGGAGAAAGGGATTGCTTCTCGCGCAGGGAAGGGGAGAAGGGGGGAAACTCGGGAAAGAAAGAGGTGGGCCATGTTTTAAATGATGGTATTTATTTGCGCAGCTACAGCAAGCAGCGATACTCCTTGGATGCACAGTATATGCACCACTTCATAGTGTATTTTCCACCTTTTTTTATAGTACTTTCAGAGTGGACATGATACTTCACGGTGTACGATGAAGCATTGTATACAACACTTTCACAAAAGTAAATCACACTTTATAGTACGGCAAATGTTACGTGCACAACTATTTTAGATAGGTGCAAACCAACTAATTAAATTAAAGATATTAAACATATACGAGATATTAAATTCTATCTATTTTAAGTGCAAATCATTCTCCCCACCGTAACATGCTTGGAGAAACCCACGCCTGGCGAAACCCTACCTATCGCGGCTTCACGGTTTCTCCTCCGGCAGACGGCGGCATTTCGGATTTCTGGCGAGCCCCTCGGTAATCCTCTCCCGGCGGTAGCCCTCTCCTCTTTATTGTCAACGACGAGCATTCCCCAGGTTTTTATCGGGGACAAACACTTCCCCTACTTAGGCCGAAGCTCATCTCTTCCCCCATATCGCCGAACTCCATGCAAGAACTCACTAAGTACTTAGGTAATGGATTCCATTGTGGCATTCCTCTATTGATCCATTTCGCTTTTCCAAATTCCTTTTTGTTTATGCTTACATTTCAAGAGGCATCCATTTGGACATTCTACTCTCCATTTCCGAAGGCATCCATTTGGACATTCTACTCTCTATTTCAGAAGGCATCCAATATTAATGGACATTACTTTCCATTGTTAGGCGTGGGGCTGGCGGGAGGAGCTCGTCTGCCCCTGGAAGACCTTGGTGTAGGTGAACGTGACCGACTTCCCCAAGTCGAGGGGGGTGCGGCACGTTGCTGGCGATCCGAAGGGTGGCGGGTAGCGAGTCGTTAGGACCCTTCTCGCCTAGAGGGCTAGGGCTTGGGATCGTGGTAGTCACATCCAGTGGGACCGACGATCATGGTAGAGAGTTGCGTCTTCCGGGCGTTGCGAGGAGGGTGGCTACAAAAGGAAACAACGGAGGAAAGTCAATGACCAAGGGACGCCAGTTTGCCGGGAGTCAGGCGAGCAACTCACCAGATCGCGGCGAGGTGTCGTGCAAGGCGGTGAGGTCCGTGTCTATGGCCGGCGAGCCGGCCCTCCCAGGGGATTAAGGGTAAGCGCCTGTCAGGTCCTCGCCCGCGACAATTCCCTCGAGAGGCGCGTTCTGCGAGCAAGAAAATGTTGTTAGCCTATTTTTCGTTGGAGATCAAGCCCTATTATCTTGAATACCTGTTGGGCGAGCCCGGTGTCTGGTGACGGATCCAGGAGTGAAGACCCATCTTCCCTTGGGTGTCACCTGACCGTCTTCACTTTTTTGGGCTTTGGAGAAGCCGCAAGGGCCCGCCGACCGATCCAAGGCACGAGCTCAACGGTGAATGACCGTCTGTTCGCCCTCGACGCATCCATGCGAACTTGAGCTACTTCCAAAAGAGACATTTTGGTAGCTACAATAATAGATGGCGAAAGAAAGCGTAGGGGTTGAGGGGTTACCCATCACCCATGATTGGTGGTATTTATAGCGCTGGGGATGGGGCCCACCAGAAGAGTCCTGTCAGGTCAGCAACCGGCCGGCGAACACTAACGGTTGGACGTTTCTTTACGAGCTTATGATAATCTCGCGAAGAGCGGGGATTGTGTACAACCCCGTGTTCGTCGAGGGGTAAATTGAGACTCAGGCATAGGCGAAGCGAGCGAGGACTCGCCGCCTCGCGACGAGCGGGTCGCGAGGGCTGGGTGAGCAAGGCTCACCTCCTTGCGAGGAGCAGAATGCGAGGGAGAGGCTAGTGGGTGCTCGCTGCTTTGGGGTGCGCTTAGCAACGGCGAGGCGAGCGGGGCTCGGCGCTCTGCGTTGAGCAACTCAGGAGCACACTCGCACTCGCCTAGGTAGATCGTCAGGGATGAGGCGAGTACCGGCTTCGCCAGTCCCCGGGATCTTTGCTGCAGTATTTTATTCACACTTATTCAAATATGTCTGCTAATAGCCCATCAGAACATCGGAGTTTGGCTGTTGGCAGACCATTTTGGGGTGCACTTAGCAAAACCAAAAGACGGATTAGCGTTATTAGCAGACCTAGTTGAGAAAACTATAAATGGACCATGAAGGACACCTTTGGAGAGGCGATTTCTGGTGCTTCTTCCTCCTCTGGACAATTCTGAATAGTGTCCAAGGTTCTCCAAGGTGCCCAACTTCAACTTTGACTTGGGAGGGGAAGCGCTCAAAGGATCTTTCGGGTGTGTGGTGGGGCCTCCGCGTTGCAGCCAAAGGCCAGTGCTTAGCTTAAAGTTTTCGATCAAGTTATTCCCGGGCGAAGTAAGTGCAAGCAGCCTCCTCTTTGTGATGTGAACTCTTCGTTGTGCTGATTCACGGTTCCAACACGGTGCTATATAAGGTGTTGCAAACTCACTCTTTGCTTCTCATTTGTTGTAGGGAAATATTGAAAGCTCTGCACAGATTTCTGGGAGACTCAAATTACATGGTAAACTTTAGTGTAGATATCTTAATTTTTCTCACCATGATGAATGTTTAGAGGAGGTTGTTTTGCAAAACCATAAGCCTCTCATGAATTATGTACCTTTAGAACTAAATTTGATGTTATTTTTGATAAACCTGTTAAAGCAAGAAGAAACTCATGTGATATCCACATTTCTAAGAGAACCAAACTAAGCTCTCATTTTTGGCTCTCAAGTCAGGTAAGTCAACATTATACGCAAAAACTAATTCTTTGATTTCAGTTTTAATGATGCATCTAATTATTATTTATATTTTCTTGGATGTTTCTCTTCCCATCAAAAATGCGTCATCAAATCATTCATTTCGTTGCCCTTTCGTTGTTATCCCTGACTCCTTTGAGAAGATATTCTATTGCTTCAGAATTTCTTTTGCTCCTTTGATGACGATGCTGAATACAACAAAGCGGAGGTGTAGAGCCGAAGAGCGCAAACCACGTTCAAGCAGGTAATGAAGACAAACATAGATGATTTCTGCTTAACCCACAACATCCAATGGATTTTGCTACTGTGTGGAAGAGGATGGCCAAGGTGCTTATCATTTCGTAGAACAGTTCGATGTTAGCATATGGAAGTGATCTTTATGGTTAACAATGACTTCATCTGTTAACAATGACTTCATATGGAAGTGATCTTTAAGATCGTTAACTATGTCATTCTGGAATAATTAATGATTTTTGTTCTAATAGTTTTATTTAATTTGAAACAACGCTATTGTATTCAATTGGCACAATAGACCATGTGAAGTGGTATATTGTCTGCTCTTACCAGCAATCAATTTTTTCGTTCAATTAGTAGAGAGAATATTTGATTTTTTTTACTTTTGCTTCCTACACGATAAACCTCCATTTGGGGTGTGGAAAATATCTGAATCTGAATAGAAAGAAGATAAGTTGAAGTTTTAAGATTTTCATACCTCCTCTCTATTCATGGAAGAAAGATTTTCTTGAATAAATGGAGG
The DNA here is from genome assembly GCA_033032865.1 of Dactylorhiza incarnata. NCBI lineage: Eukaryota > Viridiplantae > Streptophyta > Magnoliopsida > Asparagales > Orchidaceae > Dactylorhiza > Dactylorhiza incarnata. Next base: position 15,722,433 of record JAWHQI010000007.1, read on the forward strand.
TTCTTGATGGGTTCCCCTCTATTTATGGAAAAAATCGTAACTCCCGCGCACCGGATCCCATTCCCGCGCACTAGATCCCGTCACGGCGCGGCGGATCCCGAAACCACCGCACGCTGAATCCCCCATCATGAGGTGTAAATAGTAAAATCCTCCAACAAGGGGTGCAGATAGTAAAATCCCACATCATGGGGTGAAAATAGTAAAACCCCCCATCATGGGGTGTAAATAGTAAAATCCTCCAACATGGGGGTGCAGATAGTAAAATCCCACATCATGGGGTGCAAATAGTAAAACCCCCCATCATGGGGTGTAAATAGTAAAATCCTCCAACATGAGGGTGCAGATAGTAAAATCCCACATCATGGGGTGCAAATAGTAAAATCCCCCATCATGGGGTGTAAATAGTAAAATCCTCCAACATGGGGGTGCAAATAGTAAAATCCTCCAACATGGGGATGCGAATAGTAAAATCCTCCAACATGGGGATGCGAATAGTAAAATCCCACATCATGGGGTGCAAATAGTAAAATCCCACATCATGGGGTGCAAATAGTAAAATCCCACATCATGGGGTGCAAATAGTAAAATCACACATCATGGGGTGCAAATAGTAAAATCCTCCATCATGGGGTGTAAATAGTAAAATCCTCCAACATGGGGGTACAAATAGTAAAATCCTCCAGCATGGGGGTGCAAATAGTAAAATCCTTCAATACGGTCTGCGTATAACAAATAATATGGTTATGGTATGCGCATAACCATATCCGTCATATGAATACATATCACCGCAAAACTATACAAACTGGTGTGCGCATAGCTATATTCATGATAAGTGTGCGTATAACACATAAATTGGTTATGGTGTGCGGGTAGCCGCATAACCACCATAACTACCCTAACCACCCATTTAATTACGAAAGTGTCACCCTCAAAAACTATAAATAGAACCCCAAGGCTTCTCTTTTTTGGATCTTCTCCTCCTCCATCTCTCCCCCCTTTGGAGATTTTCTCTCTCTCCGACCGGGAAAATCCTCCTACAGATTTTCTCTCTCCTCCTTCATTGCGCACTCCCAAGCGCGCCTCCTCCTTCCTTGCGCGCTCACAAGCGCGTCTCCTCCTTGCGCGCTCACAAGCGCGCCTCCTCCTTGCGCGCTCACAAGCGCGCGTCCTCCTTGCGCGCAAACAAGCGCGCGTCGTCCTTGCGCGCTCACAAGCGCGCGTCCTCCTTGTGCGCTCACAAGCACGCCTCCTTGCGCGCTCACAAGCGCGCCTCCTCCTTGCGCGCTCACAAGCGCGCATCCTCCTTGCGCGCTCACAAGCGCGCGTCCTCCTTGCGCGCTCACAAGCGCGCCTCCTCGCGCTCTCACAAGCGCGCCTCCTCCTTGCGCGCTCACAAGCGCGCCTCCTCCTTGCGCTCTCACAAGCGCGCCTCCTCCATGCGCGCTCACAAGCGTGCGTCCTCCTTGCGCGCTCACAAGCGCGCCTCCTCTCTGCGCGCTCACAAGCACGCCTCTGTGCGCTCCGCTCAAAGCGCGCCCCTGTACGCTCAGCTCCAAGTGTGCACCCCAAGTGCGCCTTCGTGCGCTCCGCTCCAAGCGCGCCTTCGTGCGCTCCGCTCGAAGCGCGCCTTCGTGCGCTCCGCTCCAAGCGTGCCTTCGTGCGCTCCGCTCCAAGCGCGCCTTCGTGCGCTCCGCTCCAAGCGCACCTTCGTGCGCTCCGCTTCAAGCACGCATCTGTGCGCACAAGAACAAGCACGCCTCAGTGCGCTCAAGAACAAGCATGCCTCATTGCGCTCAAGAATAAACGTGACAGCCACCGTCAAGACCAGCACTCCAAACTCGTCTCGCGCAGCAGGAGACAAGCCACAGAGACAAAGACACAGAGCGCATCGATCCAACCTTCGAGCAGCATTCAAAGCCTCAAAAGCACTTAGAGCGCAGCATTCCCCTCTGCAGCATGCAGAAGACTTAGCTCCGTGAGCGGTGGCCTGTCACCCTCCGAATACCTCTCTCTCTCTCTCTCTCAACAATTGTACTGAGAGGCGGCCTGTCGCCCTCGAGTTCTTCAAAGAAGCTCTGTACAACCAACAAATAGTGGAAGTTTTGGTCGGCACAGATCTGACCATGTGGTTTTTCACCCAGTTTACGGGTTTTCCACGTTAAAAAAATTGCCTTGTCAGCTTTCCCTTTTTCTGTGACTGTTTGCGTGCACAAGCGCTCCCGGGCTAAGGCGGTCCAATTCAGTCCGATCTACCGGAGCCTTGAGTGATCCGCAACAGTTTGGCGCCGTCTGTGGGAAGGAGTTCCTCGCATTCCAAGAAGATCTAAAAGACGGTATCACCAGCCCAACGATACTCGTGACTTGGCATCATGGCAGGAAAAGCCATGAGCGCCGCCGAAAGATCAATCACTGGGGGGCAAGGTGACCTAGTATCCTCCCGCCCGCTCTCGCTCCTCAGCACACTTGAAGGAAATCCCCCCAGTGCAGCAAACCCAGCATGGTCAGTCCAGCTGGCTAGAGTGCCCGAAGATAACCATCGTCACCGCTCAGAAGCAGCGGGCCCTGAACTTTTAGAAGAAAGGCTCATGCGTGAAGAAGTACACAACGTGCCCATCAAAGATTGCGAACGGACCAAGCAGCGTCCCATTTTCGCCAGCCACCGGATTGAATACTTACATTCTCCAACAAAGCCGCGAGCAATCCTCATGCAAACAAAGCCGCGAGCCAGTCTCGCGCAAACCAAGTCGCGAGTAAATCTCGCGCGAGCAAAAGCCGCGAGCCAGTCTCGCGCAAACCAAGTCGCGAGTAAATCTCGCGCGAGCAAAAGCCGCGAGCCAGTCTCGCGCAAACCAAGTCGCGAGTAAATCTCGCGCGAGCAAAAGCCGCGAGCCAGTCTCGCGCAAACCAAGTCGCGAGTAAATCTCGCGCGAGCAAAAGCCGCGAGCCAGTCTCGCGCAAACCAAGTCGCGAGTAAATCTCGCGCGAGCAAAAGCCGCGAGCCAGTCTCGCGCAAACCAAGTCGCGAGTAAATCTCGCGCGAGCAAAAGCCGCGAGCCAGTCTCGCGCAAACCAAGTCGCGAGTAAATCTCGCGCGAGCAAAAGCCGCGAGCCAGTCTCGCGCAAACTAAGTCGCGAGTAAATCTCGCGCGAGTAAAAGCCGCGATCCAGACTCGTGCACCTATTTTATAAAAGCCGCGAGCCAGACTCGTGCACCTATTTTGTAAAAAGCCGCGAGCCAGACTCGTGCATCTATTTTAGCCTCGAGCCAGACTCGTGCACCTATTTTATAAAAGCCGCAAGCCAGACTCGTGTACCTGTTTTATAAAAGCCGCGAGCCAGACTCGTGCACAAAGCCGCGAGCCAGACTCGTGCACAAAGCCGCGAGCCAGACTCGTACAAAAAGCCGCGAGCTAGACTCGTGCACCGTAGGGGCCTGCCCCCCTTACGTTTACCCTCGGTTCGAATACAAACGCTATTCACCGGCCAAGCCGCGAGCCAGACTCGTGCAAAAAGCCGCGAGCCAGACTCGCGCAAAAAAGCCGCGGGCCAGACCCGTGCACCTATTTTATAAAAAGCCGCGAGCCAGACTCGTGCACCTATTTTATAAAAGCCGCGAGCCAGACTCGTGCACCTATTTTAGCCGCGAGCCAGACTCGTGCAAACCAGTTTTTTGACTAACATAAAAGCCGCGAGCTCAAGTCCGCGCAAACTCATCTGTAACTTTGAAAATAATCAAACTATGCAGATGCCAACAACCAGATTGACAAGATCGAGCAGATGAACAAGTATGACGAATACAATAAAAGAGATACAGCCACATCTGGCGAACACGGCTACAAGCAGCTAAAGAAATCACTCTTCATCAGGACTATGGTCCTCATCCTCTGACAGGTCGTCAAATCCGAGGCCACTAACATCATAACCCCGCTTCCGGGATACCATCCGAAGAGTCTTCGACGCTCCCTGTCGAAGGGCAAGCTCTCGTGAGTCCTCCAGATGAGGCTCCACCTCCTGAGTCCAGATCACATCTCGGACCTCCTCGGAAATCAAGCAGCGGTCCCGCAGGTAATCAACCGACTCCAGGTACTCGGCCAAGCCAGCAGCCTTCAGCTCGGTCTCCCGCTCCACGGAAGAGAGACGCGCTATCTCAGCTCGACACTGCTCCAGCACTGCATCCCGACGCACTACGTCATCACGGGCTGCCTCTAAGGTGCGCAAGGCCTCCTCCAACGCAGTCTTCTCCGCACCAAGTCCGGACCTGGTCCTCTCAAGCTCATCCTGCATCTCCGAGCCAATCCGTCTGAACCGCGAGACGTCGCGATCCCGCCGTCTCTCCGCCTATGCAAGGACACTCCTCGCCTCCCGGAGCTCACCCTGGATGGCCATAAACCCGTCCTTCAAGCTCACATAGTGATCGTTCCACGTGAGCGCGATCGATGCCTGGGCCTCCATCTGCAAAAGAAAATTGATAAGTCAGAGTCGCGACCTCAGAATGACGCCATACAAAAGGAAGAAGAAATCCTGCTTACCGCCTGGTTCATGGCCTCTAGAGAGGAAGAGACCCTCTTCCCTTCCGACACCTTTCGAGCCGTGCCTCGCTCCGGGGAAGCCTGGGGGGCAGAAGATCCCAGGACCTCGAGCTCCTCATCAGCCAGCTCGCCGTCAGCTCCATATACGCAAGGAGCCGCCTCCTCCTGAGGAGCATCCTGTACCGGTGGAGGAGCAGGACTTGACTCCCCAAGACCTCTAAACACCAACTTCCTCTTTCTATCTCGAACAAGAGGAGCGGCAGCAGCACGACCAGCATCAACGGACAACCCGCATAGAAGCAGGCGCTTCTCGTCCACGAACAGGAAAATACTGTGCAGAATGTTCCCAGCTCTCGAGCGTCTGAAAATCCGAGAACGGGAGGAAACTCCCGCTCACGTCCTTTAAGGCGCCGACAGCGATCTGGTAAAGAGTTCCACACCTCCGGTAATCCCTCTGGGTTCCTGACATAGCCAAATAAAGTATTCCCGTGACGGCGGTCCACCCGGGTCTCGAAACCCAGCCATCTCTTGTTGCTAAAGACTTCAATGCGACCTCCAACATCAACCCGCACCTCACACCATTCCTTGAAAAGGCCCAAGGAGAACTTCGCACCGTGCTCTCGGAAGAAGACAATCAGCCCCATGATCCGCACCATCCCCTGGGGCGTAAACTGTGACACTGGGACGCCGCAAAATTTTAGGATCTCGATCACCTCCTCGCACGCCGGGAGACGAAAGCCGCTCCGAAGCGATGACTCGCAAATGGTCATCCAACCTCGAGGCGGATTCTGTACTCGCTCCTCAGGACCCGGGATCCGAACCTCCAATCCGGGGGGCAGGTTGAAGCGCCTCCTCCATGTGGCAACATGATCAAGAGTAAGACTCGAGGCCAGTCGCATCGGGCGACTTTGCCCGCCACGCTGAGAAGCCTGAAAGGCAAAGGAAAAAGCGTCAGTACGAACCTCAGGTAAGGATGAGGGAAGTCCATCCGCGAGGCAAACCGCCACGCAAGCTGCGTGCACAGGTAAGCCCCGAGAACACGCGCGCGGCAGACCCCGCGGGAGAAGGTCGCGCGACTACCCGCACGGTAGCCCGCGCACGCCCTGCCGCACGAGCACGCGCGTGCGCCCGGCCGCGAGAGCACGCGCGTGCGCCCCGCGAGCACGCACGCGCGCCCCGCCGCGCGAGCACGCGCGCGCGCACCGCCGCGCGAGCACGCGCGGGCGCGCGCGCCCCGCCGGGCGAGCACGCGCGGGCGCGCGCGCCCCGCCGGGCGAGCGCGCCCTCCCGCGCCCTCCCGCGCGAGCGTGATGGGGCGCGGCCCCCACACGCACCCAACCGCGCAAGCGCGCGCCCGACCGCGCGAGCGCGCGCAGGTGCGGCACGCGCGGGTGCGGCCCGTGCGCGCGCCCCTCCGCGCGAGCACGCGGCAGCCCGCGCATGCGCGCGCCGCCCGTTCCCTCCACGCGACTCCCCGCGCCTCTTGTGCCCCCGTTCGCCCGCCTCTGTGAAGGTTGGACCCTTCACCCTCACGCTCACCTTGGCACCACCATCATCGCCGCCAACCTCCGCGCCCGAATTCACTCCGGCCATCGCTCACGAATGCAAGTCACAAAGGAAAAATCCTATAGCTCTCCGTGCGCTCCAAGCGAAGGATTTGGGGGGCAAATGATGGGTTCCCCTCTATTTATGGAAAAAACCGTAACTCCCGCGCACCGGATCCCATTCCCGCGCACTAGATCCCGTCACGGCGCGGCGGATCCCGAAACCACCGCACGCTGAATCTCCCAACATGAGGTGTAAATAGTAAAATCCTCCAACATGGGGGTGCAGATAGTAAAATCCCACATCATGGGGTGCAAATAGTAAAACCCCCCATCATGAGGTGTAAATAGTAAAATCCTCCAACATGGGGGTGCAGATAGTAAAATCCCACATCATGGGGGTGCAGATAGTAAAATCCCACATCATGGGGTGCAAATAGTAAAACCCCCCATCATGGGGTGTAAATAGTAAAATCCTCCAACATGGGGGTGCAGATAGTAAAATCCCACATCATGGGGTGCAAATAGTAAAATCCCCCATCATGGGGTGTAAATAGTAAAATCCTCCAACATGGGGGTGCAAATAGTAAAATCCTCCAACATGGGGGTGCAAATAGTAAAATCCTCCAACATGGGGATGCGAATAGTAAAATCCTCCAACATGGGGATGCGAATAGTAAAATCCCACATCATGGGGTGCAAATAGTAAAATCCCACATCATGGGGTGCAAATAGTAAAATCCCACATCATGGGGTGCAAATAGTAAAATCCCACATCATGGGGTGCAAATAGTAAAATCCTCCAACATGGGGGTACAAATAGTAAAATCCTCCAGCATGGGGGTGCAAATAGTAAAATCTCGCATCATGTGGTGCAAATAGTAAAATCCTTCAATACGGTCTGCGTATAACAAATAATATGGTTATGGTGTGCGCATAACCATATCCGTCATATGAATACATATCACCGCAAAACTATACAAACTGGTGTGCGCATAGCTATATTCATGATAAGTGTGCGTATAACACATAAATTGGTTATGGTGTGCGGGTAGCCGCATAACCACCATAACTACCCTAACCACCCATTTAATTACGAAAGTGCCACCCTCAAAAACTATAAATAGAACCCCAAGGCTTCTCTTTTTTGGATCTTCTCCTCCTCCATCTCTCCCCCCTTTGGAGACTTTCTCTCTCTCCGATCGGGAAAATCCTCCTACGGATTTTCTCTCTCCTCCTTCATTGCGCACTCCCAAGCGCGCCTCCTCCTTCCTTGCGCGCTCACCAGCGCGTCTCCTCCCTGCGCGCTCACAAGCGCGCCTCCTCCCTGCGCGCTCACAAGCGCGCCTCCTCCCTGCGCGCTCACAAGCGCGCCTCCTCCCTGCGCGCTCACAAGCGCGCCTCCTCCCTGCGCGCTCACAAGCGCGCCTCCTCCCTGCGCGCTCACAAGCGCGCCTCCTCGCGCTCTCACAAGCGCGCCTTCTCGCGCTCTCACAAGCGCGGCTCCTCCTTGCGCGCTCACAAGCGCGCCTCCTCCTTGCGCGCTCACAAGCGCGTCCTCCTTGCGCGCTCACAAGCGCGCGTCCTCCTTGCGCGCTCACAAGCGCGCGTCCTCCTTGCGCGCTCACAAGCGCGCCTCCTCGCGCTCTCACAAGCGCGCCTCCTCCTTGCGCTCTCACAAGCGCGCCTCCTCCTTGTGCGCTCACAAGCGTGCGTCCTCCTTGCGCGCTCACAAGCGCGCCTCCTCTCTGCGCGCTCACAAGCACGCCTCTGTGCGCTCCGCTCAAAGCGCGCCCCTGTACGCTCAGCTCCAGTGTGCACCCAAAGCGCGCCTTCGTGCGCTCCGCTCGAAGCGCGCCTTCGTGCGCTCCGCTCGAAGCGCGCCTTCGTGCGCTCCGCTCGAAGCGCGCCTTCGTGCGCTCCGCTCGAAGCGCGCCTTCGTGCGCTCCGCTCCAAGCGCGCCTTCGTGCGCTCCGCTCGAAGCGCGCCTTCGTGCGCTCCGCTCCAAGCGCGCCTTCGTGCGCTCCGCTCCAAGCGCGCCTTCGTGCGCTCCGCTCCAAGCGCGCCTTCGTGCGCTCCGCTCCAAGCGCGCCTTCGTGCGCTCCGCTCCAAGCGCGCCTTCGTGCGCTCCGCTCCAAGCGCGCCTTCGTGCGCTCCGCTCCAAGCGCGCCTTCGTGCGCTCCGCTCCAAGCGCACCTTCGTGCGCTCCGCTTCAAGCACGCATCTGTGCGCACAAGAACAAGCACGCCTCAGTGCGCTCAAGAACAAGCATGCCTCATTGCGCTCAAGAACAAACGTGACAGCCACTGTCAAGACCAGCACTCCAAACTCGTCTCGCGCAGCAGGAGACAAGCCACAGAGACAAAGACACAGAGCGCATCGATCCAACCTTCGAGCAGCATTCAAAGCCTCAAAAGCACTTAGAGCGCATCATTCCCCTCTGCAACATGCAGAAGACTTAGCTCCGTGAGCGGTGGCCTGTCACCCTCCGAATACCTCTCTCTCTCTCTCTCAACAATTGTACTGAGAGGCGGTCTGTCGCCCTCGAGTTCTTCAAAGAAGCTCTGTACAACCAACAAATAGTGGAAGTTTTGGTCGGCACAGATCCGACCACGTGGTTTTTCACCCAGTTTACGGGTTTTCCACGTTAAAAAAATTGTCTTGTCAGCTTTCCCTTTTTCTGTGACTGTTTGCGTGCTCAAGCGCTCCCAGGCTAAGGCGGTCCAATTCAGTTCAATCTACCGGAGCCTTGAGTGATCCGCAACAGTTCTCAATATTTTCTTCGCAGCTATTTTTTCTATTGTCATTTTGGTATAATTTATGATTTACGTTCTCTTGGTTTTAGGTACTTTTGGCGCCACATTCAATCCATATGGGGATGATTGTCATCATGATGGGCGCCATTCGAAGTCGCCTCACATCATATAAGTCTATGATGTGGCATGGGGATATAAGTCAAATTTTTATGATGTCAAAGAGAGTTCTGATGATTTCATATAAACAAATAAATAAATGTCTTCTCCTCACTTTGTTTTTGTTCCTTTAATATTCTATATTGTTTATGTAGTCTCTTCAAGCAAGTAGTAACATCAAAATTCATAAATAAAGTTTGCATTCATAATAAACATAGTGTTGTTTGACAAAGTTGAGCTCATTTCTACCTCCACAAATGAAAAAAAAATTGAAGCAAGAAATAGGATTCGGTCCAAATATAATTTGAGAGATATCAACAGATCTTGCTCCATTCCATCAAAGTAGATATTTCATCAAAGAAGATGTTCAAAGATGGATTTTGTTGGAAGAATGTATGCAAATAGCTCTATTTTTACGTGAAAATAACATGAGACCATACTCTCTGCGGATTCGCGACCGCATATCTTTGCCTCCGCGCCTCTTCCACGATAACGGATTCACAAGCACCTATTTTCTGTTCAAAAAGTGGCAGTTCTGCAAAATGGTAATATGTTAGGAGTACCTTGATTATACTTCTTAACATAAACAGTTATTTTTTAATAGATGGGTATGTTTGCACATGTGCCATATTTTTTCTTAGTTTTTTACTATTATGAGAAGAAGAAAAACAATTGGTAATGTGATATATCCCAAGTAAGTGTTCAAAAAATGCATACTAGCTACAATATTTAAGAGAGGAGGAAGAAAACCATATGCTGCGGTTTGAACGTCTTAGGCTCCGTTTGGGGGGACTTATTTTCACCGGCCAAGCGGTTACGACCGCATGAACCGGACCTTAATTAAGGTTCGGTTCATGCGGTCGTAACCGCTTGACCGGTGAAAATAAGTCCCCCCCAAACGGAGCCTTAAGCTGCAATTCACGAGACGGAGATTTTGCTAACATCTAGCTCTTATGGAGAAATGTTAGTACAACTATCATATTAGCATACAGAGTAAGAGAGAAGATTTAAGACTTATTAACAATTTTTGAAAAAAATGATCGAGCATATAGAATAAGAGCATTGTTGAAAGTTTTTGGGAACTGAATCACATTCTTAGCAGTGCAGAATATCCTTGCGGGAGCCGCCTGGTTGCCCGCGGGCAAAGCCCTCTTAGATGCGGGTGCAGTTTGCTCATATGCGGGCACAGTCCGCTCGAATGCTGACGCAACCCGCTAAGAGCCAGCGAGCACGGGCGAAGCCTGTGCGAAGTTGTTCGCGCGCGCGTGTGTGTGTGCATATATATATATACTAGCATCTTCAAACGGGCTTCGCCCGTTCTCGATGCGTCGCTGCGGGCTTCGCCCGCTTGACATTCAAGAAAGCTTCGCCCGTTCTCGATGTGGTGCTGCGGCCTTCGCCCGCCCCCGACAGTTATTTAAAATTTTAAGGTTTTCTAAATTTTAATTATTAAAAAAACTAATTAATTTAATAGGCAGATCTGGGTCTCACGGGCGTGGGGGCCACCGCCGGCGGTGACCCTTCACGCTCGCCGCCGGACAACCCCCGACAGGTTTGCCGGAGGCCGGCGAACCGCCCGGTGGGCGCCGGGCAGGCCGCCGACGGCGACAGAGATGGGCTCGGTAGCAGCTTTGGCGGAAGGGGGGATGGGATGTTGGGATTTTTGGGTGTTGGAAGAATGAATTTTTGAGAGATGTCGCTAATGGCAGACTTAATTCCATAGATCCGATGACTAGTTTTAGAAGTTGCTTGACCGGACGGTCCAGATCTTATTTTTGGTGTGCCTCAAGTTTTTATTTTTGTGAGATTAAAAAACGGGTCATATGACACTCATTTTTAAATAAATTTAGGGGTAAAATCTTAATTTCATATTGTAGGGTACCCTACACCTTCATAGTTTTAGGTCACCCCATAGTAAGTTTTGGAGATCTATGAAAAAGTAGAGAGAAAGAGGGAGCGGTATGATCCGACGACTGATGAAATATCACGCCAGATTCGACGGGCGTAATCATTTCATTGAGTTTATGATATTTTTACAATCATTTTAAGTAATTTTTTGTCCATAAAAAATAGATTAGAAAATCATACATTTTTTTGACATAACATTTTCTGATCGAATTTTTTTATTTTGCGATCGAATTATTTACAGAAATAATCAAAATATGAATAAAAAGGTAGACTGTAAAAATATCAAAATTAAAATTATGTATTTTTTTTTGTAAAAATCATATATTTAGATGTTAAAAAATGGATGCTGTTATTAGCAAACCTATTTACGCCGTTATGTTATTGGTAGATCAAGAGAAAAATAAAATAAAAAATTAAATTCATAAAGATTTCTCCAGCCTAATAAAACTAAATTCAATAGATTTTTTTTTTCAAAATTGCTGAAATCACCGAAAACACATTGATAAACTACGATAAACATTGAAATTCCCCTAAATTTACTGAAGTTGAACGATGGCGAAGCTGAACGATGGTGATTCGGTATGCTATCGTCAACAACAACTTCACATGAATCGAAGTTGAACGATGGCGAAGCTATGAGGAGGTCGATAGCTGTCGACGTTCCTGCTTCTGTGGGGAGGCGGAATAAGAGGCGGAGTCAGAACTTGGAAGTCATAGCTCATAAGTCTGCGCACATATATTCTATGGAAGAGGCTCGATCCACAGAAAGTAGTTAGAAAATCTAGAGATGGTAGGAAAAAAGCTTTATTTAGATAGAAATCTGAAAGTGAACTTGTGAAATCACCTAGATTTGGGGAAGGAGGAGCAACCTGCGGTGGTGAGAGGCGGTTAGGGGCGCCCAGCGGCGGCGGCGACCCTCCGACGAAGGTGGCGAGTTGCGTTGGCGACCGGGTAGCCGAACGACGTGCGCGATCGGCGAGGAAGAAGTTCGGGATTCGGGTATCGCGAATAGGATCGAGAGGGATTTCCATGAGGGCGGTGGGTTAGGGTTGGGCTGCCAATAGGTCTAATTTTGAAAACAAAAATGAAGAGTTTTCTTAAAATAATTGGTTTGCCAATATCTAAACATGGGCTGCCAATAAAATTAGCCTAAATTTTTTGATTTGATGTGTATAATGCACCATGCATGGTGGGTTTAGCGCACCATGAGCAGTAACAAAATATATTTAGGCTTTGTTTGGCACGATGGTGGCAGTCATGAACACGGTGATAATTAAGTGACGTTTGCGAACGCCCGAGCTCACCTAAGGAACTTCATTCACTTTTTTGTTTAAAACGCACCGGAGCGAAAACGCCACGCCAAACGGTGCCTCAGTGTAATTAATGCATAACATTTTTGTGAACGCCCGGCCTCACTTAAGGAACTTCATCCACTTTTATGTTTAAAACTAGTTATATTATTGGTGACGGTCATAATCATTGTCATGTCAAATATACGTTATATGACAATAGTATTTTTGTCCAAATTCACGGGAGCGAAAACATCACGCCAAACGGAGCCTTAATGTAATTAATGCATAATCAATTTATTAGTTTAAAATAATTAAAGAATATATTTTTAGATGGAATTAAGCAATTATGAAATATAATTATTTGTATGTATGGCAATTACGACATAAGAAAGAAACCCCTACGAAAAAGAGAAAATTTAGGCAATTGTTATTAGCACACCAATTTTGGCTATTCGCACACAAATTTCAATGAGTTATTGCGTGCCTTTTGAAAATACGTCTTGTACATGCATTTTTAGGAAAAGTGTTCAACACAAAAATTGTAGATCTCGTCGAGATCTACAACTTTCGTGTTGAACATTTTTCCTAAAAATGCACGCAAAAGGCGTATTGCCGACCTGATCGTAACTATAGCAAATTTTTGGCGAATTTTTGAAAATACGCCTTGTACATGCATTTTAAGGAAAAGTGTTCAACACAAAAATTGTAGATCTCGTCGAGATCTACAATTTTTGTGTTGAACACTTTTCCTAAAAATGCATGTACAAGACGTATTTTCAAAAGGCACGTAATAACTCATAGAAATTGGTGTGCGAATAGCCAAAATTGATGTTCTAATAACAATTGCCAAAATTTATTCACGCTTACACTGGCCTTTGTTCTTTCTACCCTCCATCTTTGCTGACTTCCAATGTCTTATTAGCTTAGTCGCTTCTTCCTCTTCTTCTTCCAAGAACCTGAGGGGAGAGGAATCTTCTGTTTCCGTCCAGAGACTGGCCGGCTTTGGATCAATCTGATCGGCGGCGGATGTAGGATCGCTTGCTTTTTTCCTTTTTTCTGGGGGGGGGGGGGGGATTTGAAACTTGCAGGTGAGTTATCTTCTAAAAGTTTGATCGGTGGCGGTTAATCTCTGCACCTATGTTCTTTAATCGCAATAAATCATGCCTTGGAAATTGTTTTGCAAGTTTCTTATGATTTTATGACGTTTTTGATGGATTTCTCTACCAGCTGATGCGCGGAGCTGGTTTAAAGGCATCTTTTTTTGTTCTTCATGTTATTTTTGTTTGGAGAAATCATCGGGACATAATCTTTTGTGAGATATGGCTGCCAAATCTTCTAGTTGTTACTTTTCTTTGCTATCTTGGAGGATTTATGGGTTTTAAAGCTTCACACATACAGATTTCACTATCTGTGCTTATAACTTTTGAGTATTTAGCAAAAGATTTTGGATGAAACTTCATCCTTTGGCATGGTGGAGTTTGAACATCTGACCTGATTGATTGCGTTTCTGTATGAGCTATTTCTGGTACTTGCATGAGTGGATGAATGTAATGGAAGTTGTTTCCATGATAAGGTATTATGAGGATTCCACAATATATCAAATGGGGCTTGATAGTGCAATACTGAAGGAAAAGATATAGATTTGTACATGGAAACTAGGTTTAGTTTTAGCTTCTCTTTGAGCAGTGGACTATCCACTTGATACTTTCTTGGAACCCAAGATTTTAAAGAAGTTGTTGATGAATTCCATAAGGAGCCAACAACAGGAATTACCGTCAACATAGATATACTTCCCTAGAGATTTCACAGAAGGGAAAACAAATTGTATTTTATCTAGTAGTATGAATTGCATTTGAGGGATTCAATGCGGCTACCAACTCAAAGAAAACACGTGAGAGTATCCAAAATGCTTATAAAGAACTTGAGAAGTTGAAGAAAGTTCGTTTTCAAAAATTTTGAGGTGAATTTTAAGGGCTAAGCCTGAAGTGGTCTGAAAACATGTGAGCTATGCCACATGATTCTTAGTTATCATTAATCAACCAAGAAATAATTGTGGAAGGAATACTTGAATAAGAGTTTGGTTAAAATAATAGCCTTATATAAATTAAAGAGGAGAATATTGGTATCATAAAAGTAATATATAAAGTGATCTTCCCTAACACTAAAAGGAACTCATTATAAAACTCCCTCTCAATATATAGATATTATTGAAGTCAAGAATGTTTTTTGTATACCCAAAAATCAACGACCTATGAAGATTAGTGAAAGGGCCACATGTCATGATCTAGGGGGAACATGTGTCAAGCATTAGATGAAATTTATAGGGGTTTCACACAAGACCAGACATAACCTTCTTACGCGGAACATCTCATAGGTGCACACCCGATCTGTAAGTGTCAATTGATATGTTGTTTCTATATAATCTCTAGTAAAGTTCTTAGCACATAGGTGCTCTGAGTAGACATGCCCCCCACCTTTAGAGGTACATTGCCCAACATGATTAGTCTCCTAATATCCGCCTCAACATTCATATTTCCCTGAACAACCGTTCTAGAGTACTTGCCGCCTGCGTTTCCTCTGCCCATGCCAAGCTAGTTTCCGCAACCAACTTGCTTACTCTATCTGTTTCTGAAGGCCCGCCCGCCCGCGACTCTAGACCCACTGTAACTTTCAACCCTACTCGGCAACAACTACCAAGATTACTATGAGTTCACAAAACACAACATGCCAATGGAAGAAATTTTGCACAACTCAATATCACGACCTCTTCTATTAACATCATTCAATTAATTAATCACATGCCATCAACCATTTTGAACTTCGCGTCTCTTTTTTCCATCGTGTTTCCATCTACACCTCCCTTTAAAATAACTCCCAGAGTCTTTGGGTGTGTATGCTTTGTTCATCATCTTGACTTTCCTGTAGACAAGCTGGCACCACGTGCTACTAAGTATATATTTGTTGGGCACTCTTGCACACAGAAGGAATATGTGTATTACTCTCCCGCCGATCGAAAAACGGTAACATCCGTTGATGTCACCTTCCTCGAGGATCAACTATTTTACTCCTCCTTCCTAACAACTTACCACATGCTATCCCACATCCCAACATCCCTATCGACAACTCGCCAACACCTGGGCTACCGACACCTCCCCCTCCTCCTCTAAACGTGTACACATCGTTGTCCTCGTTGAGCGACTCAAAGCACGTCTTATGGCTCACGGTTTTACTCAATAATATGACATCAACTATGAAGAAACATTCTCTCTAGTAGCTAAGCTTAATACAATACGAGTAATGCTTTCCTTAATGGTGATGTAATGGAGACTGTCTATATGCAACAACCTCCTGCACATGAGAGCACGAGGGAGTCTCTTGTCCGCCACCTCAGAAAATCTATCTACGGCTTGAAACAACCCACTCATACTTGGGTTGATAAATAAATCAAGTCGTTTGGGATTTTGGATTTACTCGGAGCTCCGCAGACTTCTCTCTATTTACACGTCGTCGCCAAACGGGTACGGTAACCTTCTTGTGTATGTTAATGATATTATCATCACGTGCGATGATTTGAATGATATCGCTATGATCAAGAAGCACTTGACCTTACACTTTTAGATCAAGGATTTGGAGCGCCTCCGAGACTTCTTAGGTTATGCGCTCAGGAGTCTGACTTTGATCCTCTTCTATCAAATCCAGATTACTATTTTCTTCTAGTTGGCAAACTTATCTATCTAACGGTCACACGACCATATATCTCATTCGTTGTTGGGGTGGTTAGCTGGTATATGCCTACTCCTCAGACATCTCACCTTCACGGAGTCGAGCGGATCCTCTGGTGTCTGAAGAATGCTCCAGGCCAAGGGCTTGCATATAAACCCTCTTCTCTCTTGTTGATTTCCTATTCTGATGCAGATTATGCGGGCTCCCTCAATGATCGTGGGTCTACAAGTGGCTATTGCTCTTGCACATGTTTTGGAGGGCACCCAGTCACTTGGCGGAGCAAGAAGCAAAAGGTTGTGCTACACTCATCTGCAGAGTCCTAGTATCGTTCGATGGCCTCTGCCGTCTCTGAACTCACGTGGCTGGAGAGCCTTCTTATTGATTTGGGTGTATCTCTCCCCTCTTTCACAATGCTCTACTGCGATAATCAAGTAGCTCTCCATATCGCCGAGAATCAAGTGTTCCATGAACACACCAAACATATTAAAGTCGATTGTCACTTGGGAAAAGGTTCAACAATGCAAAATTGATTTTCAACATGTTTTCTTTGCCGATCAAATCTCTGATGTCTTCACCAAGACCTTGCCTCGCCCACTTTATTGACATTTTAAGCTTGATGCCTACAATCTGTATGCCGCTCCAATTTGCCGGGGAGTATAGACGATATGTATAAAAGGACAATGCAAAGACCCACCTCTATGACCCATTATGAGATATCTCTCTTGTATAGTTTAGTCCCACATTGTGGTTTGGAATTAAGGTGTCACTCCTCCCACGCATATATATAGATATATATGTACATGTATTTGTATTTTTCCCCAAGTGTAAAGCAATACAATTATTGAGTTGTGTCTTGTGTTACTTTCACAGGTGCTAAAAGAGAAGAAAGAGAAAGAACAATTTAAGAAAACATTTTCTTCTATTTTTTCATTCCCTTCAATGTACAACTATGCCCCTATATATAAGGAGAGAAACCACACACAAACTCTCAATACACATGTGAGACTAATAAAGAAGAAGACAAAATGAGCCTTAACATGAGCCCAATACAATGAACAAGAATAATAGTTATTTTGTGGGCTTTGATTCTTCATTCTTCAACCCCCCCCCCCCCCCCCCCCCCCCATCTCACCTTCACGGAGTCGAGCGGATCCTCTGGTGTCTGAAGAATGCTCCAGGCCAATGGCTTGCATATAAACCCTCTTCTCTCTTGTTGATTTCCTATTCTGATGCAGATTATGCGGGCTCCCTCAATGATCGTCGGTCTACAAGTGGCTATTGCTCTTGCACATGTTTTGGAGGGCACCCAGTCACTTGGTGGAGCAAGAAGCAAAAGGTTGTGCTACACTCATCTGCAGAGTCCGAGTATCGTTCGATGGCCTCTGCCGTCTCTGAACTCACGTGGCTGGAGAGCCTTCTTATTGATTTGGGTGTATCTCTCCCCTCTTTCACAATGCTCTACTGCGATAATCAAGTAGCTCTCCATATCGCCGAGAATCAAGTGTTCCATGAACACACCAAACATATTAAAGTCGATTGTCACTTGGGAAAAGGTTCAACAATGCAAAATTGATTTTCAACATGTTTTCTTTGCCGATCAAATCTCTGATGTCTTCACCAAGACCTTGCCTCGCCCACTTTATTGACATTTTAAGCTTGATGCCTACAATCTGTATGCCGCTCCAATTTGCTGGGGAGTATAGACGATATGTATAAAAGGACAATGCAAAGACCCACCTCTATGACCCATTATGAGATATCTCTCTTGTATAGTTTAGTCCCACATTGTGGTTTGGAATTAAGGTGTCACTCCTCCCACGCATATATATATGTACATGTATTTGTATTTTTCCCCAAGTGTAAAGCAATACAATTATTGAGTTGTGTCTTGTGTTACTTTCACAGGTGCTAAAAGAGAAGAAAGAGAAAGAACAATTTAAGAAAACATTTTCTTCTATTTTTTCATTCACTTCAATGTACAACTATGCCCCTATATATAAGGAGAGAAACCACACACAAACTCTCAATACACATGTGAGAATAATAAAGAAGAAGACAAAATGAGCCTTAACATGAGCCCAATACAATGAACAAGAATAATAGTTATTTTGTGGGCTTTGATTCTTCATTCTTCAACCCCTCCCCCCCCCCCCCCCCCCCCCGGCAAGCTGGAGCGTACAAGTCGTAGGCACCAAGCTTGGAAAAGAATTTGCTATATAGGGGACTATGTAAGGCCTTTGTCATAATGTTTGACACTTGTTCTGCAGCTGGTACATGTTGTAGAATCAACTTTCGAGTTTGAACCTTCTCTCGAACAAAATGACAATCAACTTCGATGTGTTTCGTATGCTCATGAAATACATGATTCTCGGCGATGTGGATAGCGGCTTGATTGTCACAAAACATGACAGCTGGAGATGGAAGTTTGACGCCCAAATCATAAAGAAGACTCTCAAGCCAAGTAAGTTCAGAAACAACAGAAGCCATTGAGCGATACTCAGCCTCGGCAGAGGAGCGTGCAACGACAATTTGCTTTTTGCTTTGCCAAGTGACCAGATGTCCACCAAAATATGTGCATAATCCACTTGTAGAGCGATGATCATCGAGAGAGCCGACATAATCGGCTTTGTAGAATAATAGTTATTTTTTCGGACGAGGAAAAGCTCTGCGAATAAAGGAGGCTCGGCGGATTAGCAGTGAGAACTGCAGATAGGAGCTTCGGATGAGGAAAACTGCGATCAGAAGCGGAGCTGTCAGAGGCTCTGCGGTCAGGAGTTCTGCGGTCAGGAATCTTGCTAGCACTCTGCGGTCAAATCATTTCACTGGATCCATGCCTAGTAGCCTCTCTCAATGTTCAAATCTGAACTCATTGAATCTTGCTAGCACTCAAGATCTGCGGGTCGAAGAAGCTCTGCGGCCAGGAAAACTGCGATCAGAAGCAGAGCTTCAACGGACAGGAATCAGGGCTTCGGCGGACAGGAATAAGGGCTTCGGCGGACAGAACGAGCTTGGCAGAATGCTCGATTAGGAGAGCATCGGATGACGGACATAGAGAGCATGGCAGGATCGGCGGTCACAGGAGACTTACGATGTAGACGATGTGAAAACAGCAAGGAGGCGAACTCAAAGAGCTGGAGGAGGCGGTCTCTGAAGGAGCGAGCTGGCGACTACCTAAGGAACTATTCTTGCGAGCTGAGAAGAGGAGCGGTCTCCGCGAGCCTAAACGAGGATACCGCAAAAGGTGGGCCCCAGCGAAATAGAAGAGGCAGGTTATAAAAGGAACGGTGGAGTGTTGAGTCTTTACGAAATTACGACAGAAGTAGCACACAGAAGAGCTGTGGTCATGGATAGGTGATCACAGAGAGCTGCGGAAGCTGAGAAAGTATAGGACGTACGCAGCGAAGCAAGCGCGTAAATGGAGGGGCCAACCTAAAAAAAATTTAGGATTCGGATAGCTCTGATACCATGCTAAAAGAGAAGAAAGAGAAGAATAATTTAAGAAAACATTTTCTTCTATTTTTCCATTCACTTCAATGTACAACTATGCCCCTATATATAGGGAGAGAAATCACACAAACTCTCAATACACAATGTGGGACTAATAAAGAAGACAAAATGGGCCTTAACATGGGCCCAATACAATGAACAAGCATAATAGTTATTTTGTGGGCTCTGATTATTCATTCTTCAACAAGAGGTATGATAAGTTTTTTCTTTTCTGTTTCAGGATATACAGTAATTTCTGCTTCAAATGTCAAAGGATCTCTAAAGCATTTTGAATATAATCAGTCTTAATTCGCAGATCTGGCACAAATTCACTCATTAAATGCAAGGACAGAAAAATTTATTTGAATCATTACCCGAACCCCTTCATTTTGATTGTGGATCGAATTCAAATAGCTCGGACATGGATCAACCAATTTATCAGAGTAATTTGCTCTTAAATCCGAATGATATGAAGATGGAGTACACAGACATTATTCCTCAAAGCACTGATGTATTGGGTGTTTGGAATTCTCGGAACACTAACATTAGCGCCTTTGTAGCGAATCAGGAAAATCGTGATGAGACTAAGATTGTTCATGGCTGGAACACTGCTCCGAGGATGGAAGATGGGCCTTGCGAGAGAACCAACATAACATCATTGAATCACATGCGTTTAAATCTTAATAATACTCCAGTTGATGAGGCACAGCCATTTCCTCACAGTTTGAATTTAACTTGTGTCAGCCAGAGTGTGGAACAAAATGTGCCATCTGGTCCTCATTCTGATAACGGGGGTGCATCCTTGTGCCCTTTCATACCCAATTTTTTTGAAACTGAGCATGTTCCTTGTTCAAATTCTATTGCTAGTTCCTCTAATAGTTTTGTACGAGTTTCAGAAGATGATGACCGAGCAAGAAATTCAGTTGACAATCGGCTCTTACCTTGTAAGAGGAAGAACATGGAAAGAGTTGGAGAATCCTCCACAAGTCGTAATATTTCTGCTGACTTGAGCGTACCAAACCCATCATCTTTAGAAGAAATTCAGAGTCCAAGTTTCAGCAGTATTCATGGAGGAGTTTTCCCTGAATGGTACACTGCTTCTAGCTTATTTAGAAATCCAGAAACCTCGCGAAGAAACTTGCGCGCGAGGATCAATCTTTCGCTCCAGCGCGATGTCTCCTCGTCTCAGCCACATTTTGTTGTGGGTAGTAACAGGCTCTCTACTGAGCACTCTCCTGGTGAACCATCTTCTGTTCTGAATCAGCCTCATATACTACCTGTTTCTGTTTTGCCTCATCATGCTCACCATTCTCCTTCCAGTTCATCAAGTCCAGCCTTTCTACAGAGGAGAATGAGATTAATTGCTGCTCACGAGGAAACAAGCAATAGAAGCTTGCCGATAGATGACCATCCAAACCGGAATCTATCTAATTCTAGCTTGAGAATGTCAGGAAATAGAGACGGCGGCACTTCCAGTGTTCTTCCATTGCCATTATTCATGAGAGAACCAAGTGAAATGGTACCGTTGCAGTACCACAGAAATTTAGCGGAGATTGTACGCACCTCTTTGTTTTCAGCTGTTGGTTCTGAATCTGGACATCAATGTAGTACTGTACCTTCACGGCGTTCTAGCCATTCTTCTTCCACACAGGAGCCTGGTCACTCTCCTAGAGTCGTTCGCGAAGGTCATTCCCAACCATATCCAAGGACAGCAACTTTGATTGATCGGCAGCATGGTCTTTCATCAACACCATTGTCGGCTAGAAGCCGTGATAGGAGAAGCAGGATGATCTCTGAGGTGCGTTGGAAATATTTTTGTCGATTTTCCGTTTTCTCTAACTTTAATTTCATTTTTATTAGTATTTACTAGGTTGATTACAAAGGAAACTGCATTCTTCTTTCTGGACTTTGATTGTTAAAATCTGAAGTCAAAAAATTATATATTTTTTCCTGTTCTATTTGAATGGATGATTGAATTTTGATGGATGAAAACAATTTTTACAGCAGAGCATTGCTTTTCACAGGGAATTAAAAAAATTAAATAATTAACCCATTTTTTTAGGGAGCATCTTTTTCGAAGCTACCCAGGTTGCTTATCATCTATTTAAAATTATTGATTTTTTTCTTACATATGCACTATTTTGGCTGCAAATTAGCTTGCTTATTATTGATTTTATTATTATTATTATTTGTTATTCTCTATTATGTAGCAGATTCGCAGTGCATTGGATCTTATGCGCAGGGGGGTGAATCTTCGTTTTGAGGTAGCTAAAATCTTTTACCTTCTCATTCATATTTTTATGAATACTCTAGTTGTAGTTTATTTACTACTGCACATATAGTAATAATTGTCTCAATACACACTTTTAAAAGGAAAGCTATTCCATCCAGTAAAATGGACGAAGTATCAATTTCTAAAAAATAGATAGAAATATTGCAAATAGAGACTCTCATAAGTGTAGTCCCCCGCCTTAGAGCTACTTTTCTATATTCCATATTCATTGGTTTCAATATACTCCCTGCGTCAGTTCCTCTTGTCCCAAAATTTGAGCTATTATCATCTGTTTTGTAGCCATAAATCCTCTTTTATCATGGGTTGTACTATGTTGACATTATGTATCATTCCGTTATAGTAAGTTACATTATCATGATCCATTGTGATCTTTATATTTTCAAAACAAATGGAAATAACAACCCTAGTCGCCATCTCCATATCCAATTTACTTGTCAGCTTTACTAGGTACGCCTTGCTACTGAATTCTGGGTCTGGACATCCATACAATAATGTTTCAACACTGGTTCTAGCGCTAATGGGGGTATTTGAGAGCAAATGAGTCTCGGGTAGTGGTAATGTTGTGCTGCTGGAGGTGGGGGATTGGTAATGGGGGCTGCTTGGTAGGGAAAACTGATGATTTTGCAGGACTTCGGTGGAGGTGGGATGCAGGCAGTGGGTTTTAGGACGTTGGAAGAGTAGGAATTGGAGGTTCTGGTTGTTGGAGTGTGGGGTGCAGGTCGACTGAGAGTTTTCGGCTAATGGAGATCTTGTGAGAGATGTTTGGAGAGGAGAGGAGGGCTTACTTGTTGAAGACCAGGCGCAGAGCTGCTGGGAAGTAAAATCCTAGCTGGAACTTGGAGTGCAGGCGATGGGAAACTCGATCCTCTTGTGTATCTTCAAAGGACCCAACGCCGTACGTTCGGAAAGGGCCTTCCCCTACGCCCGTGCGAGAACTAAGTTCCCACGTTTATCTCCAAAGGATCCAGAGACCCCTGGTTGGAAAGGGCCCGCCTTTCTACGACCGTACGGAAAACTCGGTCCTCTCGCGTATCTCCAAAAGATCTAGCGTCCTACGGTCTGACTGCTCCCTTTACGACCGGTCAAGAACCACGTTCCCCACGTGCTCCTCCCAAGGCTGTGGGAACCTCCTTTCGTCCCCCTTCCTTGTGGGCCAGTTGAAACCCTGGCGTAGAATCTTCAGGACCAGGGCCTTGCCCCCCAAGTACTCCCCGCAAACTCCCTCATGGACCTCCCTTAGGGTGTACTTTGTTTCGGTAGCGGGAAGACACTTCAGGTAGGGGCCTGAGAATGAGCTCTTGTAGAGTTCCCTGCCAATGACGTGGCTTTGTTCTCTCATCACTGGAGTTGGTTTCAAGGCAGCTCTTCAATGTTATTTTTCATGTGATAATGAGGAAACAATCAAAATAGTGGGTGATTATGCTGTCATGAAATGGTATAATATATTGAGGTTGATGCCTATTTTGTTTAAGAAAAGGTTCATGATGGATCTCTTATAATCCCATTTGTTGCATCAACTGATCAACTTGGAAATCTTCTTCTAAGCCTGTTGAACCTTATTTACCGTGATCTCCTTGAAAGACTAGTCTTTTGTGATATTTACTCTGCATGCCAAGCTAGAATTATGTGAGCTCCTCGTTTCCATCTGGAGGGGGGTGCTAGATCATTCCTTATAGTCACCTGGTGGTAATATGATATTGTGTGAAGATTATTTCCAGATTGAGAGTGTGTTAGTAATGAATTTGGTGAAGGGGATGACTCTTCCCACAGTTGAACTCAACTTAAAGCTCCACTTGCATCTCTCCCACAACCCACCTTCCTATATGTAGTTCTCGCCAAAATTTTAAATAAATGCATATAGTTCTCATCAGGCACCTATACGAAGACCCAACTCCACGTAAGCTTCTCACCAGGCACAATATTCATATGTATATATCTTGCCAAAATCCAATTCCACTTGCAGTTATCACTAACCTCTTCCATCTACAGCATTTGCAAGGCCCATATCTTCTACCTACACTTCTCTCCAAAGTTATTTCATGCAGTTCTTGCCTAACTGATGAGAAAAATGTTGCAGTCTTATAAGGATATTCTTGATGGGGTTCCCCCAAAATAGTTCGGTCATTTTTGCCGCAACCTCGACCAGCTCGCCGATAAAATTCCAACGGGCCCGTTCTCGAGCAATTCCGAGTCCGTTTGGTCTTCCAAACGGACGTCAGAACGCACGTGCGCGCATACACGCAAATCACACTCCCCCCAATCATGTGGGTGCGGGAAACCACACCCCCTAAGTGGAGGGGCGGCCGCCTTGTATCCGGCCCCCCGCATCCGGCCGCCCCACGGCCAGCGCACGGTATTCCTGTAGCAACCAAAAGCGCCCCGCATCCGGCCGCCCCACGGCCAACGCTCGGTATTCCTGTTGCAACCAAAAACTCAACAAGATCTCACACGGGGATTCCATTTGAACCACTATTCTTGGATCTACTGGTTCTAAATTACACTGGGTATTTGAATCAAATGAACATCCTAGATTTCCTAGTATAGTTGTTATATGTAATATCGACTGTTGGTGCTATAATCAAACCCAAGAGTCCATCCTATTGGTAAGGGCAAATGATAAGGATCACGTCACACAAGGGTCCACATGATGATTGGAGCCGTTCATTTTGTGCAGATCATCGATCCATGATTTTAGTTATTTTTTGTATTTCTTTGATCTCTTCTAGTGTATTTTGGAAGACGTCATGATCAGAATCATAATTGTCTTTTTCGACTTTGAAGTTAACAAATAGGGACAGATGACTCATTTTACAAGGGATGAAAGTTAGAAAGAAGAATTCAACATTTGGTCATCCAGTGCATTCATCATTTTCCATTTGTTCCATATCTACATGTTAAACCTCAATTATGGAAATCATCTTGAACAACTTTCATTCATGTTACTTATCTATATATTTGCCTGTTTGATAGGTGCATTTCTAACCTTTGATGTATGCAAACAAACAACTTGAGTTTTTTCCTATTATCTTATCTTCGCTAAATGTCTCATTTTTTGCTCTTCTAATGTAATCATTCATTAATCTATCTTTTCTACTTTTATCTCTCATCCATCTTAGTATTCTCATTTCCGCTACACTCAACTAAGATACCAACGAATTTTGAAGTCTCCCTGGTAGCCTCTTATCACATATTACCCGAGTCATTTATCAATTTAACGATCCATCCTTAACTCTAGAGATTATATCATGTATGGTACGATCAAATAAATTGCATTGCAATGAAATAATGAAAGATTTTACTTAGGGCTTGCTGCATGAACATATTTGAAACAAAAAAAATTTGTACAAAGTTTTCTAGGTAAAACAACCAGAGTTCACGACCATTCACACGACTGTGTCTCCTGCCAGGTTAAGTTACACAACCATGTAGTACCAACATGCCCAAGCTTTGTTGCATAGCCCGTACAGAGGACTACGTGGTCGTGTCATTGGTCATGTAATGACTAAATACTTAGTAGCATAATGTGGTTACGTAATAGTGTATGAAACATGTTAAAACACACTCAAACTTTCCCTTACCAAACATGTGCAGAACACGGGCACTAACACAATCACATATACGGTCGTGTTGTCCCCTTTCCAGATCTATTTTAAGCTCATCAAAGACTCAGTTTCCAGGCCATATCCCCATGTTCTCTCAACTTTCCCCAGTTGTGTACATTTTGTTGATTCCTGCTCTAGATCCAAGGGATTTTATTAAATTCTTGGCAGATTCAAGGCTTTCCAAGCCTCTCCAAGGTCCTTCTCTTCATCTTCCTCATTTTACTTCAAAGCATTCCATATTTCTTTGATGCTCTATTTTTTACAACCATTTTTTCCACTAGACCTCTTGTATCCCGCTTTATTCTTCAAAATCAAGGTTTTGTACACCTCGATCTCTTGAATCCCTTTCTTTTTCTTCATTTTTTTTTCAGATTTCCATTTTTGTTGAGGATTTTACCTTAAGACCTTCAAGAAAGAAAGAGTGGGGATGAAAAAAATTATTTTTAAGGGAGATGCTAAAAGGTGAGATCCACACCAAGAGAAAGAACTGACTAGAAAGAGGAGGTGAGAGGATGCTCCAGTTCAATACACTTACGATTTATGAACGGTTTGTGCGAGTACAACACAACCGTTTGGAGAATTTAGATAGATTGATTGTGTGGTGTTGGAGGAGATCAACGTCGCAGATGCAATTCATGGCTTAATTGGATGGCGAGGCCTCGAATACGTATTGGATGGCTATTAGCCACGAGGTCATGTATGAAGCAAAAACGGTCGAAGGTGTTCTACACTACTATTTCCCGCAATGAGATATGTGCATTCTTTGTTGAGCCAACATGAGTGGTCAGGTAAAGAGTTCGGGAGCTGTGATTATGATAGACGTTTCTCTTTTCAACACGGTGTAGAGAGAACCCATCCACCTTGGTTAAGCTTCAGCTCACTTCACTTGGCACTAGGCCGAGAATGCAAGGAGAGCCCATCTACATCAGTCCTTACGTTACCCAATTGGTCATGGGGATGGATGTTTGGGACCAGTTGCCACAAATAACATGTGTTGGTCAGATGGTACCCATTGGTCTTCATACTCTGCGGGTTGTGGGGATGATCCGACAATTCCATGGCCCAGATGGCCCTCACTATGTGCTTGTTGGTGCGGAGGATCCTGCAGCTGAAGAGCCCGATGATCGTCTACCTAACCAGTCCACTGGCCAGCTCAACCGGGCATACCTGATTATCAGCAGCCACCCCTGCTGATCCTTCGTTCAATGAGAGGTTAGGCAGGATGGAGGAGAACTTTGGCAGAATTAAGGAGAGGCAGGGCAGAACAGAGGAGATCTTTGACGTGATGGAGGAGAGATTGGATAGGATTTAGGAGTGGGGCAGGACATGACGAAATCATCGACCGACAACAACGACAATGACTCAATCTGGTTCATCGATAGACGATGGCGCCTGCCTTTAATCACCCCAACTATGTCTGTTTTGGATTTCGATGAGTCCAGCTAGCTTCCAAATCATTCCATCGACTGTGCCTGCTTTCAATCTTGCCAATTCCAGTGATCTTCCAGATTCTTTCTACCATGCATGTTAGTAGCCCCTTTGTTGTTCCCCCTTATGCCATAACGTGGTTTTTATGACTAAACATGCAAACCCTATCTTCTATTGTACTCCTTTAGCAAATTCAATCATCGTACCATTTTTATGTGTGCGACCTTTCGTCTTCAATCACATTTGTTGTGCTTCTACTTGTAATTGAATCTGCTCATTACTAATGTTGAAATACATTAATACTAATTCTGTTGTGTTGCATGTTGACTACAACAATACGGTCCATCCTAATACTAAAATTGCCAATATTATCTCGACCTCTTCCAATTTTCATTATTGATGTAAACCAAAGCTAGGGTTTTGAAAGATGATGTTTTTTATGCGACCAATTTAAAATTTTGAATGTAGGCCGAGAGTGCCCAAAGTCGAATTCTCACGCGTAACAACTCTCTTGATGATGAATATCACTAAAGTCGTCAATCGTAATTTGAAAACGCCCCTTTGGGTGTCTTATGAGTCGAGCCAAAACGAAATCCGAGCAACCACAAGCAAAATCACGTTTAATAACTTATAGATAAACGGTAATAAGAGCAGTTTGAACGTAAAGGCAAGCTAATTATTTAAGAGGATGCATAAATTTTAGCTAATAATTTCGAGCACGAGGACCTCAAGCTTACGGCAGTGAGAAGTGGTCCTCGTGGGTCCTTCGCACATAAGAAGATGAACGCGTTATCAGCGAGTAAGTAGCAGCGGCGGCGGCGGCTTCCGATCAAAAAGGAACAGGTCGAGGGGGACTATTATCCGACTTCTCCCTTCCTTCTTCACGTTGCACCCCTTAAATAGAGGGTAAGGGCATCTTTCCTAAATCTCTCATTTATTTCTTTTTCCCTTGCAGATCAATTTCCTTCCAAATAAATCTTCACGTAAATACTTTTGAATCAATTTCCTTCCAAAATGCGTGTCTTCCACTTATTTGCTTTTACGATGGATAGTCTTGAATTTGATTTTGCCCAAATTTGATTTATGCATCCTTTAAATAATTTGATCTTACTGTTTTCGTCCTTGCTACTAAAATTACCTGACCCTTTTATTTAGGGTCTCATCAGGTGGTCAAATCGACGAGCCAAAAAAATAAAAATGGGTGCACAAAAATAATACATGACATGAAATAAATAAATCCATAATAAAAGAAACTATATCGCGTCTTTCGGTGCGACGAAAGATGCATCAATTATGAACGAAGTGTATGACCTTGTCTTTAGCTGGCATACGCCATATGCATCATCTTACCCGTCTTCCAATTCATCTATGGATATTCGCGAGTATGAAGACCGGTATAGTGACGATTGCCAGATATTTGCATTCTCAACTCCATGGATCCCTCAGTTTAGCAGATGTGTAAAAATTGTATTAGTACGAAGGAGCTTTAGGATGCCCTCCATATGATGTTTTTTACGGGTAAACAATCTTACTCACCTTAGTGTATTGTTCCATAAGATGAATGAACTAAAATAAGTCAATCGACCTATCACAGTACTTTGCAGACTAACTTCCTGCAGATGAAATTCTTGATCTATGAGAAATTCCTTCCACCAAAGAGGAGCATCAATGTTACGATTTAGAAGGAAGAACGAGACAAGATTGCATTAATCAAGAACACGGATACAATCCGGAGTGAACTCCGGCCAAGATCAAGGAGGCTGGGTCCTCCTATGATCCCTCTCTCAAATGAGAGCCCAAAACATAAATGATCAAAAGGTGTCATTTACTCCCAAACCACCTCCTTATATACGGGGGGGGGGGGGGGGGGGGGGGGGGGGGGGGCTCACATGCCAAAAACCTAGAATAATAAGAAATACAATAATAATACGCGCGTCCGCGTAACAATCCATCCCGCCAGAAAATCGACCTTGACCCCAAGGTCGAAGTACCGTCCGCCATCTAGTAGTAATGTGCCTGCTGGTGGGCCGCCGCAGAGGTGCTCGGATCTCCGTCTGGTGGTACATCCTTGAGCAGAAGGGTGTCCAAGACAGCCGCACCGATCTCGTCCAAATCATCCCCGATGAGGGCCCGGAACTCTTTGGCAGGACAATTATGATTATGCGAGTAGGGTTGCTTGCAACGGTAGCACAGACCCTTGCTCCGCAAGTCATTGTACTCTTGGTTGGAAAGACGGAGGGTGGGGATATGACGGTTGTTGCGTGGGCCCATAATGGTTGGTCGAGGGGGAGGAGGTGGCAATGGTGGAGGTTTAGACGGGGGAGGAAAATATGGTTGGTAGGGAGGGTTGAACGGAGGCGATGAGAAGGGAGGGTCCCCGGACGTTGCCATGAATTCGGCTTCCACCAGTGGGGAGAGGTTCATGGCTTGGTGGACAGTTGACGGTTGCAGGGTGCGGAGACGGGCTCGGATGTGGGGTTGTAAGCCGTGCATGAAATAGGCCAAGTAATGGTCGGGTGGGAGACCAGGAACATGGGTGACCAACTCGATGAACGCATCGACGTACGAATCAATGGTGCCGGTCTGACGGAGTCCGCAAAGGCGTTCGATCATGGAACCGGGGTAGCGGTGATCAAACCGCTGAATGAGGGCCTCTGTGAGGGCTGTCCAGGTGAGGCCGGGAGAGGATTGGCGGAGCCAGCGGACCCAGTGGAGGGCGGAGCCCTCCATGCCGATCAAGGACGTGCTGACCTTCTGTGGCTCCGAGGTCTGCTGTATCTCGAAGAACTGTTCGGCCTGAGCAATCCATCCCATAGGATCGGTGCCGTTGAAAGAGGGGACATCCAAGGAACGAGGGCCCGGTGAGCACACCCCGGACAGGGGGGTTGTTGCATGGAAGAGTTCCGGGGGCGACGAGGAGGGGCGGCGGATCCGCCACCGACGTTGCGGAGGTGGTAGGGCGGCCGGACAGAAGGGAGTCGAGCTTAGCATCCATGCGTAACATGAGGGCCTGCAGCGACGCGATGGAACTGTCGTGGTCATCCAAGCGACGAAGAATGGCGGGATCGGTGGTTGGGTGAGACGGCGTGGGATCTGGGTTGCCCATTAGACGGCTGGAACGGCGTGGCATGCACGCAAGAAACCCAAAAAGGGGGGGGGGGGGCTGTCTCGGCAGCAGGGCTGTGCGGCGACTGGTTGCTGTGCGGAGCTGGAACGGGAAATGGAGGTCAGGATCGGTTGCTGTGCGGGCTCTGGATCGGCGAGGTCGGCGCAGATCGGCGAGGGCTCTGGATCGGCGAGGTCGGCGCGGGCTCTGGATCGGCGAGGTCGGCGCTGGACGGAATCGTCAGCAGGTATGTTGTAGCGGTAGAGGACGCGTGATCAGAAACGGCGAGGTCTTGGCGGACGCGAGATGTGGAGCGCGGAATAGCCGCGTTACGGGATCGGGATCAGGATCAGGGAAGAGGCGCCGGATCGGGTTCGGGCGGCGGAAACCGCGGCCGGAAGACGGCAGGTCGGACCACTTGTTACGATTTAGAAGGAAGAACGAGACAAGATTGCATTAATCAAGAACACGGATACAATCCGGAGTGAACTCCGGCCAAGATCAAGGAGGTTGGGTCCTCCTATGATCCCTCTCTCAAATGAGAGCCCAAAACCTAAATGATCAAAAGATGTCATCTACTCCCAAACCACCTCCTTATATAGGGAGGGGGGGGGGCTCACATGCCAAAAACCTAGAATAATAAGAAATACAATAATAATACGCGCGTTCGCGTAACAATAAAGCACAAAGGGAACTTCTTGTCCTGCCTTGGTTGCTGAATGACCTTGATCCAAACTTCCATTACAAAGACAAATGCTTGCTAGTCCATCTACCTTATAGACAAATACTGTGTACCATCTGTACAACCCTCATTCTCCGAGGTAGGACCCACTCAAGGCCACGTAGGCAGAGGTCAAAGTCAAAGAGGCAAGACAAATCAGCCAGCAGGAGCGAAAGAAGGTTGGCGAGTATTGGCTAAATACTCGCCAGAAGGGCGACTATGGGTAAAGATACGTGCCGAGTATCCCGTATGTCGCCCCAAAGTGTCCGGCAACCACAGAAGACCTGAGCGAGCAGCAGCAGATACTCGCCAGATGGGCGACTATGGTCGAAGATGCTCGCCGAGTATCCCATATGTCGCCAGGTCAGGGCTGGGCTATAAAAACCCCCCCCTACCCCTTGGTTGCCTATAAATAGGACCCCAGGGGTACTTGGATTGGCACCTGCGCTTGAGCTTCTGGAACCCCATTTCCGAATTCTTGAGCCCGCCACCCCTGCTTGCTAGCCAAGCCGGTGCCTTCCTCGTACCTTGCTCGGCCATTCTTTGGTCTTGGAGGGGAAGTCTCTTCGGAGCTTCTGGGTACGTGGTGGGACCTCCCTGCCGCAGCACCTGGGGTCCTGTTTGTTGCTCTTCTAGCTTCTTCGTCGTTGCCAGCCAAGCCATCTCGTCGGGCTGCTGGGCGAGTAGCCTCCGGCTGCATCGGTCCGAATCTTGAGGTCAGGATTTTCCTGGCGTCAACACTTTGGTGCGGTGAGCGTGGACCGTAGTCGTTGGAAGAAAGTTCGGCAAGAAGGCGAGATGGTCGTAGGTGGCGACCATGAGGAGGAGGTCGGCAACTCGACGGGAGCTAGCAGGTTCGTGACGCTGGAGGTTTTCGAAGCCTTCGCGCAGCGCATGGAGGGAGCCATGCGAGCAGCGCTTCAGCCGCGCGCCGAGGTCACTGCGACCTCGCCGCATCGCCCAGTTCCGTCCGAGGGAGGGAGTCCCCCTCGGCGAGCAGGAAAGGAGCACATGGAAGATGAAACCGAGCGACCAAGGAGGTCGCAATTCTACCAGCCAACCTCGCAAGGTATTCGCTTCCGCGAGCCGTGCGAGCAGGGGAGATACCAGGATCCTCGCCCATATGGCGAGTATGGAGGTGATACTCGCCAGGTTGAGGATCGTCGCCGGGCAGGAGGGAGGAGCCCCTTCTGCGAGGAGATTCTCGCCGCGCCAGTGCCAGAGGGGTTCAGGGACCCTGCCTTGAACTACTATTCAGGGAAGGAGGACCCCGTCAGGCACATCCAATGGTTCGAGGATATAGTCTCTATCCGAACCATGTCAGACGCCTTCAAGTGCAGGTTGTTTGCCATTACCTTCCGCGCAAAGGCCTGGGACTGGTTCCATCAGTTGCCCGCAGGCTCAATCTACTGCTTCGAAGACCTGTGTCGTGGGCTGACGACCCGGTTCGACACGGCACGGAAGCTAAAGAAGGAGGCCACGGCCCTGTTCTACCTCGTGCAAGGGCCGGATGAGGCCTTGGGCCCTTACATCGAGCGTTTCCAGGAGGAGGTTCTGCAAATCCAGGAGGTAGATAGCAACATCCTGTTGCTGGCCCTGACATTCGGCATCAGTCAAGGCCTCTTCAAGTTGGAACTCAGTGAGAATCCTCCCTACTCCTACGACAACCTCATTCAGAGGGCCAATAAATTTGTCCGGGGAGAAGCCTCCAATCCTGACTTCTTGGCAAGGTTGGCACGGGTGACCAGAGGCGACCGTGGAGAGAGGGATGGGATCCCTGAGAAAAGGAAGAGAGAGGAGCCCCGAAGGGAGGGAAGGAAGTGGCCAGAGCGACAAGAGGAGAAAAAGGAGGAGCTCAGGAGGAAGGAAACCGGGAGGATCGTGGAGAGAAGGCCCGTCGAGTCCCCTGAGCGTCAGGAGGAGGGAAGACGCTACCAGGTCCCCGTCAACCGGCCACCTTGGAGGCCGGCTGGACGGCACCAGCGTCAAGACCAAAGAGGGAGATCCCCAGAAAGAAGGCCCTTTCGCCAACCAGAGAGGCGTCAGGAGAGGAGGAGAGATGAAGCAATGGCGGTAGCCGGGCGAGGCCGCCGTCAAGGAAGGAAGAAGCCGAAGCCTAGGAGGCGTCAAGCAGAAGAGGTTCCTCTCTACTGCGACTTCCACCAGGTGGGGGGACATGCCATGGCTGCCTGCCCAGACTTTTGGGAAGCCCGGAGGAGGTTGGCAGCAGGAGAGGCTGGAGGAGAGCAGAGGAGGATAGAGGCCCCTGCCGAACCACAGGCAGGGCAGGCCGCAGTCATTCGTAGGAGGAACGAGGATCGGGTCGACCAGGGAGGCCGGGGAGACCTGGGCCAGGGAGGCCGAGTTGGAGTAATCCATGGGGGAGCAGGGCTGGAGGCTTCCCGCAAGGGGAGCCTTCATCAGATCTACCGCAGGAGTGTCGCCTCGACCTCGCAAGCACCACCCCCGATGGAGGAGATTACTTTTTCCGAGGAGGACATGCTAGGGAACGAGAATCCCTTCCATGATGCCCTCGTGATTCAGGCCGCAATGGAGGACTTCACCGTTGATCGAATTCTGATCGACAACGGTAGCTCTGTAAACGTCATCTTTAAGGGGACGTTTGACGGACTGGGAGTCGAAGCTGCCAGAGTTCGAGCATCTGATGGTCCCCTCTTCGGCTTCTCCGGAGAGAAGAAGGAAGTGGAAGGAGGAGCAGATCTCCTGGTAACCCTCGGTGGCACCTCCATCAACTGTCGATTCATCATCGTCGACGCCCCGAGCTGCTACAGAGCCATCTTTGGGAGGCCGATTCTCAACACCTTCAAGGCCGTCCCATCCTCCTACCATCAGTGCTTGAAGTACTGTAAAGGAGACGTCCAGGTGAGGATCAGGAGCGATCCAAGAGCCGCCAGGGAATGCTATCTTACCGCCGTCAGTACCATCAGCTGGATGGCTGACGCGGAGGAGTTCGGGAGAGTGTTGGAGAGCCCGGCCAGGCTGGAGGTGGCAGAGGAAGTGGAAGAAATCGAGGTACTCTCCGCAGCAGGAGTGCCTGGGTTGCTGAAAATTGGCGGGTCGCTGAAGACCGAGGAGAAGATCGAGATGGCGGCGTGTCTGCAAAAGAACGTCGACATCTTCGCTTGGAGTGCCGCCGAGATGCCAGGAGTCGACCCTAAGGTTGCGTGTCATCGCCTCAACCTGGATCCCT
This sequence comes from Dactylorhiza incarnata, assembly GCA_033032865.1. Lineage (NCBI taxonomy): Eukaryota > Viridiplantae > Streptophyta > Magnoliopsida > Asparagales > Orchidaceae > Dactylorhiza > Dactylorhiza incarnata. Next base: position 15,756,188 of record JAWHQI010000007.1, read on the forward strand.
CTGTCCAGCCCGTCCGCCAAAAGAAGAGAAGAACCGCCACCATCCTCGCCAAGCCAATTAGGGAGGAGGTTAAAAAACTGCTAGATGCAGGTTTTGTGTCGGAGATCCAGTACCCAGGCTGGGTCTCTAATGTTGTAATGGTGACAAAGGCGGGGGGAGGCTGGAGAATGTGTGTGGATTTTTCCTTAATGAATAAAAGCTGCCCGAAGGATTGTTATCCCTTGCCTCGAATCGACGCGCTGGTTGATTCAGCCGTCGGTTTTTTCTGTGATGAGTTTCCTTGATGCGTTTTCAGGGTATCACCAGATCCGGATGCATCCCCCTGATTGCCGCAATGTCTCCTTCATCACCGACGACGGCTGCTACAGCTACAGGATGATGCCCTTCGGTTTGAAGAATGCGGGAGCCACCTACCAGCGGATGATGGACCACATCTTCAAGGGGCAAAAGGGGAGGAACCTGGAAGTGTACGTGGACGACCTCTTGATCAAAAGCAAGAACGTCCAGGAACACATAGCCGATCTGGTGGAGACCTTTGAAACATTGAGGAGGTTCAAGATGAGGCTCAATCCGACGAAGTGCGTCTTCGGAACAGGAAAGGGAAAGTTCCTGGGACATCTCCTAACCCCGATGGGAGTAGAGCCTAACCCCGACAAGGTTAAGGCGATCCTAGAAATGCCGTCCCCGAAGACGATGAAGGAAGTCCAAAGGTTGACGGGAAGGCTGGCGGGACTTAGCCGCTTCCTCTCAAAAGCCGGAGAGAAGTGCTCTCCGTTCTTCAAGACGCTCCGCAAAACAGAAAGCTTCGAATGGACCGAGGGATGCGAGATAGCATTCGGAAGGTTGAAGGAGCAGTTGACTCAGACACCCCTCCTTCAGAGCCCGAAGGAAGGCGAAGACCTGCTCATCTACCTGGGAGTGGGAGCAGAGGCAGTTAGCTCCATCTTGGTCCGAGAAGAGGGAAGGAAGCAGCTACCCATCTACTATGTCAGCCGGGTGCTGAAGAAGGCGGAACTAAAGTATCCAATCCTGGAGAAGCTTGCCTTCGCCTTGGTGGTGTCGGCGCGGAAGCTCCGGCCTTATTTTCAGGCTCACTCCATCCGAGTGATAACTGATCACCCTCTCCGCAATATCCTGGAGGGAGTGGAGCATTCGGGGAGGTTGGCGAAATGGTCGGTAGAACTCAGCGAGTTCGACATTTCCTTCTCCCCCCGAGTGGCGATCAAGGCTCAGGCAGTAGCAGACTTCCTGGCTGACTTCTCGGTGGAAGCGGAACCCGGAGAAGAGGTGCTCAACCCAATCCCTTGGAAGATGTTTGTTGATGGAGCTTCGGGCAAAAGTTCTGTGGGGGTGGGCATCGTGCTCGTCAGCCCACAGGGAACAAGGATCGAGCAAGCCGTCGAGATCCTCTTCCCCGTCACAAACAACCAGGCAGAGTACGAGGCCATAGTGGCAGGCTTGCGCCTTGCCAAGGAGCTGGGGATCCGTGATGTCCGGGCTTTCACGGACTCAATGGTGGTCGCGTCGCAAATCCGAGGAGAGTTCGAGGTGCGTGACACCACCCTGCAGAGGTACTTGGTAAAAGTGAAAGGACTGATTGGAGGCTTCCAGTCCTTCTTCGTCGAGCATGTGCCAAGAGAGGAGAACTCGGCAGCAGATCGCCTCGCCAAGTATGGGCCGAGGGCCGGAGGAACTATCACCGAATTATTCCACCCGTCCATTGAGGAGGGAGAGATGATGGAGATCGAGCAACGCCCCTCGTGGATGGATTCCTTTGTGGCATTCCTGGCCAGCGGTCAGCTCCCAGCAGACGAAAGGGATCAAAGAAGGTTTCGGTACAAGGCGGCATACTACCTCCTGCAAGATGGAGAGCTGTACCGTAAAACCATCTCGGGTCCCCTGGCCAGATGCGTTTCTGAAGACGAAGTACCCCGAGTATTGGAAGAGATCCACTCGGGAGAGTGTGGAAGTCATTCTGGGACTCGCACTTTGGAGCAGAGGGTCTTGAGGCATGGTTACTTCTGGCCTACTATCCGAAAGGATGCTGAGGTCTTCTCAAAAAAGTGCCAAAAGTGCCAGCTCTTCGCCCCCCTTCAGTTGCAGCCAGCCCAGCAGCTCCGATCGATCATCTCCCCATGGCCGTTCGCCATCTGGGGGATGGACCTGATCGGCCCTTTCCCTCAAGCAAGCGGTCAGAGAAAGTTCGTTCTCGTCATGATCGACTACTTCTCCAAATGGATCGAGGCCAAAGCTTTGGCCAAGACCACCTCTCAAGTCGTGAAGAACTTCATCTGGGGAGAGATCGTCTGCAGATTCGGGATCCCTCTCGCCATCATCACCGACAACGGCCCCCAGTTTGCCAGCTTGGAGCTAGAAGATTTTTGCAGGCAGCTAGGAACTGATCTTCGATTCGCCTCCGTACACCACCCAAGGAGCAATGGCCAGGTAGAGGCCGCCAACAAGCTGATCATCAACCTACTGAAGAAGAAGGTGGAGAACCTAAGAGGTAACTGGGCAGACCAGCTCCCCTCGGTCCTGTGGGCTTTGAGGACCACTCCTAGCTCAGCCACAGGGGAAACGCCGTTCAAACTCTCTCACGGGTCGGAAGCTCTCATCCCAGTAGAGTTCGAAGTCAGAAGCCCAAGGGTGGTAGCCGCGGAAGACGGAACCGAAGAATGGCGACTAGAGAACGAAGAGGTTCAGAAGCTATCTCTCGACTACATCGAGGAACTCCGAGATTTAGCTTCAGTCAGGCAAGAGGAAATCAAGCGCCGAATGGCGAAACATTTTGACAAAAATGTCCGCCTCAAGAACTTCCAAGCAGGTGACCTAGTCCTGAAGAAGGTGGACGCAGCAGGAAGGTCCGCCGCCGTCGGGAAGCTCAATCCGAATTGGGAAGGACCTTTCATCATCCGGGAGGCGCTCCTGACAGGAGGGTACCATTTGCAAAACCAGGAAGGCGAACTGCTTGGGAGCACCTGGAACGGCGATGACCTAAAAAGGTTTTATCCCTAAGGGGAGATGTATATATCCCATCCTTGTAAATTCATTCCTTTTGAATAAAATTTACGTCGCCCTGAAACATGGGACGAGGAAGCTTCCTTCGCATCAATAAAACCTCAAAATAAGGAAGTCAGGTGAAGTCAATCTCCACGCCAGGTTGGGAAACAGGCCTCCGACTTAACCCTCGTAAAAACTCAGAACGGATGATGGGACAGTGCCTCGGGTGTGCGATCCCTTAAGACCAAGCCTCTGCAATGACGGCCGAGATCAGCTCCCCCCTTGCATGTTGGCCGCGGTTCCCACCGACTGCATTTCTCGTCCGACTGTAGAGATTACCGGGAAGAAGTCTGGACGCCGACCTTCCGATTCGGCGAAGAGATGATCGATTTCACTAACTCAGGGGACCCTTGAAAAAAGGCGTCATGTACCCTCGAAAGCTGAAAAGCTCGCAGCAAAGCATTTCATTTTCTAAAATTACTGTGTTAGATCATATGAGTTATTGTGCCTAAAGTGTGCTTAACTCCCTGCTAAACTCCCTGAGCAACAGGAAGCAGGTCCGATCCACATTCAGCATCCAAGTAGGATGGAGGCCTCGGGATGGTGTGTCCCCTTGGATCTCCCCGACTGCCACTCCCTGCTTGACGTCGTCCTACATCAACAATCACCATCGCGAGTTGGAACACGATATTCCGGCTTAACCCTCGTAAAAACTCAGAACGGATGATGGGACAGTGCCTCGGGTGTGCGATCCCTTAAGACCAAGCCTCTGCAATGACGACCGAGATCAGCTCCTCCCTTGCATGTTGGTCGCGGTTCCCACCGACTGCATTTCTCGTCCGACTGAAGAGATTGCCAGGGGAAAGCCTGGAAGCCGACGTTCCAACGATGAAAAGGACAGGACCGATTTGAACAACTAAAAGAAAGGAGATCTTCCGGCATCCAAGTAGGATGAAGGCCTCGGGAAGATGTGTCCCTCCAGGCCTCCCCAACTGCCGTTCCCTATCTCTTTTCCCTAAAAAATTCATTATTGTTAACTCTTCACCAGGTACCAGGCAAGATCTTGAGAGCACGTGTCCCTCTAAACCCTCTGAGTAGCCTCCACAGTTCAACTCCCTCGAGGGAAGCATTGCAGAAGGCGAGCATGCATGTGCGAGTACCTAGGCGAGTATACATGTGCGAGCATGGAGGAGCGAGTATACATGTGCGAGCATGGAGGAGCGAGCATATAAGTACGAGTATGGAGGTACACACAACCTCGCCGTAATCCTAAGAGCCTAGCGAGCACTCAATCTCGCTTCGAGCCTAGGAGCCTAAGCGACATTCAGAAAAAGAAGCAAGCACCAAGGAGACAGGCGAGCAAAAACTTTGTCCTTTTCATATATAAATATTTGATGAATATTACAAAAGAATCTTCAAAGTGTTTACAAAAGGTCGTCGGGCGAGCAAAAAGGAGCCCAGGCGACTAGGCGTCATCCTCGCCACTAATATCCACATCTGGCTCGTCGTCATCATCTTCGTCATCCTCGTCATCAACATCATCATCCTCGGCACCACTGGAAGGCGGCGACGATGCTCGCAAGGGGGAGGTGGACTCCTGGGCGAGCAACGCCGGGATAAGGTCTCCCACCGTCAATCCCATAGCCTCCGGCTTCAAGAGATCATCTGCCTTCAGCTGATTTAGGATGACCTCTCCTGTTGCTCGCGCGATCTCCCGGCGAATATGGGGCATGTCGTCGCCATGCATCCTGACCTGCTTGACGAACCGATGAGGGCCCGACCCCGCCGGCTGTTGCTCGGCAGGCCGAGTTTCTAGCTCGGCGATGCGGATTTGGGCGGCCTCCAAGGCCGAGCGAGTATCCTCCAGCTCCTTCTCGGCCTGGGACAGTCTCTTCGCCGATTCCAGCTCGGCAGCCTATAGAAGACAAAAAGAAAGAAGGTAAGCTTGACATCGTATAAAGAGGCGAGTATTCCAGAAAGCACGAAAAGTCGCAAAGACGAAGTACCTCGAACCCCTTGATCCTCTCCGCCATGGCGATCATTTTCGGCCCCTGCACCCTGATCGCCTCCTCGTACATCAGCAGCCGCTTCGCTGTTGAATGTGCGAGCTCGGCAGTTCGCAAGATTGAGCGCGAGGTTTGATGAGCAAGATGCTCGGCAGAGGCCTCCTGCAGCATCTCGGCGTCAGTACGATTATAGATCGCATGGAGCACATCGAAGGCCTCCCCCTTGTCCTCCCAGTCCTCGGACCAAACGGGGAGGTTCGAGCTCAGAGTCACCTCGTGAGCGCGATCAGACCAGGTCACCAATGGGCGACCAAAGTCGTCCTCGCCACGGGTGCCCTCGTTGAAAAAGGGATGGTTGCTCGGCTCGCCAGCCTCCGAGGGATCCGCCTTCTTGCCCAGATCCCTGTGGGCGACCTCCTTCTTCTGTCTCTTGGGCTCAGAGGCCTTAGCCTTGCCCGTTCGCTTCTTCGAGGTCCCGGCCCCACCACCGGCGACATCCAGATCGTCGCCTCCTGGCGACAAGTCGATTGGGGAGGAGCCCCCAACCTCGCGCGCCGAGGTTCTCGCACCCCCTTGGGCGACAGCGGTCGCCTTCGCCGCGAGAGGAAGAGCATCACGCGGAAGAGCCTGCACGCCTGTAAGAAGATCGAAGATTAGTCGCCAGAACGAAGCCCTAGGGCGAGTATGTCTGATGCTCGCGCGAAAGATACCTTCCCCTGGGCGAACTTCCGTGAGCTCGTCTACTCGCCTCCTCCAAAGTATCACGTCGAAGCGACGATTCCTGAAGCAGGCGAGCAGCTTCATCTGGTCCTCGGTGAGCCAGGGAACCGTGAAGACGTTCTCTGAAGGTTGAATGGGCGAGCTGGAGATGCCCGCGAAGTCGCCCTCAATGGCGACTATCCGCTCGGCCCAGCGATGGTTCTTATTGGAAGTCCCCGCCAGTGTACAGACGTGACTGCACAAGAAGATGACGCCCTCGCCGGTCGCCATGATGGTGAATATTCGCCTAAAGACCGAAAGGTCGAAGACGATGTTCTGCTCCCGAAGGTAGCACAGGAACCCCATGATCATCGCCACTCCGTTGGGATTAATCTGGGCGGGCACTATCCCATAGAACACGAGTATCTTCCGAAACTCGGGCCATATGGGAAGTCGCAGGCCGACCTCGAAGTGTTGGATTGGGAAGATCATCGCCATCTGCGAGGAGGTGTTTAGTCGCTCAGACGGGCGAGGAAGCCTGGCGACATATCCTGGAGTCGCGAACTTGGAGTTGAACTCGTCCAAGTCTTTCTGGTTCATGATCGGCTTCTTGAACGAGCTCTCATCGAAGTTCTTCGCATGGTTGGCTCGCCTGATGGCCGCCTCGTCGATCATCTTGGGAAGAAAGGGAAGGGAGCGAGTATCGTAGAAGGGCGAGGATTGGAAACCAGGAAGATGCTCGCTCAAGGAAGCTAGAGATCGCTAAAAGCGTATTTAAGACTCACCCACCCCCCCCTATTTATACTAGTCGGTTAGTCTGGCTTGTCGAACACGACGCCGCGAGCACGACTAGGGGTGGCGAGTATCTAAGAAAAGTCGCCCAAAGTTCAGAGCGCGCCAACCGCCGACCTTCATCTAGCGAATACCTACATCACTGAAACATGAAGAAGCTCGCCAAAACATAGGCGACATTCAAACAGATACTCGGCTAAAGGAGATAGAAGAAAAAGCAAAACAAAAGAGGATCAATTAAAACAAAGACAAGATTGAAGGGCGAGTATTCGATTACTCGGCAAATCAACACTGCTTCAAATAAATCGTTCAAAAGATTCAAATAATGCTCGCGAGGAGCTACAAAGCTACATGGGAGATAAAGATGAAGAAGAGCAGCATCTAGGGTTGCGCCTGGATGTTCGCCTGGGGATCCTGGATCTGAGGTTGTCGCCCGACCCATCCCAAGCCGCGAGCTCGCCTGAAGTGCTCAGAGGCCACAGACATCGCGTCCTCGCCTTGTCGCAGCTGGTCTTCGATCCTCGCCAGCCTCCCCACCGAGCCCATGCTCGCGCGCATCCCGACTAGCTCGTCATGATGCAGCTGTTGCCGATGCTCGATCCTCGCCACCCTGCGCTCCAAGTCGCTGACAGACTGGAGGCGAGCTTCAGCACCTGACAGGCGAGTATCAAACTCCTCCAGCCGGGATACTCGCACCTCCAAGTCAGTTAGGCGGCGATGAGGGTCACTAGCCGCCAAGCGCTCAACCCGCGACTCCACCTCAGTCAAACGGCGATGAGGTTCGCAAATCGATAGCCGCTCTATCCGGGATTCCAAGTCCAAGATAGCGCGAGTAGCCTTTTCCTGGTACTCGCGGGGAGGGAGCCCAACGGCATCGATCAGAGCTCCCATCGGAGTATGCGCGCGACCTGCGAAAGAAGGCAAAAAGGCCCAGAACTTCAGCAGAATTCAGAAAACAGTGGCGACTATCCGAAGGCAGCGATCAAATACCTGGCCGAGGACTACGCGATCGTCGGCGAGGAGGGCTGCGAGATCGTCGGCGAGGAGAAGACCTTCCTCGGTGTGGGGAGGGAGAATGATAGACGCCATCTCGGCGAGTGGAGTGGTTGCCGGAATGATCCCGGTTGGAGGGCAGGTCCCCTCGACCGCGACCATCTCCTGGTCGCCCTCCACCCCTTGGAGCGAAGAAGGCCGAAGACCCTCCAGTCCCGCCCCTACGCGAGGACTCCCCTTGGTGGGAAGAGGGAGCAGTTGTGGTAGAAGGACGTTGATCGCCTGGAGGATTCACTGACGGCGGTACTCCAGGAGGAGGAGGCGGCAGCACGATCACAGGCCGCTGTGTGTTGCTCGCCGGCTCTGGTCGCGAGTTAGGTGGAGGAGGAGGCGGAGGAGGAGCGATGTTCGCCAGAGGAGCCCCATGCTCGCTCATCGGCCTCTTCTCCACAGAGGAGCTGTGGAGAATCCTTACCGCTCGACCACTCCGAGAGCCACCCTCAGGCGAGATCATCGGGGACGATCGCAGCGGTATTGCAGCCAAAGGCTCCTCCCGAGCCTCACTATTCGGCGGATCTACAGATAGTAACAAAGACGTCAGAATGTCGCCGGAAGACAGCATAGATCGAAAAAGGGCGAGCAAGGAGCTCACCTCGGGCAGGGGGAGGGCCCGGTTGGGTGTGAGTTTGGATTTCAGCCCTACTAGCCTCCGGGGCGACCTCTGCCGAGAGAGGAGCAGGGGGAGGAGCAGGCGAGAGCCCTTCGAGACCCAAATCCTCCAGCAGCTGCTGACGCTGCTCACTCAGCGGATCGGCGACGTTCTCCTTAGTCGCCTCCTTTTTTTTCTCTCTCTTCTTCTTCTTCGCCGCCCTTTTCCTCTTCTTGTTCGCGAGGCAGGCGTCTACCTCGGCGTCCAGACGAGGAGGAGGAAGGGGCACGCCGATCAGATTCGCAAGGTCGGCCTGGGCCTTTTTTGCAGCCTCAGCAAAAGCTAGCGACATTGTGAGCGAGTACAGAAAGGTAGTTCCATCAGAGACCCCCCCCCTCCTTTATATAGAGTCCAGGCGTCGGACAGTCAAGATCCGAGTGTCCTCATATACTCGCCAAGGCAGAAGCTCGTCGAATAACGGTTGGATGTTTCTTTCCGAGCAACTACGTTACTCGCAAAGAGCGGGGATTGTGTACAACCCTCATTCTCCGAGGTAGGACCCACTCAAGGCCACGTAGGCAGAGGTCAAAGTCAAAGAGGCAAGACAAATCAGCCAGCAGGAGCGAAAGAAGGTTGGCGAGTATTGGCTAAATACTCGCCAGAAGGGCGACTATGGGTAAAGATACGTGCCGAGTATCCCGTATGTCGCCCCAAAGTGTCCGGCAACCACAGAAGACCTGAGCGAGCAGCAGCAGATACTCGCCAGATGGGCGACTATGGTCGAAGATGCTCGCCGAGTATCCCATATGTCGCCAGGTCAGGGCTGGGCTATAAAAACCCCCCCTACCCCTTGGTTGCCTATAAATAGGACCCCAGGGGTACTTGGATTGGCACCTGCGCTTGAGCTTCTGGAACCCCATTTCCGAATTCTTGAGCCCGCCACCCCTGCTTGCTAGCCAAGCCGGTGCCTTCCTCGTACCTTGCTCGGCCATTCTTTGGTCTTGGAGGGGAAGTCTCTTCGGAGCTTCTGGGTACGTGGTGGGACCTCCCTGCCGCAGCACCTGGGGTCCTGTTTGTTGCTCTTCTAGCTTCTTCGTCGTTGCCAGCCAAGCCATCTCGTCGGGCTGCTGGGCGAGTAGCCTCCGGCTGCATCGGTCCGAATCTTGAGGTCAGGATTTTCCTGGCGTCAACACCATCGTCTGACCAAGATAGGGTTAGTCACCACAAATAGATCAGTATCTCTCGATATCAGAAATCATTATATCCCTTACTTCCTTTGTCATCTCTAACTAAGGTGAAATGAGGAATATTATTAATAATGAAAATCAAAGTTGCTAACATAAAGATGAAATCTCTTTCTCTTATATGCTATATTGAATTAAAGATACACTTACGCAACTCATCTCTCGAATTATGGAGCGCAGTAAAAAGATGAAAACTTCGACAGAAAGTTTCAAGATTAAGATCTAAAACTCAATAAAGATAGTTCTTCAAAAACTCATAAAGAAATAAACATAAATCACACCATAACAAAACATTGTACTCACATCATACAAGACTCAAGGGATTTAGTTCATGATTACGGAAGCACAACACAAAACAAGAATGATCTTGCAAGACATGATGCTAGAAATCCAGATCTCTTCTTCTTCAATGGTGCCTTCTTCCTCAAAAGAGCCGCCCAAATCCTAGATCTCCAATTCCTCTTGTGCGAAAATGTCCAAAGATGCCTTTCTCTCTCCTTTTTTCACATATATAGCCGTGCGCCCCATTAGGAATCTCAGATTGGCCGAATAAATGTATTTATTCCCTTGTGTAACCGCCAATTTGAGTGATTTATGGATTTTAAAAATTCAGATTTTGAAACAATGTTGGAACATATTTAAAAATGTTGCAACATATTTTTTCTGGCTGCTTCTAATGTAGGGTAGGCTACGGGGTGCACAAAATCTAGACCTCTAGATGAAAATATGAACATGACAAAATGATCCTAGGGCTACATGCAATGAAGCCGTCAGATACGGCGACAAATAATTTTGAGCAATGTAAAATTTTCAACACCACACAATTAATTAAAGGAAATTAAAACAAGCATTTAATTCGGCGTTTATGTAACAGCTTTCCTCCGCTCGGAGGGCAGCTAAGCGCGCGACGAATAGATCCATCTGCAAATTATAAGAGCACCGCAACAAAGTTCCACAAGTACGAATCCAAGTAAAGCACGAAAATAATCCAATAATAATGTAGATTAAAATATTCCAATACATAAGAGGCTCACCAAAGTAGCGGGCTGACCGGGGCAATGAAGGCTTTGGATCCGGATGCATAGATCGGCGATCGAAGGTGGAACCAGAGGCGTGATGATAATGACGGTGTCTGTCCTTGGCGGAAAATGGGGAGATCGGGCCGAAAATGGATAGATCCGGGCACTAGGCAGTGGATCCGAGTAAGGTGTGAGTAGATCCGATGTTTGAGAGCGGATCCGGGCTATGACGGTGGAAATAACGGATCGGGGTTGGAAACTCTAGATCGGGATTGATCTATGGTTTGTAGGCTATTTAGAAGTGGATAGCGGCGGCTTGGGGTGGCGGATCCGGAGGAGGTGGTGGCAATGGGATTGGTAGAGGGTTGGCGGATGAACAGTGCTGCGGGTGAACAGTGCTCAGATGAACAGTGTTGCGGTGAATAATACTCGGATGAACAGTGTTCCCGCGGATTGTGGGGCTGCGGATGAGGGTTTCGGAGGGGAAAGAAGGAGGCAATGAATGGGTAGTGCCTTGGGGAGGAGTTTGGGCGCCTAGGAGTCGTCACCTAGGGTTCCACGACGTCGGCACCGCGGGGTGATTGCTGGAATCCGGGAATAGTTGTTTCTCCAAATTCTGCAATGCCTCCATCAGCCCACTGCTCTCTTATTTATAATAAAAACAATGCTAGGGCATCCCAATCAACGATTATGATTGGCCGGGGGAAAATCCACTTAAATACAACAATAATAAACCAAAGTATATAAAGTAATATATGATCTCGACTCGCGACGCGGATCCGGACACAACCGCAGAGTCGGATCGGCGATCCGGTCAAGCTCTCCTGCGCGAATATACGAACGTGGGTCCCGCCTTGCGGCGGATCCCTCCTGGTGCATAACTTATGGTTCCCCATCAACTCCCCCCGACTGAAAAGCCTTCATCTCCGATGAATGGAGACGATCGTACTGAAGTCGAAGTCTATGGGCGAGTCGATCGAGCTCTGCTGGTAATATCCAAGCGTCGTCTGTATCTGGACAACCCTGCCAATGTACCAAGTTGCGACATCGTGGTACATCAGTGGTGGGAATGAACTGGTGGGATCTGACCTCTGTGATGCTCTCATCTCTCAACTCTCGAGTGGTAGAACCCGGTGCGATCGGGGGTGCCGTCGGTGAAACCAGAGAGGACGAATCCCCAGGTGGGTGGGTGTCAGCAGTGGGTGGGCTGTAGTGGCGATCAGACGTGGGTGGAGTATGAGAGTGGTAGGGCAACGAAAGTGGGGATGGGAACGACTGGGAATCCCCACTGCTCGGGTCCGCATACTCGCGTGGCTCGTAGTACGACGTCAGATCCTCAACATTAAATACTGGATGGATTCCCTACTCGTCGTGATATCGAGCTGGTAGGCGTTTGTCCCGATATGACTTATAATAGAGTAGGGGCCCATTCGCCTGGCGCTTAATTTTTTGGCAGGCCCCGAAGGGAGCCTCTCATGGCGGATTCACACCATTTCCTTCTCGCCTTCCTTAAACACTTGTTCTTTCCTTCGTATATCTGCATGGGTTTTATAATTTTCATTGCTCGTTACTATTCGTCAGCGAACCAACTCATGCAAATGCTGTGCAAACGACTCAGCAGACTCACTGGGACGTGACTCAGTCGGGACAGGAATAAGATCAATAGGCTTTCGAGGGTCGTAACCTGACACTATATGAAACAGACTCAAACCTGTAGACTTATTGATTGAACTGTTATATGCAAACTCAGCAACAGGGAGCACCGAGTCCCAACTAGATGCATGCTCACCAACTAGACACCTCGGTAAATTTCCTAGGCTCGTATTCATTATCTCGGTCTGACCGTCCGTCTGAGGGCGTTATGCAGATGAAAACTTTAAGGTAGTCCCGGTCTTTCGCTAAAAGGTCTTCCAGAAATAGCTAACGAACCTCACATCTCTATCGGACACAATGGACTTCGACAGACCGTGTAATCTAAAGACGCTAGTAATAAATAAGGCCGCGACATGGGGCGCATCTGCAGTTTTACTGCATGCAATGTAATGGGCCATCTTAGAGAACCGATCAACCACCACGAATATAGAATCATGTTTCTTCTGGGTACGAGGAAGTCCAAGTACGAAATCCATGCTAATGTCCTCCCAGGGCCGATGGGGGATGGGAAGAGGGGTGTATAAGCCGGTGTTCTGCTTCGTTCCCTTGGCCGTTTGGCAAATACGACAATGTCGTACGACACGAACTACATCCTTCTTCAGGCTCGGCCAATAGAAACGATCCTTTACGATAGCGACCGACTTGTCCCGCCCAAAGTGACCGGCGACAACTCCTGCGTGTAATTCTCATACTAAATAGCCGCGATACGAAGTGCTGGGTACACACAAGCGGGAACCCCTGAATAAATACCCGTCAATAAGCTGACAACCCTCAATAATATCAGGCGGATCCCTCGACAGCGCGACATATAAATCCGCGAAATCACGACACGTGGGGTAGTCTGTGATCAATCTCTCAAACTCATCCACCTGGGCCCTCAACGTGTGTAGGAATGAGACTCGACGACTGAGTTCGTCAGCGGGTTTGTGCTCAACACCAGCGCGGTGCTTGAGAACGTAGTGAAAATCCTGTAAGTACTCAACCCACTTCGCATGTCGATGGCTCAGCTTCCTCTGGGAGTCGAGGTAACGTAGGGCCTGGTGGTCAGAATAGAGAACGAACTCCCGTGGTAGGAGGTAGTGTCTCCAATATCGTAATCACTGGACGATAGCATAAAATTCTCGATCGTAGTTCGAGTATATTTGCTTAGCTTCGTTCAGTTTCTCACTAAAGTAAGAGACTGGGTGTCCCTCTTGACTCAACACACCCCCAATACCAACACCTGATGCGTCACAGGCGACCTCGAAAGCTCTACTGAAATCGGGCAGTCTCAGGACGGGAGCGGACGTCAGCTTGTCCTTAATCTCTTCAAAGGCACGAGTGGCCGCGACGGTCCACTGAAAATCTCCCTTGCGCAGGCAGCTAGTAAACGGGGCCATAATCGAACTACATCTCCTATAAAAGGTCGCAAGTCCATGGAAACTGCGGGCCTCGTGAATGTTCGATGGCGTGGGCCATTCACGGATGGACTGGACCTTCTCAGGGTCAACGGACACGCCTGCGGAAGAGATAATGAACCTGAGAAAATGGACTGATTCGGACAAGAAAGATCATTTTTTCATATTTATGAATAACTTCTCCTTTCAGAGGATGTCAAACAAAAGTCGCAAGTGCTCGAGGTGGTCCGACTCAGTGTGACTATAAATCAGAATGTCGTCAAAGTATATGACTAGGAATTTGCCCATGTAGGGCCGCAAAATCTGAGTCATGACTCGCATGAATGTGCTTGGGGCGTTTGAAAGCCCAAATGGCATGACCAACCACTAATACAGACCATCTTTGGTCTTGAATGTCGTCTTCCACTCGTCTCTCTCTCGAACTCTGATCTGGTGGTAACCGCTATGGAGTTCGATCTTCAAAAAGATCTGGGCTCCGGACATCTTATCTAAAAGATCATCCAATCGAGGGATCGGGAAATGATACTTCACTGTAATCTTATTGATAGCTCGGCTATCGATGCATATGCGTCTGCTGCCGTCCTTCTTGGGAGTAAGAAGGGTGGGAACCGCGCACAGACTCAAACTCTCCCGAATGAATTGCTTCCGGAGAAGCTCATCTACCTGTCTCTTGAGCTCGGCATGCTCAACGAGGTTCATACGATAGTGCGACAAATTTGGGAGCGAGGCCCCTGGGACTAAGTCAATAGCGTGTTGGATGTCCCGTAGAGGGGGCAACTCATCAGGGAGCTCCTCGGGCATAATATCCGCAAACTCATCTAACAGTGGCCTAACGACTGGATGATGCTCTGGTGTAGGGCAATCAGGTGCCACGGTGGCTGCCACTACATACATAATGTCAGCATCAATGCTGTCTCTCACAAACTCACTGCGCCTCAGGATGTGTACGGGTCTCGAGGCACTCGTGCTAACTGATAACTCAACCCGACCCTTGGGTCTCTCCCTGGGTTGGGTTGGCGATAACGTAATCTTCCGTCCCTTATCATAAAAGACACATGTGTTCGAGCGGCCGAAACACGTGACGTCGCGATAAAAAAGCCAAGGGCGGCCTAACAGAACGTGGGCGACGTCCATGGGTATGACGTCGCACCAGACCCGATCCTCAAAGGAAGCGATGCTGATCGGCACAAGACAGCGCTGGGTAACCTGGATCGCCGTCTTGTCTATCCAAATAACACGATAGGGGTGTGGGTGAGGCTCAGCCTTCACCTGCATACGGTCTAGACCCTTTCGGGCCACGTTATTCACACAACTCCCACTATCGATGGCTAGCTTGTAGGGCCCGCCTGCACTCGGGAAATATGTATAGAAAATGGTGGTGCGGCGCCAGTCCTCATCGACACGTGGGGTATGTAGAAGGCGCCTGACCACTCCCAATTCTAACGAACACTCAGCGTCGCTCTCCCAACCCTCCTCAACGGCGGTCGTAATCTCCTCAGTCACCTCCTCATCTCCATCTAAACCCTGCTCCTCATCCTCAAACAATAAATTCCACGTGGGGCATTGCGCCGCCACGTGTCCTCTGCCTGAACATCTATAACACTGGATACCCCAAGAGCGCTGGCCATCAGTGGCAACGTCCTTGCCCTTAGTGTTTGTTGGAACACGTGTAGGTGCAGCCGAGGTGGTCTGGGTCGGAGCGGGTTTCCTGAAAGTTGAGGAATCAATCCGAGATGGAAACTGCCTCGTAGTAGATGATCGAAGGTACTGCTCGTACTCGAGGGCGAGCTGGAATATCTGATCGACGGTCTCTAAACGGTGGGGAATCAATTCTCTCTGAATCTCAGCGCGTAGGCCCGCTTTGAAACGAGATGCAGTGGCAATGGGCTCCTCCGAGACGTCACTCCTAACGACTAACTCGTCAAAGCGAGCCATGTACTCTGCGATAGTGAGTGTCCCTTGTCGTAAGTTCTGCAACTGCTCAAATAATTGGTCTCGGTAGGACGCGGGGAGGTACTTCTCGCTCAGTCTCTGTTTCATCTCCTCCCATCTGGTGATGGGGTAGTAACCATCTAGCTCCAAAGCTCTCTCAACGCTAATCCAGAATACCTTAGCCTGTTCGATCAGCTTTATTTTTGTGAAGCGAACACAACGCTCGCCACTCATATCATACCACTCGAAATAGTTGTCTATGTCTAGAAGTCAATCGCTGAAGGCTTTCAGATCCAAACGACCATCGAACGTAGGGGCGTCGAGTCGAATACGACGAGTGATGTCCAAGTGGTGGTCACCTCTCCGTGGGTCGAGATAGTCCTCGGGATAATCGTCATGGGCGTAGCCGTATCGAGCGGGTGGGGGTCCATGCTCTCGCCGAACCGGGGGATATTACTCATCTCGGTGACGATCCCGTCGATCGTGTGGGGGCACATGATCTCTGGGGTCCTGCTGAGGCTGACGTGGCATACAGTACTCATCACGCTGAAATGGAGGCCTATCTCGTGCCGGAGCTTGTCTACACTCAACTGTCGGGTCAGGGTCTCGCCTTGCCGGTGGAGCTGGGGCTCGCTGAGGAATCTCACGATGGAGGCGATCTACTGGTGGGTGGCCATCTCTCGGACGCTGGTTAGGTCGTAGAGGAACACCGGTGTCGTCCTCAAGCGAATCGTCATGCTGTGCTGGGGTGTCCCTGGCATTCTCTAAATGGTCTAGGCGAAGATTCACCTCGGCAAGATCATGACGCACATCGTCGAACTGGGCACCTAAGGTGTCAAAACGATCTAGGATAAGACGCTGGAACTCAGCGAAAGCGGTGCCCGAATTCGAGCTTGTCGTGCGGTCGTCGGTGACTTGAGGATCTACCATGCTTCTTCTAAAAATCCTACCACTACGGAGCATGCAAAAGGCCCAATCTGGGCTCTGAAAACCAACTAATGTAAGGTAGGCTACGGGGTGCACAAAATCTAGACCTCTAGATGAAAATACGAACGTGACAATGATCCTAGGGCTACATGCAATGAAGCCGTCAGATACGGCGACAAATAATTTTGAGCAATGTAAAATTTTCAACACCATGCAATTAATTAAAGGAAATTAAAACAAGCATTTAATTCGGCGTTTATGTAACGGCTTTCCTCCGCTCGGAGGGCCAAAGCTAAGCGCGCGGCGAATAGATCCCACTTGCAAATTATAAGAGCACCGCAACAAAGTTCCACAAGTACGAATCCAAGTAAAGCACGAAAATAATCCAATAATAATGTAGATTCAAATATTCCAATATATAAGAGGCTCACCAAAGTAGCGGGCTGACCGGGGCAATGAAGACTTTGGATCCGGATGCGTAGATCGGCGATCGAAGGTGGAACCGGAGGTGTGACGATAATGGCGGTGGCTGTCCTTGGCGGAAAATGGGGAGATCGGGCCGGAAATGGATAGATCCGGCCACTAGGAAGTAGATCCGAGTAAGGTGTGAGTAGATCCGATGTTTGAGAGCGGATCCGGGCTACAAAAAGATGTATGACGGTGGAAATAACGGATCGGGGTTCGAAACTCTAGATCGGGATTGATTTAGGGTTTGCATGCTATTTAGAAGTGGATCCAAGGAGGGGAGGGAGGCGGCGGCTTGGGGTGGTGTATCCGGAGGAGGTGGTGGCTATGGGATTGGTAGAGGGCTGGCGGATGAACAGTGATGTGGGTGAACAATGCTCGGATGAACAGTTCTCGGGTGAACAGTGTTCCCGCAGATTGTGGGGGCTGCGGATGAGGGTTTCAGAGGGGGAAGAATGAGGCAATGGATGGGTAGTACCTTGGGGAGGAGTTTGGGCGCCTAGGAGTCGTCACCCAGGGTTCCACGACATCGACACCGCGGGGTGATCGTTGGAATCCGGGAATAGTTGTTTCTCCAAATTTTGCAATGCCTCCATCAGCCCACTACTCTCTTATTTATAATAAAAACAAAGCTAGGGCATCCCAATCAATGACTATGATTGGCCGGGGAAAATCCACTTAAATACAACAATAATAAACCAAAGTATATAAAATAATATATGATCTCGACTCGGGAGTTGGATCCAGACACAACCGCGGAGTCGGATCGGCGATTCGGTCAAGCTCTCCTGCGCAAATATACGAACGTGGGTCCCGTCTTGCGCCGGATCCCTCCTGGTGCATAACTTGATGGTTCCCCATCAGCTTCTCTGCGCCCAACAACAATAATTATGTTGCAACATAGTCACAATATTTTTCTTGCACTTCTCTTACGTCTTCTCTTCGACCTCTTTAAGTTGGTTTCTTCGAAATTTCTACAATAAAAACATACGAAAATAGCGATAATATCCAAACTTGACCAGAATAATAAATTTTTCATATTTAATACATTTAAATCCATATTCATTAAACATATTATACAAATTGGTCAAAATTATGGATCAAGATAACTTCTTTGTGAGAAATTATCACACCCCCACACTTAGCCATTTGCTAATCCTTAGCAAAGATAAATCATATCAATAGATTAAATGAAGAGGTATCTGTCAAAATATGAATTCGAGTCTACATATTCTCGCAAACAAACAATCAAAGTTTACTCAAGAAATTCACATTAACAACTGAAAAATTCACATCAAATTTCAAATATGTTTAGATCCATTAGTTTGATAAAAGATAAATCTCAAATAAGATTTCCTAGTGTTGTGTGTTATTCCTTAAAATTATTTATTCTCATACAACTTATCTAATTAAACTTCTTTATTAAAAGGAAAGAGTAAAAAGACACTGAAACTTTGATTTATCTTCCACAAGAGTTTGATGGGTCAATTGATAGAAAATCATAAGGACTTGCGTTGGGATTGGCTTTGGCTTGGTTAAATATTCATGGTTAAGTTTTGATAGTAGAATGAAATTTCCCTAGTTAATAATCTTAATAACTTTCCATATGATGGGATTTAATTCTCAAACAACACATTTTTTTATGCTTCATAGTTGAGATCATTCCAAGTATGTGTAGACATACTTACCACATATCACTATGATATTTATATTTTTTATGGTCATAGTTGAGATCATTCCAAGTATGTGTATATATACTTGGGTCACATATCACTATGACATAAATATATATATATTCTTTTTTTTAATTAAACACTCATAAATGGAAAGTTTACTAAGATACAACTACTAAGAATATAGGGAAATTAAGCATTGAGAAACGAGTATCAAAATCAGAAGGTAAAAGCTCAAAGGATAATGAATGATCGAGAGCAAAGGTAGGCTTTATGATGTGAAATGATTCAGACAAGGCCTTAACTCCCAACTCTTAACGTTTTGGCTTACATCATCGTCTCATTTCTTACTCACCTTTTCACTATTAATTTTGGAAGTCAATAAAATTATTTTGTAGGGAACAAACTCTTTTAAAGAATATAGTGCATAAAAAGAAATACTTAAAAAAGCTTTAACATATCTTACCAATTTCAAAATTCATAATCTGAACTTTTAGGATTAACTAGCCTCTCAATCAATTCAAATTGAATAACTTGAATAACTTAGTTATTATAGATATCAAAGAGATGGTTTTTCAAATTAATAATCAATAGATTACCCATCAACCAATCGGTGGAGGTTATCCCACCACCCCCACACTTATTTCTTTGTTAGTCCCTAGCAAAGATATTTCTTGAAAAATGAGTACAGTAAATCACATTTGAATAAGAAAGATTTAATCATTCAAAATAAATACTCTCCTGAAGTTAACAATCTGAAGCTTCTTCACTTCTCTTCTCTTTACGTACTTTGTTATAAAAGTTAATTCTTTGATCTAATGTTCTGCATCATCTCCAGTTAATTGAGTAACCTGCATCCCATGCTAATGGAATTTCCCTAGTTAAGACCAGGAGGCATCTTAATTTTAGGGTTCATCATTGGTACCTTTACAGTCATCGTGGTTGCTTGCAATTCATCTAGGGTTAGGGCATTACATGTCCGCCACCTATAGATTCATCCTGCACTAGGAGCATGATAGTTTCCATTCATTGGATATGAATGTTTTTAAGCCAAGGAGATTGATGGAGATCGATCGCGCGTCGTTTGTGAACTCTTTCATTATTGACATTTTTTTATCGTTAGGCCGACGATTGGAGTCCGCGAGTATGTCCGGCTTAGTTTTTTCTTTTTTGTATGTATTTTCTTTTATTTTTCTGAGCGTTATTTTATGAGTTAGCTTGAGCGCTCCTACGAGCCTAGCAATCGAACATAATCAACAACTATGAATAATTTTTCCACAAGTAAACAAGAGAAGGAATGCGACAATGTGAAAGTTAACGACAAATAGGTTCTAAGATAATTAAGGCAAATAAACTCTGAATTTGAGGACCAAATAAATAAGCATAATATTACTCTAACATGAGGTGAGCGGGAGACTCGACGAGAGGTTTACTTGCAGCAACGAGTGCAGCGACGAGATCAATCCAAACAAGGGAAACAGGGGGGGGGGGGCGAATGTCAGGCGACAGAAACAGAGAGGATCCGATGGGGAGAGGGTTGTTTCCGTCGGAGAGTGGCAAGGGTGGGTTGTCAGAGCCCACGGGGGGCGGCAACGGCGGTTCCGGGCTCTGGAAAATGGTGAGAGGAATGTAGGACGTCGACTGTGATCTTGAATGCTGAATCCGTCACTGGAACGAACGAGACCGTCAGAGAACGAGATTGGGTCGCCGACGATTGTAGCAGTGACGGACGGCGGTGTTGGGCTCTGTTGAGGAGGACGTCGTCGATCGGATGAGGAAATGGCGGATCGGGGCTGGGTTGGGGCTGACTATCGAAAGGAACGAAGACAAAAGTCTCGTTCCTTTCAAATCTGCCAAGCTGGCCCATCGGGAAGGAGGATGCTGACTTTATTAAACTAGGCATGGATTATTAAAGGAAAAAGGAACTTTAATTGGTAGTGATAAATAGGGGACAACTTTTGGAAAATTAGATTTAAGATCCTCTTTAATATTTTGGCTTTTCTCAAGATATTAGAAAATGAATCCCCTTTTTAAAATAAGAAAAAGACCTGATTTCCAAAAGTCTATGTATAGATTAATTCTTAAAGTAGACTTTTTTAATTTATATTTAATCTCAATGAAAATATGCTTAATTTAAATGTATCGTTTTGAGTGCTTGCCTTAATTAACGTATCACCTAATTTGACGGATCTTTTTATTCAAGGACTTATTGGACGATCACTCCAATAAGTCGTACAACGAGCGCGAGTGATGTGCACGAAATAAAACAAACAAGTACATGCACGATAAATAAATGTGCGCGAAGACATGCGCTACAGAAAATGTGGGAAATAACAATAACAAAATTATGTGCAAAGATGCGACGCAGGTTGCATCGATTCTCCCGGGGTTGAAAGACCTCGACCCCGTCGAGAGTGTAATGTAGCCCGCGACAAGTAAATCCTACCGTCGATCTGGACTTGCTCTGCTACTGCTATGCTCTGGGTTGTGATGGGTAGTGAGGCAAAGGAAGGATCCAACACTGCAACTCATAAACTGTAGGCAGACTCCCTTTCCTGAAAAGTACTGGATACTAATCTCCTTCGGAAAAATATAATTCCCGGTGATAAAATCTGTTAGAAAAGCCCATGTAAAGGCCCATATTGGAGCCCCTTTTTTTCTTGTTTCTCTCTCTTCTCTTTAGTCCCACATCATGTATAAGGACTTCCTCTCTCTTTCTCCCTCCTATATATATGTATTCATACATTGTATTTTAGATATAGAAAAGAATATACAAGCTTTGGCTCTTTCCTACATGGTATCAGAGCTTCGATCCGAAAATCGCGGTCTCCCATTTCTGTGACCGCCTACCCCTCCTGCTGACAGCTCTGCAGTCTCCCATTTCTGTGACCGTTTCCCCCCCCCCCCCCCCCCCCCCCCTCCTGCCGACAGCTCCGCTTCCTGGCCTCCTCTTTGGCCCTCTTATAGCCTTCTCATCGCTGGCACGTGGGCCCCCCCTCTCTCGATCTCTCTTTGATCGAAGCGGTCTCCCGTGCTCCTCGCAGCGACCTCCACACAGCGGTCTCCCCAGCTTCTCCTCGCAGCGGTCTCCTGATATTCTCGCAGCATTCTCAAGCTTCCCTACGGTCTCCAACGGCCGATCTTCCGATCTCCTGTTGCGGTCTCCTCCTGCGGAATCCTGGTCGCAGCTCGTTGGATCACTGCCGAGCTCCTCCTGTAATCTCCAAATCGGCCTCTTGCCGAGCTCCCAATCGGTCTCCTGCCGAGCTCCTAATCGGTCTCCTGCTGAGCTCCTAATCGGTCTCTTGCCGAGCTCCCAATCGGTCTCCTGCCGAGCTCCCAATCGTTCTCCTGCCGAGCTCCTCCTGCGATCTCCATCTCGGTCTCCGGCCCAACGGTCTCCTTTTTCGCCGGATCACTGCCTAGCTCGC
This sequence comes from Dactylorhiza incarnata, assembly GCA_033032865.1. Classification (NCBI taxonomy): domain Eukaryota; kingdom Viridiplantae; phylum Streptophyta; class Magnoliopsida; order Asparagales; family Orchidaceae; genus Dactylorhiza; species Dactylorhiza incarnata. The sequence continues at coordinate 15,778,068 of JAWHQI010000007.1, forward strand.
CTTCATTGGACTACCGAGCTCTCTCTACCGAGCTTCTTGAGGTCGTACGACCTCCTTCCTGCGGCCTGCTCTCCAGCTATCTCCTGCAGCGATCTCCTCCCTGCCGCTGCCTGCAGCGATCTCCTCCTTCCCTAGGCGATCTCCAACGATCTCCCTCAGCAGCAGCCTCCTCCCTACCGCCGCCTCCAGCAGACTTCTCTCTGTTCACTCGACATCGAACTACAGGCACGGTTCTTCTGTTGGTATATATCGATGACATCCTAATCACAGGAAATGATTCTAAAGGAATACAAGCGGGAAAACAACATCTTAGTTCCGTTTTTCAAACAAAAGATCTTGGGAACCTTCGATACTTCCTTGGCCTGGAGATCGCAAGACGTCCTGATGGACTTGTCATCTCTCAACGAAAGTACTGTCTCGACCTTCTTCAAGATGCTGGTTACTCTGGATGCAAGCCGATTAACACCCCAATGGATGTCAATCACAAGCTGTGTGCACATGCTTCTGATGAAGATCTTCCTCTTCCAAATCCAGAATACTATCGACGACTCGTTGGAAAGCTTATTTACTTAACAGTCACGAGACCAGACATATCTTTTGCTATTGGGGTGGTCAACCGATTTATGCATTCTCCTCGGATATCTCATCTACAGGCTGTCGAGCGCATCCTAAGATATCTGAAAACAGCGCCTGGTCAAGGGCTGGTATACAAAACCTCGTCCTCTACTCCAGCATTGATTGCGTATTCTGATGCAGATTATGCTGGATCCCTGGATGATCGACGGTCTACTAGTGAATTTTGTACCTACTTTGGAGGTCACCTTGTTACCCGGCGTAGTAAGAAACAAGCTGTGGTTGCTCGATCTTCAGCTGAGGCAGAATACCGTTCGATGGCATCAGTTGTTTCTGAACTCACATGGCTTGAAAGTCTCCTTGTTGATCTAGGAGTAAAACTTTCCTCACTAGCTATCCTACTATGTGCCAGTCAAGCTACTATACACATAGCTAAGAACCCGGTCTTCCACGAAAGAACGAATCACATTGAAGTGGACTGTCACTTCATCCGGGAGAAAGTTCAAATGAAGAAGATAGAATTAAAGCACGTTCCGGGTACTGACCAAGTTGCTGATATTCTCACCAAGGCCCTATCAAGTACCTTATTCTATCAATTCCTGTCCAAGTTGGGTGCCTGCGACTTGTACGCTCCAGCTTGCGGGGGAGTGTTAGAAAAGCCCATGTAAAGGCCCATATTGGAGCCCATTTTTTCTTGTTTCTCTCTCTTCTCTTTAGTCCCACATCATGTATAAGGACTTCCTCTCTCTTTCTCCCTCCTATATATATGTATTCATACATTGTATTTTAGATATAGAAAAGAATATACAAGCTTTGGCTCTTTCCTACAAAATCAACCATGAAATTATCGTTTTTTCGAAGATGCTCGCAAACTGTTAGTCATAACTTCATGCATAATATTTAAATGATCAGTAAAAATCAGAGCACCAAAGAGACGGGTATCACAAAGTGGGAGAGAGTGGGGATCAAAGAAGCAAGGTAGGGAGTAAGTAGGTTCGGCTTGTGGAATCATTAAATCACGTTGTATCATACGTTCTCCTGTCAGACACATACAAGCGTTTACAACTATCTCAAACATATCACCCAATAAAATTTGACTAACGCTACAAAATTTAAAATTGATCACAAATTTATTATTAAAATTTTCCAGAGAACCTTTAAAGCGTGTATCCTTATTGGAGTGAAAATTTTTGGAGTTCTTACTATCCTTAAAACACAAGTTCTCTTAAATGTATCGATAATTTGAAAACAAATTTCTTCGGACACATTTATATTTATAAGATAATGTAGTGACATAAAATGACGTACTCCAAATATAAAATCAATATATGGTGATGATTCTACTATCAAGGGTAAGTGAACGTCAAACATAATATCTACGGGCTCAGGGGTGGGTGATGACAATAGACTAGTAGATTCAGGAAATGCAGCGTCCGCAACAGTGTCATCAATAAGTTCTTCTTGGAGCAGAGGTTCAGGAAGATAATCAACAACTAAAGGTTGTGATTTAGTGTAGGCGAGTGGGTTCAACATTTCTATTGAGGCGATAGAACGAGGAGGGAGAAACTCTTCTTCCTGGAACTGGGGCTCAGGAGGAAACTCCTCTACTGACGGGAGGGTTATAGTGGAGATAAGTGGGGCCAATGTGCTCGCATGGGTAATATGACTAGGGTAATCTATGATCATACTAGTGGGGGCAATGATGAGATTAGAAAGAGGTCTATAAGTAGACCTAAGTTCAGACTCCACTCTATGGGCCGTACTAGAAAGTTCATCTAAATCACGGTAAGTGTGCAACTCTAGTTGATCCCTAATGGAGTAGTGTAACCCGTGCAGATAACGAGATACGACCATCTCATCTCCCTCCTGAATGTGTAGCCTAGACCGAAGGAATATAAATTCACTAGTGTACTCATCAACCGACAAACCTCTTTGTTGTAGATTTTGAAATCCATGATATAAAGTTTGGAGGTACTCAGGAGAGACAACGCTTGCGCAACTCCGTTTTAAACTCAACCCAAGTAGTTATTGGAGACAACCATAACTTATCTCTCATGCGTTCAAGTTGTTTCCACCAATCTAGTGCAGGTCCCCTGAGTCTATGGGTCATATACTCGACTTGCTTACTCAAAGGTATTTGACTCCCACTCAAAAAATACTCCATACTATGACACCAATCTAAACATTCATCAGGTTCTAGGCGTCTGTAAAAATTGCTCGGGTGCGGGTGCTCAAAATGCTTAAGCTTCTCTCCTTGACATAAGTGTTTTATATTGGTAAGAGACGCTATCATTTATGATAAATTTTTAATTTGAGCATTTAAATCTCCTATGTTGCTCTCTAAATCCACGTGATTTTCCATTATATGTATATGTATATATATTTAAAAATTAACTTAATTTTTTTTAAAGAGACAAAATTTAAAGTTGATATACCTTGATTTTTTTAAGTTTTTGATTCAAAATTAATTTATTTTTAAATGATTAATTATTTAAAATTATTGAATATTTTAACGAGAGAGATTACATATTTTATTTTTGAAACTAGATAGAGCATGATCATAATTTTTTTTGTGCCGAAAAGAACACAATAAATTTGATTTTCAAATAAAAATCTTAAAAAAAATACTTTAAAAGTCCAATAATAATATATATTTTTAAAACTCAATAGAATAACCGGACTTTAAAACTTTAAAAACAAAATGATAATTATTTTTTTTTTCAAAATGTGGATCGCTCGATTTACGATAGGAGTAAATCAAAATTTTCCTCTAATACCAAACTGATGTAAACCGGAATTCTCGAGTCAATTTTAAATCAAATAAATTTGGTTTCTCTTTTAAATATGTAGCGCAAGCGTGATGTTCTCGAGCGAGCGAAAAGCGGCAATCGATCTCAATTTCGCAAACGCTCCTACGAGCTTAGCAATCGAACATAATCAACAACTATGAGTAATTTTTCCACAAGTAAACAAGAGAAGGAATGCGACAATGTGAAAGTTAACGACAAATAGGTTCTAAGATAATTAAGGCAAGTAAACTCTGAATTTTAGGACCAAATAAATAAGCATAATATTACTCTAACATGAGGTGAGGGGGAGACTTGGCGAGAGGTTTACCTGCGACAATGAGTGCAGCGACGAGATCAATCCAAACAAGGGAAACAAGGGAGGGGGTGAATGTCAGCGACAGAAATAGAGAGGATCCGATCAGAGAGGGTTGTTTCCGTCGGAGAGTGGCAAGGGTGGGTCACCGGAGCCCACGGGGTCCGGCAACGGCGGTTCCGGGCTCTGGAAAATGGTGAGAGGAATGTAGGACAACGATTGTGATCTTGAATGCCGAATTCGTCACTGGAACGAACGAGACTTTCGGAGGAGAACGATGTTGGTTGTCCGGCGATCGTAGCAGTGATGGGCGGCGGTGTTGGGCTCTGAGGAGGCAGACGCCGTCGATCGGATGAGGAAATGGCGGATCGGGACTGGGTTGGGGCTGGCTATCGAAAGGAACGAAAACAAAAGTCTTGTTCCTTTCAAATCTGCCAAGCTGCCCATCGAGAAGGAGGAGGCTGACTTTTATAAACTAGGCATGAATTATTAAACTAAAAAGGAACTTTAATTGGTAGTGATAAATAAGGGGACAACTTTTGGAAAATTAGATTTAAGATCCTCTTTTATATTTTGGCTTTTCTCAAGATATTAGGAAATGAATCCCCTTTTTAAAATAAGAAAAAATGTGATTTCCAAAAGACTATATATAGATTAATTCTTAAAGTAGAATTTTTTAATTTATTTTTAATCTCAATGAAAATATGCTTTATTTAAATATATCATTTTGAGTGCTTGCCTTAATTAACGTATAACCTAATTTGACGGATCTTTTTATTCAAGGACTTATTGGACGATCACCCCAATAAGCCGTACAACGAGCATGGACGATGTGCGCGAAATAAAATAAACAAGTATATGCACGATAAATAAATGTGCGCGAAGACATGCGCTACAAAAAATGCGTGAAATAACAATAATAAAATTATGCACAAAGATGCGACGCAGACTGCATCACCTAAAGCCCATCCTATTAATATCCCCTTCATACCCATGATGGGGGCATCAAAGATTTTGGGAAGAAACAGTTCTCCCCTTTGGTCACGACAACACGCGCACGGTGCGACTTCGGCATGCCCTTGTCCTCCTGTGGTGCTAATGCCACAGAGCTTCCGTCTATCGCTGTTGTAGGTCCTTCTCAAGCCCTCTGTCGCCCTCTCCTCTTCCCCCGGCAATCGTGCGCCCCACCCCAAACCTGATGGCGCCCTCTCCTTTCCCCCCAGCCATCGCGCACCCTTCCCCAATCCTGTTGTTGCCCTCCCCTTCCCACCCAGCCTTCGTCCCCTTATCTAAGCCCAAAATACCGTCAATCCAATCCCTCCCGGACCTAAACTGACCCCATCCTGGGTTTCCCCCATCTCAGCCAGCCCCTGGAGGTCCTTCCCAAAACAATAGAACCCTCTGCCCCCCCCCTCCCCCCAAAAAACAATAGAACCCTCTGGACCCCCCCCCCCCCCCCCCCCCCCCCAAACCATTTCCACTTGCATCCAAGCCAACATTTCTTGATGCCATACCCCTCCAGCAACCTTTCCATGCAGTCGGCTCCAACATCAACCACTCCCACATCCCCAAATCCACTCTTACAACCACCACACAACAGCTTCCTTTGCTTTGCAGCTGATGCCGATATATATTGGTGAGTTTCGATTGCTTGTTTCAATTCTCGCATCATATGAATGTACACGTTCTTAGTGAAATTTTGCTTTTAAATAATTGATCTCTTTTACTCTCAGCATTGTGTGATCTCACTTCGATCTACACCTAATTTTTGTACTTTCAATTAATTTGCAATCATCTCTTACGTGCTTAATTTGAACAACTGTGGTTAATTGCGATTAAATGCGTGAGTTAAAATGTTGTTGTTTAATTACTTGAACGTCAGAATTATTCACATGTTGATTCATGAGCATTGCATTAGAATTTAGGTTGTCCGTCATAGGTTCATCGGATTACGTGTGTATTCATCTGCATCTTCATTTTAGGTTTGTCATTGGTTCCTGTACATTCATCGTGGTTGCTTGCATTTCATCTAGGGGGTTAGGGCATCGCACTTTCGCCACTTATAGATTCATTTCACATCACATAGTCGCCCCATCACAGAGGTGACATGACCCAAATACTCGAGTTGGTGAAGGACAAAGGAACATTTGCCATAGTTTACCCGTATTTGATGGAGGTGTTAGAGGCCAAGAACTGTGCATAGGTGTCCTAGGAGATCTTGCCATGAAGCACTGCACATCAAGATGCCATAAAAACAAGCACAAACTTACTGAGGTGAGGTTGAAAGATATCAATCATTGTCGCTTGGAAGGTGGATGGAATGTTGGTAAGCCCGAAGGGCACATCCAAGAACTCGTAATGGCCATCAGGAGTGTGAAAGGCCATTTTGGCCACATTGTTGGAGTGCATTATCTAGTGGTAGCTGGAGCGAAGGTCCAGTTTGGAGAAGAATCGAGGGACAAAGTTACTCGTCAAGAAGCTCCTGGATTACTTGAATCTTCTAATAAATAGATTGATAATTGTTAATCTCATGATGTACTATTTCTCTACTAAACTTTAAATGATGACTGTCTGGTAATTCCTGATGTATTTGTGCTTGGATACAATTACCTTTTCTGAGTAGAAGTGCATGTTCAAAACTTCGTCATCCCAACACCTTCCTCCCTTATTAAAGGAACAATTTAAAAAATATTGTCATATCTTACATTTTAAATGAAACTTTATCTAAGAAGAGATATAGGTGTTGCATACAAAGTGATTGATGAGTACAACTTGTCTAAGAAAACATTTGGTCGAACTCGTAACTATATTTTCAGTCATTAGTATCATGTTACTTTTGATTATTGTTCGTCCAATTGTTCTTTAGTTGTTTTTCATACAAAAAATCGTCATACAAGAAAAGATATAGTCGAATTCTTCTAAGATATTGTTGAATTCTTAGCTTTCGGTAGCATATATATATATATATATATATATAAATCAGCAATATTAATAAAATTGCATGAAGAAGGTGAGAAGTAAAAGAGATCAAAATATAGTTTAGAATCGAGCCTGGGTAAGGTGTGTGATCACTGCCCTAAAGAAGTTACACCACCCTCCGGTAGGGCTTTCACCGATGCTCACTCCTCCAAGGTACAACACCCGGCTAGATCCCGAAAGCTCCGATGTGCGCGGACACCGAAGAAGCACAGAGCACCCGAACACCCACTTGATGAAGCAAACGTAAAGAAAAGGAAGCACGAAGAAGATCGTCGGAAGAACATAAAGCACGAGAGCAGATTTTCGAAAGTACAAAACGTTGGTCCAGAAAACGATTCAGAAAATCTCCTATATAGGAGTCTCGGAAAATAACATGTAATTAATTTCAACGGTTATAATTGGAAGGCGATAATCGTGCACATAAACGTGGAAGATTTCCAACTTAAAGAGTAATGGCGAGAAAAGCGCGTAAAAGAACGGTTAGAAATTATGCGTAATAATTGCGCAGAGAGAACGCAAAACGGCAGAGGTCGCGTCGAGTTTAATTCGACGATGCGTCGAAATCTTATCGATGCAACTCGACATTATGTCGAGTTCTTATCGACGCAAGTCAAAACGATGGAGTTCTATTCGAAGCAACTCGACGCTACGTCGAGTTCTTATCGACGCGAGCCGATGCTACGTCGAGTTCTTATCGACGCAGGTTGGGTGTGTCGAGTTCCATTCGACGCAACTCCAATTTCAATCGAGGTAGTCGACGCTACTTCGAGTTCTACTCGACGCAGCTCCGACTTCTATTCGACGCAACTCCGAATAAAAAGTCTGAAACTATTTTGTACAAAAAATACAATTCAATTCAATTATTCCCCAAATCCCAAAACTCAAATCCGAAATCCGGATCCGGTGCGGTGCGGTGCGTGCGCGCGCGTGTGTGGTTCACAGCTTCTCCTTATGTTCTTTTGAAAAAATAAGAAGGTGTGAACTAATATATATACACACCAACAAAAATGTAAATAGACATGATGGGACTAATGGGTTCATCTTTTCCATCATGAAAGGTTCTCTCCAAACATTTGGATTCCCTCCAATTTGGTTTTGAAGCTTTTCATCAAATATGATGAGTCAAACACCAAACACCATTCTAGGCTCAATATAAAACATGATAAAATAAATATTTTATTTACAAACATTTCTAACATAAGGTTCAGGCATATGATTCTTTCCTTGTACCCTTTTACATTCCTTGGCTACTGGAATACTGTTACACCTTGGGTAGCCTACCGGTTGAGAAGAAGAGGAGAAGGTTAGGAAATTCCAAGGGGGAAAACTCTCGCTGCCGGTCCTAGGCTATCTTTGATAATAGATCCAAGATGATAAAAATCGCATAATAGTCTACTAATATACCCCCTAAACAGGGGCTAAATGGTACATAAAATAAAATAAAATATCCATAGAAGCTCTAATTAGGCGTGGTCTCCGTGTCGCGGCCCTTGGATGTGGTAGTACTATGATTACTATCTACTGATCTATGTCAAGAATTTACGCGCCAATCTTGCTCTCATGTGTCCTCCTGCGCCTCTTCATCGGCACCCATAACAAATATCCCTAATCTTATACTTGTTTCTATTTGGAACGCAATTTGGCTGAAGGCGAAAACGAAAGGTATACAAAATTTATATTTATCCCCATTTTTTGATGGATTCCATGGCAATGCTCCAATGGGCGGTTATTTATTTGCGGCAAAGAGAAGATTATTTGATCACATTACCATTACAAGTGATCCTAGTTTTCCTAGTCTTTAACTGCCACTAATATCACGATGTGATATGTCAAAAATGTTATAATAGCTTTTGGCGTAAGACAAATCTATAGGTAGCGGACGCGTGATGTTCTAACTCTAATGTTATGCAAGCGAGCACACGATGAATGCAATGGACCGACGACAACCCTAAATGAAAATGCAGATCAATGCACACACGCAATCTGATGAACTAACGAAGGCTAACCCTGATGCGATGCACATGCAATGATTCGATCATGCAAGTATTTTTTCCGATGCACAATTAATTAAATAATGTTAATTTTAAAATTCTCTCGCATTTAACCATAATTAAACACAAACATCCAAGATTAGTAATTAAGCGACTATTGCAGAATAAATTGTGTATCAGAATTCTAAGTGCATGATGAATAAGAAATACACGCCTTCGAAAAGAGAACTAATCAAATTTATTTAAGCACAATATTACCAACAGTACAAGATATTCGTACAATGCGAAGAAATGAAAGCTGGAAGTAAAAGCTCACAAGTAGTTGATGCCGATGGTGGTGGGGAAGATCCCATGTTGATGGTTGCTGTTCGGGGGTGTAGATGTTGCTGTGTAAGGGATGTCAGAGAGGGATGGTGGTTGTTTGGTGGATGGGATGGGATGAGAGTATTGTATTAAGGCTCTTTTAAGGTTGTATTGGAGTGGAGGAGGTATGCTATTGACTTCGGGGTTGGCTGGAATGGGCTCGGAGGGTTGTTGAAAGAAGGCAGAAGGCAGATGTGGTTTTGGGTATGTGATGGAGTGGATATACGGAGGGGTGTTGTCGTAGAAATGGAGGAAAAGGTTGGTCAGGGAGGATGTAGGAAGGGTGGGGAAAAGGTTGGTCAGGGATTACAGGGTTGGTGGAGGTCGGTGGGGTCGAAGAGGTGGAAACAGGGCGGGATCCGTCGGCTGGAGGGGTCAGGGAGGGCAGGAACAGCGGCAGCAGGCTCAAAAAAGGGCGTCGGATGCTGGACAGGGTACCAACGGGGTCGCCAGAGGGTGGCGGAGGCATCATGGTTGCAGATGGCACAGGCGTGCGACCCTTATGGAGTCGGCACCGGGAGGGAATCATGCTTCAGCACCCTAGACTGAGCGGTTTCTCTCCTCAGAAATTGTGACTCTCGATAACTCACCCTAACCGGCTGCATGCATAATATAAATGGGGGGATTTAGGTTAAGTCATCGCCCTAAACATGTGATCGGATATCTTAACCTAAATCTCAAAATACACCTCAAATAAAAATTTACATAAAAAATACTAAAATTCGAGCCGATCGCGATCACGGTCTCCGATTTTCCATCTGACGAACCCAAAAGTGTCGACTCGAATGCACGAATGATCTCCATCAGTTTCTGCAATGAAATGAGCCAGACATTAACAGTGTTTCTTATCGTTTTTGAAGCATGCCTATTTATGCTTGGGTCTATTATTGAGTCACGATATTAATGCGTGTCGCGTCTTTATTTTATGTTCAGGTATTTTTGCAATTTGTCGCAAAAACATGTCATCACATAATCCTATTTAATGACTCCCTTGGGTCATAGAAGGTAAGCAGGAATTATCTTCTCTAATTGTCTCTCCTCTCCAGCTCCTTCCTAATATTCAATTAGGGTTGAGCAGGACCCCCTCCCCTCTTTCTTCTCGTAGTGTGTTACCGACCACGGAGGGTTGTAACACACAAATGGGCCGGTATCCATAATTTGTAAAGGTTCGCCGGAGGTGGAGATGGTGGTGATAGGGATATTGTGAACCCTTAGCGTGTATGCCTTTGCGTGAGCTCCAGGGGAGCATCAAGCATCAAACCCTAACTAGAAAACTAAGGGATAAATTGTTGCTTGTTCATTTCATATCCTAGGCGCTTTAATAAAATTACAAAAAAAAACATTTTGCGAACCTTTACATGTATAAAAATCAATGAAGTATAAAAATGAAATAAAACTGAGAGAGCATATTACCATATTCATGTATTTGAATTCATAGATTGTATGGAACAACATCCACTATTGTGCATAGATTCTAACAATAATGATGCACTGACAATTTTGGATTTTTATTGATTTTTAGATCAGTATTTCTCTTTTTGTTGTAATATATATACCCTTGGCCTATCAATCGGGGCTATTCTGGCCTTATTCCTTTAGTTATATTGTAAAAAATCAACAACAGAGGCTCATATGAGACGGGTGCTAAGCTTCTCCTAGCTCTGGTAGTATTTGACCTGCCATTTAATGGAATGACCTTTAAGGTCGCATTTGGATAGGTTTCGAGATCATGTTGAAGACCAAAAAAACTCTGACGTTAAATTCAATCAATCTTAAACAGCAGGGGTTCATTTTGACTTAGTTTTATCTAGCCGGCGAGGAATCCAAACCGATTTCATACGATAGAAGAAAGTGATTGTTTGATTTAGATAGCTTTCAAGCATTTTACAAGTAATTATTGCATGATATGTTACACATTTGGCCTATATTACATCAGTAAGTGTAGAACTCTTTCAATATATTCTTTATCACATTGCCGGTATCTTGTAGCATTTTGCATATGCATTAGAATGCTCTCTTGACACATGCTGCATCGACCAGGACGTCTTCCTTCTCGACCAATCAGGGCTTTATGGACGCCACAGTGTGAACGACAGACACCGAGACATGCGCCTTGATGTTGACAACATGTCTTACGAGGTTAGTTTCCGTGCTCATCTTTATATTTTTCTCGTGGCGTCAATCCAACTGACGTGTTCTAGGAGCTACTGGCCCTGGAAGAGAGGATTGGCTATGTGAGCACAGGACTTTGTGAGCAGGCCATTTTGAAATGCTTAAAGAATCAGAGATATTCAACTTGCAAACTGTCTGGAGAACAAGAGCCCTGCTGTATCTGTCAGGTGAGCTTTGCTTTAGTGGTATGAGCTGTTTTTCTTCTTAACTTTTCTTAGAATCTTTTTGATTTGAAGGAATTTAAGGAGAGCAAATATAAAGATCATTGAAATGAAAATGGAAGAGGAATTGAAGTGAAATTGGTTTTCATCTCTTTGTTTTTTAGCAGAAATTGAAATGAAAAAAAAACAGTGGAAGTTAAATCTTAAGCCCTATTTGGGAGAGCGATGACGGTTGTGAATGCAGTTATCAAAACACAGGTAGCATTCGGTTAGGTGTGGTCAAGAATGCTATTTTTCCAAAATCCCGCCACAATCATGTAGGTGCAGTCAAGTTTTAGCAGTCGTGAACACGACTAAACCCCGTAAAGATGAATTTGGGTTAAAAAAAGCTGTCACAAAAGTTCTAAACCCAGGGGAACTCATCCACTGCGTTTATTACTACAGTTTCACGCCGCTATCCCAAATAGAGTCTTAATTGTTCTAATCAGTTGACCAAGCTCTGAGACGACGAGCTAGGATCAATAATTAGTTTACCTTCATATTTTAATTTGGAGGTCACATATATTATCATGCAAACAACCTTATTTAGATTGCTAGGATTAGTATGTGTGCATGCCTCCAAATCCTAGGCGCGAGGCCTTGCGATGAAGTTTGCTCATATGAACGAAGGTGAAATGGCTTGAAAAGAACTCTTTTGAAGTCATAATTTCATTCTTCCTCACTATGGTGTTTGCGCGGTGGCTGCGGAAAACTACGACAATAAACGTAGTGGTCGCAGTTTACCAATGTTCTGAACTTTCATGATAGGCTATTTGACCCAAATTCCACTTTTTCGGGGTTCAGTTCCACACGGTTTGCCAAAGCTTTCACCACGCCTGCATGCCATGGTAGTGTTTTAGCGTAAAACATCATTTTGAAAAATAGACCGTAGATGCCCGAAAGCCACCTGCATTTTTCGTACCTACGTGCGCAACCGCCACCGCTGTCTAACCGTTGTACCAAAAAGGCCCTAAATTAATTGAATAATCAACATTTCTTTGCACCGCATCACACCATGGAGCGAATTTCTTTATTCGTGCTGTCTTCTCTCTATAACCCTCTTCGAAAACTCGACTTCCAGGAAGATTACAGCGAAGGAGAGGACATCGGCACACTGGACTGCAGGCATGACTTCCACACAGCTTGCATCAAGCAGTGGCTAATGATCAAGAACTTGTGCCCAATTTGCAAAACCACGGCTCTAGCTGAAGATCACAGCACAATCTGTGATGGGACAAAATGATTCTGCTCCAGCGTTATCAAATTCATTAACAGCACTGAACTCTCTTTTCATACTCGCCCTGAGTTATTGTTTCGCCATTATTTCGCATTTTTTTTAATCTTTCTTGATGGAGCGATGTCCAAATAACCTTGCTCTATTTGAAACGCAACTTGTATTCAATTTCTTACTTCTAAGAAGTGGATACTGGGTGGATAAAACTATGGAGATGATACTAGTTTTGTCTTGATTTATATAGCTTTAATGTGTTCATATTGTTATATCATTAATATATATATAGGGTCATTTACCGGGACCTCCCCTCTGACTTTGCTAAATTACTGAGAGCACCCCTCTTAGTTTCGAAATTACAAAAACCTCCCCTTAAGTACCTCCCTTGAAGTTTTCATTTCATAACATCCATGCACAAAAATACCCCCCTCAATGAACAGTGTCCAGGGGGTATTTTTGTTCGTGGATGTGTAATGCAATGAAAACTTAAAGGGGAGGTTTTTGTAATGCAATGAAAACTTAAGAGGAGATTTTTGTAATTTCGAAACTAAGACGGGTGTTCTCAGTAATTATGCTAACTTACAGGGGAGGTTTGGGTTAATATTTCTCTCTCTCTCTCTCTATATATATATATATATTGCACCCCTTTTATTTTTGAAATTACAAAAACCTCCCTTAAAATTTACATTTCATAAGAGGTTTTATTGTGCATCGATGTTATGAAATGTACTTTTACATGAAAGTTTTTTAATTTCAAAAGAGGTTTTTTTTTGTAATTTCAGAGAGGTTTTTGTAATTTCAAAAGTAAGAGGGGTGCAACCTGTAATTTATTTTTAATTTTTGTGTGTGGGAGGTCACACACACACACAGTAGTTAAAGATATATCACACATATAGTAGTTAAAGATATATATACATATAGTAGTTAAAGATATATATATATTAATTTATTTTTAATTTTTACTATTATACTCATCTAAATCTTAAAACATACTGCACTTGAGTATCTAAATAACGAATCCAAGGAATTTAATCATACTGCACTTTGGTATTATTGAAGAGTTAACACCTCAATGTTGATCCTTTGATGTAAACCTAGGGTCCGTTTGGCATGGTGGCAGCGCATTTTTTCCTGTACACATTTCTTTACGTGATTTGCGTCTTCAATTTCTTATGTTAGAAATATAACTTACTAAATATAACCGTTGTATTATTATTATGTGATAAATTCTTGCAGTTTTCACGAGACTCCTATATAGGAGAATTTCTGAATCATTTTACTTGTTCTTTCTTGCTCTCTTGCTCTGTTACGACAATCTTGTTTTCGTGATTCTGCTTTCGTGATGTTTGCTTCATCAAGTTGGAGTTCGGGTGCTATGTGCTTCTTCGGTGTCCGCTCACATTGTAGTTTTCAGGATCTAGCCGGGTGTTACCTTAAAGGAGTGAGCATTGGTTGAAAGCTCTGTCGGAGGGTGGTGCAATTTCTTTAGGGCAGTGATCACACGTTTTACCCAAACTCGATTCTAAAATTATATTTTAGTCTGATCTTTTTATTTCTCAATCTTGCTTTTTACAAGTTTTGTTTTTGATAATCATGTTTTTCAAGAATGCTATTACAAATAAGAGTTTTTCAAAATGACAATAATATATTTTTAGGAATATTAAAAATTATTCCGTTAGTTACAATATTGTTGAGGTTGGGGCACATTTTTTCTATAATATTTTATAAATGCAGGACGTAGATACATGTACTACTCTCTTAGTTGTGACTGTCTTTCGATTAATCTTTCTTTCTTATGTGAACACTACATACTTCGTTCATTAATCTTTCTTCCTTTGTGCATGGATGTTATGAAATGTGAACTTCAGGGAAGGTAAATGTTATGTTTTGTAACATTCAGAGAAGATTTTTGTAATTTCAATAATAAGATGAGTGTAATCTGTAATTATGCTAACTTCCGGGCGAAGTTTTGGTAATTATTAGATTATTATTATTATATGGAAAGCATTGATCATGTAAGTATAATTTCATAAAATTAAGGGTCCGTTTGGCACGACACTGACGGTCATGTATGCGGTGGTTATAAACAGTTGTTCGTGAATGTTCAACCTCTTCTAAGGAACTCTTATTAGGGTGTGTTTGGCATGGCGGTGGCGGTCATGAGCGCTAATTATGAACCTCCGTGAACGTCCCACCATACTTTTATATTCAAAATTAGTACTTTTTTTCTTGATGGGGGTCATAATAACTCTCACGTCAAACACATATTTTATGACAGTGGCATTTTGGTTCAAACTCACCGGAGCGCAAATTAGCCAAAAGTACTTTTAATCCCCATTATCTTTTATCTCCTAAGAAGATGTTATTTAAATTTATCATTATGGAATATTATAGAAAATTCATCTCCATATATTGCATGTAAAGTTTGCAAATAGAATTTGTGCGGTGAAAACTTGATAGCAACACCTATGAATTCTTTGTAACACTAGACTTCCCCCTATATATCTGCATTTGCCGTTGGATGAGCTCTATGCCTCTATGTCTGGGTGCATTTCCAGCCGTCCGATCTGCGGTCGGATAGCCAGTCAGCTGTTCGATCTAGTGCATTTCAGCTGATTTTTTTTATATAAGGAATTTGGCATGCCGTCCGATCACAAGTCGGACGGCTGAAATGGACCCGGACAATGAGTAATATTTCTCCTATCTTTGGGGCACATATTTGATTGTGTTGCTTCTCCATATTTTTTGGATTAAATATTGTATCAAAAATATATTAAAATATCATATGGTCGTTCCTCACCTAAGCATATGGTGAAATGTGAGTTTGATCTTAATTTGATATCTAGGTTCCGTTTGATACATTGGCGAGTGTATTAGACAGTCCACACATGCTTATAATAGGCCTCGCCTCTCCTATCTTTGACCCTGGTTTTGGAATGAAAAATGAGTGTGGTTGTTTAACATGGTATCAAAGGTAGGTTCATACTGAGTGACATATTGGAAAGTCCAACATAAACAAAAAAACGGCATGCCAAGATGAGTCACACATCGCTTACCCAAACAGCTCACTCGTGCTCATAATAGGCCCAGCCTCTCCTATCTTTGACCCAAAATTTGGAATGAAAAATAAGTTGAACTGCCGCAAGATCTCACCTACAAAAATCCATTCACTTTTATTTTCAAAACTAGTTTTTTTTTTCTCGGCAGCGGTCATAACCGTTGTCACGTCAAACATACATCTTTTATGCTAGCGTTTTTATCTAAACTCATTGGAGCAAAAAACGAATTAGGATCCTCTCCATTTCTGACGAAATGGAGGGGTCAGAAATGGAGATGAGGATCCATTGCACGGTCCTGATCAAATGTTTCTTGATCCAACGGGTTCAGTTTTTTCCATACTTTTATATTTTTTTAATCCAAAAAAATCTGCACCACAGGATATATGTTAAAGTGCTTTTGACCACTAGATGATGAAATGGCTCCCCTCCATTTCGTCAGAATGTCCTTCATATAAAATCAAAATCACTAACTCTAATTAAGAACTTATGTTAGGAATTGCAAAAATCCATTTAAACACAACCCATCATCTTCATTGGATTTTTGTTAACTTAAAACCATACATATACATTCTTAAGTCTTATATAAAAACTATGTACATATATAAATATATATATATAATCTATATATATAATCTACTTATATATTACATATTTATATTTGGAAATAAAAGGACTAAAAATCCTGTGCGGATTTGCTCATATTGGCGTAGTAAGGATAAGCAGGCATGGAATCGCTGCTCTCCTCCTTCGCCACTCTCTCTCCTTCTTCTTCCCCGCCATCCATGCCAGCTGGCCTCTGAGTAACTGACGTCACAAGCACGGGAAACTCGTAGCCGCCGAGGTGCTCCGGCAAGCCTGACGGAGCCGGAGCTGGGCCAACCGACGGAAGCTTTGACAGCAGCGCCTCGAGGCTGTTCATTGACGGCGCGATCCTCATTTGATGGTGACCGAAGTGGTTGTAGAGGTCGAACATCGGCGGCGCGGACGGAGCGGCCATGGATTCCGGCACCGGCAGCCAGCCGTCTGCGGGCATCTGGGGATCACAGCCGTTGATCCTGACGGGGACGGATGATGATGAGGTGTGCGGGAGGAGGACGCCGGGGATGCTCTCCAGGTAGGCGAACTTTTTCCGGAGGAAGATTATGAAGCTGATGTCTTCCAGAACCTTCTCCAAGCCATCATTATTTCATATAACTTATTAAAAATAATTCATAATTATATCTAATATAAGCAGGAATATAATAAGGCTCAGTTTGGGGGACTTGTTTTCACTGGTCAAGCGGTTACGATCATTGGTCAAGCGGTTACGACCGCATGAACCTGTTCATGCGGTTACGACCGCAAGAACCGGACCTTAATTAAGGCCCGGTTCATGCGGTCGTAACCGCTTGACCGGTGAAAATAAGTTCCCCCAAACGGAGCCTAAATTTAGAAATCTGTAGAAGAGATCGTATGAACGTTAATGAAACGTTTAAGATTAGGGTTTCGTTTGGCACAGTGGTGGCGGTCGTCAAAGCCATGGTCATGAACCACAGTTTGTGAACGTCTGACCTCACCTAAAAAAAATTCGTGCATTTTATGGTCAAAACTATTCTATTTTCTTTACCGCGGTCATAACCTTTGTCTTGCCAATCATACATTCGGAGCAAATAAGCCGCGCCAAACGTAGGTTTGACACTGTGGTGGCGGTTACGAATAACAGTTATTCGTGCCCGCCCGACCTCACATAAGGAAATTCATGACACGCTTTTATGTTCAAAATTATTTTTGTTTTTTTGATGGTGGTCATAATTGTTGTCATGCCGAGCAAAAAAAGGGGGAAACGGGCGGCCGTGAAAAAAGCTATATTCATCTCGCCACCGCTATTTTTCGATTATTTGGATGAGTAGTTTTTTCAAAAGAGTTTTTTCAAGAAGAATATTTTTGGGGGCTTTTTGAGCGGCAGGTCCAATAGTAGGTCATTTTAAAACCACTTTAATTCTCTATTCTCAGCATTTCCTCTTTTATTTGGTGGTTTACGAAGTCACGCCCTGACCATTCGCGTCTGTCTTTCTTCCTTCTCGTCATTGTAAATGTTTTCTTCTCTTATTCACGATTCTTCGCCCATTTGCTATCTTTGCTTCTCGCCGCTGACATTTTTAAACCTGATTATTTAGTATGTATATAATATTTACTTATCTATTCAATAAATGATTATCACAAAACACCTTTCATTATTAAAAAAGTTAAACAACTGTTATTAAAAAAGTTTTTCTTCAAAATAAAATAACATAAATTAAAGAAAAATTTAAACTTAAATGGAGATTTTTTAAAGCAGTTTTCTGGACAGCTCTAACGTCACCATTGACTTCCACTCACAACTTTTTTCAACATCACCGCCGCCCCAAACAGAGCCTAAGTAGTTACATATAATGAAAGATGATTTTCTTTTTGACATGCCTCAAATCCCACACCTAATTATTTTTACTCTTAATACAAATGAATTTCTTAAAAAAATCTCATCCACTAAATTATAAAAGAAACCCCAAAAAATAAATACATCTAATTTATACCACTGTTGAGTGGTATATATATGGTTAATTATCAGGACCTCCCCTGCGAGTTTGCATAAATACAGGCTGCACCCCTCTATCTTTTAAAATTATATTTATCTTCTCCTCTAAATTTCTCCAATTTACAAAATGCCCCTTTCGTTAGAAATAGGGATGAAAAGCAATAAAATCTTTCAAATCATGTTATGATATTCAATTTTACCCTTGGTAACGACTCTACATTGAAAAGGGTAACATTTTCCTTTATAAATATAGATGGAAAGTGATAAAATATGCCAAATAATTTTATGATATTTCAATTTTAACCTTTGTAATAACTTTATAGTGGAAGGGGTGCCCTTTGTAATAAATCTAAAATCATTATAAAAGAATAAAATTGAATATCATAAAATAATCCGGCTGATTTTATCATTTTCCATCCATATTTCTAATGAAATGGCCATTTTTGTAAACTAGAAAAACTTAAAAGGAGAGCTAAATATAATTTTGAAAGATAGAGGGGTGCAATCTGAAATTATGCAAACTCCTAGAGGAAGCTCTACCCCTATCAATTACTTAATACAGTTTAAATTAAACATATTATTAATTAATTAATGCGAAAATAGTTATACATTATTTTTAGGTTTTGTTAAAAAAATCTTATAATTATTCATGTATTATTAATTTTCAACATTATTTTTATAAATTAAATTAATTGATTTTTATCGCTACTTTTCAAATCAACTTTAATAAAGCTGACATGCCTAATGATAACATAGTAGGTATAAGAGTTAAACTAAAAACTTTTTTAGTTTTTTGAATTTTAATCATTATTTTAAATTTAATAATAGAGTGTAATTACTTAAATAAAAATTATATATATATATTTTAATAGATTATAATATATATTAAGTAATTAAATGAATATATATATAATGATGATTGAGTGAATGAGAGAGAGAAAGAAAGAGAGAGAGAGAGAGAGAGAGACCTTATTGACAGCTCCAAGTTGAATAACACCTTCTTTGACTGCAATCAAGGCAATAGTCTGCATGATTGAAAATGGAAATTAGAGAAAATAATCAAATATGGTAATATATAATATATATATATATATATAAAGAGAGAGAGAGAGTAAATAATATGTATGCACCTTGATACCAGACTGGAACTGGGCTTCCCATGTCCTTGGATGCTTGGAAAAGGTCATAAACAAAAATGAACAGGAATATTAATTAACATTAATAATGAAATTAATGATTAACTAAAAAGCTAAAAAAAATGAAAATAATCAAAATTAATATTGCACATACATAATCAGCTGGGTTGGTCCATGCTGCTGATAGTAAATTGATTTCATGCTCCTGTGGCTCATTATACACCCACTTATGACCATGATCTGCTGCTACTTTTCCAATCAAGCTGTTGAAATGAATGGCAGAAAATAATAATAATAATAATAATAAATTAGCAAAAAGAAATAATTAAAGCATAATTAAACTGAAATATTACCCTTCTCCATAGTTATAGATCTCATGAGACATTTTGAAGAACAGCTCCGGCTGCAGCCCCTTAGGCTCCTCTCCGTAGGTATTCATAGAGGAGCTCGTGCCGCCGGTGGGCTCCGCCGGCGGCGGAGAGGCGAAGTTGCAGTAGCCATCCTCCCACACGAGAATCCTGTGGTAAAGGAAATTAATGAGAAAGCAAATTGAAAAGCAGTATACTACTATACAGTATATAGTTGTATATAAATAAATAATTAATGACCAGTTTCTTCTGTTTCCTCTGGCTCTGTCATGACAAGCTGCGGCTCCTTGGAAATCCCATCTGCCATGGAAGAGGAGAGAGAAAGAGAGTAAATAATGTGTATTATTATTGAGTGGCTGGGATGAGACGGCGGATCATACTTGGGCGGTGGGAAATTTCTTGGAAGGATTCGCCAGAAGACGGCGTAGAGCCAGTGGGAGTTTTGGTTGATGCAGAGACTTCTGAGGGTGTGCTGGAGGAGGTGGGTGATGGCTAAGGGGTTGAACGGGTGATCTTCCATGGTGTAAGGAAGAAGAAGAAGAAGAAGAAGAAGAAGCAGGGGTTTAGGGTTTAGAAAGAGAAATGGGGAAGGAGCAGGTAGTAGGAGTATTGGGGAAGAAGAAGAAGAAGGGGAGGGGGTTTAGAAAGAGAAGTGGGGTAGGAGTGGAGTAGTAGTACTGAGGGAGATCATGATTCATGAATCCCACCACCATTCTCCCCACATAACTCGTGTCAGTGCTATTATAAGCAAGTCAGGGACAATGAAAACCATGGCCCGATAAGAATATATGCCTGATGCTCAGCTCTCTCTCTCTCTCTCTCATCATCATCAGCTCTCTCTCATCATCAGCTCTCTCTCTCTCTAAGTCCAGTCTCTCTTCCCATTCTCCTCTCTCTCTCTGCTCTCTCCTCTCTCCTCTCTCCTCGATCCCTCCTCTCTTTGCTCTCTCCTCTCTGCTCTCCTCTCTCTGCTCCTCTCTGCTCCTCTCTGCTCCTCTCTCTCCTCTCTCTCCTCTCTCCACTTCTCTCTCTCTCTCCTCTCTCTACATCTCTCTCTCCTCTCTCTACCACATATATTCCCTCACTGTACCTTATATATTCTTCTCTCTCTCCCCGCGTACGCTCGTCTCTTTCTCAATCCAGCTGTACTTCATCATGATAAAGATTTACCATTATGATCTCCGATGACTAAAATGGGAATAAAAATGATTAAAAATCATACAAATATATTATATATATTAATAGTAAGGAGGCCCCCACTCAATAAAATTAGGTGGCTGTTAGAGGCAGATATATTTTAGCTATTGACACACCATTTATTTTAGAAACTCATTTTATGAGTTTTTTTTCTCGATTAAATAGGAGTACACATGTATATTAGTAGCCACCTCCCCCTTCCTTGTATCCTTCTCTATTCACTACTTAGACTTCTTTTGGCGCTGTGGTCGTGAACGCCGTGGTTATGAACTATCGATCGTTCGTTCGTGAACGCCCTCCCGACCTCACCTAAGGAACTCCATCCACTTTTATGCTCAAAAGTAGTTTTATTTTCTTGGTGGCGATTATAACCAACATTCTCTTGCCAAACATCCATTCTCAACGGAGCCTTAGCCCGATCATAAGTCCCTCAAACCGCTGGCTTCCAATCAAGCGTGTCAACTAGCTCCCTCCGTCACCCTCCAATTGCCTCTCTATATAGTCTCCCACCGATAATAGCCGATCAAGCGTGTTAGCTGTACTTCTCGTTTTGGCACGACGGTGGCGGTTGTGAACGTGGTGGTTATGAACCATCGTTCGTGAACACCCGACCTCACCTAAGGAACTTAATCCACTTTTATGTTCAAAACTGGGTTTTTTTCTTGGTGGCGGTCATAGCAGTTGTCATGCCAAATATACATTTTATGACGGTCGCGTTTTTGTCTAAACTAACCGGATCAGAGCAAAAACGTCACGCCAAACTGAGCTCTCATCTCCCATGAGTTGTTTGATCCCCAATCGCCAAACCCGATTCCAGTGCTCTATGGTCCCGATCACGCCCATGTCGATCTCTTAGTTACCTCCCTTTGATTCTTCTTTATTTCCCTGATTGTTTTCATAATTATCACACTATATATCTACATTAGATTGAGGGTTTTTGACGTTATTGTGAGCTTTACAAATGTGAGCATTCTAAATTTGACCATCATGTCTACTTTGCATATGCATGTAGGATTCAAACAAAGTGCATGTACATGAATGGAATTATAATTCTTGGTTTTACTCTTTGCATAGATGAAATGAATGCACAATATATTAAATTATTGACCTGCCGAGGATCATTTCAATCACTTTTTCACGTCTATGAGCTTTTCAAATGAAATTAGCAGTTTGAGCTCAAAATATTGCAAAAGGATTGGGGTTTGTTTTAACTATTCAAGTGCTGATAAACTTACTGTGAGCATCAAATCTAGGGTTATGCTTGGTTGTGAAAGAGATGATTGTTATTGTGATAGTCAATGCAAACAAGGTGGGTCAATAAAATGCAAAGGAACACCACGAAGAGGTGTTGATACATGTTCTCACTAAATGGTCAAAAATATACGTAAATGTGTGGAATGTTAAAGTCAATTAAGTATGAGATCTGCAACTATGAAATGGTTCACTTCGAAGCTCATTCTTATGAGGGATGACTAGGCATGCATATATGTACGTAGCGGGTGTCAAGCCTAAACAAACACTATCAGCAATAATGAAGATCATAGATGATCCAATACCAAAATCATGAGGACAATATACAACGATCGAAAGAGTGAAGAGCTAAAAAAAGGGTCAGATGGAGGAACATCTATATAATTTTTGTACAAGTGTATCATTGATAGTGGTAACAAAGTTAAGTTAGAAAGTAATCATTTGGAAAGTTTATTTTGTGCTCATTCGATATCTATTCAATTCTGTTATGTAAAATATTTTCAGTGTATTTATAATAGATTGCACATATAAGATGAACATGTATTCATGATTACTATGTATTGTTAGTCTGACTTCAACCAATCATATATTTTATGATGAATTCATATTCATGATCAATGAAATTCAAGAAGTTATGTGTGCTCTTGAGTGTTTTTAGTCTATTCTAAACGAAAAAAAAATATTATGCAAAGTTAACATCAAGAGAAATATTCTAGTATACTATTCAAATAATGTTAAGAGTGGGAGAACTCTTTAGGTGTATAACAATAATTAGTTGATGCCCCCAAACACACACTGAGCTATCATGAATTCAAGAAGCTCTTGAACAATAAGATACCATTTATATCAAGTGTAAAGTTGTTGATCACAAGATTACTAATATTGAGGTGGTGAGTTTGGAAGAAATGTGATTATAAGGCACAAGTTATTCTCTTTTGCTCAACTTCATTCAATACCTTCAATTCCTTTTTTTAAATGGGTCTTTTTTAAATGAGACCCAGCCAGGGCAGCACCCTGCTGGTCTCGCCCCCCACTGCTGGGGCTGGGGCGGGGGCAAGGGGGGCCAGAGGCTGAAATATCTAATTGCTAACCTAAATCACCTAGAGAGGGGGGGGGGGAGTGAATAGGTGATAATTGCGTCTTTTGCGGAAATAAAAAAAAAAACTTGATGACAAAGAACACAGATAAAGCAAACCACAATCACAGACGAAGCAAGAAATTTATAGTGGTTCCCCGTTCTTGGGTACTCCACTTGCCAGCCTCGCCAATCTAGCACCACCGCTAGAATTGACTACTTCACTAAATCTCGGATCAAGAAAGATCCTACAAACTCGGAGTCAAAACTCCTACAATCTCGGAGACAAATCTCCTACAATCTCAGAGAATACTTCTCTTACAACTCGGAGAACAAAGCTCCTACAACTCGGAGAAAACTTCTCCTACAATCAAATGAAAATAAGAGATGATATGATACTTATCAATCACAATCAGATCTGAAAAACTCTTTAGGGTTCTTCTTCCTCCTTGAGATTGGAATGGATTTGAATTAATGTCGATGAGGAAGATCCAAATGACTCAAATCTGATCTACTAGAATTCGAATCGATCCAATAGAATTCAGAGAGAATCAAGCAACGATCGATCGAACCTATTCTTCCACTTGGAGATGAGAAATCGGAACTTCTGAACAGTCTCCAACGAGGGCGACTCGCACGGCACTTTGCGACTTCTTGAGTTAGGGAGAGAGAATCAGAAAGGAATAAAACTTTTTAAAAACTTAAGATAGAGGGCCTTTTATAGGAGAAGGTCTAAATAGAATATTTAAGCCTTAAGCCAGAAAAGGAATCTCGTCAAACAGACGAATAACAGAAGTCGGCAAAAACAGTTTGAAGGAACGAGAAATAGATTTCTCGAGAGAAAGAAGACTTCTCGAGAAATCACGGCTGGATCTCGGAAAAAGGCTTTCAAACAAATTGACAGAGCTTCTCGAGAAAAGAGGGGATTTCTCGAGAACAAAGATCTTCTCGAGAAATGAGATAAACTAACCTTTTTCGGAAGAAACAAGAACTTCTCGAGAAATCAGATAAACTTCTCGAGAGGAAAGATTTTCTCAGAGAATTTCAGCAAAGAAGGCTTCTCGAGAAAATCAAAGGATTTTCCGAGAGCACTACAGACTTCTCGAGAAATAAAGATAGCTTCTCAAGAAATTTGGATTTCCTTCGAAGACTTAAGCTGAAAAGAACTTCTCGAGAATTCCAAAGGATTTTCCGAGAGCTTTTCAGATTTCTCGAGAAATACACTTGGAAGAAAATTCTTTAAACTCTTCTTTGAGAACAGCTACACCTCCAAGACCTTAGCTTCCTTTGTCTCGATTAGAAATGCATCCCAATAGAGAGATCACATATGAGTCAACACCATATCTCATACAATGAGGAATTACATTGTAAGAGACTGTGTTCATTGACCAACTGTGACCTGACATTGGTTTACACTTAGCAATGTGAACCTGCAAGACAATACTAGAGAAACATATCAAATACAAAAGCAATTCAATCTTGGTTCATAGTTGACTTTCTACAAATCAAGGTTATTGTGGATACAATACCCAACAATCTCCCCCTATTTATAGAAGTCAGAATCTCACTTAGCAAGATGAATTGCAACAAAATAATACACAACATGATATACAAGGAATTAAATTGAGACAGATAAGGAAAGAGCATCAAAAACTAAATCTATATAAGAAAAATAATTATCACATCAAAATCAGAACTATATATAGATTTTCAGATTGTCTCATGACTTAAAGTTCACACAAGCATATGACAAAAAGAATTTGATGGTCTTCATTCTCTGGCATTGTCTCTTCTTTTCTGTTCTTGTCTTGTGAAGTATGCAAATGGTTTAGGATGGTACTTTGGAGGAGCTGGTGGAGCTGAAGGATCATTGTACTTATGTATCCTGTAATGTAATCTCCTTTTGACTTTGCTGGTTTGATAAAGCTTCCATTCAGAAGAGCTGAAATAGTCTTGAACTGGCATTCCACCTTCTTCAACTAATCTGAGTGAATCAAGAATGATAACCCTTGAAACTGGACTCCAAATCTCTGGATAATTTACAGACTCAGAAGCAACAGCTTTGCCAGAGCCTGTTGAACTTGTTCCAGGAACTGATCTAAATGCAGGAGGTCCTTCACCATACTTTCTTTTCCTTGTACCTTGCTTAGAAGAAGCAACTTCTACATCAGAAGACACATCTGGTCTTGGAGAGAATTGAGGAGCATCAACTTGTGCAGGAGGATAAGGAGGAGGAAGATCATACTGAGGAGGGGGATCAGCAGGGTCAATGCCCAATTCTGGAAAGATCTCACTGTGAAGCCAAGTAGTAGATCTTTGAGTGAAATCTTTGACATCAGCTACCTGCTTCTGGACTCCCTGAGACAGTAGATCAAATTTCTCACTCATGTGATTATGAAATGCAAATAAATTCTCATCAATTGAACCTATATATCAACTTGTCCTCCCCTTTCTGACTTCTACAGGAAGAGTCTGGAGAACAGATTCTTTGAACAACCCTACCTCATCAACAATTTTGAAGCAGTGTTCATCAGCCTTATTATACATAGATTCTTGAGTCTTTCTGACTTCAATTATCTGCTCTAACACTTTACCAACACCCTCAATGGTGTGGTCGATAGCCTTTCCTCCTTGAATGACAATCCTCTTGAGTTCTTCTGAACTATCTTGGAAGGCTTTCAGCTTTTTATCCATAGCTTTCTCTATATCTGTTATCCTGGCATGCACTTCCTTGAAAGATAAATCTATCTTGGCACTCTGCCTTTGGAGTAACATTTCAATTTGACCTAGCAAGGCATGGTCAGCAAAGAGAGGAGGAGGAATGGGGGCTGGCTGGACTGGTTCCGGGATTTCTTCAAGAACAACTGTACTTTTCTCTGGAAGAAAAGACAGATTCACAGTCTCATCTACTTGAACTACAGGCTGTCCCTGTGCTTCTGTATTCATTTCCATATAGGACTCTTGCTCCCCCTCAGTATTTGCTGGGGGAGAAGGAATATTGTGAACAGAAACATCATCATCATCATCATGATGGAATTCAAAATCTGCACCTGAACCTGCATGGTGATCACTGGAGTTCTGCTCATCATCAACTACAGTGTTCTGAATGTCAAGAAGAACATCTGCTATGTTAGCATCAACAGTTTCTTTTGCAACATCATGAGGAGGAGGAGGAGAAGAAGAAGCCACATTATCTAAGATAGGGGAGAATACCACATCAGGAGGAGGAATCTCTGATCCTGGAGGAACCTGATCTGATGGAATATTATCTGATGTAAGAGGAGGAACTAAATCTGTTGCTGGAGGGACATGCTGCTGACCTGGAGATGGAAGAAGACTTGGAGATGGAGAAGCTTGATGTTGTGCTGAAGAGTCTGGAGGAGGAGTTGAATGCACATCCTGTTGACCAGAAGGCTCCCCCTGGGAATGACCACCTTCTGAAGGCTTGGTTATCCTGATGTTCCACCTTTGGAGGGTGAACACATCCAACCTCTTCAAGTGATGAATGATAGCCCCTTTGGACATATCAAAGACTTGAGGACCAACCTGATTCAGATAGAGAGTTATAATCCTTGCAAAATTAGGACTAGAAATGCTCTCTTTGATCTTATTGAACAAAATGCCTGCCCAGCTGCACTTCTTCCCACAGATTACTGCTGTAACTAAACTGAACACATCCACTGAGACATATCCCAGGCTTCCAGTATTTCCCAGCAGCACCTTGGAGATGATGTCCACCAAAAGTTTCCCGACATCATTCATTTGCTGTCTACGAATTGTCTTGGCTGAAGTCAAACCTACATAGGTCACTGCTTTTACCCAATCATTATCATCCAGAGAATCTTCTTCCTCCACTAAAGGCAACTTCAGATGTTTGGAAATAGACTTAGGAGTGATCTTGATTTTGGAATTCCCAATAGTAGATTTCATCTTCAATCCAGTTTTATGAACCTTAACATTAATGAAGAAATCCTCCACCTCTTTAAACAGAACTTTGCATGGCTGCTCTAGAACAAAAGATAAACCGGCGGCTTCAAGAAGATAAAACAGGTTCTTGAAATCATCTGAGATGGAAATTAGGCCTTCTCGCACTAATTCACTGCCCACGCCAACCTTTGGCTTTGAATGAGGCGCCATTGATCACGAGGAATGAACAATTGAATGCGAGAGAGAAAGAAAATCAAGAATCAACTGACCAGAAATCTCGATTTCGCGTGAGAGGAAGACGAACCGTCGGCGGCTTTACGAGAAGAAGACGAAGGAACTCGCGTGAACATTAATTTGTTTCGATTGTCTATTTATAGTTTGGTTTGATGTGACAATTATTCGAGATTTATTTATAGATAAAGAAAATAAAAACGCGCATACCTGACCTTTCGTATCCCGGAAAATAAAGACTAGAATTCTGAAAATTGAACGCAATTTCTCGAGAGATATACTGATTCGCGAGAACTATTCTAATTTCTCGAGAAGTATCTTGATTTCTCGAGAGATCCCAGAATTCTGATTTTCTGACTTTGAAAAAGCATTTCTCGAGGGATAACCCATTTCTCGAGAAGTGCAGGTACATTTTGCGAGAAGTCTTTCATTTCTTGAAAAGTCTATGTCATTTCTCGAGAAATCCTGTTAAGACTTAGAAATTTTCTACCTCTTTCTTTCTGAAGGACAGATTCCTGCTTTCCATAGATATATAACTTTTAGAAACTCCATTTTTCTTCTTGCTTTAAGCATTACTCCAAGTTGAGCATTCCAAGTTCCGTTTTGAAGAAAGAGAACTTGGTCTCATCCAGCGGCTTCGTGAATATATCTGCAACTTGCTTATCCGTAGGGACATAGCTTAAGTTGATGTCCCCATTATTCACATGTTCCCGGATGAAGTGATACCTTAGTTCAATATGCTTTGTCCGACTGTGGGAGACTGGATTGTTTGCTATAGCAATTGCACTGGAAGAATCACAAAACATTGGAATATTCTTGATCTTCATATTGTAGTCTTGAAGTTGATTCCTTATCCATAGAAGTTGTGCGCAACAGCTGCCTGCAGAAATATATTCTGACTCGGCGGTTGAAATTGCAACACAATTCTGCTTCTTGCTACTCCAGGATATAAGTCGTCTTCCGAGAAATTGGCATGTTCCGGAAGTGCTTTTCCTGTCGTCTCTGCTACCTGCAAAATCTGCATCTGAATAGCCTATTAGTTCGTTATCATTACTTCTTGGGTACCATAAGCCAAGATTTGGTGTGCCCTTAAGATATCTCAAAATTCGCTTTGCAGCAGTATAGTGAGATTCCTTAGAGTTCATCTGATATCTAGCACATACACATGTGGAAAACATTATGTCGGGTCTACTAGCAGTAAGGTAGAGCAAAGAGCCAATTATGCTTCTGTATTTAGTTTCATCAAAAGGTTTCCCTTTCTCGTCCTTGTTCAGAGACATAGCTGAGCTCATTGGAGTCCTCATGGAGGTTGCACTCTCCATTCCGAATTTCTTAATTAACTCCTTGGTGAACTTCGTCTGAGAGATGAAAATTCCATCTTCAGATTGTTTCACTTGAAGTCCTAAGAAATACTTCAGTTCACCCATACTGCTCATTTCAAACTTCCCCTGCATAAGTTTTGAAAACTTCTTGCAAAGGTTGTCATCCGTTGAGCCAAAAATAATGTCATCAACATAGATTTGCACTAGCAAAATCTTGTCTTTTACTTCCCTAAGAAATAATGTCTTATCTATCTTTCCTCTTGTGAACTTGTTCTCAAGAAGGAAGTTAGACAGCGTCTCATACCAAGCTCGAGGAGCTTGTTTTAAACCATATAAAGTTTTCTGAAGTAAATAAACATAATTAGGAAAGTCCGGATTGACAAAACCTGGAGGTTGTTCCACGTATACTTCTTCTTTGATATTTCCGTTGAGGAATGCTGACTTGACGTCCATTTGGTATGCGGTGAAACCCTTGAATGCAGCAAAGGCTAGAAATAGCCTAATCGCTTCGAGTCTTGCTACCGGTGCATATGTCTGATCGAAGTCGATTCCTTCTTCTTGTCTGTAGCCTTTAGCTACAAGTCTTGCTTTATTCTTGATGATTGTTCCATCTTCGTCCAACTTGTTTCTGTACACCCACTTTGTTCCAATTATGTTCTTATCCTTAGGCTTTGGAACAAGTGTCCAGACCTTGCAACGCTTGAATTGGTTTAATTCTTCTTCCATTGCAATAATCCAGTGTGGGTCTTCATTTACTTCTTGAAATTTCTTTGGTTCTACCTGTGAAAGAAAGCTCAAGTGCAAATTTTCGTTAGTAGTACCTCTTCTAGTTCTAATGCCTTCATGAGGGTCTCCTATGATTTGATCAATAGGGTGGTCCCTCATGTGTCTGAATTCAAGATTCCTCGCATCGTTTGGAACATCAGGAACTACTTCTTCTTCAACTGGAACAAATTCTTCCACTGGAGTTGGCTCTTCATCAAGGTGATCTTCCTCTTCAGCTAAGGTTAGAGGAGAGATCTTGACGAAGGTTTGAGCGTCGTCTTTAACTGGCTTATGCAGGTGTGTATCTTGCAACTTTGAACCTGCAACTTCAATAGAAGAACTAGAAGAACTGCTTTGAAGCATGCTCGTCTCATCAAATACAACATTAATAGACTCTTCTACAACCAGAGTTTTCTTATTAAAAATACGATAAGCTTTACTATGGCTACTATAGCCTACGAAAATACCTTCAAAGCTCTTTTCGCTAAACTTAGTTTTGTAATGCTTTCCATTGTTAAGTACAAAGCACTTACTGCCAAAAATTCTGAAATAAGAAATGGTTGGTTTCTTGCCCTTTAAAAGTTCATAAGGAGTCTTTTCATGGTTCTTATTTATGAGTGCTCTGTTTTGCACGTGGCAAGCAGTGTTGACAGCTTCAGCCCAGAAATATTCTGGTAATGAAGAATCACTCAACATAGTTCTGCAAGCCTCAATGAGTGTTCTGTTCTTTCTCTCGGCTACTCCATTTTGTTGTGGAGTCCGGGGAGAGGAAAACTCATGAAAGATACCAAGGCTTTCACAAAAGTCTGTCATTGCTCCAGATTCAAATTCTGTTCCGTGATCACTTCTGATTTTGACCACTGAACAGTTAAATTCATTCTGGGTTTGCTTAACAAAGCTTGTGAAAGTGTCGAAAGTATCTGACTTGTGTTTTAGAAAGAATACCCATGCAAAACGTGAGTAATCATCCACAATAACCAATGTATAAGACTTACCTCCTAAGCTTCTAATTTGCAATGGACCAAACAAGTCCATATGAAGTAGGTATAAACACCTGTTAGAATCTTTGCCAATAATGCTCTTGAAGGTAGCTCTTGTTTGCTTGCCTTTTATGCATGCATGACAAGGTCTATCTTTAACGCACTTAACATTTGGCGCATTGCGCACTAAGTTTTGCGAAAACAGTTTATTAATAGTTTTAAAATTTATATGTGCTAGTCTCTTGTGCCATTGATCGACAAGAGATGCACTATCTTTGGCTAAAAGACACACTGGTGTAGAAGAAGATAAACATAGAAAATTTAAGCAAAAGATATTCCTACAGCGAGTCCCTGATAAAATCGTTTCAGAATTCTCTGCCGACTTTATTAGACACTTATCTTTACGAAAATCGACTATGTATCCTTTATCACAGAGTTGGCTTATACTTATCAGATTATGTTCTAATCCTTCCACATAAGCCACATCTAAGAAAGATACATTGCCATTAGAAATCATACCATAGCCTTTTGTAACTCCACGGTCTGATCCCCCAAAAATAACTTTTGGTCCATTCACAACTGGAGTATAATTTTGCAATAGACTTCTAGTCCCGGTCATGTGCCGAGAACAACCACTGTCCAAATACCAGATAGGATTTTTGTTGGCCTTTGGACATACCTGCAAGAACAGATTATCTTGCCTTAGGAGCCCAAACAAATTTGGGTCCTTGGTCCCTTGTTAGTTGAGATCCACATTGAATGTTAACATTGCGAGTGGTCTTCCTTGCAGTGTTAACTTGTGGTCTATTGGCATAAGAAACATTGA
The DNA here is from genome assembly GCA_033032865.1 of Dactylorhiza incarnata. Classification (NCBI taxonomy): domain Eukaryota; kingdom Viridiplantae; phylum Streptophyta; class Magnoliopsida; order Asparagales; family Orchidaceae; genus Dactylorhiza; species Dactylorhiza incarnata. Next base: position 15,809,370 of record JAWHQI010000007.1, read on the forward strand.
ACCAACAATCCACGGCAAAGTGACCTGGTTTGCCGCAGCACCAACATTTAAACCTGTTGTACCTTCTCTTTGTATTCTCCTGCTGACCTTTTTGAATGTAAGATTTAGCAGGAGCATTCTTTCTAGAAGTGGATGCTTCGTGAGTACAACACACACAAGGTAGTGCTATCTCATTAGGCTTGGGTGCAACAGCCTTTACAATTGGTGCTTTCTTCTCATTATGTCCGTGAACGTAAGGACCATAATCTCTTAGATTTATCTCTTCATGAGATGCTTTGAAAGCACTATTTCCGAAGTTTCGGGGACTAGTCCATCCCTTATAGTCCTTGACAGGTCCAAACTTAATTGGTCGGGTCAAGTGACCATAAGTGCTTTGCATGTCATAAATGTTTGAGGGAAAATAACTTTCTGAAATGGTACATGTTTTTGATGGGCTTTCCCTTTCTCTTCAATGGAGGCTTTCTTAGCATTCATGAATTTCTTATTGTCATGTGTGCCCTTAGTAGTGTTACTAGGACCTGCCACATGACCTAATCCACTAGTACTTGCTTGAGCAGTGAATCTATCAATGAGCGGAAGAATTGTTTTGGGTTGTGAAAACTTTTCAACTAGCTTTCGTTCAGCGGCTAGCTGTTCTTCCAAAACTTTGATAGAATTCGCTCTCCGATCAAGGAGCTCATCCGAGCTTTTGATCTTGTCTTTTAAGACTTGGACTTCCTCTTTGAAGGAAGAAAGTTGTTCAACTTCCTTTCTCAAATTGGTTTTCATTTCCTTAAGAGACATGATCTCCTTGGTCTGAGATTTGACAACCCTTCGGCACTTGTCAAAGCTCTTGAGCATTTCGGTGTATTGGGTCATGAGTTTAGATTCATCATCAGAGAAATAATTTTTTTGTTCAGCAGAAGCATAATCCGAATCAGATAGCATAGTGTGAGAATTTACCTTCCCAGTGTATGGGGGTTCTTCATCATCATCTGTCATGGCCATAAGCCCAAAGTATGCTTCTTCTTCAGTGCTTGATTTATCTGAATCACTATCGCTTAGTGTTTTAGCCTTCTTGGCTACAAAACTTCTTTCGTTTTTCTTTTTTTTCATTAGTGGGTTTCTTCACATCTTTTCTTCCGCCCTCTCTCTTTTTATGAGGGCATTCAGCGATCATGTGCCCTGGCTTATTGCAACAATAGCAAATAATGTCAGTAGAAGTATGTTTGTTCGGTTTGGATTTATACCTGTCATTTGTGCTTGAGCCTTTCTTATAGTAATCGCCTTCACGATGTGAGTGTCTATAATCTGAGGAAGATGTCTTGTTCCTCATTTGCCTTCTTTTATTCAGCAGTTTCTTAAACTGTCGGGAGATTAGAGAGAACTCCCCATCAGTCATTTCAGAATTGGAGGAGCCGGCTTCTGATTCTTCTTCTTCATCAGATTCTATAGCTCTAACTGGAGACAATGCTCTGCTCTTTCTGGAACTCTCGGCCTTCATAGCCAAGGTCCTTTCCTTGCTAGAGATTCTATTCCCATCTTCTTCTGTTTTGCGAATGTTCATTTGAAGCTCATGGGATAATAATTTCCCAAACAGATTCTGAGGATCTAGGTTGGGTAGCTTTCCGAATTCCCTGATGGCAACTATTTTACTATCCCAATCCTTTGTTAGGGATCGCAGAAATTTGTCATTTAGTTCTCCATTAGTGAATTCCCGACCATAATTCTTTAGGCCATTTACTATTTTAAAGAATCTTTCATATGCATCTGCAATGCATTCCTTCTTACCCTATTTGAATGCTTCGTACTCCTGATTCAGAAGAGATCTTCTGTCATCTCTTACTTCTTCGGTGCCTTCCATAAGAACGATTAAGGAAGTCCACATATCTTTGGCAGATTTGCAGTGAATTAGGTTTTGCAACATTGAATCGTCCACTGCACTGGCAATAATGTTCTTCGCCTTTTTATCCAAGACAACGAGAGCGATCTCATCCTTGGTCAAATCCATCATCTTCTTAGGCACTCTTAGGAGAGGGTCAATTGTAGAAGCAGTCATAGGCACATGAGGGCCTTCTTCCACGACTTGGAAGATTCTTGGATCTGCGGCCTCCATGTAGAATTTCACTCTCTTTCCACATGGGGAAATTACCCTTGGTGCATATAGACAATTTCAACGAGGAAGATTCCTTGCACTTTTCCATGAATGATAGCAAATAGATTGAAGGGATCTTGTTCAAGGTGTTAACCTATTCAACGAAAAACCTCCTCTGATACCAATTGAAATATCTAATTGCTAACCTAAATCACCTAGAGGGGGGGGGGGGGGGGGGGGGGGGGGGGGGGGGGGGGTGAATAGGTGATAATTGCGTCTTTTGCGGAAATAAAAAAAAACTTGATGACAAAGAACACAGATAAAGCAAACCACAATCACATACGAAGCAAGAAATTTATAGTGGTTCCCCGTTCTTGGGTACTCCACTTGCCGGCCTCGCCAATCTAGCACCACCGCTAGAATTGACTACTTCACTAAATCTCGGATCAAGAAAGATCCTACAAACTCGGAGTCAAAACTCCTACAATCTCGGAGACAAATCTCCTACAATCTCAGAGAATACTTCTCTTACAACTCGGAGAACAAAGCTCCTACAACTCGGAGAAAACTTCTCCTACAATCAAATGAAAATAAGAGATGATATGATACTTATCAATCACAATCAGATCTGAAAAACTCTTTAGGGTTCTTCTTCCTCCTTGAGATTGGAATGAATTTGAATTAATGTCGATGAGGAAGATCCAAATGACTCAGATCTGATCTACTAGAATTCGAATCGATCCAATAGAATTCAGAGAGAATCAAGCAACGATCGATCGAACCTATTCTTCCACTTGGAGATGAGAAATCAGAACTTCTGAACAGTCTCCAACGAGGGCGACTCGCACGGCACTTTGCGACTTCTTGAGTTAGGGAGAGAGAATCAGAAAGGAATAAAACTTTTTAAAAACTTAAGATAGAGAGCCTTTTATAGGAGAGGGTCTAAATAGAATATTTAAGCCTTAAGCCAGAAAAGGAATCTCGTCAAACAGACGAATAACAGAAGTCGGCAAAAACAGTTTGAAGGAACGAGAAACAAATTTCTCGAGAGAAAGAAGACTTCTCGAGAAATCACGGCTGGATCTCGGAAAAAGGCTTTCAAACAAATTGACAGAGCTTCTCGAGAAAAGAGGGGATTTCTCGAGAACAAAGATCTTCTCGAGAAATGAGATAAACTAACCTTTTTCGGAAGAAACAAGAACTTCCCGAGAAATCAGATAAACTTCTCGAGAGGAAAGATTTTCTCAGAGAATTTCAGCAAAGAAGGCTTCTCGAGAAAATCAAAGGATTTTCCGAGAGCACTACAGACTTCTCGAGAAATAAAGATAGCTTCTCGAGAAATTTGGATTTCCTTCGAAGACTTAAGCTGAAAAGAACTTCTCGAGAATTCCAAAGGATTTTCCGAGAGCTTTTCAGATTTCTCGAGAAATACACTTGGAAGAAAATTCTTTAAACTCTTCTTTGAGAACAGCTACACCTCCAAGACCTTAGCTTCCTTTGTCTCGATTAGAAATGCATCACAATAGAGAGATCACATATGAGTCAACACCATATCTCATACAATGAGGAATTACATTGTAAGAGACTGTGCTCATTGACCCACTGTGACCTGACATTGGTTTACACTTAGCAATGTGAACCTGCAAGACAATACTAGAGAAACATATCAAATACAAAAGCAATTCAATCTTGGTTCATAGTTGACTTTCTACAAATCAAGGTTATTGTGGATACAATACCCAACAGAGGCCTCCTCCCCCTGCCCCCCTGCTGGGGCTGGGCGAGACCCAACCAGGGCAGCCCCCTGCTGGTCTCTCCCCCCACTGCTGGGGCGGGGGCAGGGGGGGCCAGAGGCCTTCTCCCCCTCCCCCCCCCCTCCCAGAGGCCTCCTCCCCCTGCCCCCCCTCCCCCCCCCCCCCCCCCCCCCCCCCCCGCTGGGGCTGGGCGAGACCCAGCCAGGGCATCCCCCTGCTGGTCTCGCCCCCCACTGTTGGGGTAGGGGCAAGGGGGGCTAGAGGCCTCCTCCCCCTGCCCCCCCCCCCCCCCCCCCCCCCCCTCTTGCTCGCCTCCTTCATGGGTGGGGCGAGTGGGGGGGGGGGGGGGGTCTCTACCTCTACCGCTCGCCCTCCTCTCTCCCTGCTCTGGTCTATATTAAAAGACGGTGCTCCAAAATACCTCTTGCATCCCGAGGACTTACTCGGCGAATACAGGGTTGTACATCTATGTTCATGGTTTGTAATATGTGCTTGATACATTCATTTTTTTATTTAAGAAATTTAATTAAGATTTATTTTAGTTTTGATCTGGTCTGAGAATTTTTGATCGTGATGAGCAATGTTACTAGCTTTTCGTCTTCCTTGCGTAGAATAGAACAAGAGAAGGACAATAGATATTGAAGGAATTTCTTCCTTGCAAATCGTTACGAAAGATGGACTCTACCACACCATGCATGACTACTTTCCTTTGTTTCAAGGTACCTCTCACTTGGGTAGTAGCATCGAGTAGGCCCTCCATAGGTTTCAAAGCATAAGAGCTACGAAGAGGGACGACTTTTACTATATATATCACGTAAGTAGACTGTTTCTAACCTTGAAAATTTTTATGGTTTCTATGACTTTAGAATCGAGAGGCATCTTCTAACCTTGAAGTTTTTGTAGGGCTCAATACAACAAGTACTTCCTTCAACAAAGATTGCCCACTTAATATATATTTGACATGGCACCATAAATATTAAGTTTTTCTTTACAATATTAAAAGGGAAAGATTATCTTTGTTGAAATATTTAAAATTGTCAAATGCAATCTTATTTTTTTTTCATTAAATGACTTAACATATATTATAATTTATTTCAAAAATAAAATAAAATGTAATGCTCATTTAAGTAATTACAATATACCATAATTCGTTTACTCTAATGACTTAACATATAGTATAATATATTTCAAAAAAAAAATACAATGCCCAATTATGTAATTACATCACATCCCTAAATTAAAAATAATGATGAAAATTCATAAAGTAGAAAAAAGTTTTAGTAGAGCTTCTAGACCTACTATAATATGTTATCATTAGACATATCAGTGGTCTTTTTGAGAAAAAAGCTATTAATAGGCATATCAACGATATTTTTGAGAAGCTACCATTAACCTTGTCAACTTTATTAAAGTTGATTTAACATGCATGATAATATATGCATTAATGTGATAATTTTGCCATAAATATTGAAGGTGATTGTTATCTGCACTACAGTTTTGGCTATCCGCATTTTTTTGAATGAGTTATTACCCGCCTTTTGGAAATACGTCTTGTACATGCATTTTTAGGAAAAATGTTCAACACGAAAGTTGTAGATCTCGTCGAGATCTACAACTTTAGTGTTGAACATTTTTCCTAAAAATGCATGTACAACCAAAAATTCGCTATAGTTACGCACATATTTCAATCAGGGCAGCAATACGTCTTGTGCGTGCATTTTTAGGAAAAGTGTTCAACAAGAAAGTTATAGATCTCGATGAGATATACAAATTTTGTGTTCATCATTTTTCCTAAAAATACTTGTACAAGACGTATTTATAAAAGTCGCGTAATAACTCATACAAAAAAAGTGCGGATAGCCAAAACTGTAGTGCGGATAACAATCACCAAATTGAAAAGTGACGTATAATAAATTTTCGTATTTATTAATTAACGGTGCATTAATTTTAAGTTGTATTAATTAATTAAGGCAATTGTTAACCGCACCCCAGTTTGACTATCCGCAACCCTTTTATATGAAGTATTACGTGTTTTTTTTTGAAATACGTCTTGTACAAGCATTTTAGGAAAAGTGTACAACACGAAAGTTGTAGATATCGTCGAGATCTACAGCTTTCGTGTTGAACATTTTTTCCTAAAAATGCATGCACAATGCGTATTCCAAAAATTCGTTATAGTTACGCCCATGTTTCAATTCGGTCGGCAATACGTCTTGTGCGTGCATTTTTAGCAAAATTGTTCAACACAAAAGTTGTATATCTCGACGATATCTACAACTTAAGTGTTGAACACTTTTCCTAAAAATGCTTGTACAAGACGTATTTCCCAAAAAATGCCTAATATTTCATATAAAAGAGTTACGGATAGCCAAAACTGAGGTGCGGTTAACAATTGCTTTAATTAATAGAAGTTTCCACAAACAAAGGTGCAAATACTATCACAATTGATCGTAGGAGCACAACCCCGTGTCACAAAATGCAAGCATAGGGGAAAATAGTGATGTAACATTGATATGATTACGAGTAGAAAAAGAAGACAGCAATGTGACACGTGTCAGGGAATGAGTGCATCCCAGGTCAGCAGGAAAGTCGGTGGGTGAGGGTGTGAGTGTAAAAGAGAGGAGGAAGATGCTGGTATGATTTTATTTTGAAAAGTGAGGAGTTGAGAGACAGTGGGAAATGGAGCAGCAGGCGTACGCTGTCCCTTAAGGTTGCTTCTTCTTCTCCATCATCACCATCATCACCTCAAAAGTGCTTTTCCTCATATCGCACCGCCAAACATGCTACCGGGATTTCTCCGGCTTCACCCTTTTTTTAATATCCCAGCAAAATCATATTTGAATATAAATTATTGTACATCTTCTCTCTCCCATTGATAATTAATAATTAATAATTTTTATTATTTACAAACGAAGTGTGAAATATTTTTATTTTAATTTTTTAATCATATATATATATATAACATACTTCGGCTGATTGTCGATCGTCATCTAACATGTGCATATGTGCATATAGATACACTAAAAAGACAATTATCTACTTAAAAGTAAAAGTGAAAGTTCTTGTGTTTGCAAATGCAGCTCAGTTGGTGATGAGAATCTGTGTGAAGACTCTTTATCAAGACGTGCCGGGTTCGAACCTCATCATTCAACAACCCGCCGCGTCATATGGTGGGACCGGCGAAAGATTGGGGTGTGTGGGAAGCTACCCTGATAAAATTGACAGTTGCAATAATTACATATGAATTAGACAATGTTAAACTATTTTATATTCTTTTGTAGGACATTCAACGGTAGGATTTCCTTAATACCTTCATTATTCACTCATTTTCTTGACTTTAGAGTTATTTTCGTACTTCGGCTTATGATTAGTGTACTTTCAACCTTCTTCATTGGATGGAGTCAGGAAAAGACATGCAAGGTAGGTGAAACCTAATTCCAAGTCGGAGGAAGCATGCACTTGCTGATCGTCGGAAAGATTTAATACCCTATCTAAAATCAGTCCAAAGCGTCGGTAGTGCGATATGCGGGGAGGGCGAGAATCATGAGAGAAGAAAGTTTTGGCGAATAAGTAGAGAAGAAGATTTCGGGGGTAAGTTGATCATTCAGTGATCGACGCGAAAGTTGACATTTATTAAATAACATAGATAAGGATAATATACATATTCTCCCTACAAACTGCGAGGATAATTAGGGTATTCTAGCAACATTTGAGGTGACTAGAATTAAGGCGATAAACACGTTAATCATGATATATTTGTGTATAATCTAAACAAATCACATGTTCCACATAGTTAACGAAATAAACATTCTTTATCAGAACAACCAAGTGATCTTGTCATTGAGAATCATGGGTAGACGACTCACTAACTAAATATGATAGTGAGCGGTGACAATTACATTGTCTACAATATCACGATCGATGAATCCACTCTATTAACGACCATGTAGCACAGTCGAGATATATAGAATCGGACTCTTTCTAGTCCATGTTAAACTCGTCACCTTGTCAGTTGTCTTTCTAATGCTTAGTTCTACTTTATAATTATTGGTGTTGACTCCGAAGCTCTCGGATTTTTTTTATTGCGATTGTTATCCGCACTACAGTTTTGGCTATCCGCACTTTTTTTGTATGAGTTATTATGCGTCATTTGGAAATACGTCTTGTGCGTGCATTTTTAGAAAAAGTGATGAACACAAAAGTTGTAGATCTCATCGATATCTACAGCTTTCGTGTTGAACACTTTTCCTAAAAATGCACTCACAAGACGTATTGTCGCCCGGATTGAAACATGTGTAACAATAGCGAATATTTGGAAATACGCCTTGTACATGCATTTTTAGGAAAAATGTTCAACGCGAAAGTTGTAGATCTTGGCTAGATCTACAACTTTCGTGTTGAACATTTTTCCTAAAAATGCATGTACAAGGCGTATTTACAAAAGACGCGTAATAACTCATGCAAAAAGAGTGCGGATAGCCAAAACTGTAGTGCGGATAACAATCACCTTTTTTATATGGATGAGTCAAACCCTCTTCTGTATTGATCAACGTATTTTCATGATTTTACCATATTTATTGCAATATTTGTAGTTGGAAGAGTTCCAATTACTTCATTCTTTGGACCCACTTTTTCTTGATTATTAAACCCTACACCGTAAATCTTAGACTCACCGAGCTAATAATTCGTCGCGCAGGCCTCCTTGAGGGAGGTCTGCTATGTTAAAAGCATTTGTACGTCCCCCATGTCCCTCATGTGTGGTGACATGCATGGGGATGTACAAAAGAGATCCTAACAACTTATGTATAATAACCATGTGGGCTTGGTCTTATCAGGGTTTAGAACTTTTAGAATTTAGGTTTATGATTTAGGGTAATAAACCATGCATTACAATGGACTTCATGCTCAAGTATGCATTACAATTGACTTCATGCTCAAGTGCTCTCTCTCTCTCTCTCTCTCTATATATATATATATATATATATTTACAATATTAAAAGAGAAAAGTTTTCTTTGATTAAATATTTAAAATATAAAACTAAAATACAATTTCCATTCAAGTAATTATACTATATATCTCAAAACTAAAAGAAATGTTGAAAATCCATTAAAATTCAAAAAGTTGTTAGTAGATCTCCAATACCTATTATGATAGACTGTCATTAGGCATTCCAGCAGTCTATTCGAGGAAGTCTGTCATTAGGCATATCAGCACTATTTTCGAGGAGCTATCATTAAACCAATCAAACTTTATTAAGGGGTGGAGCCCTAAACCTATCGCAGTCGAGGTAATGTCACGATTGGCCGTGAGGCGAAGCCCCGTGTATGTCACTGGTATATACTATAAAGAAACCCAAAATAAGTACGGTGTAACTTTCGTATTGCCAAAAATGTCCTCCTAAGATTCACGGTATTTTAAAAAGAGAATTGATATTGGTACCTCTTAAATGGCTATTTGTAGCCCACTTATATTTGTACTCATAGTGGATATTTGTACCCATTATGAATATTTGTACCCAATCAAAAAAAATTTAAAAATTAACAAATAGTTAAAAGTTAATTTATATCCGGAAAATATTGACCAACATCTATCATACAGGGCAATCTAACACAAAAATAAAGTAAAAAAATATATAAAAAATTATGAATTGAAGCCTACAAAAATCAAAATAAACTAATTAAAATTTTGTGGGTCGGAGAAGGGGGAAGGAGAGAGAGCGGCGGGAGGAGGGTGGAAGCCTAGGCCGGAGATGGGGGAGGGAGAGAGGGCGGCGGGAGGAGGGTGGAACCCTGGGCCGCTGTAGGCCAGAGATGGGGGAGGGAGAGAGGGCGGCGGGAGGAGGGTCGAAGGCGGGGCCGCTGGCTGGAACACTTGCCGGAGATGGGGGAGGGAGAGAGGGCGGCGGGTTTTTGCGAAAGGAGGGGAGAGATCGATCGGGGAATGAGAGGGGGAGTGGGTACATTTAGGGTTTTTAATTTATTATAATATTATTAAATATTAGATGTTTTGGGGTACAAATAGCCAATTAAGAGATACCAATATCAATTCCCTTTAAAAACTGCCTAAATTTTCAGTCAAAATCTTCGATCATCCGCACTACTCCCACTTGCTTAAAAGCGGTCAACTCTTCAAATCACTGTTTTTAAAAAAGCATCCTTATTTTTCTTCGCCCCTCCAGATTTTCACATCATCCCCTCCCGTTTTCTCCACCCCCCCCCCCCCCCCCCCCCCCCCCCCCCCCCGCCTTCTCCGGCCGCAGCGGTGCGGCATTCCCGCACATTTGCAAGATTTCTCAATTCTTACTCCTCACGCCGAATGCCGCTGCACCCGCCGCATGTCGCCCGTCCCCAGCCACATGTCGCCGCCCCCAGCCACATGTCCGTATGTATAAAACCGGAGTACCGATGAATTAATTCTCGGTAAGAAATTAATGTGGATAAAGAGAAGACCCGCTATCTTCCAATTGCGATGCAGCGAGCGATGAATCAATGAGTTGACTCGGTCAACGCACTCACCGTCATCAATATATATATATTATATATATATATAGCAAGTTGTGGTGGGGATATATATATATAGAGAGAGAGAGAGAGAGAGAGAGGGAATGGTGGGCCCAGGCGGCGGGTGTCACGTGAAGCCAGCCGTAGTACTCCTGCTGCGGGCAATGGGGGCTTTCATAAACTCGCTTTCCGGAAAGTTAAAAGGATCGCTGCCGCCCATCCCCTTCTCCCTCCGCCTTTCTGCTGCCAAACAGGAGCACACTTTAGTAGATTCACCAAACCTACTACTGCCTCTCTCTCTCTCCTCGCCTTCTCTCTCTTCACATTCTCTCTCTAGCTTTCTCTATCTCACTACACATCGACAGCCATTGGATTCTAGTTCCACTGGCGCATTGCAGCACTCATATTTTAGTCCATCTTCTTAAAAAATAAGAGAGTTGCTATTAGCAGTTCAATTTTTACTATTCGCACCCCATCGAATAAACTCCTCTCCATCCCTCTCCCGTTGTCTAAATTCTAGCCTTAGTTCTATCAGTCGCGTCGTCTTTCCCTCTCTTGGATTCACCTTCAAAAAAGAAGGATATTATCCAGCGAAAATCCCCAAAAAGTAGTCAGTTTTCTGGTTAGAGAAAGGTTTGCATGTCATTTAACTTGGTTTAGAGTTAATTCTAATTCTATGCATCTCATTTAACTTATTTTTCTGCTAAGTTTTTAAATTGTTTTGAGTCTTTATGATGTTTTTGGGTCTTTATATTGACAGCCTCTATTTGGCTATTGGCACACCAATTTCTATGAGTTATAACGCGTCTTTTGAAAATATGCATTATACATGCATATTTAGGAAAAGTGTTCAACAGGAAAGTTGTAGATCTCGATGAGATCTATAACTTTCACTTTTCCTAAAAATGCACGCACAAGGCGTATTGCCGCCCTGATTGTAATTATAGCAAAAATTTGACGAATTTTTGAAAATACGCTTTGTACATGCATTTTTAGGAAAAGTGTTCAACACGAAAGTTGTAGATCTCGATGAGATCTATAATTTTTGTGTTGAAACACTTTTCCTAAATATGAATGTATAATGCATATTTTCAAATGGCGCGTTATAACTCATAGAAATTGGTGTGCCAATAGTCAAATAGGGGCTGCCAATAGTCAAATAGGGGCTGCCAATATAAAGCCCCATGTTTTTAGGCTTCTAGTACTTAATAAATCAGCAAAGTGTTTCGCTTATTTGGGATGAGAGTGGGGTGCAAATATAATTTTGGACTACAAAAAAAAGTTATGGACTACAAATAACGTGGACTGCGAATAGACAATTTCGGGCTGCTAATATCAACTCTCTAAAATAATCTTCTTTCAATACGAGAGAATTTTTAGGTGTGTTTAGGTGGGAGATTAAATACGGTCGTATATATGATATGTCATCCTACGGCGGATCTATTTTCGCAGAATACTGACAGTATTTTTAATTGACAAATACGACAATATTTCGATCAATCACGGAGAACCAATGATTTGATGCGTGAGAGAAACCCACCTAATTTTTTTTTCTTTCATTATATATGTAGATAACTAAACTCTCCTATTGCTGTGATTTGATGAAGGCTAGCGAAGAGAATTATTATTATTATTTTGCTTATGGGAGAAAAAAAAATAGGAGAAAGGTGATGGGTCAAAGATGTGAACAATTAATGTGTAGTTAGCTTTGTGTATAAATTAAAAGGTTTAATGGTTTATATTAATATAAATTTAAAAAAAGTTAATATAGAGCTTATAACTTCGTATATAAAAACCATCAAATTCCCCTCTCTCTCTCTCTCTCGCGCGCGCGCACTGTGGAACAAAAGTTGAGAGCCCATGAAGATCTCCTCTCTCTCTCCTTCCGGGGCTTGCCAAAAAAGTATGTTTATTTTTAAAACTGAAAGGGTAATTTGGAAAGTCCTAATGCTGCACCAAATTAAAGATCGTGATCCCAATCAGATCGCTGAAATGGGTTGCCTTGGCAGCGCAAAGTCTCGCCCCCGCCGTAGCAAGCCCAACGATTCAGGGTAATTTGGAAAGTCCTAATGCTGCACCAAATTAAAGATCGCGATCCAATCAGATCGCTGAAATGGGTTGCCTTGGCAGCGCAAAGTCTCGCCCCCGCCGTAGCAAGCCCAACGACAGACACCCCCCCCCCCCCCCCCCCCCCCCCGCCCTTCCGAGGCACGCAAACGTGCGGGAGCGCGTGCGCAGACCGCGCTGGCCGCGCACATGCTTATGCGTGCGTGCGCCTCCCAGAGCTCTTCTTTCGGCACGCCTCTCTTGCCACAGTCACCATCTCGCCGACAAACCTACCCGGGCCGCCTGTGGGCATAGTCATAATTTTCACGGAAATAGGTGATCTAGGTGACCGAAATCGTGCGCTCACATCCGCCCGCTCAACACATAGAAGGGAGCAATTACCGGTGGTTTTCCAACGAAGACTTGGTTCTTTGTTCGCTCTCTTGCCCAACGTTCGCTCCGTCTGCTACAGTTCTACTACAAAGATTGCTGCAATTCTTCGACAGAGGCTGCTACAGTTCTGTTACAAAGACCGTTACAGAGATTGCTACAGAGACCACTCTCGTGAGCGCTGTTGAAGACTTTGCTTTTTTCCCCGAGATACTTGTAAAACGAGAGGTAATTAACATGTCACCCTCCATAGAACTACTCCAGCTCTTGTAACCGCCCACAACTAGTGGATTTTGTCAGAGCTGGGCATCCTGCCCTATGATTTTTACTCTTTTCAAATTTTTCATGTATAACGTCTTACTGTTCTGCTGTTGGTGTCACTCTTGTAAGTTTAGATGTCATAACATGCGTGCACAAAAATCTACATGCACGTGTGCATGCTATGAAATATAAATTTAATTAGGGCCAGGGAGGTTTATGTCTCTCACATTAATATAGGAGGGTGTAATTATGAAAACTCCTAAGAAATGTTTGAGTAATTAATACTACATAAAAACTAAAGGGCGCTGCCATTAGCACCGCAGTTTTGGCTAGTCGCACCGTATTTTCTCTTAATTTTACGCGTCTTTTAGAAATACGCCTTGTCCATGCATTTTTAGGAAAATTGTCCAACACGAAAGTTGTAGATTTCGACTAGATCTACATCTTTCGTGTTGGACAATTTTCCTAAAAATGCATGGACAAGACGTATTTTCAAAAGATGCGAAAAATTAGGAGAAAATACGGTGCGACTAGCCAAAACTGCGGTGCTAATAGCAGCCCCCAAAATAAAACACACAAGATTCTTATGTGATTTGATGTTTCATACAAGGATATATATGTGCTAAGATTAATTTCCACTTTTCTTCTTTCCTGATACATGATTGAAAGAGATTAACATTTATGTATACATAACATGAAGGCCATTGTTATAATATAATCATGAAATTATCAAAATATCATCAAAATTTTCTGATAATTGAGGCTCTCAATCCCATCCAATTAATTAGGCGCACATGAGCCGTGTGCGTCGGGCGCCATATAAGCCGTTGATTGGCTTGTGTTTTATTTTTTTTTATCTTTTTTAAGGTTGTTTTTTAGCTTTTAGATTAGGCATCATGGAGTATAGGTGGCGTGCACACATCCCTCCATGTGCGCACGTGCACCCAAAATTTTCTCATTAATTAGGGTCTGTCTGGGGTGATGAGAGGTAAAAATCCTTCTTTTCCCACCGTCTCGTCAGGAGCGGATCCAGGAATTTCAATAAGAGGGACCAAACATCGTCTTCCTCCAGCCAAAAAGAAATATGACCGCCTCCACCTTACCGTACTAGTTGTTTCCCCTTTGTCCGGTCACCGTTTTTGACGTGCAATTAATCGAAATTCATTGCATCGACGAGAGAAATCCAAATCCAAATCCACCATCTATTTTGCAAAATTCTCGAGGGACCTCCCCTAGATACTTCCTTGCGGTCTCGCACCAGTGCGCACCATCACCCAGTGTCTCTTTTCGCGCATCGTCGTTTTGCCTATAGCTCCACCGGCCTTTCCAAGCGAGATCTTAGCGGTAGCTAGACTGCTGGACCCCGCGTCCCCAGCCAACTTACTGTCTAGTTAAATCTATGAATGGTGATGATGTATCAATCATACTTCACATGTCCAACATCAACCACTATATATATATATGCCTCAATAAGATCCCCTCAATACCCACCACATGCACGTATAAGCAATATGATATATAAAAGAGCAATAATGCTAGCTAAAGGAGAGTGAGTACTTTGTATTGGTGAAAGATCATCTCACATGTCATGATTATGGCACTCCTAGCTAAGACTCAATCTAACCTCATAATGGACCTACCTTTTTTTGGTATACAAACTGGGATCTGTTTGTTTCGGCGGTGAGAGTTAATTGGAGCGGTGAGAATGAGAGCGTTGGTAATGGAGAGGGGGTGATCACGTTCTCAAAAAAGTCAAAAATGATGTTTCGGAGCGCGGGGAATTGGAGGATTACCAAACTATATATCCCCCCTGGAAATGGAGCAAAAATGCTGAAACAAACCGACCCTAGATGATGTCACGGAGTTGCATTGTAATTATATATTTTATAAATAACAAACATAATAAAATGGGAGAAAAATACAGTGAAGGTATTGTTGTTGTCAGATAATATGACTAAGGCAGGCTGCAACGATCGAGAATGTTTTTTTTATACGAGCCCCGTTTCTAGATTTAGAGACTGGGTCATTGTGATAATGACACTTGATGATAGACATAAAAGGCGTTTTTAAAAAGCAGATGAGACATCTCCTTTTCGCGAAGATCATCTTTCCTCGCCTGGATGTCATTTTTGCTCGCCTGGATTTCATTTCTGCTCGCTTGAATATCGTTTCTGTTCTCATGGCCTGGATATCAGACGAGCAGAAATGATATCCAGGTAAGCAAAAATGATATCCAATATGGCTTTCAAGAAAGGTGTTTTGGGGTCTTTTTCATGAGCAGCCGATCGTCCAATATGGCTTTCTAAAACTCGCTTTCAGCTTTTCCTCTTTTATTCGACGGTTTACTAAAGACATACCCCAACCATTCGCAATTTGTCTTTCTTCATTCTCTCCACTGCAGATATTTATAATTAGTCAAGCACAACAAATTTTTAAAACCAAAATATGACATGCTAATTAGATGAAATTATACTTATAAAATGTTAAAAAGATCCAAGCGCCAAAAATCACTTATTATTGAATTTTATTCAACGTATAGAAGTCATGATTTAACATATAGTGATTGAGAAATTATTGAACAATATTATATGAGTTTATTAGAATGTTTTCAATGAGCAACTATTTTTTATCCGGCGTTTATTATCTTACTAGTTCTATAGTTATCAAAAATTGTTAAATTATTACAAGAATATTTACTCATTTAATCATGGCGGACGGTAATTAAAATAATAGAAGCTAAAATTTAAAAATATTATAGAGAAATGCCACATTGTCACCTATGTTTTTATATATTGTGGTTTTGAATTCTTTATTGAGCGTTAGTAGAAGGCGTAAAAAGTCTTGTAGAAGAAATTAATAATAATTTAAACTTAGATTTAAGTTTGTTGGATTATGAAATTTCAAGCATTTCAAATTTTAATACTTCTTTTACCTGTTCTTTATTTCTTTTCTAGATGCAATTTCATAAATTGTATTTTTGAAATCATCCTTAGTTTGCGTTTGTGTTGTATCAACTCGTGGCCGCGTGCCAAATAATTTATAATAATAAATGAATTCGAATTATATACTAAGATACTATTTTGAGATAATGTTTACGTTTCTTCTGCTGTATAACATTCTTCTATTGATCCTTCTAGTCTTGATTTGTTTCGAACAAATTTCTTATAGTGCCCAAGTTCTCTCTCAATGGGATACATCCACCTAAATTGTACCGGGCCACCCAAGATAACCTCTTTTGCGAGATGCACCATAAGATGAATCATTATTGTGAAGAATGATGGCAGAAATATTCCTTCAAGCGGCATAAGGCCAATATTATGTGATTATCTTTACCAAGTCAGAAATTTGTAATTAAAAAATATGGATACGTACTTCCATCAACGGAATTACTATGTGCCTTGGTAAAACTGATCGCAAACCGATAGACAAGAACTGCTTCATGATGATGTGATTATCATGACTTTTCAACCATTGCATTTTACCTTGTCTGAGTTTAACACAACGTGATATGTTGGATGCATATCCATCGGGAACTCGTATTGACTTTATATGCTGGAGGAATGACCTCAGTCTCATCATCTCTTTCTTGAATACATAATTGTTTTAGAATGTTAAAGATCCTTGTAATCTCTTCTAGCACACACGTCATCATTGCTTTTGACAGGGTCACCTAATATGGTGTTCAGGATATTATCATATACATTCTTCTCTATATGCATGACATCAAGACAATGTCGCAATAAATTTATTTTCCAATAAGTGAGGTCAAAAAATATGCTCATTTTTTCCAATACACGGTCGATCCTCGTGACTGATTTTCTCTACCAAAAATAACCTCGAATATTTTTGGTTGTCTCAAGCATATCTCTTCATTTAGGTGGTTTTGTATTACCATTACTCAATTCATGATGGCCAAATTTTCTTTACTTTCTATATACATGATCAATTGGCAGAAATCGACGGTGAGATTGAAATGCTATTTTTTACTGTGCTTTAACCAACATGATTTAGTGTCCAACCCGCATGATGGGCATCCAAGTTTAGAATGCGTAATCCATCCTGATAGATTACCAAGCCCAAGAAAACCACTAATATATAGTCCAGAGTAGTGTCACACACAACTTAATTTTTTCCCTCTGAAGCGTCAAACACTTCTATACCTTCTTCTCACAGCTCCTTCAACTCTTTTATTAATGGTTGTAGATAAACGTCTATATTGTTAACATATATTTTTGGACCAGGTATCATACCTGATATGATAATATAGATCTCTTCTTCATGTACTCCCAAGGTGGCACATTGTACACAACTAGCATAATTGGTCATGTACTATGTGTGCTACTAAGATCACTAAAAGGATTGAAACCATCCGTGGCAACAACGATGCGAATATTACAAGCTTCACTGGAGAACTCTTGTTGTCTTCGATCAAAATCTTTTCATGGCAAGACATCTCTAGGGTGGTGCATTAAATTATTATGATTAGGTTCTTTGGCATGCCATTGCATCATTCGGCTGTTTTCTTACAAAGAAATAGTCTTTCTAAATGCTCTTTTAATGGAAAGCAATGAAAAACTTTTTTGGGAACCTTTCTTAAAGTGTTCGCATCTTGCTGCTTTTGTTTCCTTGACTTGTGAACCTTTCTTAAACTTTTTTGGGAACCTTTTTTGGGCCTCATTATGGTTAGCAGACAGTGTTTCATGTCCACCTGGAATCGCACCCTGTAAAGTTTTCAGCAACATACTAAAATGTTTATTACTCTAATTTCCAAGTGTTTTAATATGCAGCAGTTTTAACAGAAAAAATAATGTTATGTACTCCAAGCATCCTTCCCAAAACGGTTTATTTTCCTCCAAGAAAGACATATATAAACTACTATCATTTGCAGTGAATGGAACTTTAGGACACTCAAATGTTTCATCTTCGATCACCATAATGATCATTATCTGGTTCTTCTTCATCCACATTCTCATCGTGTGTCAAGTTAGGGATGACTTCAAGCAACAGTTCATCAATGGGACTCGTAGAGTTATTATTGGTGTAAGAAGATTTGCAGTAGATGAAAAGATGTTATTAGGTTGGATCCATTTGTTAGATAATCGTCCATCATGATATATCCAATCTGTGTAGTTTTTCATAATACCATTCCATACTAGATGCCTTTCTACCTCTTCTCGATACCACATCTTCATATTTACACACTTTCTAGAAGGTCATGAACATTTTTCACAAACTGGTGTATATGCATAGAATAAATCTAGCAAACATTTCATGCCCTCAACAAAATTTTTTGAATGACGTGGCTCTGTCATCTATTTTTTATCCATTTTCGATAAAATTATTTTGATATGTACCTACATAAAAGTACAAAAACAATAAAATTACTAATTTATTTTGAATATATGAAATAATGAGGATTTGTATACCCGCTATCATTTAGAAGGGCATGGTTGTACAAGCGCTCATATTTGAATTAGTAGGCAAGACATTGGTCATAAACAATCGTTATTATATCATGGTGATCAATATATAAATAAACCATTGATCTCAATAGAACAATGTCAAGATCCTCCAACTTAGTCCTTTGATATTAACTTTATCTACTTGTCTTATTGGTGAATTAATTATTCTATTCTATACATGCCCAAATCACCAAAGTCTACTTTTTATAGCCAAATATTCAAGTTCACCAAATATCGTCAACCAAATAGTTGTTCTATATGCATTGGTGCTTATGAATAGTTGTCTTGGAACTTCTATTAATCCAACATAAGATTCCACATTACTAAATTATGGAACACGAAGAAGCTTCTGAAAAATACATTAGTTAAAATCAGGAGTGTTTTAGCGGCGTTGTAGTTAAAAAGCGCGGCAAAATTATAATCTGATGCGGCGCTTATTTAAAAAAAATGCGCCGCCATAGTTAAAATAACACACTAGCGGCGTTTTGACTTTAAAGCACCGCGAAATATAAAATTTACGGCAGTGCTTTTAAAAGCGCCGCAGAAAAAACGCCGTCTTAAATCAATTTTGTTGTGCTGATTTAAGGAACACTAGAATGAAGCAAAGAAATCACACATTTATTGTGTAGTTTGCTTAACAATGCGAGAGGAATGTTCCTTTGAGGAAAATCGCTTGTTTAGTGCTTTCATTATTCCTAATGCATGCGATAGAAAAATCAGACTAACGAGCTGAACTAGGGTCGATGACCTATTTATACGAAACTCTATTGATAGCATTATCGCTGGGCAGTAACACTTTCACTAGCGTTAAAAAAGAGTTCTTGTACTGCTGAAAATTGGCATTTATATATACACTATTGTCAAGCGCCGGTGAGATTGCATGGAGTTCAACCTTCTTCCGGCGGCCTGGAGATCGAGCGGAGTTCACCCTTCTTCCGGCGGCCTGCAGGAGGTCGAGCGGAGTTCTTTCGGCGGCTTGGAGATTGAGCGGAAGATCGAATAGAATGAGGGTTGAGTAGCTAATTAGCGGCCGAGCCCTAAAATTGGGAGGGTATTAGCGGCGTTTATTTAAACAAACACCGCCATAGTTGAAATGACACATTAGCAACGTTTGCACATTAAAGCCGCGCAATATAATATTTACGGAGACATTTTTCAAAATGCCGCCATAAAACAATTTTGTTGTTGTGGACCCAAATAGAACGCACATTAGCATAGTTAGGGCCTAAAGGGCCGGTATGGACATTATGATACAATATGTGTTGGTGCGAGTTGTATCCGAGCTCTATGTGCGTATAGTATTTCTTTATTTAGGCTTTTAGGGTTCGGGTTCTGCCGGGAGGAGGGAATCATCTTGTATCTTGTCCCTTTTAATGCAAAGACGTTTCTAATGTTCAGATCATTATCAAAATTTACATGCGCTCGATGGAAGCATCCATCGCGCGCTAAGTTATTCGGGAAGCAGCAACGTAACTAAGGGTCCATTTATTTTTGCTCCGGTGAGTTAGGACAAAAACGTCACCATCATAAAATGTGTGTTTGGCATGACAACGGTTATGACCGCCACCATGTGAAAAGAGACTAATTTGAACATAAAAGTGGATGGAGTTTTTTAGGTGAGGTCCGACGTTCACGAACCACGGTTCATAAAGACAGCGTTCATGACGGCCACCACTGTACCAAACGAATCTTAAGAAAGCGTGCCCCCACATGTCACACGCACAAAATGCATTACATAAATACATCAATATGGTGGGGCGCGTAAACCTACATCGGCTCACCGGACAGGGAATCTTGTCGATGGATCACCGTCAGTCGGGCACTAGGTAGGAAGAACGAATTGCCAAAGATTTCAAGTGAGCTTTAAGCCATCATTGCCTGAGAAGAAGAAAAATGGGAATGCACTCTTCTTCTTTTGATCTTAATCTTTTATTAAAGCTAAGGATCTGTTTGGCACGACAGTGGAGGTCGTGAATGCGGTGGTTCTGAATCGTTCTTCGTGAAGGAACTTTATCCACTTTTATGTTCAAAACTAATTTTCTTTTCTTTGGCGTTTTTTGTCCAAACTCAACGGAGCAAAAACGCCGCATCAAACGGAGCCTAAATTTATTTAACATTCAAGTTTTTCAAAATACTTTTGAACTGTTAGTTACTTAGTTATGAAGCAATATTCAAGCCCATTATTCTAAAAATGAAATATATTTGTAGTGAATGACTTCCTATACTTTAAGATTGAAACTTGCCACTTAGAATTTTTTTAACGTAGGATTCAAGAATTAGAACTTATTTCTATTCAGGTTCAACACAAAAATGCTTTAAGAGTTGTTGAATTAGTTCCAGTTTTTACTGTTTTTTTGCGCTCTGAATTGAGTGTGATGGTCAAATAAAAGAGTACATGTTAGTTATGAAGAGCTATAAAGGGCAGCCTGGTGCACAAAGAATCCTAGTGCAGCAAGGGTCTGGGCAAGGGTCCCACCACAAGGGTAAAATATAGACAAACCCTGCCTTGCAGTTTTGTGCAAGAGGCTGCTTCCATGACTTAAACCCGTGACCTCAAGCTCACACGACAACACCTCAACCGGTGTGTCAATGCTCCCCTTTTCTAAAGAGCTATAGATTTATGAAAATATTCCTCTGTCATCCAAGTCCGTTTAAACTAACACAAGAAACGAAGGACTAGCACCAGCTAAATTATCCCAAAAAAACAACAATGTTTAGCAAAACGAGCACAAAAATCAGTCACACGGTTGGCGACAAGTGGAACATGATGGAAAATAATTTGGTTGAAGTCAGAGAGAAATGCATAAGTTTTCGCCACTTGTCCATGTTCGGCCGAGGGACCCCCCGTCAGTGCCCTTTGACAAAGGTCAATAGTTTTCTTGCAATCCCCTTCAATGACCGCCCTGCGCATCGTCATCATGTACGGTTGCACAATATTTTTGATGGCAAGCAATGCCTCAATCTCCACGCCACCCGGGTCCCAATGAAAAAGAGATGTTCCAGCAGAACACAAAGCATTCCCAACCTCATCGCGAACAACTACGCCCAACCCGACCACGTAGTTGGAAGGAAGAGTAAATCCTGCCCGGCTAATTAGTATCCTGGTGTTCCCAGATGGGGAGATTAATTAGCAGCCCGCACGATACTCTCAATTACCGTGCCCGCCAAACACAGATGGAATGGCAAAGTCGCGGTTGTGCACCTTAGCATTATGTGCCCTCCGAACCTGATGAACCGTGTAACAAAGCACCCACAACGGTCCCAAATCCTTCTTGCGCAACGTTGTTCACAAACAGTAGAGGGACCAGAGAGTTTTCAGCACTTGCCTTTTAGTGGAAGATCAAAACCGACGTCTCCTTCACGAAGAAAGCAAGAGCGTACTACGATCAAGTGCTTGATGTTGTCAACGATCTCACTGAAATATATAATAGGAAGATAGATGTTAGCATGCTTATTAACATCCAACGATTCTTGTCTCACGGATCACCATCTCAGTCATGCATCTTGGAGAAGAAATACAAATGATGTGACTGGTTGAAGAAACCTTTCTTAACAATTGAACACAGATTATAATGGGACAAGAGAATGTTGTGGAAAGAAGATAAAACAGGTGATAAAGTTTTTTATTCAAATAAAACTAATACAAAGTTTCTTTTTATAATGCAGGTACACATCCCTAAGAAGAGACTTGCGAATCTACAGAAGGGCGATTCTGTCAATTCATTCAGACGGCTCCTGATTTGTCTTGTTCTTCATGACGACTCTTCATCTCTTCTCTGCACCGCTTCTCTTCTTCTCTATCTTTCAGATTTTACAGCTGTCTTTTTAGCTAGCTAAATGCAACTCTCTAATTGAAAGAATCTCTACAACTTACATCTATTTTTACCCTCTCTTAAGCTTAGAGATCTTTAACTCCTATTCGAGAACGATGTTCTTCAAATTTGGTTCTGAGTAGGGGTTAAGAGATCGGTGAGTTGATTATTTGTTGATACTTGCTCTAGTTTAATTTCATCTTTTTCAACATATTCTCCCTTATATGATGAAATAAAATTTCTATATGTTTGCTTCGCTTTTGAAAGACTGGATAATTTGCTATGGCTTTGGCAGAAGTGCTATCACAGTATATGATTACAAGTTCATCCTATGGAGAATGTAATCCCGTCAGCCAGAAGACCATCCCTCCATCATCTGCTAACTCCTGCAATCAACAAGAAGATCCCATCAGGATCACTACGCCGCAAGACAAAGAAATGGAAGAGAAGAAAGTTATCGAGCCCTGAGTCAGCGACGTTGTTTTAAGTTCCCTGATGTACTATTTTTGTTGGTAGTTCCTGTTTTGCCACTGCCTCTACTATATTTAGTCTGCCCTCCTCCAGTGTTGAAGGGTGGGAAGTTATTTGTATCAAGTTCCTGTGTTTCTTTCTTCTAGATTTATGTAATCCTATCAAGAGAAAAACTGTATCCTTGTTTTGTTGACGATATGAAATAGCGGTAGTGCCGCCTACCTTCTCCCCCTTCGTTCTTTGTGTTTCCTTTATGGTATCAGGGCATAGGTTCAATCTGCCATCAGTGGTTGGGATCCATCTGCAATTTTCTATTCTTTGAATTATTCCCTTCTTTCCTTTCCACATCATATGGGTTCATCTAGTAACCTGCCTCAAAACTTTCAATACTCTCCAAGTGGAGTTCCAATTTTTGAAGGAGAATCCTATGAATTCAGGCACGTTCAAATGAGACATTGTTCATCTCACAAGGGTTGTGGGACTTGCTCCAAATTGGCTATGACAAACCCACCACAGCTAATCCTCTCACTGCCTGGGAGCCAACCCAAGCTAAGGAGTATGCAGAAAACTATAAAAGGGATGCTAAAGCCCTGTTATACATTCACCAAGGAGTTGCAAGGAGCATCTTTCCGAGAATTATGGGAGCTGTCACAACTAAGGATGCTTGAGACTCCTTAAAAAATGACTTTCAAGGCTCAACTAAGGTAATTTTCATGAAACTCCAAAACCTATGGCAAGAGTTTGACACTTTAAATATGAAGGAAGATGAGAATGCTCACTCTTACTTCTCAAGAATATTCTCTCTTACAAATCAAATCAGGAGCTATGGTGATGTGTTAGAAGAAAAAAAAAATACTTCTTAAAATTTTGAAAACCCTCTCCCAGAAATGTGCTTTTGTTGTAACAATAGAAGAAGCTAAGGATGTTAACATCCTAACTCTTCCAGACCTATTAGCCTCTCTCCAATCTCATGAAGATAGGCTCAAGAGATATGAACACCAATCCCTTGAACAAGCCTTCCAAAGTAAAGCCTGCATTAAAATTACAAGTAAATCAAAAAGTGAAGTTAAGGTGAGAGAAAAATCAAGACGACTATATTGCATTCTATGCAAAAGAAACAATCATGAGGTACATGACTGCTTCTATAAATGTAAAAGGTTTAAGAATCCAACACACCTAAACAAAGATTGCTGGACAAAACATAAACCAAAGTACAAACCCAAAGAAGAAGCTCATTATAGTGAACAAGATGAAGAGGACCTTGCATTCTACTATTGTGATGGCAATGGTGAAGTTATGAGTGACATATGGTATTTAGATAGTGCTTGTTCCAACCACATGACAAATAATAAACAAGCCTTTATCTACCTAGCTAACTGAAGACTTGAAATCACAAGTTGTATTTGGAGATGGAACCACAAAAGCAATAAAAGGAAAGGGCACCATTGTTGTAAGAACTCAAAAGAGTCAATACAAGCACATAGCTGAAGTCCAATATGTTCCTGAATTAGCCCAAAACCTTCTCAGTGCTGGACAGTTAGTTTAAAAGGGTTATAAACTGATATTTGATAACCTCGACTGTGTCATAATGGATAAAGACTCATCTCTCATAATTGCCAAGATCAAAATGACCAACAACAAAGTCTTTCCCTTAAACCTTTCTCAAGGAGAAAAGAGTATGCAGGCTATAGAAATCTCTGAAACTAAGAAATGGCATCAAAGATATGGGCATTGAAATCTTCAAGACCTTCAAGAACTTCAAAGCAAAAACTTGGTTCTTGGTTTACCAAAAATTGAAAAACTTGTGAACATTTGTGAAGATTGTGCTTTAGGAAAAATTCATAAGTTACCTCACCCTGCTTCCACCACCAAAAAATCCTCGGCCCCTTTAGACCTTGTCTATGCTGACATTTGGGGACCCTCAAGGACCCTATCCCTTTCAGAAAAATCACACTACTTACTCATAGCAGATGATTTCACCAGAGTGATGTGGATCTACATCTTAGCCAATAAATTTGATGCCTTTCAAAAATTCAAAATTCTCAAAAGCGAAGTCGAAAGAGAGACAAGTTTAAAAGTAAAAAAACCTTAAGAATAGATAGGGGGAGAGTTCTTAAGCAATGAATTTAGTAATTACTGTCAAGAACAAGGAATTAGGAGGGAGCTAAAAGTTAAAAGTACACCTAAACAAAATGTTATTATTGAGAGAAGAAATAGAACTATCATTGAGATGACATGCTGCATGCTACATGATAAGGGGCTACCAAAATCCTACTAGGCTGAAGCTGCAAGCACAGCTGTGTATCTTCATAAACAGGGCACCATGTCGGGCCCTTCATCTCTCCACTCCAATTGAAGCATGGACAGGAAACAAACCCTTTGTTGAGCATCTTAAAACATTTGGTAGCATAACATTAATATTCAGCTTATAGAATAAGAAAGGGAGAGATAAACTAGTTGAGAAAGGGGAAAAAGGAATTCTATTGGGTTACAGTGATACCTCAAAAGCCTACCGAGTATATAACCCTCTTACCAAAAGAATGTTGATTACTAGGGATGTTATCATTGATGAAAATAGCCGCTGGAACTGGGAATTGGCTCGAGATCAAAATCATTGGCCGTCAGTTACAGTTGATCCAGACAGTAGTGAGGATCATCTGCCATCCATTCTGGAAGAAGACACTCATCATAACTCTCCTCTGGAGCAAGAAATTAGTACTCATGATTCATCATCTCCCTCATCACCACAAAAATTTCGTCTTCTCACAGATGTTTACCAAAACTGTCAGTTTGCTTTCCTTGCCACATAACCCTCCATTTTCAGAGATGCTGTCAATAATCCCAATTGGAAAACTGTCATGGATGCTGAAATCCAGATGATTGGCAAAAATGATACTTGAGAACTTACCAACCTACCCACTCATAAGAAAGCAATAAGAGTGAAATGGTTATACAAAATCAAATATAATGAGCATGGAGAGATATCAAAATATAAAGCTAGATTTTTGGCCAAGGGCTATGCTCAGAAAGCTGGAGTAGATTACTTTGATACGTCCTCATTTTGAATCTTTCAGATTACTTATTGCCTTTGTCACCCAAAACAATCTTAAGATATTTCAAATGGACGTAAAATCTGCATTCTTGAATGGTGAAATTCAAGAAGAAATCTATGTAACACAACTGGAGGGGTACATTCTGCCAGGTGAAATTGCTAAAGTCTATAAACTTAAAAAGGCCTTGTATGGTCTTAAGCAGGCCCCACGTGTTTGGAATTTCAAAATTGACTCTCACCTTCTTAACTTAGGTTTCACAAGGACAGTTAGTGAACTTGTTATGTACTTAAAGAAAAAAGAAGGAGGTAAGTATATCATAGTATGCCATATTGCAGATGTCTCTTCTATCACCCCACTGCAACCAAAAGGAAGATAATCGTACCCTACCTTCTTTCATCAAAGAAATGCCCTCCATCTGTTTGACTGTCCGACATGAATCAAAAAAGACATGTCAAGATCAGTCTCACGCTGCGTACCCAGACGGCAATCTCGTGCTTATAATTGGCCCCGCATCTCCAATCCTTGACCCGGGTTTTGAAATGAAAAATTGATGCAGTGGTTTAACAACATATTGTGTTGTCATTTAAATCGTGTTTGCATTTGAGTTGGGCTTCATGGACGAAAACTCCGGAGAAAATGATCAAGAACAAGGCAAGCCAAAAGCAACATGAGAAATTAAAACAACGCCTTCAACCTGTGGCAAACTTTGACGTCTTCTACGGCCTCGCGGGAGCGAAGATCGGAGACAAAAATCACACAACGATGTACTCCTTGGATGTGGCTACGTCGTGGAAGTATCAGTCGGCGCAAACGTAGACGGCAACGAGGCCGAAATAAAGAGAGAAGTTAGAGAGAGAAAGTCTTTTTTTTTTTCTTCTTGTAGCAAATTTTGAAGCCTTCTACGGCCTCGTGAGAGCGAAGATCAAAGACAAAAATCACACAGCAATGTACTCCTTGGATGCGGCTACGACTTGGAAGCAACAATAAAACGACAACGTGACCGAAATTAAGAGAGAAGTTAGAGAGAGAAGAATTCTTTTTTTCTTCTTGCTGGAATTTATATGTCCCACATTCATTTTCTTTATTTCTCCTCAGCTTACGTGATTTCGCCATGTATCGGCATGACGCTTAACCCGTACGCAGATGTTTAAAAAGGACACCGAGCCAAAAATTTCGCCTCACAAATTAAAGCTCGTGAAGCTTTCCTTCACAAGGGCACACCAAATCATTTTTAACAATCATAATTAAGGATCATATGAAATTTATCAACCAAAAGGGCACAAAGTAAAAATATTGTACACTATTCCCACCATTAAAGTCTCACAGTCTCAGCCCTTCAGCCATCTACATGCATGGGATTTTTTTCGCTATGTGCGTCGGACGCAATCACAACCGTTAATCTGCTGTATTTTTTTTTTGTTTTCTTAGTTTTTCTTAAAGACGCTTTTTATTCAAGCCCTTGGATCAACAATCGGGCGGACTAAATGATCGGCACGCATAGCTGTATGTGCGCACGCGCACCAAAAATTTTTCCAAAAAAAAAAGTTGACACTGCTACAGCTCACTGCCAGTAATAATCAAGCAATCAACAGACTTTGTGATTCTCAATAGGATGGGTGTGTCACACTGCTACAGTTCACTGACATTAACCAGACATATATGTCTAGACAGAAGCAGTGAAAATAAGAAACCGTGAAAATAAGAAGCAGTGAAAATAATAAAATGTGGGGGAAAAAGAGTCTTTGAAATGAAAAATTTGTAGGTGAGTTACTCTCATCTATGAGAGGTACCCATCTAACCGTTGATCAGAGATCATACGGTTGTATTTTCCTAAATAATTCTGTATTTATAAATAATAAATACTGTCAGTATTTTATATACCGTCCGATTTGAGATCATACGGCTATATTTCTCTCCCACCTAGTTCTAAGTGAGAGTTGCTATGAAAAGTAAATAATCACGAGGAATTATGTACTATGAAGCAGAAGTGACCCCATATATTGATTGCCCCCTTGCAATCATGCAAGCTGTATGGGCCATGAAATTAAAATGCTTTGGAGGAAATGAAAAAAATAGGTCAGCTTGAAATCTGATCGTGCTAACTGCTATCATACAACAGACCGTCAACAAAATTCGTGATTTAAAAAAATTCAAAAAATGATATCCGATTGGATTTTAAAAAGCGCAATATCCGGACGAATTTTGTAAAAAAAAAATATTTTTTATAGGAAAATAAGATCTTAAAATAAAGATAAAAAGAATCCTAATTAATATTTTATAATTCATTTTTGAAAAAATAACTTTTAGTAGGATTAAAATCAATTTTTTGGTGCCCGAGCGGACCTTTCTCTAGGTCCGACTATTGGACCAAAAAAATTTAGTGTTGAAGTAAATCTTCATTAGTGTTTATGTGTTTAGTCTCACACCGGTTATCGGTGTTATGAGTCTCCTTTTAATTCATATAATTCCCCTATGTGGATGAATAAAGCATTAAACATTATCTCTTTCTCTCTTTCAACTAATAGAATAAGTAATGATAATGTTAGAGTATTTATCTTTCCATTGTATATTTGTTCCACAAATTTTAGATAAATTCATGAATGAATGCTCAGTTAGTGAAGATTCGATTGCAGCTTTAAGCGACATTGCAGTAGTCTCAAAAGAATGCACATTACCAAGAAATCGCTCTATTAGTCTTTCATTTCTATCAACATAACGCAAACAAAGAACAAGTTGTTCTCTATGTGACGCATCACTGGATTCATCGGCTAGAGCACTATTACTCCTTCAGAGCTTCAAGTTCTTACAATGTTGGATGATGAGCACTATTACTCTTGCTGACATACATGTTTTGTGAACCCTTCAGGTTTATTCCAAGACATATATCATCCACCACTAACAAAAGCATCCCCCAACAACACTAGTTGCGGTATCATTTTTGAACAAGTAACACAAAATAAAATGCAACATTTTTTTCAACGCTATATTCAAGCTAATCGAACATATCAAACCTTGTGACTACAAACCGACGATACCGTTCTCCCAATTTTTTGGCGAAAAAGAATGAAATTTTGTATGACATGAACATCTTATTATATAAGCTTTCCTTACTGCATCTTAATCATCTAAAGGATAGGTGAATATAATTTTTCTCTTTCCCAGATCACGTGGAAACAACTCCACATCAAATACATACGTCATTATAATATCTTGAATTTTCGGTCTCTTGAAAACTAAAAGAGAGTGTCAAAAGTCCTAATTATATCGCAGTTTAAGACTAATTAGGAATTGAACGCCTATCGAACGGGAACGTCGGGAACTGGAAGGAAGGAGACGAATTGGAAACGAACGCTGAATGAACGGGAAGGAGAAGAAATCGACCGAACAACATCGGAGGTTAGGGTTTTTCATGCTTCAACGATCTGTAAAGTGGGAACTAGGAGAGGTTGCGGTCCAGGCGTCCAACAGGCAGAGGTGCATAAATCCAACTGAAAGCGGAACACCAATAATAAAATAAAACTGAATGCCTTTATTTTACATGAGAGTGCAAATAGCTTGATTTTGTGTGCGACCTTAGGTGTGCGGAATCCAATTTTTTGTGTGCTTATAACAAATCTCAAAAAATAACGGGGGCCAGTGTCCCCAAGACGTACCCTCCTCTGAATCCGCCCATGCCAAACAACATAAAGGTTAAATCAAATATAATTAAATGTTTAACATTAACAACATAATATAATTAACTGTTATACTATCATAATTCCATAGTCCATACCTAATGATCAAACATTTATACAACTTTCACCACCGTGCCAAACGAACCCTGAGTTAGCAAGCAAAAATGCGATCGATTCAATTATAATCTATGTGTGCAACATCGAGGAGTTGCGCATGAAGCTCAGTCATCTACGAAGAACTCCAAGCAACTACTACGATGTGAGAGATGCACCAAATTTGAGTAGTATTTCAAGAGATCGCGCCTCGCGCATGCTACATTGATGTGTGAACAAATGTTATGTGCTCCGACTCATGTTCGCCGGTATCTTACTATATTAAAAAGAAAAAAAAAATTAGAAACTTGAGATCTTGAATTAAGATCATCAAATGAATCTTGAGATATACAAATTTGTAATCTCTTTGATCTCAAGAAACAAGTTTTTTTAAAGGTAAATGTTAATAGATAGTAGCGGTCATGCCCAAGATCTTTTCTAAACATAATTTTGTGTTGTAGTGCTACCTAGTCGTGGCTCAAGCGACGGTTAAATAACGTCGTCATTGCATAGAAAGATCTAGCGAACGGTTGCTTGTATTTATAAGAGTCTGTTCAGAGCGGTGTTTTTGCTCCGGTGAGTTTGAAAAAAAAAAGGAATTGTTAAAGGCAAATCAGAATTGGCTATTGGCAAACCAATTCCTATGAGTTATTACGCGCCTTTTGAAAATACGCTTTGTACATGCATTTTTAGGAAAAGTGTTCAACACGAAAATTGTAGATCTCGTCGAGATCTACAATTTTCGTGTTGAACACTTTTCCTAAAAATGCATGTACAAAGCGTATTTTCAAAAGGCGCATAATAACTCATAGAAATTGGTTTGCCAATTGCCAATTCTGATTTGCCTTTAACAACGCCCAAAAAAAAGATCAATGTGTCTAGCATGACAACGATTATGAGTGGGTTGTTCACAAATAGTATAGTTCGTGAATAATTTGGGATTCGATTAAAATTCGTATTTTTCGAATTCGAATCCGAAGTCGGATTCGAATAGTTTTCGAATCCGAATCCGCATAATGTTATTCATATTCGAATGATTCACGAATAGTTCGCGAATACTGAAAATATACTTAAATTAAATTAATATATGTAATTAAATGTTAAATATAATTATATTTGAATATTATATATAATTAAATATTATAAAATTCGAATTCGAATCCATGTTCGAATCCAACATTTCATGACGAATCCGACCCCGAATATTCGAACGAATCCGAATCCGAATCTGAATCTCTGCATTCTATGCCAAATTTAGATTCGATTGAAGAGCTATTCAATTCGATTCGGTTCGTGAACACCCCTGACTCCGTCCCTAGGAAAACAAGAAATTAATTTTGAACATAAAAAATGACGAAAATCACAATTCATAACCACGAGATTCACTAACCCCACCGTTATGCCAAACGGTAACCAAGAGAAGTTATCGTTGGCATCAAATTCCTTTCTTTCCTTAGTAATATTAGCTGAAAGAGCAAACCAGAGGGGATTGGAATCAAACCGAGTCCTGTTACTCGCCCGTTATCTTCACATATTTTCTTCCCCCAAAACCTCTTCAAATTTCTCCGTTCCGCCTCACTTTAAGCCATGGCCGCCGCCGCCGCCGCCGCCCCCAGCTCCTTCCCTCTTTCTCTCTCCGTCGACTCCTCTCTCCGCTCTTTACCTCTCTCCTCCGCCCCCTCCGTCTCATTCCACCGCTCCCACTCCCACCCCCTCTCCATCTCTTCCTTCCGCTCCGCATCCAGCGTTATCGCAGCCTCCTCCTCCTCCTCACCCGGCGGCATCTTTCTCGACGCCGTCGGCCTCCACCGCCTCCAAACCCTAGACAAGTACATAAGAGAGTGCGGGCTCAGATGCGGCTGGCTCGAAATCCGCCCCATGGAGGACGGAGAGGTCGATCCCACCGTCCAGCTGCTTTCGGAGTCATTTGTCGAGTCCATGGGCATGCCCCCCCATTACGTTCCGCTTTTGGCTTTCCTCGTGCGCCAGTACGTGGTGGGCCGGAGGTTTCTGTTTCCCCACGCCGCAATGCTCCTAGGGTTCTACAGGGAAGGCGGCGGGGAGCCGGTGCTCGCATGCACGGCTGAGGTCTCATTCGATGAGCGCGGCGCTAATGCCGTGCCACCGACCCCGCCCCCGCCGAAGGACTGCCCGTATATTTGTAACATGGCCGTCAAGAAGGAGCTCCGGAGGTATACAGTTCTGTTCTTCCGATGCATTCATATTGATATTATGGTTCTGGGTTCATTCATTTTTCTGTTCTGTTTTGTTGTATCTTTGCTATAAGATGATAAAGTGAATATATATCTGAAAGCAGAAAAAAAAGCTATCAACTTTTCTTGATCCTTTGTTTGATGTAAGATTTTAAGTCAATCTAGTTAAGAATGGCAACTGTTATTCGCAGACCATAAATAAATATCTATCCGCGGATCAACTTTTTCCCACTTTATTTGAGTTTACAAATTGTTATCCGCAGACCAATTTTAAACTTGGGCGGTCGATGTCTTCGTTCTCCTGACAAGGGCCCGACAGCGAAGGAACATCTCAGACGACGTTCTGAGCACTTCAATGTGTGCACGGATCGTGATTCAGGGATAGAGATCGAGTTGAGGAAGAAAGACCATTTCTTCGCTGTTCATGTGATCTCGGTTTGTTTGGGAAGATTTAGATAGCTGGGGTTTGTTTGGGAAGATTTAGATAGTCGGGGTTACTCTCTCCCTGTGGTGAGGAAGGCGAAGAGGACGACCAAAGTTTTTTTTTTTAATTTTCTTTACTAATCCGTGGATAACAAAAATATATGCGAATAAGAAATTTGACTTCCTTTGAAAGCTGTGAATAGACAAAATTTGCGAATAGATAAACGCGATTTATGAATAACAACCGCCTTAAGAATTTGGGAATGTAGTTTCAACTCAACCGCAAGATCAAATAAATAACCAAAATCAGCAATCCTCCTCAACTAGCAGAACCGACAATACACAGATATGAACAAGTATAGAGCAATAAACTAAAAAGGGTTAGGAACCCATGGCAACCTATAGTGATATTCTGGCAGATTTTATATTTGCAATCGGAGAGGGTGAGATCCTCCCAGTGGATGACACCAAAAGCAATAGATTTCATATCCCCGCCGGCATTTGATAATAGAGAGGAACAGCTTGGGAAAGTAGAGTACTTGAACCCTTTTGGCATTCGACTAAAGCCAAGTGCTAAGAGAGACACGGTCGAGGAGAGGAAGCACTAGAGAAGAAAGAGCCAAAGATGCGTAGGTAACGACCAATGAAGAGGGAAAATATTGCGGTGGACCTGAGGTGAGAGAGATCTCACAGCTCTTCACTACAAAAGGATATGCAGTTCTGTGATGGCTTTGCCCCGAATTCAATACATTATGCAACTTACACTCAATCACAGCCCTTGTGATGGCCTAATAACATTGATTGCGATCAAATTTGGGGAAAATCGTAAAAAACAATCTAAAGTATCATATTTGATTGTATCTGTTTGCCAAACATAGCTTACAATAAAAATAAAAGATGAATTTATTTTATGATATAATTAGGACTTTTGCCACTAAGCAACCTTCAATTAGGAGATTTTTGCGCATTGCACCATAAATATTTAACTTTGGCACTTTGCACACCACAAAGGCTTTAATATTGACATTTTGCACCATCCTATTAACAACATTCATTTGTTTTGGGGGGTGCAAAGTGCCAAAAAATAAATATTCAGGGTGCGATGTGCAAAAATCTCCTAATTGGAGGGTGCTTAGTGGCAAAGTTTCATATAATTATGTTATTCTATTCTGATGCATCAATAACCATCAAAGTTGAATTACTAACAAGTAACAACATCCATTTTCCTTTGGGCATTGTTGAGTGAACATACATTAATCCTCTTGTGAAATGCTTGATATATTGAAACATGATTTGTCTACGAAAAATATTACTAGTAATCACGGCTTTGCAATCAAACTACAAGTAAAAATTTTGAGAAGAAATAATAACACACCAACAGAGAATGAGAAAAAAGAGAAGAGTTATCGTCTTATCCATGTAATGTGAATAATCTGGTACAACCTCTCACTTGTGAGCGGGTGGGCGATCATGAGAGGAAGAAGTTGTGGAGGAGGTCCTCCCGACTCTTCACCTAAGTATCTCAGTAGCGGATGATGGGAGAATTATATTTCTGGTGAGGAGCCGAGCTCAATCCACTCCCGACAATCCGAAGGAGGTGCGGTTACTGTCTAGAAGGAGAGGGAGAAGGAGGAGAAGATGAATAGAAGTAGAGTTTAGAAATTAGGTCTTGTTTGCCCTCATTCATTACCCTTACAGCCTTACTCACTTAAGTAGTGAGATAAATGTTCCAAATATTACAAAAACGTCTCTCACCCAGACTGCATATGCGAGTAAAATGTTATATCGCAAATTCGCGATAACTATGAAAGTACCATACGAAGAATTAAAGATACTAATGTTTGTGATTGTACATTGTTCCCTTACGTGAACCCGTAACATAACCTTCCCTGCCAACTCAACACAAGTTTATAGTGTGGATCATGAAGGGATGACCAAGAATTATGATTACAAGATTGATGGGGGATTCCGAAAGTTCTTCCTCGCTGTGCGTACATGATATAAATAAGAACTTGGGTGTAAGATTCATGCTACAGCGAAAGAGATTAAAATACAATATAAAGAGTTAATTCTCTTATGAAATCTCTGAAAAGTGTGAAAATACATGTCTTAATGAGTTAATTCTCTTATGAATTACATGGCGTGCATTTTTATTTAATTACATTTGACATATGTTCTTGATTAATTTGAGTTGTTTTTTTTGGGAAAAATTAAATATCAACCAAAGAAACTTAAAAAAAATGATTGCATCCCCAATATACACATTCAAGTAAAAACAAATACACTGAAAAAAGAAGATTTATACAACTAACGCATGAAAATATAAAATAATTTACTACCCAACTATCTATCATAGCTAAGAATTTTGTAATGTCGCAGCATCTCTCAGCATCACAATGAATGTTTAGTTGATCCTCAGGGTAAGTTCGTGCACATGAAATAATTGTACGAGCAAATCAGTGATGATGTTCATCTTTTTGTTTCTTGCTAGTGTCTAATGGGGATCACAGATCGAGGATGAGCCTATACTTATCGTAGTCCGCACAAGTCTATATACGTAGAAGGCGGAGATAGGATCGTCATATAGACAATCCAAGCTGGTAGTCGCGTTCCGTTGCACGATGACATATTTTTATGTTTTTTTGTTTGCAAGTTTATTTCAAATAAAATTAGTAGATTTATGTTTTGGTCGATTTTAATCGTCAGTAGTGGATTCTAAGTCTATAAATAGGAGTCTAGGAGCTGATTTT
Source organism: Dactylorhiza incarnata (assembly GCA_033032865.1). NCBI lineage: Eukaryota > Viridiplantae > Streptophyta > Magnoliopsida > Asparagales > Orchidaceae > Dactylorhiza > Dactylorhiza incarnata. Next base: position 15,844,347 of record JAWHQI010000007.1, read on the forward strand.
TAGATATCACAGATTTTGGACAGAAATTCCGGGTTCTCACGATCGTCCTACGGTGCCGATTCCATGAATCCTTGGTGTTGAAGCCGAGGTAACTGCCCTTCTTTTGCAACTATCTCCCTCCACTCAACATTCTCTACGTAACTACCCCCATAATTACTAAGTACCCACTAACCCTTACCTTTAACTACCCAAAACCAACTCCCACCCACTTGCCATTGCCAGAAATTCCTCCTTCCATTCTTTAATCCAAACTTCTCCAGCGCCTCTAATCTCAATTCCCATCCACTGCCAAATGAAAACCCATGCTTCCCAACCACTTCCTCCTCCCAGTTCAGTGATATGACACCATCTCCATATTAATTCAGCAAAATTACTCCATTTTCCCTCTACAGAACTTCGCCTGTTACTGGATTGCTCAGTTCCAATCTTTCACTCACCCAGAAACTTCAACACCTGCTTCCCCGCACCAAAACAACCCTTATTTATAAGTACCCGTGCCCAAGAAATTCTCACTTCCAACAACCCCATTAATATTCTCTGGGCTCCTATTTCTCCAGTGAGTTCATATTTTGAAGTTAATATCACTCCTTGCTATTAATATCACCCCAGTGAGGTCATATCCTGCTTCAGGTTTTAGTCGCTTATCATTTAATTGAAGCACTTTTTTTCTAAATTAACTCAATCTTGATTGTTTCCCTAATATCTAATCTCTAGCATAAATGTTTGTGGACTCTATTAATAAATTCAGCACTTATTATAATTTTACGTCGGATAATATTTTGCACATTGCATCGTTTTAGATTTCTCTTGCAACACTACACCAGCACTCAATCATTAGAGACCCCTTAGGGCACGCTTACACTCTCTACACTCGTCCTACTTCAGTATCCCTAAATAGTACTCAGGAAAATATTGTTCATTTAAACAGCCAAGTAACTAGAGAATTCACATTTCAATTCGATGTGCTGTTCATTTAAATAGCTTATGAAGTCGCATTTCAATCTGATGTTGATGAGCTCAGTGTAGCGTGGTTGATAAAAGATCTAATATTATGCCAACAAATGTTATTTAATGATTGAGCCGCCATCATCTTTATTCTTACTCTACTCATTTTTATATATAACCTTAAATGTCTATTGATTCCTGATGCAACAAGTGGGTTCATTAGCAATTAATTTTGGATCAAAAATTAAGTTTGTTGGTAATGGGGATCATGTCACACGGCCCGTTAGGGTCTATTCAAGCCGACCATGGGCCCAGTGACGATCGGGACCACTCATCTCGAGTGGGTCGACGATCGTAACATTTTTGCATTTTTTTTTAAATTTTCATTGTAATTTTATTTATTCATGACCGTTCGTTGGCCCTCTCTAGTTTATATATTGAGATAGAGGGCTCTATAGAGAGGGGTTGGAAATTGAAACAAAGAAGTCTTGCTTTTGATCAACCGGTGCTGAAGCCGGAACCCCCAGGTGTGAAGTTTGGATCTCCCCACACACCCCCGGCGGCCCCCCCCCCCCCCCCCCCCCCCACACCACCACCAACCGGCGACCCAATATCACACCTCCAACCACCGGCCGACCACCCAACATTGCCCTCCCCAAATACCTCCAAAACATTCCCCTCTCCAAATACCTCCAAAACATTCCCCCTCCCCCCTCCAAAATCCCTCCATTTTCGATCTCTCGCGATCACTGAAAAACATTCCCCAACCACCTCCGACGAACCTCCATCATCACCCGTCAAGTTGTCTTCGTTTTTAGTTTTCCAGTGATCGCCGAAAAACACCTACGGTCACCACCACCACCGGCGACCACCTCCGGCCAGCCATCACCCCACTACCACGTAACTATCTCCTCCACTACCCCACTACCTCCGTAACTCCCCCACTATCCTAAAATTACTCCTAATCACTCATTCTCCCCACAACTCCACTACCCCTCATCTGGAACCACCTTGCAGCCCCCAACCGAGCCGCTCTCCCCCTCCTTATAACAGCCGGCCACCCCTCACATCCCCCCATCTCTCCCACAAACCGAGCCCTGCTCCCCCCTCCAACTCACGTGGAACCACCTCTTCCCCTACTCCAACCGAGGCACTCCCCTCCTTTCCCAGCCGGCCTCTTAAGCCACGGCGGCAGCCCCTCTCGTGGAACAACCACCAACCGCCCCCACCCCCCATTTATTATCTTAAAGTTGGCAGCCCCCTTCCTTCCACCCCAAGGGACTCCAACCCCTTGCCGACCCCCTCTCTCTTTCCTCTCCGTCCACCCCAACCATACACAGCAGCAGCCCCCTATTCCAGCCCCCGGGAACTCCAATTACAGTCTCGTTACCTGCTGTCCAGCAGCAGCCCAAAGATCCACTAGGGGTCCAGATTTCAGTGCCAGTACTTGTCCCGACTCCGAGAGATCCTCTCCTAGCCCTTTACTACTATCGTGTAAGTTTATTTGTTTTGAAGTTAATTCTTAGTGTTGAATGAAGTGTTTATTTCATATTCAAGGAGTATGTCTTTTGTAATCGTTGTTTCAAACTCTTGAATCTTTTTGAGTTTTCATTTACTTGACCATTTGGTTTTGAGTACTCTTACATATATACGACGTCTCGTGTTTCCTTATTTGTTTTCTTTATCTATTGTGACTTGTTTAGCATTTTGATTTATAAACTATTTTTTTTATTGCAAGTAAGATATATTGCTGGAAAGTGCATTTGCATATAGAAAATACCCTTAGCCCCTCTAGGACCTGTTGGATTCTTAAACTACCGAGTTTTTCCATCCAATATTTTTGAGTCTTTAGATCATCGATTCTATTGACCGGGTTGTTTTCACAATAATATCGTAGGCCTCATTACCAAGACCTCTCTTGAGATTTTGCATAAATACAAGAACATCCCCTCTATTTTTTGAAATTACAAAAATCTCTCATCTGAGTTAGCATTATTAAGTTTTAGTACAATAAACCTCCCCTTTTGGAGGGATGCCCTTGTAATATATATTAATGACATGGGGCGTCTTGTAACATTGTAAACTCGCATGAAAGTTTTTTATAATTTCAAAAAGTAGAGGGGAGACCTCTGTAAATATGCAAAGTCTCAGAGGAGGTCCTGCTAATTAACCTTAATCATAGCATATGCATTTTTAGATATTTGAAGGGGATTGTTATAAGCAAACACAATTTGGTTATTAGCAGCTCAAAAAAAATCCGGTTCAAATTAAATAGGTCCTTTATTTTGGAAAAAGGCGTGTTTTATTAGCAAACCACCCCCACCTCCAAGAATCTGCCGGTATCAGTCGCAAGGGCCCGGAGAGCTCTCTCAACCTCGTTCAACTTAAGCCCTGTCCTGCTCGCCACGTCTCCAATCGTCACCCTACCTCTGTAGAAGTCAACGACATCCATTGCCCTCTTTCGTACATCGGACGACAACTTATCCGTCTCCACGCTGCTTACCCCTGTCCTGATTCCAGTTGGCGACTGCACGCTCGCACGAAACACATGATGGGAAACCCTTGATTTGGACAACCAGCGAGTTGGGAGTTCGCCTTGCGGCGGTGATAAGATGTATTTTCATGGAGTTCTCAAATTCTGTTCAGAAAGAGGATTCACGAATGCCTCTACAAGGAGGAGATATCCACCCACTCACCCGTTTTGTTATGAACTATGTTACTGTAGTACAGTAGTTCACTAGACATGATTCTGGTTGGTGAGCATATGTTACGATTTAGAAGGAAGAACGAGACAAGATTGCATTAATCAAGGACACGGATACAATCCGAAGTGAACTCCGGCCAAGATCAAGGAGGCTGGGTCCTCCTATGATCCCTCTCTCAAATGAGAGCCCAAAACCTAAATGATCAAAAGATAACCACTACTCCCCAAACCACTTCCTTATATAGGGAGGGGAGGGGGGCTCACATGACAAAACCCTAAAACAGTAAGAAGTACAGTAATAATGCGCGCGTACGCGTAACAATCCATCCCGCCAGAAAATCGACCTTGTCCCCAAGGTCGAAGTACTGCCCGCCATCTAGTAGTAATGTGCCCGCTGGTGGGCCGCCGCAGAGGTGCCGGGATCTCCGTCCGGCGGTACATCCGTGAGCAGAAGGGTGTCCAAGGCAGCCGCACCGATCTCGTCCAAATCATCCCCGATGAGGGCCCAGAACTCCTTGACAGGACAATTATGATTAGGCGAGTAGGGTTGCTTGTAGCGGTAGCAGAGGCCCTTGCTCCGCAAGTCATTGTACTCTTGGTTGGAAAGTCGGAGAGTGGGGATATGACGGGTGTTGCGTGGACCCATAATGGTTGGCCGAGGGGGATGAGGTGGCAGTGGTGGAGGTTTAGGTGGGGGAGGGAAATATGGTTGGTAGGGGGGTCCCCGGACGTGGCCATGAATTCGGCTTCCACCAGTGGGGAGAGGTTCAGGGCTTGGTGGACAGTTGACGGTTGCAGGGTGCGGAGGCGGGCTCGGATGTGGGGTTGTAAGCCGTGCATGAAGTAGGCCAAGTAATGGTCGGGTGGGAGACCCGGAACATGGATGACCAATTCGATGAATGCATCAACGTACGAATCAATGAGGCCAGTTTGACGGAGTCCGCAAAGGCGTTCGATCATGGAGCCGGGGTAACGGTGATCAAACCGCTGAATGAGGGCCTCTGTAAGAGCTGTCCAGGTGAGGCCGGGAGAGGATTGGCGGAGCCAGCGGACCCAGTGGAGGGCGGAGCCCTCCATGCCGATCAAGGCCGTGCTGACCTTCCGTGGCTCCGAGATCTGTTGTATCTCGAAGAACTGTTCGGCCCGAGCAACCCATCCCATAGGATCAGTGCCGTTGAAAGAGGGGACTTCCAAGGAACGAGGGCCCGGTGGGCACACCCCGGGCAAGGGGGCTGTTGCATGGAAGAGTTCCGGTGGAGTCCCGAGGAGGGGCGGCGGATCCGCCACCGACGTTGCAGAGGTGGTAAGGCGGCCGTCCAGGAGGGAGTCGAGCTTAGCATCCATGCGTAACATGAGGGCCTGCAGCGACGCGATGGAGCTGTCATGGTCATCCAAGCGACAAAGAATGGCGGGATCGGTGGTTGGGTGAGAAGGCGTGGGATCTGGGTGGCCCATTAGACGGCTGGAACGACGTGGCATGCACGTAAGAAACCGCAGGGGCGGAGAAGGACGCCGGCTGGAGGGGCGCGTGCTGGATCGGCAGCCGGGCTGCTATCCGGCGTAGGGAGGAGACGCTGAACGAAGAAGATGCCGAACGAAGGAGACGCTGAACGAAGAAGACGTCGACAGCTGGATCGAAGAAGACGCCGACTGGAAGGAGACGCTGAACGAAAGCGGTCGGATCTGGAGCGGAAAACAGACGGTAGGCGCGGAATCGGGAGGAGACGCGGACGCTGAACGATCGGCTGGAAGGAGACGCTGAACGATCGGTCGGATCTGGAGCGGAAAACAGACATTAGGCGCGGAATCGGGAGGAGACGCGGACGCTGAACGATCGGCTGGAAGGAGACGCTGAACGATCGGTCGGATCTGGAGCGGAAACCAGACGGTAGGCGCTGGTAGCGGAACGACAACAGGGGCGGGATAGGCTCGGGGAAGGGGCGCTGGATCTACTTCTGGCGGCGGAAACCGCAGCCGGAAGGCGGCAGGTCGGACCACTTGTTACGATTTAGAAGGAAGAACGAGATAAGATTGCATTAATCAAGAACACGGATACAATTCGGAGTGAAGTCCGGTCAAGATCAAGGAGGCTGGGTCCTCCTATGATCACTCTCTCAAATGAGAGCCCAAAACCTAAATGATCAAAAGATAACCACTACTCCCCAAACCGCCTCTTTATATAGGGAGGGGGGGCTCACATGACAAAACCCTAAAACAGTAAGAAGTACAGTAATAATGCCCGCGTACACGTAACAACATATTTCTGAAGAACTTAAGTGTGGTGATGATGATCAGTTGACTGGGGATAGGACGCATTGACCCAGCGGATGTTCTTGTTGAATGTTGATATCTTATTTAGAGTCCAATCTCGAAATGAAGTCAAAGGATTATGAAAACGAAGGCCTTCAATGCATATTCACAATGAACAACATACTCTGCATAGTTCAGAAAGTGCATGTTTTTTTGGCATAATATAGCGATATTTTTTTTGCACGGTTTGCTAGTAATAAAAGTGTTTGCTAATAGTCGTTTGCAAAAATGAAGGTTTGCTAATAGTCAATCGTGGTTTGCCTATAACACCCTCTCTATTTGAACTATGAGTTGATAGGCCGGCATGGTCTCCTCGTTTCAATTGATGTTTTATCCGATCTAACGATCCGTCTTAGCCGATCTAACGGCCATTCATCAATTTGGATGTGGATCATTAGCATCACTCATCATCTCTAAATTTACTCAGCTAGCCTCCAAGCTAAACTATGGACATGAAACTCAAAACCCATCCTAAGGGGATGCATATATACCTGTATTTAGGATGACAAAGAATTTTAAAATTTAATTTAATAGGACCAAGAGAATTAGAGAAAATGCTTGTGAAAGTTAACAAGTAATAGAATAATTCATAATATTAAACTATTAATTGAAACTCGCAGCTTATTATAAAGTAACCTTAAAAATATTGAATTTACAAGACATCAAAACCTGACAAAATCTAGTACAGAAGATTTGATAACAAGTTGCATAACATCAGCAGAAAAATTAACTTTGTGTTCTAATAATAACATAAACAAAATAAATATATCTATGACTGAACATGAAGAGCTGATGTATAGAAATTAATCATGAATGTAGAACTCATAACATAATAAAGGGCAGCACGGTGCACAAAGCATCCCGTGCAGCGAGGGTCCGGGGAAGGGTCCCACCACAAGGGTGAAATGTAGGCAAACTGTTACCGACCTCCAGTCTGACGAGCCAGAATGGCAGGTCTATTCGAGGAGGGCGCGCGCAGGACCAAGCGACAGCGCTAGGCCCTGCGCCGAACCGGGCAATTTGGAGAAGACCATCTAAGGGGCCGACCGGTCCTAGTTATCTTTCAGCTTTTTGATTATGTTATTTTATTTTGAACTCTTAATGATGTGGTGGCTTCCCCCTATATAAGGGAGCACCTAGGGTTATGTTTATTATCTTTGGATCAATCAACTTAGGAGGGGCTGCTCCCCTTGTCTCTCTCTCTTTCTCTATTCCTCTCCCTCTCGATTTCTTCCGCCCGACTCCCTTACAGCCGCCGCCGCTATCGCCCGGCGTCAGCCCGTCTGCTACCCTTGCCGCTACCCGCCGCTCCTATCGGCTGCCCGTTACCGCAGCGGTAACATTGGTCCGACCTGCCATCTCCGCCCGCTCTTGCTCAGCCGCCGGAATCCTTCATGGCTCCGAACACGCGCCTCCACCCCGCTGATCCCTCCACTGCCGCCGACGCCGACATCCATGTTGCGGAAAGCCTCGCACTCCATGGTTCCCAGATCGCCAGCCTTCACGCCGCGGTGGAAGACATCCGCTCAACCCAGCAGGCCCTCCTCGCGCGCCTGGAGGCGTTGCTGCCGTCGCCAAGCACACCGCCGCAACAGTCCCCCCCGGCCGACACCACTTCGGTCCTCGGGCTTCCCCCGTCCCCGCTCGCGGCCGGCTTCCGTGCGCCGGCGGCGCCCCAGCCGCTCCCCGTCGTCCCGCCAGTTGCCGCTATTCGCCCCACTATGGCGATGGATGTTCCGCCCTTCTCCGGGACGGATCCTATGGGCTGGATCGCCCGTACGGAGCAATATTTCGACCTTAATGGTACCCCCCCGGCGGACCGCGTCGGCACCGCCATGGTCGGTATGGACGGCTCGGCCCTCCATTGGGCACGTTGGCTTCGCCAAGTGCAACCCCTCATTCCGTGGCAGGAGTTCAAACACGAGATGATTAGCCGTTATGATTCTCGCTACACGGGCTCCGCTATCGAGCGGCTTTGCTCCGCCCGCCAATCGACAACGGTGGACGCATACATCGATGAGTTCGTTGCTCTCGTCACACAAGTGCCCGGCCTTCCGCCCGACCATTACCTGGGATTTTTTCTGCAAGGTCTCCTTCCCAATATCCGCTTTCGCATTCGCACTCATCACCCACGCACGGTCTCGGAAGCCCTGGAACTTGCCCGTGCGGTCGAAGATGACATCGGCCCTCGGCACTTCGGCCCACCCCCCTTCCGTCCTCATCCCGTGCGGGACACCGGTCCTCGACCGACCCCCGTGGCCCACGGTCGGCCGACACGCCCGGACGGCCCCAACCGCATCTCCACCGTCGACTACAATGACCTTCGGCGCCGCGGCTTATGTTTCCGCTGCCGCCAACCATACTCGCCTCAGCATGTTTGCCCGGTCAAAGAATTCCATGCTATCTTTAGCGACAGTGAGGGTTACGCCCTCGCCGAGGACTTGCCTCCCTTGGAGCCACCACCCGAACCACCTACGGCCGACCTCGAGGACGCCCCCTCAACGTGCTGGAACTGCCATTCTACTCCGTGGGGGGATTAACGGGGCCCCGCACCATGAAGTTGGCCGGCGAACTACACAACCGCACCGTCATCGTGATGGTGGATAGCGGGGCGAGTCACAACTTCATGTCCTCCCATCTGGCGCAAGAGCTCGCCATACCGGTGGATCCGTCACCAGACTTTTCGGTGTGCTTGGGCGATGGCGGCCGCCGTCCGACCTTGGGCCAATGCCGGGATGTTACCATGACCGTGGGGCCGTGCCGGGTCACGGCTGACTTCTACATGTTCGAGCTAGGAGGCCTCGACGCTATTCTCGGCGTGGCTTGGCTCGAGACCCTGGGCGACGTCCGAGTGAACTGGGCTTCGATGACGATGGATTTTCAGCAGCAGGGCCGACAGTGTCGTTTGATGGGTGATCCTACCCTCCTCCGTTCAACGCTGTCGTATCGGGCGATGACACGCGTCGCCGACGTCGATTTCTCGGCCTGGTTATGGCCCCTTCAGGCGAGCCCTTCCGCGGCGGCCGCACCCCTCAAGGCCGACATGGGCGCCGTCCTCGCGGATTTCGAGGACATCTTCACCGCACCCTCGGGCCTTCGACCCTCCCGACCGACCGATCACGCCATTGTTCTCCATCCGGGGTCGTCGGCGGTGTCCGTGCGGCCCTATCGTTACGGGCACGCCCAAAAGGACGAGATAGAAAGACTCGTCCGAGAGATGTTGTTGGGCGGTATCATACGGCCCAGTGCGAGCCCCTTTTCCAGCCCGGTGTTACTAGTGCGCAAGAAAGACGGCAGTTGGAGGTTTTGTGTGGACTATCGGGAGCTCAACAAGGCCACGGTCCCGGACAAGTATCCTATCCCGGTTATTCAGGAGCTCCTGGACGAGCTACACGGCGCGACTGTCTTTACCAAGCTGGACCTACGGGCCGGTTATCATCAGATTCGGGTACGGCCAGAGGACGTGCCAAAGACGGCGTTCCGGACACACGACGGACATTTCGAATTCTTGGTCATGCCGTTTGGGCTCACCAACGCCCCCGCGACATTCCAAGCTACCATGAATGAGATATTTCGGCCCGTTCTGCGTAAGCATGTCCTTGTTTTTTTTGATGATATCCTTGTCTTCAGTCCCACTTGGCAGGATCACCTCAGTCATGTTCGGGAGACGTTCGCCACTCTCCGCCTTCATCAGCTAACGGTCAACCAAAAGAAGTGCACCTTCGGCACGGCGACGGTCAGCTACTTGGGCCATACTATTTCGCCCCACGGCGTGGCCATGGATGAAGACAAAATTCAGGCGGTGTTGCGTTGGCCGACGCCCGCCTCCTTGCACGACGTGCGGGCTTTTCTCGGTTTGACGGGATACTACCGGCGCTTCATCAGAAATTACGGCGGCTTGGCCCGCCCTCTCACTCAGCTGCTGATGAAATCCGAGGAGGGGCCCTTCACATGGCCGCCGGCGGCCATGGGGGCCTTCACGGCGCTCCAGTCTGCCTTGGTCCACGGCCCGGTTTTAGCCATGCCGGACTTCCACCAGCCGTTTGTCGTCGAGTGCGATGCCTCGAGCACCGGCGTCGGCGCCGTCTTGATGCAGGCCGGCCGGCCAATTGCTTTTTATAGTCGGGCGTTTTCTACCGCGGTGCGCAACCGCTCAGCATACGAGAACGAGCTTATGGCGCTGGTCTTGGCGGTCCAACATTGGCGGCCTTATCTTTTGGGGCGGCCCTTCGTCATCCGCACCGATCACCACAGCCTTCGCTATCTGCTCCAACAAAAGATAGCCACGCCAACGCAACAGGTTTGGGTGGCCAAGCTGCTCGGCTACGACTTCACGGTGGAGTTTCGTCCGGGCAGGACGAATCGGGCGGCCGATGCGCTATCCCGACGCCCGCACGCGCCAGAATTGACAGCCATTTCCCGGCCGGTGTGGGACGACGCCGCGGCCATTCAGCACGAGGTGGACAGGGACCCCCAACTTCAGGAGATTTGGGCCGCCCTGTTGGCCGACCCCTCGTCACGGCCGCCATATACACTGATCGGGGGCCGCCTCTTTCATCGGGACAGACTCGTTTTATCTGCATCGTCGGCAATGATTCCGGCTTTGCTTGCGGAGTTCCACTCCACCCCGGCAGGTGGCCACGCCGGGGCGTATCGGACATACCGTCGGTTGGCGGCCTCGCTTTTCTGGCCCCACATGCTTCGACAGGTGAAAGCATACGTGGCGGCATGCCTACCATGTCAGAAGGCCAAATACGAGACGATGTTTCCCAGCGGCCTCTTGCAGCCCCGACCGATCCCTGAGCGTGTCTGGGAGGACATCGTTATGGACTTCATCACCCGGTTGCCCCGCTCCAACGGCTTCGATTGCATCTTGGTGGTCGTGGACTGCCTAACGAAGTACGCGCACTTCGTCCCGCTCCGCCATCCCTACACTGCGGCGACGGTCGCCGACAGCTTCATCGCGGAGATAGTCCGTCTTCATGGGTTTCCCCGTTCGATCGTCAGTGATCGTGACCCACTTTTTCTCAGTAGCTTCTGGACTGAGCTATTCCGCCTGCAGGGGACCCAACTCCGGATGAGTACAGCATATCATCCGCAATCGGATGGCCAATCCGAGGTACTCAACAGGTGCTTGGAGACATACTTGCGTTGCTTCATCGGGGAGAGGCCCGGTTCGTGGGCCAAATGGCTTGGTTGGGCAGAATACTCCTACAATACCGCATACCACCACGCCGCCAACACCTCGCCATTCGAGACCGTATATGGCCGGCCACCGCCGACCGTGCTCTGACACCTACCCGGGGAATGCCTGGTGGCTAGCTTGGCGGATCATCTCCACGATAGGGATGTTATCTTGGATAGTTTAAAACAACATCTTCGACGGGCTTAGGCGAAGATGGCATCTTTTGCCAACCGGAAACGAAGGGACCTCCAATTCCAAGTAGGAGAGCGGGTGTTCATTAAACTCCACCCCTACCGCCAGCTCACGGTGGCCCGCCGCACTTGCCCCAAGCTCGCCCCGCGCTTCTTTGGACCGTTCGAGATCCTCAGCCGCATCGGAGCAGTGGCATATCGCCTCCGCCTTCCGGACACCGCTCGCATTCATCCCGTATTTCATGTCTCACAACTTCGGCGCGTGATAGGCGATCATCCCGTCTCCGACCATATTCCGGCCGACTTGGACACGGCCAGTTCCGAACCACTCTATCCGGAAGCCATTCTTGATCAGCGTAAGCCCACAGCCGGAGCTACCCATCCGGAGGAGGTACGGGTGGCTTGGCGCAACCGTCCCCATTCATCCGCTACTTGGCTCCTGCGTGATGATTTTCGCCGACAGTTTCCAGACTACTGCCTTGAGGACAAGGCCAATTTCCCAGATGGCGGTATTGTTACCGACCTCCAGTCTGACGAGCCAGAATGGCAGGTCTATTCGAGGAGGGCGCGCGCAGGATCAAGCGACAACACTAGGCCCCGCGCCGAACCGGGCAATTTGGAGAAGACCATCTAAGGGGCCGACCGGTCCTAGTTATCTTTCAGCTTTTTGATTATGTTATTTTATTTTGAACTCTTAATGATGTGGTGGTTTCCCCCTATATAAGGGAGCACCTAGGGTTATGTTTATTATCTTTGGATCAATCAACTTAGGAGGGGCTGCTCCCCTTGTCTCTCTCTCTTTCTCTATTCCTCTCCCTCTCGATTTCTTCCACCCGACTCCCTTACAGCCGCCGCCGCTATCGCCCGGCGTCAGCCCGTCCGCTACCCTTGCCGCTACCGCCGCTCCTATCGGCTGCCCGTTACCGCAGCGGTAACACAAACCTTATCCTGCATTTTTGCAAGAGGCTGCTTCCAGGACTCGAACCCATGACCTCAAGGTCACACGACAACACCTCAACCGGTGCGCCTAGACTCCCCTTCCACTCAGTGAATGATAACATACGGTTCTTTTCACAAAATGGGAAAAATACAAATTTGATACTTATAATAGCTGACAAGAATTAGGTCATGGGCAAGCCCTATCGGCTATCACATGAGCCTTGAGCGATTGGAAAGCATTCCTAGAATTAGAAAGACATTTTATCGATCATAAAGATGTCTTCTTGATGTTGCATTGTAATAGTTTTAATGTTTAGAATACATTCTCCAGGTTCCATTTGAGTTTGGTGTTTTTGATCTTATTAGCATGATCTCAGATTGAGCAGTTAGTTCAAGGAAGGCAATTAGGCAACTGACTGTGAACCGGCGATAATTCTTATTTTTAAAGGCTTGAATATTTTGTCATCGTTGTGACCTGTAGATTACTAGTTAGAATCACAGAGATTATGTTATGGGCATAGGCTGGCCGCCCTAGATATATTACGTGAATAAATTATGTATTTTATTAATATGGTGTCACGTCTTTATTAAATGTCATCGAGTCTAGCGTAGGTTACTTTATTTCATATTATGGGTATTTGGTACTTGAGTCCAATGCTTTAATCTTATTTAAAGGCCCCTTGGGCTAGTGGAATGGGATCCAAGAAGTATTTTCTATTTCCTTTGTCTTCTGCATGAAATTTTGGTATCTTTCTCCTCCCGAGCACGCCTCGCCTTGGCAGCCACAGTTCCGGCTCCACAGTACCCCACGCCGTCATCTACCCCTCCGGACACTACTCTGCAAGCCCATAGCAATTACCTTCTGCAGTATAGGAGTTAGCGTCTTCGTCAATTCATCATCATCATTATCGTCTTAGCCCTTCTTCTCTGGTTCCCACCGATTATACTTCTATTATATATAGATGATTCTCTATGGAATACTTTTTTTGTCGGCTCAACTCTTCATTGTGCAAGAACTCGGCTCCTGCCATAGCCATCGGTCACTCCATTCACCAACTTCATCAGCCCTTCATCCTGCTTGGACGCTATCTTCAATTTCTCCATTGATGGAGAAAATGTCTCCATCTTCCAACTTCGACTTTGGTTCCCTCAAAGCTTTCAGCAATCTCATCCACCTCTTGTCGATGGTAAGAAGCATGATTCCATCTCCATACTAGTCCATAGAGTGCTCTCACCTTTCCTCCATCAACGATCTTACTACCACTAGCCGGACCGGTCTCCTCAACTCTGAACACTAGTCCTCATCCAAATCCTCTTCTTTTCTGTCATCGTCCGCGGTTCCATATGCCAGCGACTGACCTCTTTTCGTCCTTAGATCCATCTCCCACGAGAAAACTCATTCCTCTTCCCACGTCATCCGTTGTTGGAATCCACCATGGATTTCACTTGGGATTCTCAACCAAGGGTAATTGATAATGTTATGACGCGTTACGATTCACGGGGCATCAATATGCTCGACGACCAAAGGAGGCTACAAGGAGCAACGAGGCCAAACCATCCGGTTCAGCCCCCAATCACTAAAAGGAAGCCTGCGGGGCTGAACCACGCGGTTCAGCCCCTATTGAGGGGGCCGACCGGCCCCTCTAGTCCCGGGGTATTTGTAACCCCGGGACTCTCTTGGATGGGTCATGATGATTATTATTCAGGTATTCCCCCTTCTTCCTTCTCAACCCCAACCCTAATCTCTCCTTCCTCTCTAGATCTCTCTCACTCTCGCTCTCTTCCTTCTGCATTCATAACATTTGGTATCAGAGCAATCATCCTACGACCATGGTGACCACTCGCACGCAAGAAGACGCCGCACGACTAGCAGCCCTAGAAGAGGGTTATACCGGATTGACGGATACGGTGGCGGCGATCGAGAAAGGACGTCCACGAAGCAAATGGAAGAACATCTCGACGCCCGCATGGAGGAGATCAAAGCCCTCCTAACACAGAATTTGAGGGGGGAAGGCCTGATCTACGCGCTGCAGCGGAAGGGTCCCGATCGGCGAAGTGGGGGCCTTCACAGGGCTCGTTCGGCTCGAGTAGGGCATCAACTGCATGGAACGAGGACGAGGCATATGGATCGACACCTTGGGGGGCGGATCGTTCCCCGTGCCAGCAGGGGGGCTCCCAGACGGAGCGTCCGGCTCGGGTACGGCTTCCGCCGCCTGGATCGAGGTCGACACAGGCCGCAGGGGAGGATGGCGCACCGGTGAGGGTTCGACGGGTACTTTCCGACTAGCAGGAGTTTCAGGTGCCCCAATTAGAGGAGTTGCGGGTCTTCTTCCGCTCCCTCGAGCTTTCGGTCCCAACGCAGGCCACAGAAACAACGGCCAATGGGGCAATCAGCCACCACAGGTCGGAATCCAAGGAGGAGGACCTCATTTCAGAGGGGGACAAGGGGTCGAATGGCTTCAACAGACAACACATCAAGGAGGGATGGATTTTCGCGGACCCCCGAGACTACCGAACCCTCCCGCAGAGCATCGTAGGACCGCAAAAGGTGGACTGGAGCAGGGTACGTATGGACAGGTGAACCCGATGGCGTACATGCCACCGAAGCGCACACACATGAATTTTCCAAAGTTCAAAGGCGGAGACGCCCTGGAATGGGTTCAGAAGGCCGAATTATTCTACACTTATCAGGAGATTCCTGAAGAGCAGTGGGTATAACTCGCGTCCTTCCATCTCGAGGATGACACATACCAGTGGACATAGTGGTTCTTCAGGGGCCGAGACTACGCACCCTGGGTCGAGTTTACTGAGGGATTCACCGCCCGCTTCGGTCCGTTCGAATATGAGGACTTCAAGGCTCTTCTTCAGAAACTACGACAAAAGGGGACGGTAACGGAGTACCGTACGGAGTTTGAAAGGCTGACAAACAGGGTGCGATGGGAAGAGAAGACACTACTGAGCTGCTTCATCTCCGGGATGAAGGATCATCTGCGTGATGAAGTTCATGCTTACATGCCCTGAAGCCTGAGTCACGCCATCAGCTTGGCACGGATCCAAGAGGAACGTTTCAACAGGCAGAGGAACCGCACTACCGTGCGAGCTACGACAACCCCGATACCCGCGAGGAGAGACCATCCGACACCTGGCCGATCGACGATGTTGCGACTGACATGGCCTGAGCTTCAGGCGAGGAAGGAAAAAGGGTCGTGTTTCAATTGTGATAAGAAGTATGGTTCAGGGCACAAGTGACAGAAGATCCAGGTTTTCATGCTAAGAAAGGAGGACGAGGAAGAAGAAACCACCAAGGTGGAACTAGAGGAGGATCTGGATCTGACAGAATTCGGGGTGTCTATACAGGCAATGGAGGGGTGTACGACCCCCCTCACTATGCGCATAGCGGGGAAGGTAACCTAGGAGCGGGTTACAATTTTGATTGATAGTGGGAGCACTCACAACTTCATCAACCCAATTGTTTCAATGAAGGCGGGACACACAGTAGATCGTGGCGCCGCTTTCCAGGTCATGGTAGCAGATGTGAGCAAACTGAGGTGTGAAGGGATGATGAGGGGAGTAGAGTTGCGGATACAGGGGTACACTTACCGCACCGACGTACCTCCTGCCCTTCCGGGGATCCGATATGGTATTAGGAGTCCAGTGGCTGAGACAGTTGACGAGAGTCACCTTCGACTGAGACCAGATGACCATGAAGTTCACACAGCTTGGAAAGGATTACTGCCTTCACGACTTCAAATCATCTCCGCAGAAGGAGATCTCTATCAGGAGTTTGGAACGTCTGGGCGAACAGGGAAGCTCGAAGGCGATGATCATGAGACTAGCAACTTCCCCTCATATTTCATCAGAGGTACCGGAGCATATGCGACCCGTGTTGACCCAGTACGAAGATGTCTTCCAGGAGCCACATGCGCTTCCCCCGCCAAGGTTCAGAGACCACGTGATTCAACTCAAGGTTGGGTCAGAGCCCACCAACATCAGACCATACCGCTACCCGCACATACAGAAGGCGGAGATCGAGCATAGCGTTAGAGAGATGCTCGCTGTCGGGATCATCCGTCTCAGTACCAGTTCCTTCTCCTCACCCATCATTCTGGTGAAGAAGAAAGACGGCTCTTGGAAATTCTGCGTTGATTACCGAGGCCTGAATAATTCTACAATCAAAGACAAATTTCCCATCCCCATGATTGAGGAACTGTTAGATGAGCTACACGGAGCGTGCCTATTCACCAAGCTGGACCTGCGTTCCGACTACCATCAAATTCGGATGCGGGAGGAGGACATCCATAAGACTGCTTTCAGGACCCATGATGGACATTACGAGTTTCTCGTGATTTATCCAACGCTCCTTCCACATTTCAGGCCGTGATGAACTAGATCTTTCAGCCACTTCTACGCCGTTCAGTGTTGATCTTTTTCGACGACATCCTGATCTACAGTAGCAGTTGGGAGGAGCATATAGAGCATGTGAAGCAAGTTCTCGCCATATTGCGCCAGCACCAGTTATACGCCAAGCAGTCCAAATGCTCTTTCGGCCAAGCAGAGGTCGAGTATCTGGGCCATCTGGTGTCGACACAAGCGGTCCAAGCTATGAGAAGGAGATGCTAGTCATCATACATGCGGTGGCCTTATGGAGGTCGTACTTGCTGGGACACCACTTCAAGGTTCGCACAGACCACCAGAGTCTGAAACACCTCCTGGAGCAACGGTTATCCTCCCCTCTTCAGCAGAAGTGGGTGACCAAGTTGTTGGGCAATGATTATGAGATTATCTACAAGCAAGGGAAGGAGAACGTGGCCGCCGATGCTCTATCACGACTCCCGGAGAGCGCACTCTCCCATATTTCGGGTCCCTTGATCAACTCACTCGACGACCTACAAGAGGAGGTACAACAGGACCCCGAGCTCCGGATCATCGTGGATGCACTACGACATGGGCAAACGACCACACCGGGATACCAGTTACAGGGAAGGCACCTTTATTACCATGGCCGAGTAGTCCTTCCACCAACCTCAGTTTAGAAGACAGTTATGATGCATGAGTTCCATTCGTCTCTGATGGGGGGACATGCAGGCGTGCTCCACACTCTCCAACGGCTGAGGGCGAATGTCTTTTGGAAAGGCTTACGTTGTAACGTACAGCAGTTTGTGCAGCAGTGTGAAGTTTGCCAACGACAGAAATATGAAACAACCTCCCCAGCGGGCTTGCTTACTCCGCTAGAAATTCTGCACCATATCTGGGACACGGTCTCCATACACTTCATAGACGGCCTACCCAAATCTCAGGGCAAGTTCGTCATCTTGTCGTGGTCGACAAACTCTCGAAGTACGGGCACTTCCTCGCCATGAGCCACCCTTACACCAGGGAATCGGTAGCCGATCTTTTTGTCCGAGAGATTGTTCGACTGCATGGCGTGCCCCGGTCTATCATTTCGGATCGCGATCCGGTGTTCGTCAGCAACTTATGGCGGGAGCTTTTTCGGTTACAAGATACGCGGTTGCGCCTGAGCATGGCCAACCATCCCCAGATGGACGACCAGATGGAGGTTCTCAATCGGGGGGAGGAGACATACCTACGATGCTTCGTGATGGACGAGCTACGCACTTGGACCCGCTGGTTACATTGGGCGGAGTACTGCTACAACACCTTTTATCATATAGCCAGCAAGCTTACTCCGTTTGAGGTCGTCTATGACCGCCCTCCACCATCCTTGGGTTCTTATGAGCCAGGCAGCACAGCTCTTCCCGCGGTCGACCGAACACTGTGCGACCGGGATCGCACATTGGCCTTCCTTCGTGACAACCTCAGAGTGGCTCAGAACAGGATGAAAGCACATGCAGACAAACATCGAAAAGAGCGAGAGTTCGCGGTCGGCGACGAGGTCTTCCCCAAACTCCAACCTTACCGACAGCTCTCCGTCTCCCGCAGGGCAAATCAGAAATTGGCACCTCGGTACTACGGGCCGTTCCGCATTACTCAGCGGGTAGGACCGATGGCATACACCTTAGCGCTTCCGGAAGGCTCCCGTTTTCATCCGACCTTTCATGTATCCCTACTTAAAAAGAAGATTGGCGACGCAGTTCAGGCGAGCCCCCTATCACCTGAAGCTACTACAACGGGGGAACTGCGGCCCTCTCCGGAGGAAATATTGCTTATCAAGTGGAAGAAGCGGGGCACTGAATACCATCCTGAGATCTTGGTTAAATGAAAGAACTTGACAGCTGCACACAATACCTGAGTTGATCTGCTAGAGTTCCATGGCTTGTTTCCAGACTTCTACCTTGGGGACAAGTTGGTGCTTGATGGGGAGGGGAATATTATGCCCCCGGACGCGTTACGATTAACGGGGCATCAATATGCTTGACGATCAAAGGAGGCTACAGGGAGCAATGAGGCCGAACCATCCGGTTCAACCCCCAATCACTAAAAGGAAGCCTGCGGGGCTGAACCACACGGTTCAGCCCCTATTGAGGGGGCCGATCGACCCCCTCTAGTCCCGGGGTATTTATAACCCCGAGACTCTCTTGGATGGGTCATGATGATTATTATTCAGGTATTTCCCCTTCTTCCTTCTCAACCCTAACCCTAATCTCTCATTCCTCTCTAGATCTCTCTCACTCTCGCTCTCTTCCTTCTACATTCATAACAAATAAGAACAACAACACTCAAGCCTTTATTCCACCATAGTGCGGTCGGCTATATGGATTCTTTGTCGCCATTGCGCTCTATCTTTAATCATAGCCTCACTAATGCCTAAGTACATCATATTTTTCCTTATAGTTTCATTCCAAGTCTTTTTTGGTCTACCCCTCCCTCGTTTAACATATCTAGTGACTAAACTCTCACAACGCCTAACAGGTGCCTCTAATGGTCTCCTATGTACATGTCCGAACCATCTTAAATGAGCTTCTCGCATCTTCTCTACAATTGGTGTCACTCCTGTCTTATCCCTGATACGTTCATTCCTAATTTTATCCAGTCTCGTGTGACCACACATCCACCTAAGCATTCTCATCTCCGCAACTCCCATTTTGATAAGAAGAAACAAAAAATATAAGTATTGCTGCGTGTACTTGAAAGTGGAGGAAAATTGACTATTTGAAACCAGAACAGTGATGAGAGCGCCCAAATGAAAGATGATAGATATATACTTTGAAACTCTGTGAATGAAGTTGCATCACACCGAAGAAGCTCTATGGAGAACATTGCCACAAGGATAGTAATGGAGAAGATTGCAGCTCAAGAGGCCGCAGGTAAATTCATCGAAAAGAAGCAATAGTTGAACCTCATTCTCATGCTACTAACCTTCCTCCCAGTTCACAAAATACTCTCTCAGCTACTATGTTGATTTCTTATTGCATGCATCAAGGTTTAAAAGCCCGCCGGTTTTCAACCGGTTGAGCCCCAAAGCATATAGGCAAAAATCTCTAGAGCCAATGGTTAAGGCTCCGTTTGGTACAGTGGTGGCGGTCATGAACACGGTGATATAACTGTCATTCATGAACGCCCACCTAAAGAACTTCATCCACTTGAACATAACAGTGGATGAAGTTTCTTAGGTGCCCGTTCACGAATGACGGTTTTACCACCGCGTTCACGACCGCCGCCGTCATGCCAAACGTAGCCTAAATCATCCATGGTTTTTAAGAATCGGCCAGTTCATTTTGCAGCTACAAATATTTGCTCTGTCTGTTGCTCCAATGGTGTTTTTGATTCATCTCATCAGAAAAAAAACAAAGCGTTGATGTTGTATTTGTGCTTGTGCTCTGCTTTACTTCCATGAATGAATCAAAAGAGCTAGATGGAATATAAGTGAATCCTGTACCCGCTGAAAACTCAGGCGAGGGATAGGCTCTGAGCTGCTGAAGGCGTGCGAGGAGCTGGTGTTCCAAATGAAGGCGGCCCGGAAAGTCTACCTTCACTGCAGAGTCGCCGACACGGGGCCGCTGAAGATGTACAAGAAAGCCAACTACAAGATAGTCAAAACCGACAGCGTGTTGGTCTGGTTGACCCTCCAACGCCGCAAGCATTTGCTCGTCAAAGAGCTTCTGGTGAACAACGATTCGCCTCTGAACTCCGGGGCGGATGCGGCGGCCGTCGGCGACCACGTAGCTCCATAGCTCGCCGGAATCTGGCCGCCGGGTGATTCATTTACTTCTCCTTAGTGTGTACATTAACAAGGGTGGCTGTGTACAGAGTATGAAATGTACTTTCTGCTGTAATAATACATAAATATATATTTTTATTATTATAATCATTCCTTAATTTAGTGACTCTTGTACCCTTTCTCCTTCCCAATTACTATCCCAGGTTTAGACATCCCGATACAAATAAATGACTCCATTCATATAAATGAGTCCTCAGTTCTATAGCTGCGACTTCTCACTATGGATGCCTTAAGTAATTGAATGCTTTAAGCAATATATGATTGAAAGCTTAATCCATTAATTAACTTCTCAGTTTCCCTTTTCTTCTGTTCTTAAATCCATCACCATTCTTACCCCAAAAAGAAGGGCAATGTTATAAGCAGTCCTATTACTGCTAAACGCAGTCCATTGATATTCGCAGCACTGAAGAAAATGAGCATGCTCCAAATGAGTCAAATGAATTCCAGGAAAGGAGCAAGCTGAAAATGAGTACCAGGAAGTAAGGAAGGTTGAGAGAAGTAGATTACCGCAGAAATTTCGGTGGAGGAAACCGCTGCCGGAGGAGCTTTCGAGAAACTCTGGAGAAGGATTCACCTCTGCTCTCAAGTTGCTCTCAATTTTCTCTAGCGAGCAGAGGCGACGGCTCAGCGAGTAGTTAAGACGAAGCGATGGTGCGGGGGCGAGGCGCGTACGCATCGACGACGGGATTTGTTTTTGGCGTCGCTGGAATGAATAGCGGGAGCGCGAGGTATTCGTATGGGTCTTCAATGGAGACGGGAGAGGTGTTAAGGTATATATTTATATAAGGTAACGGGTCCATAACGGGTCGTCGATGATTTAGGGTTTCGTCCTATAAATATTCCTGCTGGGGGCAACGTGTAGACCGTTCCAAACTAGACCACACGGGATGTTTCGAGCACCGTATCATTCTCGAAGTTGATTCTCTCGGTGCCCTAGCAACCCCCCCCCCCCCCCCCCCCCCCCCCCCTCTCCCGCCCGTCTCTCGTGCGCCAAGAAGGAACCGTGAGCCTCCGCTCCTCTCCCGCTCGCCCCCGTTCTCGCGGCAAACCGGCGCCGCCGTCCCTCTCCCGCTCAGCTGCCTCTCTTGCGCCAAGGAGATACCGCCGCCGCCGCCGCCCCATCTCCTTCTCGTTCGTGCGTGGGTATCGCGGCGAGGAGGCGCCGACGCTGCCTCTATCCCTCTCGCACGCGCCTCTCTCTCTCTCTCTCTCTCGAGCGATCTTCTCGCGGCAAGGAGGCTCCGCCGCCGTCGATCCAAGGAGAAGCCGTCGCCTCTCCTTCCTCTCGCACAAGAAACCGCCGCCGCCGATCCGCGTGCGCCGACCTCTCCCGCTTGGATCTCGTTTCTGACGGGATCAGTGAAGGATCGTCGCCGCCGGCTGTCCGCTAGGAAGAAGCCGCGCTACCGCCAACACTAACTTCTAACGACGGGCGTTAGCCGCCGTTTGCGACATAGAAGAACCTCTCCATTGTCTTCCATTAGTGGTGTCTTCAGCAACTCCAAATCTAGCCGCAGTCATCGGAGAGACAATATGTTGAAGGGAAACAATCTGTCCTCTCCTGTGCCGATGATCAAACTGGAGAAATTCTCAAATTCAGAATTCAGCGCTGGAAACGGAACACGCAGTTTGGTATGAAATATTTGAATATCTTTTATACACTGCAGTCCGATTTTGCAAATTTCAAAGGAGAAGACGATGAGGCTCAGTGGATTAGCGACGAAGACTTCTGTCGTGACTACCTCCTCAACTGTATCTCCAATTCCCTGGCAGAGACCTATGGCAAATTAAAGACTGCAAAGGAGATCTGGGCCGCTCTGGAAGCATTTTTGTCATGGCGTCGCCTAGGCGACACCTAGTCGTCCAGGCGCTCGAATGTGTGCAAGGCGTTGGACGCCTTGTTATAATTTAAAAAAAAAAATTGAATAGACAGTGGTTTTTATAAAAACCGCTATTTAAAGTCATTTCTAAACATATATATTTTTTCCAGCAAATTTTTTTTTCTAATATGACTTTAGACATCGGTTTTTATAAAAACCGCTATCAAAAGTGATTTTAAATTCGAAAACATTTTTTTCAGCAAAAAAAAAAATTTATTAACTTTAGACGGTGGTTTTTATAAAAACCGCTGTCTAAAGTCATTAAATTTTTTTTTTTCAGGAAAAAAAAATTTTTGTAATGACTTTAGACAACGGTTTTTATAAAAACCGCTGTCTAAAGTTATTAAATTTTTTTTCTTTTTTTGCTGAAAATAAAAATAAAAAAAAAAGACTTTAGACAACGGTTTTTATAAAAACCGCTGTCTAAAGTCATTTTAAAAAAAAAAATCCTAGCCACAATTTTGTTTCCCTCGCCTTATTGTCGCCTAGGCGTCCCGCCTTATCGCCTAAGCGTCCAGGTGCCCGACGCTCGCCTTGGTTCGCCTTGACGCCGTGACAAGAATGTCTGGAAGATCAGTTTAAGGAAGAGGAGAATATGTCCAAGACGCACCTGATGGACAAATTCATGACGTTCACATTCTCTGAGGAAAGGGAGATTCTGCCACAGATTGCAGATCTGGAGAATTTGGTGGCAAAGCTGAAAAGTGAGAACTCCCCTCTACCATATGAGTTCGTTGTCGAAGCAATTATCTTCAAGCTCCCTTTGCGTGGTATTCTTTCAACACTGAGATGTATCAGAAGAAATCTCAGGTCAGTCTCAAAGATCTGAACCAGTTTATTTGTATTGAGGACGAGAATCAGACTAGGCACGCCTTAGAGACCGTTAACAAGCAGAATTCTGCTGCTAACATGATCACGCATCCTAAGCGCAAGCCTAAGCCTAGGAAGCCTAAACCGCCGATGAGTGCACTCGTGGTTGCTGACACTAGCAAGAAGGTCAAGAAGTTTAAAGGCAAGTGCTACAACTGCAATAAGTGGGGTCACTCTGCTTCCGAATGTAGGCAACCCAAGAAGGGAGAATCTAGCACACCCAGGGTTGAAAACAAAGCAAATATGCTTCATCAGACTGCGCCTACCCACTTTGTTGTCATGGTGGGGAACGGTAAGGCCAGTACATAGAGGTGGCTAGATTCAGGTGCTACATGTCATGCTTGCAACAATCCAGCTCTTCTGAAGGATCTCACTGCCGCGGATGAGACCGTCACTGTTGCCAATGGTGCCACTGCAGAGGTTCTCCAGCAGGGACTGCAAACCTGTTACTTTCTTCAGGTACGTATTTAATTTTGGAAAATGTTAAGTATATACCCTCATTAGCTGCTAATTTAATTTCAATTAGTTTGTTATGCAATGCTGGTATGTCGTTTAACATTAGTGATGGTAGAGTAACTTTAATGGTTAACTCTCATTATTTTGGTTGTGCATATGTATTAAATGAGATATATATATATACTGAGTCTAGCAAACGAAGTAGTACATATAGTTAGTTCAAACTTGATAGATCTCAATACTTTACATGCAAGACTAGAACATGTGAACTATAGAAAACTACTCATGCTAGCTAAACTTCATAATATTCTCTTAGACACAACAATCAAATTTGACAAATGTGAAATTTTTTGCTCAAACCAAGATAACCAGAACACATTTTAGTTAGGTTTCTAGGAGCACATAATTACTAGAGTTAATACATTCTGATATTTGTGATTACAAAAATTGTCACAAGAGGAGGTCGAAAGTATCTGATAACTTTTATCGACGATTACTCTAGATTTAGTCACATTTATCTCCTTAAATCCAAAGATTAGGTTTTTGAAAAATTTCGTATTTTCAAAAATATGGTAGAAAATCAACTTGACATGAAAATTAAAAGACTAAGAAGTGATAAAGGAGGAGAATATTTATCGGGTGAATTTAGAGTTTTTCTTGTCAGCAATGACATTATCTCTGGAACTATCGCCCCGTATTCACCTCAATCTAACGGTATCGCTGAGTGAAAAAATAGGACTTTAACAGAAATGTTGAATTCCATGTTGTTGACTGCTGGTATGCCCGCAGCTTATTGGGGTGAAGTTGTCCTCACCTCAAATCACATTCTTAATAAAGTTTCTCATGCAAAGTTGAAACAAACTTCTTATGAGCTTTGGTTTAAGAGACCTCCTAGATTTGATAATCTTAAAACTTGGGGGTGTCTTGCTTATGTGAGGATACCTGACCCTAGGAGATCTAAGATTGGACCTAGAACGAACACTTGTGTCTATCTATGATGTGCAGAGGATAGCGTTGCAGATAGATTTCTAGATCTCTCAACCAATACTGTCATAGAATCTAGAGATGCTATTTTCTTTGAGGGCAAGTTCCTTAAAGATAAATCTGACTCTTCCAGGTCTGTCAGCCACCAGTATTGAAAATTTTGTTGAGACTGAACCAAGAATCTCTGACACTTAGCTGATACACACTAGGGTTTTGGAGCCAAGAAGATTATCTAATAGAGAAAAAGTGCCCAAAAGCTTCGGTACAGACTTTGTGGCATACCAAGTTGAAGCTGATCCATCTACCTTTAAGGAAGCAATGCGATCTAGTGATTCTCTATTATGAAAAGAAGTCATCGATGATGAGATGAACTCTCTCATGCAAAACCACACTTGGACTTTAGTTGACCTGCCCAAAGGGGCTAGAACCATATGAAACAAGTGGGTTCTGAAGAAGAAACTAAATCAAATATTCTAATAACTCTTAATGCGGTGCTCGAAGCATCCTGTATGGAGGAGAGAAAGTTCCAAAATTGTATTAGAATAAGTCTAGACCGTTCCAAACTAGATGGCACACGGGATGCTTCGAGCACTGTATCAAGAGGCAAACGAAGAAATGACCTAAGAGGGCATGTCGCGTGATTATCATGTGTGTGTCTACATGTGCACCTCCATGTGTGTGTATACGTGCGCGCCTCTATGTGTGTCTGGGTGTGCGCACCTCTATGTGTAGGTGTAGTGTAACATTTCATATTTTATTGGTCTGGCCGGCCCCACATCATAACTTATACAAATAGAATATTATAAAGTGATATACATTCAACCAAACAATCTGAGATTGCGCAAAAAACTAAGGAGACCCTAAACATATACACACACTAGTATGTACTGTCCTATAAGCAATTTATATCTCAATACAAGATAAATCATAACGATGCATACAATGTAATAGTCATTTACCTGCACTTTGATATCGAAGAAAGATGATCCCCGTAAAATTGCCCACCGTTTTTTAAGGAGCCCAAATATCCTTTCAATAACATTTCTCTCCTTTCAGTGTCAGAGATTAAACAACTCTTTGTAATTGGTGGGATTATTGCTATGTGCAGACCACTCTTTTAGATGATATCTAGTTGACCTATATGGAACAAAATATCATGGACGGTTGGCGTATCCCACATCCACAAGATAGTATTTTCCTACTGACACCTCGAAATGATCTGTCCTTTCGAGTGCATTACGTAACACTCTAGAGTCCGATAATGACCCTTCCCATCCAGGCAATACGTGCAAAAACTTCATATTTGAATCACATACTCCCATGACGTTTGTTGTAATAGTTTGTTTCCTGTTCCGATACCTACCATGATCTTTAACTAGCACTGTTACTTTAATATGAGTGTCATCAATGACGTCAATGCAATCTTATAAGATAGTACAATATATATAATAGTAATTTAAGCATACTAACTTAACATAAATGTTTAAAATAATTAAATTGCTTACTGGAAAATGACGTCATTTTTGTGTTGTTGGGGCATCAGGGAGCTTTATAAAATATGAGCCTAATTTTAGAATTGCCCATAACACCTTGTTGAAATGACGGCTGATTGTATCAATTGAACAAAGATATGTTCCGCCAACAACCCGGAATTTCTTATTGTTAGCTAAGACATATAAAAATATACTAACTGACTCTCTGATTACAACATTCAGTGTGTCTCTTAATAATTCATGGCCGATTAGAATGTTGAATAAAGTTTCAAAAAAGCTTCTATTCATACGAAGTTGGTTAAAACAGTTGACATATGTTCCACTATATAATCGAGCAAACAACGTTCTCCTTAAAATAGTCTTAACATCGACCTCTACAAGATCTCTTGCAATCTTGAGTTTATCAAAACTACAGTGGCCGCAGCAAGAGCCGCAGCCACTGTTGCTCTCCTATGTCTACGACACTTCTTTATTTCATCAATCTACATATAAACAAATATGCAATAATAATCAATCGCATAGAACAACACACAAACAAAAACAAAAACACACACACAAACACACACACACAAGCACACATACATACACAAACACAAACAAATAAAACACACATACACACTTATATAGATACACAAACACAAACACAAACAAAAAACACAAACACAAACAAAAAATACACACAAACATACACAAACACACACACGCACAAAAATACACATACACAAACAAAAAACACACACATACACAAACGAATAAAACACACACAAACACAAACAAATAAAACACACACAAACACAAACACACAAAATACACAAACACACAAACACGAACAAAAGACACACACACAAAAATACACATACACAAACACACATACACACAAACACACAAACACACACAAAAAATACACATACACAAACACAAACAAACACACACACACACATACACAAACAAATAAAACATACACAAACACACACAAAAACACATACACTCATACATGTGCATGAATATACCAATGCCTTTTGAATTTGATACTATTTCACAAGCCTTCAATTTATTTACCTATTTGATTTTTAAAGTTCGCCTTATTAAAACACACAAGCAGAGGATCTGAAATTCGTCGCTACCCAAATCCGGCAACTCCACAGCAAGCAACTCTGTCACACCTTTAGATTCTATTCTTAGCACTGGAGAATCTGGGATGCTTGTTTCATACAGTCTGCTTGGCGCCGCCATTCGAGGAAGAAGCTCGATGATTCGCTCCGTGAAGAAGAGAACAGGTTGCAGGCCGCACTAGTGAAAGGCAATCACAATTCCTCGAGCCACGGAGCGGCCATTTATGCCTCTCGATTTGCCATTAATCTTCTGCGCATTTTATGAAGGAATGGGACCCGGAAGATTCGAATGCAAGAAAAACTTGCTAATGTTGTTGCAAAAACCTTCTGAGCCCGATTTCAATGTCGATGAACTTTAACACGAGAGAGACCGGAGAGAGGACGAGGAAGACGCACAACTCCAGGAAGAAATTGGTTCAAGATTCAACTAGCATTACCAGCGGTGCTTCCACTTTCGTAACAATCAAGGGGGAAGATTGCACCTAGATCTACAAAATTCACGAGCTCTGGGGCAAAATCGAAGCAAAAAAAACCATGTTGTCAGCGAGGAAGATCGACGACGGAGAGTGAGGAAGCGCAAGCGGCGTATGGGGGGGGGGGGGGGGGGGGGGGTTCGCCGGAGAAGAGATTGCGCTAGAGGAGTCGCGAGTGAGATAACAAGCGTGAGATTGCGCTAGAGGAGTTGCGAGTGAGATAGCAAGCGTGAGATTGCGCTAGAGGAGTTGTGAGTGAGATAGCAAGCGTGAGATTGCGCGAGAGGAGTCGCGAGTGAGATAGCAAGCGTGAGATTGCGCTAGAGGAGTCGCGAGTGAGATAGCAAGCGTGAGATTGCGCTAGAGGAGTCACGAGTGAGATAGCAAGCGTGAGCGAGAAAGGATTCGCAGGGGGAGCAGAGTGGCTATGCAGGAATCGTGAAAGAGGAGGCACTGTGCGCGGAATCGCGAAATGAGATGTTAGGAGGTTGGAAATGAGGCACACAAAGTTGCCATATATCGATTTCCTATTGGAATTTGACCCAATTTTGATTCCGACATATTTATTGGGCCCCCGAACATTAGAATTTGGGAAACAAATGAATTCCAATTTCGATGCAACGAACGGAGTCTTATTGTTTAAAAAAAGTCACTTATTATTTAAAAAAATCTGAAACTTGTTATATGTCAAAAATTTCTTTTTTTGCAATTAACCAAATAACCACCTAATTCCATTTATCTAAACACAGAATAAGCTAGTGTGAGTAAAAAAATTTCTCCAAAGCCAAACAACAAGGTTTAAAAGCTAAAATCGGTAGGAACCCTAAACTACTCCAAAGCAAAAATCACGTCGACCTGCTGAGCAAGCACGCGAGAGGCATCCGAAATTCACGCATGGGCGAGCGGAACTCATCGCCGGACGAGCAAAAATTGCCATTCGGCGAGAAGAAATCGGCGGCTTCTGGTCGATAATGAACCGGCTGCGTCTGGGCGAGCAAATTCCGAAAATTTTGCGAGAACACACGAGAAAAGAGATTCCCGTTCTAGAAAATGGGGAACGAAGGAAAGGTTGGGGCGGACACACAAGAGACAAGTAGGTGGGGTGATGAGTGCCGATATTTTTTTTGGGTAAAGACCTAAAAATGAGTAAATGTGAGTGCTAATAACCAAAATTGAAATGTAATAACAATTAACTTATAAAATAACCGATAATAATAGGGCATGTTTCACGCGGACCAAATGATTGGGCAGATTCAGCCGTTGTCCGTTAACCCCGGCCGTCAAATTTTACGGCCACGAGCGACAATCAGGTGGTTATAAATCAGACGACAACACGACAAGAGTTTCCTCCTCTCTCTCTCTCTCTCTTCTCTCTCTCTCTCTCTCTCTCTCTCTCTTGTGTGTCTGGACGCTCCCATCCCTACAAGGGCGCCGGCTATCGGATAAGCCGCTGAATTTTGATGCGATTTTTTGTTTGGGTGGGAAATTTTTGGGGGAACTGGAAGCGCTAGGGTTTCTAATCTAGGATTCCCGGGCCTTTTTCGTTCTCCGAATTCGCACAGCTCTCTGTGCGCAGCAATTGATTACGCGTTTCTTGAGGATTTGGTTTTTGTAGGATTTCTTATTCAAACAATTTTACTTCCAGGATAAGACAACTCAAGGGTATCGGAGATTCCCCCTATTTCTTGAGATTACTTGCGCTTCTTTCTAATTTTGCTTCGGTGCAGATCTGATTCTTTCGGGAGATTTCCTTATTATTTTTATTCACGATTTAAGGAGAAACCTAGTCATTCGTGCTTATTATTTGGATTTCTTTGTTCTTTCTTGCCCGATCGTTTTGATCCATCTTAGGTTTCTTGTAGTAAAAACCTTGAATCATTTTTCAGAGGAAATGGCTGTTGCTTTTCCCCGTCTTTCTTATTGGTTATGGGGTACAAAGGACCACGAAAACACCAATTCAGCTCTGAATCCATCCTCCGATTTCCCATTAGGATTCCGAGAACCCGATTCCATCAAATTTCCGTCGGCGAATGCACCCAGGATGAGATCTTCCTCGGGAAGAGCGAGGAGGAAGTGGCAGAGCCGCGAGCAGAGGAGGGTGAGTATCGACAGGGAGTACGACGTCGTAATCGTGCCCTCCGACGGAGATTACTTGTCGGAGTCCGAGTCCGACGATTCCGATTGGTCCATTGGGTGGTTGGAACCCCACGCGCCTGAATTTCAGAGCGACGCCAGCGACGGCGAGGGCAGCTTCGCCGTTCTTGTTCCATGCTATGGCCGTGGCCGCTGCGAGAAGAGGGAAATTCTGAAGGGCCATGTCTTGGGTGGTGGCACCGAACACAATGGATTTCCTCTCGGTGAGTAAATTTTGTTAGTGATTTTCTTCATAACCATAATGCAATTTTCCTCCTCTTTTTCTTCATAACCATATCTGCAGCTGTAATTGCTAAATATATATTACTAATGAATTTCTTTGAATGCCTTAATGAAATTTGTTGTTGTTATACAATGGATTTCCTCTCGGTGAGTAAAGTTTGGAAGTTGTTTTCTTCATAACCATAATGCAATTTTCCTCCTCTTTTTTAACAATGAGCTTGATATCTGCAGCTGTAATTGCTAAATGTATATATTACTAAAGAATTTTCCTCCTCTTTTTAACAATGAGCGTCATATCTGCAGTCTGAAGAATTTTGTTGAAGGCTTTATATCCCGACGGAGTATGAATTACCTTGTAAATTTATAGTCCCACGTGGATTGAATTAATGTAGGGTTGCATTTGAATGGTTATATACTGTATGTACTGTTGAGACTATAGTTCTGAGTTGAGAAATTCATGCACTTAATGAGACTTTGGGCCCCTCCACCTGCAACCAAATAGTTATTGGTTGGGTACTTAGGTTCTAACACAATGCAAGATATTCCCAACATCTTATTTTCATGTTATCCAATTAAAAAAAGATTTCGCGTATTAGAGGTTAAGTACCCTACATAATCATTTTCTTATATTTTATGGCTGTTGGGAATTGATTGGGATCATAAGTTGTGTGTGTGTGGGTAGATAGTAGGAGTGGGTCACACTACTCACTATTCACTATACACATACTTATTTTTCTTTGTTTTTAAATTATAATAATTGTCTTGAGATCATGCTTTGGCTTTTACATTATATGCTCGTGTGATGTGACGCTCTGCCATGGGTTTTATCGGTCTCTTAGGATCTGCTGACCAGTGTGCAAGTGCGCTTTGATACCATTTGTAATAATCCGAATATATGAAGCATCGTTTAAGAGCAAGCGATTGAGTTCTGTTTGGAATTTTGCATCTAATTTTGAGACTGAAGCATTAAAGATTGAACCTGTTATCTTGACATGATATTAAACGATGATAAAATTAGTGGGTTATAATCATGAGATTAGTGAGAGACTCGTTAGAAGCGAGTGAGTGTTCGCCGTTAGAGAATGAGAATACTCATCGGGGCGCTTTGATTGTACCTTGCGGCAGGTGAGATAATAGACCTCGCGAAGGTGTTCCCGAGATTAGCTATCATCATATGTGAAGTGAGCTTGTATGTTGAGAATATAACCTCGTGCAGGCCAAGTACCCTGCACGTAGCCTTGTGCAATTAATAAAGATCTTGTGCCCCGCCACCTACAGCCACCAAGTTTTAGGCTGGATGCTTTGGATCAAACATGGTAGCAGAACAAGATATGTCCAACGTCTCACTCTCATGTCATCCAACTAAAATAAGTAGTTTGTGTATCCGAGCAAGATATGATACACAATACTACTTCTTGGAGTTATCTGAACTTTTGTAGGGTTGCATTTGAAAGTTCTTATACTGTATGCACTGTTCAAAATAAGTATCACGTTGGGACATTCATGGAGCAATGTGCCTATTCTTGGATATAAAGGGAAAGATAGCGAACATTTGAGATCAAGCGGGAGGATTGAGAGAGTGAATCTGTGGCGGGAAGAGAGGAATTAGGTTGAGGGACTTACAAAAACTAAGAGATAAGCGAGGAAAAAGAGAAGGGGCTCAAAAGAAGAGAGACTTAGGGTTTGTTTGGCACGGCGGTGGCGGTCATGAATGCGGTGGTTATGAATCGTCGTTCGTAAACATCATACCTCACCTAAGAGACTTCATCCACTTTTATGTTCTAAATTAGTTCTTATTCTTGGCGGCTTTCACAACCATTGTCATGTCAAATACATCTTTTATGACGGTGGCATTTTTGTCCAAACTCACCTGAGCAAAAATGCCCCTCCAAACGAACCTATAATCTCATTAACATATCCAATTAAAAACCTTGAGGTCCTATTTATAGCTTTACAAGCTATTTACCATGTCTAATACCAGGTGTAATGAATCACAAATTGTAATGATGTGTCGGGGGTTATTCCACCAAGTATACTTAATATAGATTTTGGGGCCCTCCACTTACAACCAATGAGTTTTAGGTTGGATTGTTTGTTCAAACATGGTATCAGAGCAAGATATGCCCAACAGCCCTACACGTGAGGGGGGCGTGTTGAGATGCATAGGTTCGAACACATGCTTTTAGAATTTTGCTCTCTTTTACTCATTAATGAAATGACACTTCAGTTCATGCCTTCGTTCTTCCCAAGTGTTAGGAAATTGAGCAGTTTGACAGAGCAATTGTTTTTCTTGTTCTTGTTCTTAAATACTTTTTTGTTTGTTCCATTACAGACAATGGAAACAGAATATGATTAAAATAAGTTCTATTAGCGCTGATCTAACACAAATCAGATTACTGCTAGTACTTTCATCAGGTGCTTATAATGTGTTTATTGTATGCTTGATATTGTTTCAGCCTCATTTTTAGATATTTACCAAAGCGTCAGATTTCCTTCATCTATTAATTATATTTCACTGCAATTTTTTACTATTTAGCAGCTCTGTTCAGTGTATAAAGGCTTGCGTTTTATTCCTTTTCTATGATCTTATTTTTGTTTTGCTTCTGTACTTTCTGATCTCTCTTTAGGCAGAAGCCCGTTCTACATCTATTAACACATAATTCTGTCATTTTGTTATGTCAGAGGGAACAGACTACATCGAAAGGTGGCTCTCTTCCCTTCAGGACATGTAATGCTCTCAAAAGACTTGGCCTTCTCAGATGCTTTCCTCTCATCTTCTTCAAATTTCATGACACACTGAGAAAGGCTTTGCGACCAAAAAGAAAAGAAAAAAAAATCGTGTGGAAAAGAAGATTCTAGCGCAGTGAACTGACGAATAACCACGGATGTTTTGCTGATATGTAGCGCCTTTTCTGCGAGAAACTGAATGCGGGGAAGTCGAGGAAGAGCATCTACACACTCTCTTGCAAGGCTATGGTTCTTCCTCCTATTTCTTCTTTCGCTTTGTTAGACTTCATATCATTATTCTGAGACTTGTATATAGTATATATATAATAGGTAATTCTTCTGTGTATATATAACATTGTTCCCGTGAGCTATTAAATTTTGTTGTAAATATTCCCCAGCCTTTGGAAGGCCATGGCCTCACCTGGCAGCCTCTTAAGGGAAAGGTATTGCCCATTCATCCCTCACATCTCTACCGCATTACTGTTTCAATATATTTCCAGCTGCCGAATGGATCACCATTATTCTTAAGGACGAAAATAAAGAATCTAGCGACAATTGTAGTGAAAAAAAAGTAATTATATGCTAGAATGTCGCCCGTGAATGTGCCCTATAAACCAGCCCAATTGTGATGAAAAGCATGTGATGATTGTTTAAAATGCATTATTAGGATTTTATTTGCTGCATGAAAGATCGAAGAATTTTTCGACATGATGATTAGAAAATGAACAAGTATTACTTGTTTTCAAGAGACAAAAAAGGGAACAAATTCAAGAAAGTATTACTTGTTATCATAGATTGAAAAGGCTAATTAATAATAGGAATTGCTGGAATGAGGTTGAGATGATGGTGTTGGAAGAGTTAGAAGACGCTAACTATTGATGTCAATATGGTTAATATTTATGCTCTCCAAGTTTTATCAGAGGATTAATTTGTTGAGAAGAGATTGATGTATTAATGGAGAGATTGATGTATTTATGCTCTCCAAGTTTTACTAGAAGATTATTACCCTGTGTGATTAGATGTTGCATTGGTCAACATAAGGAAGTTTGTATGGTCGGGCTCAAAAGAAGTTGAGTTAGGTCGACCTAAGCCTACAACTCATATAACACATACATATAATTAGCTCAATTTATATCTCATGATTCAGTAATGAAAAGTAAGATATATGACATAACACTACATTGGGACTCTGTTTGGCGTGGTGTTTTTGCTCCGGTGAGTTTGGACAAAAACGTCACCATCACAGAATGCATGTTTGGCATGACAATGATTGTGAACATAAAAGTGAATGAAGTTCATTAGATGAGGTCGGGCGTTTACAAACAAAGGTTCATAACCACCGCGTTCACGATCGCTACCGCCGTGCCAAACGGAGCCTAGATGTTGCATTTAGGGTATTATTACAATGCAATGACCTAACTTGTACAGCAAACTAGGCCATGCAAACTCAAAGGTGACCTTAGGATGAGATCTATGTAGACTTTATTTTATGTTTGTGAGCCTAGAAAGGATTGTAGAATAACCCATAAGTAAGAGGATGTTACTTGATTAGGGCATGAAATACAAAATTATTAATGTTAAGATTGATCCATCATAGATATTTTAAAATATTTTAAAGTTCATGTACTTGTTCGCTAAGTGAGGAGAAGCTAATGAAGTTAAATGCATTAGAAGAGAAGATAATGAAAAACTCCTAAAGATGTGAAAATATTACAAAGGCTCTATTTGGAGGGATGTTTTAAAAGAGAAGGTAATGGTGTAATTTAGATGTTTGGCCGCGATTTTTACATCCGCCCTCACCCTTAAATCTCAAATTTTTTAGAATACACGTAAGCTATTGCTTGCCCCTACCGCCGAGCCAAACATCGCCAATTCCTCTTTCAACAAGACTTGAAGGAGAGTTGTTTTGAAGAAGAAAATTATAGAAAAGCATAATGATAGATTTTAAATTGGTATAAAATTAAGCATGAAGAAGATACCCGAGGGTAGAGTATGAGTTTTTTATACAAACAACATTACATGATAAATATTAAACATCAACAGCTATAGAGAGTATTATATTCGGAAGATAAAACACTAATCAGCATCGAAAGCAATCAACATACTACTACATAAGTAGACCAAAGGCTCACATCAGAGTGAGAATCGAACTCATGACCTTCATGTCATGGATCCAATTTTTGGTGCGTCCGATGCACAAAGAAGTGTATGCTAGAAGAAATCCGGCCGTAAAAAATCGTTCATCCAACGGTTGAAAATCACTCTGGAAATTACAGCCGTATTTTGCATTACGGCTGTAATTTTCAGTTTGATTTCAACCGTTGGATTACCAATTTTACGGCTGAATTTACTCTAGCACACACTTCTGTGTGCATCAGACGCACAATAATACGATTCCATGTCACGTGGCCTTAGCTTAGTTGGGGCTGCGTCTAGCCTCATTGGCGAGGGTAGAGTAAGAATTGTAACGAATATTGTATTGCTTTAATTGACAACTATTTTAAATGAAATTTCAAAGACTGAGAAGAGAAATAAAAAACCAACACAAATTCCTAAATTGTGAACAATTCGTACACCTCATCTTCCTGATTGCTTCGCCGGAACGCCATTGTCGATTTGCTTATTAGCTGTTTCGATCGGAATGAGTTATTTCTTTCCAATGGCTTTAATGAATTCGGATGCGTCTGGCGGGGCAAGCTAGTGAATCAACTCGAATGCCCGGAAGTAGATTTGGACGAGGAGATGGAGGTCGGAGTATGTCAGAGGGCGGCGGCGAGCGGCGGATTCCGGCGATGGACGCCCGTTTCAAGGAAATTTTTGTGTCCGGAGGAGAGAGAAAATCGGAACCAATTATGACGCGCCACGTGCAAAGCGAATTTTAGATTAATGAATGATCCTCCTCTTCCCCGATTACAACCGGGCTCGGACACAAAAATCCCAGACAGCTCGGTGGAATTTGATGATGTGATACAATCCTCTCTTATTAATAAGGCAAAAAGCATAAATCAGTCCCTAAACTTCTATTCTTTTTTGAAATTGGTCCCAATACTTTATTTTACTTGATTTCAGTCCCTATAGTTTATGAAATAGGTGAAATCAGTCCCACACCCTCTAATTTTAGTTAATTATAATTGTTTAAACGTTAAAACAGTAAATAAACTTCGATTATGTCGTGACAAGACGGCGTCGCTCCGGCTGGTTCGCCGCAGGGATGAAACAAAGGTTTCTTCTTCGCCGGCGTAGGATGTCGAGAGATCTGACGGGGATGCTCCTGCCCGAAGTCAAGTTCGTTGTTTTTCATGCTCCCGCCTGCTCTCCATCGAACCGCCATTGATGCTTGCACCTGCCACCTGATCGAGATGAAGCTCACCATTCATGTTGAGGGTTCTCTCCACAGGCGTTGAGGGGGGACGAGAGAGTGGTCATGGCAGCGGGAGAGAATGCACTGTCGAGATGGGATCGACCCGGCGCGTAGGATGAGAAGCTGAGAACTTCTACGATTGAGGGTTTAGGGTTTTGAGTTCAATTTCTGTTCGCCGGAGTATGGATTCCATGTTGAAGTGACGAATAGTGCACATGATGAGCACGATCGGTCAAAGTACCCGGGGTTAGTGCAAAACTAAGGCACCGTCGTCGGTCAATGTACCGATGGTAGACACCGACTCCGGCTCGCCGCCCCTCCCCAGAATCCGGGGAGCACAAAGTCAGCAACTTCGCCTGAAACTCCAGGTTTGCGATTTGTCGGCAACCAGCGGAGGAGATGCGTCGGCAAAGAGTTTAGGACTGCTTATGTAATGTTTAAACGATTGTAATTGATGATAATTAGGGGGGGGACTGATTTCACCCATTTCATAAAATATGGGGATTAAAATCATTCAACACAAAGTTTTGGGACTGATTTTCAAAAAGGTTAAAAGTTTAGTGACTTATTTATGGATTTTGCCTATTAATAATATATATATGAATGTTGTTACTACTATTATTATTAGTGCATTATTAATTATTGGTTGAACTAAAAGTAATAAATATTATTCCAATATAATTAGAAATTTTAGTGACATTACAAAATAAGCTTTTCAGTTATATCTTTGCTATTATAAATGAGACAAGTTGAGAGACACTGTTCATGCAGATCACATGAACATTGACCTTCTAATTTAAAATTTTAAATAAATAAATATAGTATATAGACACACATACATATTCTTCAGGCATGGATGCAACAACAATAATTCTTCCGCTCGTCATTCTCAGTAGAATATTATATCACGTAACGTCGAATACAAAACCGGAATGACGAGTGATGTCGGTGGTGTTGAGGCACGGGAGAGACGTATGGCAAGCCGTTTGTTTTGTGTAAATGTTGAAGCTTTTCGTAATTTTCTTTTAAGAAAAAAAGGATGAATTTGTAAATGTCAACCCAACAATACAAAGAAGAGGCAATCTATATCGATTAGTTTTGTAAGTGCAGTCCATAATAAAAACATCTGGGAGCATGCTACTCAGCTGAATAGAGATCAGATGAGCAAAATATAAACTTTTCAAGATGTTAGTGTTAAGATTAACATGATTAAAACTCACATAGCATGTATCACATATGCACGTATACAAAAAGGAATAGGAGTACAGTCTCTTTTCTATACATCTTAAACTTCTCATTGTATATTGTCCTCATTGATGTTTTGTAATTATCATGATTTTTTTCCTTAAAGTCGATAAGATTTTTCTTTGTTTCACACTGAAAACATACATATTCTGCACAATTTTTTGTTCACTTTCATCTAATCTACACGCATAAGAGTAAGTTTTTTTTTTTGCATAAGAGTAAGCTTCAAGATGTACAAAACTATGATTATGAGTGCCGCATATTACTTCAATTCTTCAAACACCCACATTGGCATCCTTTCGACCTTGTGTAGCGAAAGGACAACCACAATATTTCTAGCTAGTCCTCCTTTAAATTTTCTTAACAAATCCTTTGTTGTATTGACTAAGGCGAGGGAAACCCCGCTCTATCACAACCAAGTAAAATTCTACGCCTTGCCCGGGCTGTTAGCTTATCTACCCGTTGAATGATAACAATAAATCAAAGAACACTGCCAACCTTACGACTTACGAGCTCATTCAACTAACTAATTCTTGTTTGGAAACTCTATGTCCGTAGTGAAATGAATACCAACATCTACACTTGTGATTTTTTGGTGCATTCAATACTCAAAAAATTATCTTCTAAGTTCATTGATAAAAGTGGTACATAACACATGTTAAAAACAATTTTATTTAAACAACGCAAACGTAATTCACACAACTCACCATCATTCAACCAACCAAAACAAAATTCATAAAATCTCATTTACACTATATTCGTAATTGATTTAGAGTAAAGACAATACATACATGAGTAGAGTCAGTTGTAGTCGGGATTAACCATCATGGAAGCCCCTTTACAAGAACACAAGCAACACACGAACCTTGTAGCTTTCAATCGGCTCTTACTCAACCATCTCAACATCTCAACATTTTGCTATAACAAAAAGAAGACCATACATCTCAACACACGAACATTTTGCTATAACATCTCAACATTTTGCTATAACAAAAAGAAGACCATAGTTGCACAAAAAGAATATGGAGTCAGCTCAAACATCTCAACACTTTGCTATAACAATAAAGAGATGGAGAGTATAAAAATAATCTTTGGAAGTTCAAACATCTCACTTCAAATCAAATCTCCAAGTCCATACATCTCAACATAATATGAAAATATATCACAAGATAACCCTAAGCGACGGGATTGCGTATCAGGATTACAACGACAGATTCAGCGAAATAAATGATGGAGTCGGAACCCTGGTGGAATCGAAACCCTAAACGACGGAATCGAAACCCTGAGAAATCGCTACCCGTGAGTGAAATGAACGGTCGGGCCGACGACGTATACAGGGAAGCCGGCGACGAGCAGAGCAAGGGAGCCAGTGAGAACGTTGAGCGCACGAGATAACCGACGAGGGGGTTTTAGGTCCCGGTAAATGAGGTTTTGAGGAGGAATTAATATGTTTTTGTGGCCTGCATATAGCCTAAAGTAACCTACATATAACAACGCTCTATAAAATCTATGTGAGTTGATCATTGCAATTCTCCACTTTATCATTGACTTCTGTGACCTCGGTTAGAAGATCTGTCATTTTTGTTACATAACAAGTAGCACCGCTGTCCAGACACCACTCAGAAGATACACTGCGATGACTACTCTCAATCATAGCCACAAAGAACTTGGGATCATAGTTATCTACCAACATGTTAACTGCATTCTGTGGGGCTTACTCCTTCAGAGCCTTATATTATGTGGCCCAGTGACCCCAGTTGTCACAGTTATCACGCTTGCCCTTCTTCCTTTTGAAAGAAGGCTTTATGACCGATAACTGTGCAGAGGTTTCACTTTTAGGTGTCGATGGCTTTCGATGAGACTTTCCGGATCGAGAAACGAAATTGACAACCTGTGTGAATTGACCAACTTGCTCCAAGCTTTTACCAGCAGCGTTTTGATCCTCAATATAGATAAACTTTTTGAGTTCATTCAGTGCGATTCGTGTTGGATCTTACGGCGCCCTTAGAGGGGGGGGGGGGGGGTGAATAAGGGAATAAAATTCTTTTTATAATTTTCAAGATAATTACTAAATTGTTTTATAATGAAGGAGATTGAAATAAACAATTTAGATTTAGAATTGAAAACTTAGAACACAATATAATAGAGATTACGCCAAATGATAGAAATCAAATAAACACAAAAGAGACATGATTATATTATATGAAAAAATGTTTACATAAATTTGATTTCTATATCGCTAGAAATCGGAGGCGTACAAATGTAAATTTCTTTTTGTTTACCAATCCTTCTCCCAAGGATCGGAAGGCTATCACTTGTCTCTCCCTAGACCAAGCCCAAGCCTATCCTCTAGACCTCTAGATCTTCCCAAGATCTAGACGTAGCACACAATGCCACGATTTCCCACCAAGCCACGCAAGGACTTGGACGCTCCGCACAAGGAAGCGATTTTCCCCTAAGCCACGCAAGGACTTAGACGCTCCGCACAAGGAAGCGATTTTCCCTACCAATACAAAGTAAAATGTATATAAATGAAAATACAAGATAAAATAAGAACTCCCTAGAAATTCAGATCTCTGAAAGGAAGGTTGAAGCCTCGAGATGATCCTTGATGTAGAAGCGCGTCCGATCTCGTCTTCAATTTCAAACCTTCTCAGCATAAATGGGAGTTCATGAGGTTCTGGAGCTCTCTGGATGGAATGCACTCAGGAAGGGACTTAGAATCTTCAAAGCTCTGAATGCACGAACAAAAGGAGCCAATTTATAGAATTTCGCTGTCGCCTGGGCGACATCAGCTGCCGGAAATTTCCGACAGCGCAAAACTGCCGGTCGTGGTGCTGTCGTGGGCAGTTGTTGTAACCTCCGAGCTGTCGCCTGGGCGACATCCCTTTGTTTGAGAATAACAAATCTCATATTGTATTTGATCTAGTTTTTTGTGTGTTTATAGTGTCCAGGTTGTACAGGTTCAATGAGGAGACAAGTCCTCGTTCATGGGCATGGTCCGAGAACGACAAGTCTCAGGTTGGATGAGTTTTGTGTGCTGATCTTAAAATGGTCATAACTTTCAATCCAGGAAGAGTTACAGAACGTGCCACCCCATTTCGGAGATGAGAACGACTCAATCTACAGTATGGAGTAGTTTCGGACGACAAAAATGAAGAGGAGCTGTCGCCCAGGCGACAGTGGATGTCGCCCAGGCGACAGCTGATGTCGCCCAGGCGACAGCGGATGTCGCCCAGGCGATAGCAGAGAAGTTACAACTACTTCCCCCACGGCAGC
Source organism: Dactylorhiza incarnata (assembly GCA_033032865.1). Taxonomy (NCBI): domain Eukaryota; kingdom Viridiplantae; phylum Streptophyta; class Magnoliopsida; order Asparagales; family Orchidaceae; genus Dactylorhiza; species Dactylorhiza incarnata. The sequence continues at coordinate 15,885,056 of JAWHQI010000007.1, forward strand.
ACGACGAAAGGCAGTTTTGAGCTGTCGGAAATCCGACATCGATGTCGCCTAGGCGACAGCTCGGAGGTTACAGCAACTGCCCACGACAGCACCACGACCGGCAGTTTTGCGCTGTCGGAAATTTTCGACAGCTGATGTCGCCCAGCCGACAGCGAAATTCTATAAATTGGCTCCTTTTGTTCGTGCATTCAGAGCTTTGAAGATTCTAAGTCCCTTCCTAAGTGCATTCCATCCAGAGAGCTCCAGAACCTCATGAACTCTCATTTATGCTGAGAAGGTTTGAAATTGAAGACGAGATCGGACGCGCTTCTACATCAAGGATCATCTCGAGGCTTCAACCTTCCTTTCAGAGATCTGAATTTCTAGGGAGTTCTTATTTTATCTTGTATTTTCATTTATATACATTTTACTTTGTATTGCTAGGGAAAATCGCTTCCTTGTGCGGAGCGTCTAAGTCCTTGCGTGGCTTAGGGGAAAATCGCTTCCTTGTGCGGAGCGTCCAAGTCCTTGCGTGGCTTGGTGGGAAATCGTGGCCTTGTGTGCTACGTCTAGATCTTGGGAAGATCTAGAGGTCTAGAGGATAGGCTTGGGCTTGGTCTAGGGAGAGACAAGTGATAGTCTTCCGATCCTTGGGAGAAGGATTGGTAAACAAAAAGAAATTTACATTTGTACGCCTCCGATTTCTAGCGATATAGAAATCAAATTTATGTAAACACTTTTTCATATAATATAATCATGTCTCTTTTGTGTTTACTTGATTTCTATCATTTGGCGTAATCTCTATTATATTGTGTTCTAAGTTTTCAATTCTAAATCTAAATTGTTTATTTCAATCTCCTTCATTATAAAACAATTTAGTAATTATCTTGAAAATTATAGAAAGAATTTTATTCCCTTATTCACCCCCCCCCCCCCCCCCCTCTAAGGGCGCCGTAAGATCCAACAATTCGCTCCTTCGACCAGTCTGTGCATTTCAGTCTTGAAGGTGATCCACTCGGGAGGCAGCTTGCTCAGAATCTGATTCACAAAAATGTTATCGGAAATTTCAGACTGATCGTCTTCTAGCCTGAGACGCATATTCTCCAGTTCTATGAGCTGAGAGGTGACTGTCGAGTTCATATTGAACTTAAAGTTGAAAACTTCTCCCCTATGAGTGTTTTTTACAATCCCTCTTCCTTCTGGAAGTGTGCGTTCAAGCGGTCACATATCTCTTTCGCGGTCTTAAAACCATTGTAGGTCATTGCAAGTCGAGGATTCAGAGAGTTCAAAAGATAGTCCATGCAGAAATCCTCGTATTTGCTCTACTGATATTCGTCAACATCTTCACGAGTCGTGGCGAAATCACTAAGAACGATGTTGAATATCTCACGTTCATTCATCCCTAGTTGGACATGCAGTATCCAAACCTGGAAGTCAGTGGCGTCAAACGACTGGAACTTAACAATGTTGTATGCGCTTTGCTTCGACATCTTGGAGTTAAACAGAAAAACTGGAAAAATATCACCTGATTTGAGTTAGAGACGAGTCAATCCACTTCAGATCCAATATCCAGAGATAAGTCCACTCATTTTGTTGGCTGAGAACGGGCCTTTGTCGTCTAGAAAGAACTCTGCCAAAGAATCGGCTTGAAGACTATCAAATGTCGTCTAGACGACAAGACGATATCGTTGAGACGACTGAGAAGAATCAGCTTGAAGACTGCCCGACAAAGTGGAACATGACTTTGTCGTTGAGAAAGAACTCTGCCAAAGTATCAGCTTGAGGACTACTAAATGTCGTCGAGACGACTGAGAAGAATCGTCTTGAAGACTGTCCGACACATCAATTTGTCGACTAGAACACAGACTGTTATCGTCGAGAACCGAAGCTTATCGGCGAGATCCTTGCCCGATATCGACGAGACTTCTCGTCGGCAAATACCTTATCGACGAGAACGCAACTTATCGGCGTGAATTCCTTTATGTCGTCGAGAAGCTCAACCTTGTCGACGAGAACCTTCTGAATTTGAGGGAAAGCCCAGCAGATCGACAACGTCGGCGAGAGCGAGAAGAGTTCTCCTCCAGGCGGCGGCGGCGAGATCTTGAGAAAGATCTCCTCCAGCGACTTCAAACAATCGGCAGCGGCTGGAGCAAGGATTTGAGGACCTTCTCCTAGCGGCGGCGACGAGGACGAAGACGAAAGAAACTCCTTCCCCCTTTCGATCGGCGGCGAGAACAAAACCAGAGGGAAGAATCGTTGATCCCCCTTCCTTGATCGAGCAGCGACAACCAGATCTTCGCACGGGAGCAGCGACGGCAACGAACAACACGAGTCGGGGGCTAGCACGGGAGCGTATCTAGGGTTCCAAGCGGGAAGGGGCGGCTCGAGGGTTCAAGCGGCGACGCTTTTTGTCAGCACGCGGCCCAAGCGGTCGGCGTGTGGAGAGAAGCGGCGACCTATCTTCAATCCAGTTCCAGTGGGCCTGAAGTGGAAAGAGGGTATTGTGATAGGATCTCTAGGACAGTTTGACTATATTAAGGCTTCATTTGGCTTGGCGTTTTCGCCCGGCGTTTGGAGCAAACGCTCCCGCACAGCGGCTAACCCCGCACAGCGGCTAACCAAACAGACCGCCGTCTCCGTTTCCTCCGTTTGCGCCCGCAGCAAGGGGGAAAAGCTTCGAAACCGCTCCGTTTCGATCCCCTGCTCTCTCCCTCCAGTCCGCCCGCTGCCGCCAACCGCCGCCGCCAACCGCCGCCGCCAACCGCCGCCGCCGCGCCAAATGAAGCCTAAATTTTTCTTATTTATACTAATTATTTGTATAAAATAATTGTTTTATAAACCCCACAATATATACATAAATTAAAAAAAATCTAGAACTCCAGCTGTGCCGGAGAAGTTTCCGGGCTTCTTCAGTGCTTTATACCTTGATGGGTCAGCCTTTGGTTCTTGTGTTAAATGGCGTAATTACAGCTGTTAGCAGCACTTAATTAGTTTATTAGAGAACTAACCTCCCGTAACGACAGCCGGGTCATTTTTGTAAATTTTCTTTTGGGTTCCAAGAAGAAGCGAACATGGGGATGTTTGTGCAATATTAAATAGTACACGTGGAGAGCAGCTGAGGCACTTTCACAAGAATCGGTTTTTCTCTATTTGCTTCACCAATTAATTTAATTTACTGGTTGAGTAATCTTAAAAGTTTCTCTACCGTTGGATAATGAGAATTGATTTAGACCGTAAAAGAGAGTTGAGTAATTTTAAATAGAGTTGATATTAGAAGTCCGGAACTGGCTATTCGCAGTCCATCGCTATTCGTAGTCCATAAATTTTATTTGTAGTTCAAAATTATATTTGCACCTCACTCCCAACCCAAATAAGCGAAACACCTTGTTGAATTATTAAGTACTAGAAGCCTAGAAAAACATCTTAAAGACAAACAATATAAAAATCTAGCAGGAAAATAAGTTAAATGACGTGCATATAGAAAATAACTCTAAACCAAGTGAAATAGCAGGCAAACCTTCCTCTAATCAGAAAACTGATTACTTTTTTTAGATTTTCGCTGGATAATTTCCTTTTTTTTTAGATGAATCTACGAGGGGGAAAACGACGCGACCGATAGAACTACGACTAGTGTTTAGGCAACATGAGAGAGATGGAGAGGAGATTATTTGATGGGGTGCAATTAACGAGAATTGGACTGCGAATATAATTAGGATTTTTACAATTTTTGAGGTGCGAATAGCGATAATTGGACTGCTAATATCAACTCTCTTTTAAAAAGTGATGAGGCGCTAATTGCTAATTTACAGATGATGTGAAAAGGGGTTATTTTAATTCATGTTGTTTGACTCAACTCTCTCTCTCTCTCTCTCTCATTTAAAATAACAAAATGATAATGAAGGCGGAGCATGAAACGGAGACCAAGATTGATTTATCGGCATTTTTATCAATTATATTAAATAGTTTTTATGAGAAATATGTATGAGCAGTTGGACTCTGAACTGACTGCGATCGGAGCTGGCCCTACTGGTTCGGAGGCTGAGAACAACGAAGATGGTCGGCGATTGTCGTAGATTAACTATAAACCCTAAATTTTAAACCCTAAACCTCACACTTGAGAGCTCGTTAACCGAGCTCTCCCTCAAGAATTGGCTTTGAGACTCCAGTTTCTAAGGTTGGGAAGAAGAGAGCCTAGAGAAGGCGAAGAGAAAAGCAGTCGGGACTTCATTGTTCTTAAAGCAAGCTATATATGGAATGAATGCACTGGGTCAAATAACTAGATAGTGGAGACGTTGACTAGCAGGGTTTAGTGCACGAGACTGTCCTTTAATTCATTAGGGTTGGACAAGGCAACCCATACAATGTTGTCGGAGTTGAGAGTGACATGAGACCCACGATAGATATGGGTGGATTGAGGAAAGATTGAACATAAGTGGGTTATTGGAGTACGTGGAAGGACATATTGTTGGGGTTCAGCCCCTGAAGGTGATTGGCGCGCAGAAATTCCTTGAAATTTGTGGTTCAGCAAAATAGGTTACAACCCCTCAAAAGACAGGTTGCAACTCGTTTACTGCTGCCTTTTGGCGTGGAGAAAATTGGCTGTTTTTGGGTTCGGTTCAAGCTGAACCGTTTTGACGTGAACAGCTGTTATGGCTCGTTTTTGAGGAGAGGTTAGGGTTAATTTAATCTCTTCTTCTCCCCTCTCTCTCCCCGATTCAGTTTTTTGGCCGCCCCCCCTTTCTCTTCTCTCTCGTTCTTGGAGAGCCGCCGTCGGGGTGCGTGGAGGAGGGGCTGCCGGTGCTGTGTCGCCACCGCCGGTGCGTGGAGAGGGCTGTCGCTCGCTGCCGCTGCTTTGAAGAGGAAAGGGCTGTCGCTGGAAGGAGAGGGGTTGTCGCCGCCATTTCTGTTGGGGAAAAAGGTCCGGCCTCTTTGCTTAGAGATCTGAAATATGTGGCCAGATTTTTTGCCGGAAGGAGTAGGTGATTTCTCAGTGGTGCTTGGAGATTTCTCTACCGTTTCAAAGGCCTCTTCGTCTACGGTTTAAGGTGTTCTCTTTCTTGTCTTCGTTTGCTATTTTGCTTGAAGAGAGAGTAGAGTTTTATCCTATTGTAGAGAAGTTGTGTGTTCATCTTTGTGGTGGAGAGAGGAGTGGATTTGTTTGTCAAATCCGGTGGGCGTTCAGGTTTGGGCAAACCTAGATAATTTCTGTAATCCTTATTTATTATAGTGGATTTTGTTGTGTCGTGCCCCGTGGTTTTTGACCTTCAAGTGGTGATGGTTTTCCACGTAAATTCTCTTGTGTTGTTTGCTTTTGTTGGTTTGCTTTTCTCATTTATTGTAGGCTCTATTGATCGGTGGGAGACGTCGTCATCTACGACATTCATTCCCTACAAGTGGTATCAGAGGCAGGTTCTTTGGCTTGTCGTTTTTATTTCTCGGTTTCTAACTCGGTGCGGTAGGTGACGACCATTGGTCCGCTCCCTATCCTCTCTTGTTAATCCCTTGAAATAAATCGACTTGTGGATCGTGTTAGAGCACTTGTTGTTTGAGAAAGCAATGGAACAGAACACAAGGATGGTCAGTATGAATGGCAAGAATTGGAGCATCTGGAAGCCTCGGATGGAGGATCTTTTATATTGTAAAGATCTTCATGCTCCGCTGACAGGGAGACCGGCTTCAGTTAAGGATGATGAAGAGTGGAAGAGGATGGATAGGAAGGCAGTAGGTTTCATTAGGCAGTGGCTTGATGACTCTGTTTTTCATCATGTTTCCACGGAGTCCTCGGCTCAAGCCTTATGGAAAAAACTTGAAGCCTTGTATGAGCGGAAGACTGCAGGTAACAAGGCATTTCTGATTAGGAAGCTTCTTAATTTAAAGTACCGGGAAGGTTCGCAGATGACTGAGCACCTGAACCTTGCCCAAAGTATTATCAATCAATTGGAGTCCATGAAGATTACCTTCGGAGATGAACTCCAAGCTCTGATGGTCCTTAGTTCCTTACCAAAGAGTTGGGAGACTCTAGTAGTGTCGTTGAGCAACTCAGCATCTGATGGCGTGGTAAACATGGAGATGGTGTCTAGTTGTCTCCTGAACGAAGAGTTGAGAAGGAAGGATTCTGGATCTTCCAATTCGGATGTTTTCCTCATGGAAGGAAGAGGCAGGTCTGTGAAGAAGGATGTGAAGAACAGGGGCATTTCCAGGAGCAAGTCTAAGGGCAAATCCAAGAAGGACATCGAGTGCTACTATTGTAAGAAGAAGGGTCATTTCAAGAAGGATTGTTTCCAAATGAAAAGAGATCTGAAGGGAAAGACCAAGGAGGTAGGAGAATCCAGTGGTGATGCGACGACTTCGATTGTGGAGGCTGAGCCGTTATGCTTGCAGTGCAGTGAGTCGTCTTGTCAGGAATGCGTTGACACAGACTGGATCGTGGACGGAGGTGCATCTTATCATTGCACTCCTCACAGGGATTACTTCTACACCTATTCTGCGGGAGACCTTGGTGTGATCCGGATGGCATATTCCGGTGAATCGTTGATTATTGGCAGTGGTGATGTCCACTTGGAGACTGAGTTTGGGAAGATTGTTCTCAAGGGCGTCAGTCATATTCCTGACTTGAGAATGAATCTGATTTCCATTGGTAGACTTGATGATGGTGGTTTCACAAGCATTGAAGGTGGAGGTACCTGGAGGTTGCTGAAGGACTCTTTGGTGGTAGCCAGAGGAAGGAAGTGTTGTGGCCTTTATTGCACTAATGCCAAGATCTGTGGTCCAATTGTGAATGCTGCTGTGGGCGACTCTATGGAGTTATGGCATCGCAGGCTTGGGCATATCAGTGAGAAGAGCTTGAAGATTTTGGTGAAGAACAAGGTTCTTCCGGAGCTATCAGGAGTGATTCCCAACACGTGTGTGCACTGCTTGGCCGGTAAGCAGAAACGTGTTTCAATGGGCACCTTACCCTTCCAACCTCCAAGACGAACACTCACATCTGGAGCAAGACCAATAGTTCGCACTTCCTGAGAGTTGGCAAATTTGAGCCGAGTTGGTCCAAATTTGACCGGTAGTCCAATTCTCTTGGCAGCAGATTTGGATATAAAGAAGTCAGTTGCACCCGTGTCCACTAAGGCACTCATCTTCGTGCCCTCGATCTCCACATCCACCATAATTTGTCCTTTACTTTCCATCCTTCCCATAGTATGGGTTTTGTTTGCTGTTCCGGACTTGTAGTTGTCCCTTCTCCCCGCTTGATCAGCAGTGAACCGAATCATCTCCAAAGTCGGGCAAACATTCACTTTATGCGGTCCTTTACAGAAGAAACACTGCAAAGGTGAGCGTCTTATGTAGGATCCTTGGGTAGACATGACATTAAGGCGTTGCATGATACTAAGCCTTGCCATATCATGTGACTCCTCTACGTCCCCATTTATCAACTCTTCTTTCTTCATCATTGTTGCTAAGGTGCCAAGCTTCGGACATTCCTTCATGTGATGGGGTCCCTTGCATACAAAGCAGGTGGGCCTTCTTCTTTCCTCGAATCTTCTTTGGCGGTGTGTATAGTTCTTGGGTTCCACTTCAACATCCTCAACATTCTCAAGATGACTCTTCTCTTCTTCTTGGTGGAATCGTCTTGCACGTTGTCTTGCTCCAATCGAGACAACGTCCACCGAGAGCTCCACTGGGACTCAGCTGGCATCGCTACCGGGCTGCAGCCCAAGCACCCCAACCCCTCTCCAGCCCACAGGCGGGTTGTTGGTGGCCACAACCTCCCTTTGGTGAGAAGTGATCCAGTTAAGTGCCTCTACAAGGCCTTCCCAGGAGGTCACCCATCCCAGTACTACTCCAGCCCGAGCACGCTTAACTATATAGTTCTTTCACTTCTCATCACCAATTGAGCAGCTCAATTGGTGATGAGAAGTGAAAGAACTATATAGTTAAGCGTGCTCGGGCTGGAGTAGTACTGGGATGGGTGACCTCCTGGGAAGGCCTTGTAGAGGCACTTAACTGGATCACTTCTCACCAAAGGGAGGCTGTGGCCACCAACAACCTGCCTGTGGGCTGGAGAGGGGTTGGGGTGCTTGGGTTGCAGCCCGGTAATGGTCGCCAGGCAAGGCTGTCGGTGGACGTTGTCCCGATGGTAAGTCCAGGGCCTTGGGACGTTACATCTGCAACAACGAAGAGGGGAATAAGCAATACAGTAAGATTAGTCCATATGAGTCGCTATAAACGAAATGTGGAGAAAAAGGAGGAAAAATCACAAACCTGGATCGGGGCTTGAAGGAGAAGCGGGATGAAGTTATCGGCGAAGGGGAGTGGTTGTCGCCGGGATGAGGATATCGAAGGATCGAACCCTGCACGTAGGAGGCGGGAGGCTTGCGTAAACTCTAAACCGGATCGTGATTATAAGAATGAAAAATAACTAAAATGAGTTGTATTTCTCTTAAAATTAGACTACGAATAAATATTTGGGGACTATTAATATCAGGGCAAAATACCCAAGTCAATCTCTTATGTTTAGGGCTTGTTTCATATTGGTTCCTTAAGTTTATTTTGATTCATATTAGTCCCTCAACTTTAATTTCAATTCCAAATAAGTCCCTCTGCCACTGTTCCGTTACTTTTTTGACTGCCCAGTTCTCTTCCGTGAAGAGAGGTGTGAAACTCATGCCCGATTATCTCTTCTCGTTTTGTGCCAAAGCCCTCGCAGGCTTCACCGATTCTTCAGCCGCTTTTTCAGTCGATCACCGATCCTTAGTATTCCTACCATCCTCCGGCGCACGGCGAGGTAGGCTACCTGTCCTCTCATCTCTCCCACTCCCGATCAATGTTAGGTCGTCGATGCTTATATATGTTACATGTCCTCTCTTCTTCGAGTCTCTCCATTACTCGAAATCGTCCGCGAATACCTCTCCCTATCCTACGTTTGTAAGGCGCCATTAGAGAATCGCTTTTTCTGGAGCGAAATTTTCCAGAAGACTCTAGTTTTCGACTTCATAAGACACGGTGCAACGGTAAGCACATCCTTATCTATTTGTGGCTTAATGTTTAATGGTAGATTTTCTCATTCAGTACTCTGGAATCACGATAAGCACTTCCTCACCTAAATGTTCTAGCATCAGGAATTGATATAATCCTCTACTTCTATCGATTAGGACATGTTGCTTGTTTACTGGTGATTAGTAGAACTGTAAACGAATTTGTTGTTTATGCTGCTGGTTTGGAGTTAGAGATACTGTAATGATGTCCCTTTACTGGTAACAAATTTCACAATTGCAACAGATTTTCTACTTATATATGTTCTGAAATTGCTTGGAAACTGAAGAGATTATTATCATTCTTTCGCAGGTTGTTTTATGTTGTTATATTTCTATCATATTTTTCAATAGTGAAGTTTTGTTATTGTATAATTATATTAATTGTTAGAAACATAAATAAAGTTTAAAGGATAAATTTGAAACAAATTCAATTTGAAGGACTTATTTGAAATGAAACATCAAGATAAGGGATCTATTTGGATACTTTGCAAATGTTCACCTTTAGATGTCTAACGGAAAAAAAAGACTTATTTGAAATAGATATTGAAGTTGAGGGACAAATTTGAATCAAAATAAATTTAAAGGACCAATTTAAAATGAGCCCTAAACATACGAAACTTATTCGAGAATTTTGCCTAATATCAACTATCTAAGGCTTTATTTGGCGCGGCGGTGGCAGGCGGAAAGGGCGGGTGGAGAAGGCGGGTTGGGAACGGTGGGGAGGAGGAAGGGATCGAAACGGGCTTTTTGCCCCGTTTTGAAGGGCACGGCGGGTCCAGCCGGAGCAAACGCCGTCGGAGGGTGTTTGTTTCCGGCAACGTTTGCCCCAAACGGGCGGCCAAAAATGAACTCTTAGGCTTCGTTTGGTAAGACGTCTCCATCCGCCCGTTTCCGCAAAACGCAACCGCCGCTCCTTGAGCTCGTTTGTTTTTCCGCCTTAAATTCGAGCCGCCGACGTTTGCTAGCAGGAGGAAAATCCACGGGACGAAACCGAGCCCCGCCCCTCCAGTTCGCCGCGTTTAGGAGGAGAAAAAAAAATTCCACTGCGCCGCCCTCCCGTGCTGTGCCCCGTTTCCTAAGAAGATGACCGCTTTCCGTTCGAGCATGAGAGAAGATGGCGACGCTGAGGTGCAGGCGGAGGCGGGAGGGAGGCTGTCTTCTCCGGCGTCTCTGCTTCCATTCTCCGGCGTCTCTGCTTCCATTCGCCGCCACTGTCAGGCCAGCGGGCCTCCACGCCACCGCCTCCAGCCGGTTCGCCGGAGGCACGCGCACCTCCCGGCGGTGGTCCGGCTGCCTAGCGCCGCAACCGGTCGCCGGGAGGATAGAGAAATCAAACTTGCAGGCGGAGGGAGGCGGAGGCCACCGGAAATTTTACAAAAAGAATTTAAAATTACAAATATATATCTCTATATAGTTTATACAGTAAATAATATTACAAAAAAACCCAAACAGTAAATAATATTGGGGCTATTGCTCAATATGTCATCGTGCTGTGCGTACTACTGTAGTTATTATCTATACTACTATATAAAAAAATAGGCTTATCGTTGTAATGCTCTGCCAATCAATACCCACCGTCCGATCTAACAATGAAATTTCTCTATTTAAACCCAGCCGTCCGATCTGATTTCATCACAACATCTCAGCCGTTCGATCAACCTGGAACGTTGATTCAATCTCGACCGTCCATTTTTTTCCCTAGGTCTCCTAAGCCTACCTTGATAGGGTGTCTTAAACCTATAAATTTTATAGGACCCCTACCTTACAAAGTGAAATTACTATCTTACCCCCATTATTTTGAAAAAAACAGGTTGCGGGCGGGGCAGGCCTGTGGGCCCCGCTTATTATTTAATATGTCAACAAATTATTAAAAATATATTTATAAAACGCCATCAGAGTTTGCCAAATGGATCTCAGTTCTGAACAGCTCTGCAAACACAGACTACCCAAACAGATCTCCGTTTCCAGCAACCAGTTTCCACCAGCTCCATTTACAAACCTCTCTTTGCAACAGCTCCCTTTACAACCGCAATCGCTAAACCAAATAAAGCCTTAATAAAATAACAAAACTGAGCCACTCGATACTTTTTTAACGTATTATTATTTACCTGGCCCACTCCCATCCGTTTTTGCCCTTTCTAAATACCCTATTTTAAAAAGAAAGAAAATATAATATAAATATTAAATAAAGTAAAATAAATTATCCAGCTAATAATGAATGAGCAAAATAAATTATCATTTAATAAAAAAATTATATTGTGATTGAACGAGCTGTTGTTGTAGAAACTACGGGTGAATAATTAATTATCATTTAATAAAAAAATATTTCTGGAATATATTTAATGCTTACATAGAGCCATTTCATAACATGTTGCTTCTCTTATGGGAATAGTTCGTCATTTATGTGTCTACAGTTCTCTCTACGGATCTTCGAGTATATCTATTAGGCATGTAAAAGATTCGGTTCGGTTCGGTTCGATTTTAGGTGAAATAGAAATCGAATCGAATAGTCTCGAATTTTACACGCCCTAGATTGAAATCGAACGGAAAATACACGATTCGGTTTTTAACCCTCGGTTAAACATATTTTTTCTCGAGAAGATTTAATCTCTGTACTCAAATGTAGTATCATATATTGAGGGAGGGCGGTCAGTTTGAGTCGAGGAGAACATGTGAATCATACATCGACTCGGTTTACCCATTTTACAAACTGAAATCAAACCGAATAGCCTCGGTTTTTACACACCTATCTCAAACCGGACCGAACCGGTCGGTTTGGTCCGGAAATCAATACGGTTCGATCAATTTCGGTTTTTTATGCACACCCCTAATTAAATTTTGGGCGATGTTATTAGCAGTCTTAAGACGGCTATTCGCAGTCCTAAAAATACTTAAAAGGGCTATTCGCAGTCCTAAATACACTTAAATTTATTGGACTGCGAATATCAATGGGCTGCGTTTACCAGTTATAGGGCTGCTTATAACATTGCACAATTTTTCGACATAGTTACTGCCTTAATGTTGCATTTTCAAGTTGTAATGGATCTCCTCACAATTTGTTCTCTTTTTCAGCCACCCAAACTTCGCATCAATTTCTAAAATGAACTAAGGAGTGGTCTCGCAGAAATAAACCATATAATTATTAGGGCTTCGTTTGGCGTGGTGGTGGTGGTCGGTGGTGGTCATAAACCGTTGTTCGTGAACACCCGACCTCACCTGAAAAAATTCATGCATTTTATGCTCAAAAATTGTTTATTTTATTGTTATCAGGGGTGGATTCAGAGAGGGGTCAAAGGGACATTATCACCCCCATTTTTACGATTTATTATAAGTAGACCAAATATTGGCTATTCATAGTCCAAAGTTGGCTATCCGCAGACCAAATAAATTTGGCTATTCACAAACCAAATTTGGCTATTCATAGACCAAGTTCACCTATGTGCACCCCTAAAATTAATTTTCAACCTGTGACCCACAACCCGCCTACTCACCCCGCTAGCATTTGTGCTTTGAAAATTTTTGTACACCCTCATTTATAATTTTCTGGATCCGCCACTGTCGGTCATAACCTTTTGTCTTGCCAAACATAAATTCTATGATAATGACGTTTTTGTCCAAACTCACCGGAGAAAATAAGCCGCGCCAAATGATGCCTAGGTCATTCAAATAGCTAGGGCAGAGTTTATGAGATGAGGCACACCGCACATGGTCGATGGTGCATGTTCGCATTGGCAATGATGGACCCTTCTGTGAAGAGTGTTGCTCGAAGCATCCGGAGGAACATCAAAGTGGAATGAACTCTCAGTTGCCCCTAGGTATAAGTAGGCAAACTCTAAGAGTATCTACAGGTATCGAGTATCCGTGTACTCAAATGACCCGTTAAGCCTCTGAATACGTTAATTGTCCAAATATACACCAACAATCTCCTCTTATATTTGTGACAAATAACGTATACGTTTCGAAGTGCAGAAAGTAGTGAGTAACATAAAAGGAGTTTTCAACTTAACGCAATTTCATAAGAGTTAGCACATTAAACATTAACAGGAGTTTACACACGACAAAATAAAACATCCAGAAATAAAGTGATACTCATGAATATAAGTCTGGAAAACATAATGACAAAGGATCAATACATCTAACAAATCTACTCATCTAGTAGATCATCAGCATTCATGTTAAAAATTATTTTCTCTCCTCCAACTCCACCATAGCCTGCAAGAAATTTCATGAGTTAATACTCTATGAATTCATAAAACATATACAGTGACGTTTAAAGTAAGCTAGCTCTACCTGAATGAGCTTAGTACTTGTAGCAATAGTGAAATAACACTGTCAGCATCTCTATCTAGTCTAGCAGGAACTAGTCTAGTGTTAATTTTGTAAATCAACCGTTGTTATCTTACTCATTAGTGATCATTATGTACCTCATCATCACATGTGTCATGATTTGGTACACCAATATTTGCAACATTATCAGGTGTGAAATAATGTGCTTATGATCATTAATGTTAGATTAACCGACTACAACGACTTTCTATTCCCAGTTGAATAACCCTTGAGTCAACTTGCAATGAGAGAGATGTTAAGTCATCAAATGTGGAATGACTAGCATCTAACCATCTTGAGTTTTCATCAAGAAATTATTTGGGGTTTTCAGTCTGTTATTAGATACTTGAATGTTGCAACTATATAGGTTCTCACTATGAAAACATAAATAACGGAAGAAAGTTTCATATTTCTATGAACTTTAGTCTCATCTCCCCTGATGTTTTTATTGTGAGAGCTCTATTCAGGCCTTTGGTCAAGGCGTCTGCAATATTGTCTTTCGATGTCACATCAATCAGGGTCATAGTCCCTTGACTTGTGAGTGAGGTCAACCAGGATTGTTTCAGCCTTAGTTGCCTTCTTTTGCCATTGAACAAAGTGTTCATAGCAATCGTTTTAGTAGCCTGATTATCACAGTAAACTGCAACAGAACTCATTTTTAGGCTCGACAGACGACAGTGGAATGTCCATCACCAAATCTCTTAGCCACTCTGCTTCTTCTCCTGCTGTAGCTAGAGCGCAGAGTTCGGATTCCATAGAAGAGAGTGCAATACAGGATTGCCTCTTGGACTTCCAGGCTACAGTTGCTCCTCCTAGTGTGAATATAAACTCACTAGCAAACTTGCTGTCGTTTAATTCCGAGCACCATAATGCGTCAGAATATCCTTCAAGAACCAAATGATGACCAGTGTAATTTAAAACATACTTTTGGGTGTGCTTTAAGTACCTCATTAGCCTATCTAAGGCGTTCCAATATTCTTGGCCAGGATTACTAGTGAATCTGCATATATGCCGACCGTAAAGGCTATGTCAGGTCTAGTGCAGACCATAGCATTCATGAGACTACCAATCAGTTTAGAATAGTCTAATTGTCTAACCGCAGCTCCTTCATTGGGCTTTAAGAGGTTGTTATAATCGTATGGTGTCTCTAATGCTTGACTTTCACTGTATCCCCATGTGTCCAACAAAGACTTTATGTAGTGGCTTTGACTTAGGGAGATGTGATTCTTCCCAAAGCTCACTTGCATGCATAGTATAGTGTTAGCTACACCTAGGTCTTTAATGTTAAATTCTTTTATTAGATCTGATTTAACGTCATCCACTTCGGATTGATCAAATCCTAGAATGAGCATATCATCTACATATAAACAAATTATGGCGACTTTATCTGAGCTATGACGTATGTAAAGACATTTATCCGAGAGACTCGACATGAATCACATGTGTTGACGCCAGGAAAATCCTGACCTCAAGATTCAGACCAATGCAGCCGGAGGCTACTCGCCCAGCAGCTCAACGAGATGGCTTGGCTGGCAACGACGAAGAAGCTAGAAGAGCAACAAACAGGACCCCAGGTGCTGCGGCAGGGAGGTCCCACCACGTACCCAGAAGCTCCGAAGAGACTTCCCCTCCAAGACCAAAGAATGGCCGAGCAAGGTACGAGGAAGGCACCGACTTGGCTAGCAAGCAGGGGTGACGGGCTCAAGAATTCGGAAATGGGGTTCCAGAAGCTCAAGCACAGGTGCCAATCCAAGTACCCCTGGGGTCCTATTTATAGGCAACCAAGGGGTAGGGGGGTTTTTATAGCCCAGCCCTGACCTGGCGACATATAGGATACTCGGCGAGCATCTTCGACCATAGTCGCCCATCTGGCGAGTATCTGCTGCTGCTCGCACAAGCCTGGCTGATACTCGCTCAGGTCTTCTTTGGTTGCCGGACACTTTGGGGCGACATACGGGATACTCGGTACGTATCTTCGACCATAGTCGCCCTTCTGGCGAGTATTTAGCCAATACTCGCCAACCTTCTTTTGCTCCTGCTGGCTGATTTGTCTTGCCTCTTTGACTTTGACCTGCCTACGTGGCCTTGAGTGGGTCCTACCCTCGGAGAATAAGGGTTGTACACAATCCCCGCTCTTTGCGAGTAACGGAGTTGCTCGGAAAGAAACATCCAACCGTTATTCGACGAGCTTCTGTCTTGGCGAGTATAGGGAGATACTCGGATCTTGACTGTCCGACGCCTGGACTCTATATAAAGGAGGGGGGGTCCCTGATGGAACCACCTTTCTGTACTCGCTCACAATGTCGCTAGCTTTTGCTGAGGCTGCCAAAAAGGCCAAGGCCGACCTTGCGAATCTGATCGGCGTGCCCCTTCCTCCTCCTCGCATGGACGCCGAGGTAGACGCCTTCCTCGCGAACAAGAAGAGGAAGAGGGCGGCGAAGAAGAAGAAGAGAGAGAGAAAAAGGAGGCGACTAAGGAGAACGTCGCCGATCCTCTGAGTGAACAGCGTCAGCAGCTGCTGGAGGATTTGGGCCTCGAAGGGCTCTCGCCTGCTCTCCCCCCTGCTCCTCTCTCGGCAGAGGTCGCCCCGGAGGCGAGTAGGGATGAAATCCAAACTCAAACCCAACCGGACCCTCCCCCTGCCCGAGGTGAGCTCCTTGCTCGCCCTTTTTCGATCTATGCTGTCTTCCGGCGACATTCTGACGTCTTTGTTGCTATCTGTAGATCCGCCGAATACTGAGGCTCGGGAGGAGCCTTTGACTGCAATACCGCTGCGATCATCCCCGATGATCTCGCCTGAGGGTGGGTCTCGGAGTGGTCGCGCGGTAAGGATTCTCCACAGCTCCTCTGTGGAGAAGAGGCCGATGAGCGAGCATGGGGCTCCTCTGGCGAACATCGCTCCTCCTCCGCCTCCTCCTCCACCTAACTCGCGACCAGAGCCGGCGAGCAACACACAGCTGCCTGTGATCGCGCTGCCGCCTCCTCCTCCTGGACTCCCGCCGCCAGTGAATCCTCCAGGCGATCAACGTCCTTCTACCTCAACTGCTCCCTCTTCCCACCAGGGGGAGTCCTCGCGCAGGGGCGGGACTGGAGGGTCTTCGGCCTTCTTCGCTCCAAGGGGTGGAGGGCGACCAGGAGATGGTCGCGGTCGAGGGGACCTGCCCTCCAACCGGGATTATTCCAGCAACCACTCTACTCGCCGAGATGGCGCCTATCATTCTCCCTCCCCACACCGAGGAAGGTCTTCTCCTCGCCGACGATCTCGCAGCCCTCCTCGCCGACGATCTCGTAGTCCTCGGCCAGGTATTTGATCGCTGCCTTCGGATAGTCGCCACTGTTTTCTGAATTCTGCTGAAGTTCTGGCCCTTTTTGCCTTTTTTCGCAGGTCGCGCGCATACTCCGGTGGGAGCTCTGATCGATGCCGTTGGGCTCCCTCCTCGCGAGTACCAGGAAAAGGCTACTCGCGCTATCTTGGACTTGGAATCCAGGATAGAGCGGCTATCGATCTGCGAACCTCATCGCCGTTTGACTGAGGTGGAGTCGCGGGTTGAGCGCTTGGCGGCTAGTGACCCTCATCGCCGCCTAACTGACTTGGAGGTGCGAGTATCCCGGCTGGAGGAGTTTGATACTCGCCTGTCGGGTACTGAAGCTCGCCTCCAGTCTGTCAGCGACTTGGAGCGTAGGGTGGCGAGGATCGAGCATCGGCAACAGCTTCATCATGACGAGCTGGTCGGGATGCGCGCGAGCATGGGCTCGGTGGGGAGGCTGGCGAGGATCGAAGACCAGCTGCGACAAGGTGAGGACGCGATGTCCCTGGCCTCCGAGCATTTCAGGCGAGCTCGTGGCTTGGGATGGGTCGGGCGACAACCTCAGATCCAGGATCCCCAGGCGAACATCCAGGCGCAACCCTAGCTGCTGCTCTTCTTCATCTTTATCTTCCATGTAGCTTTGTAGCTCCTCGCGAGCATTATTTGAATCTTTTGAACGATTTATTTGAAGCAGTGTTGATTTGCCGAGTAATCGAATACTCGCCCTTCACTCTTGTCTTTGTTTTACTTGATCTTCTTTTGTTTTGCTTTTTCTTCTCTCCTTTTTGCCGAATATCTGTTTGAATGTCGCCTATATTTTGGCGAGCTTCTTCATGTTTCTGTGATGTAGGTATTCGCTAGATGAAGGTCGGCGGTTGGCGCGCTCTGAACTTTGGGCGACTTTTCTTAGATACTCGCCACCCCTAGTCGTGCTCGCGGCGTCGTGTTCGACAAGCCAGACTAACCGACTAGTATAAATAGGGGGGGTGGGTGAGTCTTAAATACGCCTTTAGCGATCTCTAGCTTCCTTGAGCGAGCATCTTCCAGGCTTCCAATCCTCGCCCTTCTACGATACTCGCTCTCTTCCCTTTCTTCCCAAGATGATCGACGAGGCGGCCATCAGGCGAGCTAACCATGCGAAGAACTTCGATGAGAGCTCGTTCAAGAAGCCGATCACGAATCAGAAAGACTTGGACGAGTTCAACTCCAAGTTCGCGACTCCAGGATATGTCGCCAGGCTTCCTCGCCCGTCTGAGCGACTAAACACCTCCTCGCAGATGACGATGATCTTCCCAATCCGACACTTCGAGGTCGGCCTGCGACTTCCCATATGGCCCGAGTTTCGGAAGATACTCGTGTTCTATGGGATAGTGCCCGCCCAGATCAATCCCAACGGAGTGGCGATGATCATGGGGTTCCTGTGCTACCTTCGGGAGCAGAGCATCGTCTTCGACCTTTCGGTCTTTAGGCGAATATTCACCATCATGGCGACCGGCGAGGGCGTCATCTTCTTGTGCAGTCACGTCTGTACACTGGCGGGGACTTTAAATAAGAACCATCGCTGGGTCGAGCGGATAGTCGCCATTGAGGGCGACTTCGCGGGCATCTCCAGCTCGCCCATTCAACCTTCAGAGAACGTCTTCACGGTTCCCTGGCTCACCGAGGACCAGATGAAGCTGCTCGCCTGTTTCAGGAATCGTCGCTTCGACGTGATACTTTGGAGGAGGCGAGTAGACGAGCTCACGGAAGTTCGCCCAGGGGAAGGTATCTTTCGCGCGAGCATCGGACATACTCGCCCTAGGGCTTCGTTCTGGCGACTAATCTTCGATCTTCTTACAGGCATGCAGGCTCTCCCGCGTGATGCTCTTCCTCTCGCGGCGAAGGCGACCGCTGTCGCCCAAGGGGGTGCGAGAACCTCGGCGCGCGAGGTTGGGGACTCCTCCCCAATCGACTTGTCGCCAGGAGGCGACGATCTGGATGTCGCCGGGACTTCGAAGAGGCGAATAGTAAAGGGCAAGGTTCCCGAGCCCAAGAGAAGGAAGAAGGAGACTGCCCACAAGGATTTGGGACAGAAGGTGGATCCCTCGGAGGCTGGCGAGCCGAGCAGCCATCCTTTCTTCAACGAGGGCACCCGTGGCGAGGACGACTTTGGTCGCCCATTGGTGACCTGGTCTGATCGCGCTCACGAGGTGACTCTGAGCTCGAACCTCCCCGTTTGGTCCGAGGACTGGGAGGACAAGGGGGAGGCCTTCGATGTGCTTCATGCGATCTATAGTCGTACTGACGCCGAGTGATGACGCATATTTTGACTTAAATATGCTTATCATTATTTTTATATTTCTAATATAATTTCTATATATTTCTCTAAATTTTAGTATAATTATCTACTTATTTTTATTTTTATAATTTTTCGCACTAATGTTAATTTATGTGTTATTTGACAGGCCTGGGGGAATCGTTAGCGCCCGCTGTCAAAACATCGTCGCAACATATTTTGGAGACGTGATGCGGCCCGGCCACCAAGAGATTTATCAATTCAAGCTCAATTCATGTCCAAGTTTCAAGTCAAGGAATGTTGTCGCCGCCACCCTCGCCGCGACGCCATCGCCATCTTCGCAACTCTTTTCAATATGGGCGTTGCTCTCGTCCAAAGTGCTCGCTACTCGTACCCCGCATGCATTGCCGACCCATACACGCTATTACCATGCAGCTACGTGCAAACTCATGCAGCCACTTTCAATTCTAAATACCATAACCGCCCACTTTGATTTAATGAAATATAGCCATTCACACGTGGATCCAATTTAATGCATTTCATCCCCTCTTTCATTTCACATATATCCCTCTCTCTCTCCCCCCTTTTTAATTATTATTTCCATTCAATATCACCCATGCGTGGCCGAAATTCCTCCTCTCTCCTCTCTTCTCTTGTGATTTCTAGAATTTTCCCCCTCCATCTATAAATAGAGCCCATTCTTCATGCTTTGGGGGAACTTTTGGCAAGAGAGCAAGTGTGAGATCAAGTGAGGGTTTTAGTTCTTTCTTTTCAAGCTTTTATTTTCCATGCTTCGTACTCCTTTGTCGTGAGAATATTTTTGTTATTTCACTTTCATTATTGTACTCTCTTTATTTAACTGATGAAAATATTTTCTTTCTACAATATTGTCATTTTCTTCTCTAATATGCGTAGCTAAATTTCCTCTTAGTGCTTGATTGGTTAGTATTGGGATGAAGATTAATTTATAATTTATCGTCTCAAATTCTTAGATCTCTTCGTGTCGATTTATTTCTGATTAAATTTTGGTCGCGAGTTTATATTGCTAGTATATAAATTTCGCCATCCGATTTAGTATTCTAGTTAGCCGAGAGGCTCGTGGATGCTTTAGATCTCATCAGAAATAAAGGGTTTGCTGTATTCTCTTTGAGAATTGGAAATATCGCTGCTTTTGGATTCAGGATTTACATTCATGCAATTTTAATTTATTTCAAATTTTAAGAGATTATGTTTGAAGTATTATTAAAATTAGGCGGTAGTTGTCTCTAGCGAGCCTCTATCGTATTTCTTCAATCCTCCAATCGAAACGGAAATTTTTAAGAATTAGAGCACCTCTTTTATAATCGGATTCTCAAGAAAACCCAATCAAGTGCTAAGTTTTTTTTTTCGTGAATTTCTCTTTTATAAAATTTTCGTACTTGCAATTTTCATTTTCAAAAACCAAAACCAACTTTCGTTCGGTAGGATATTAGTAACGGCGTGAGTAGTAGTAATTGGCAACCCCGAGTTTAAATACGACCTTGGTACTACAATTCGATAGGTACACTTGCCTTTTCGGGTTGATAGTAAATTAATCATCAAGTTTTTGGCGCCGTTGCCGGGGAATTTGTCAATATTAAAAAAACGCCGTCGCTAGTACTTCTACAAAAATAAAAAAAAATTATTATTATTATTATATATTATAATCAATCCATATCATCGTTTTTTTTATCCTACCTAAAATCCTGGAACGGACGCTTTGGGCTTGAATTCCCATCACAGCTTCTAGTACCGTTGCAAACCCTTCACAGGGCAGATCTCGGGAAGTTCAGGACTATTATAATCCGCCTAATATTATCCTTCCAAAAAAAAAAGAAAAATATCATCATCATCATTTTTAATTTTGGTATTCCTTCACTTTCGGTTATTCTCCCTCTTTCCCTTTTCTTCTTTCTAGTGCATGACCCGTAGTAGCTCTTCGAGTAATCCTGATATTCATTTTGATCCAGAGGTCGAGCGCACCCTTCGGCAGCGCCTCCGAACTCGTGATCAGGATTTACATATAGATCTCGAAGAGTCGATCGGAGACACAACCACAGAAATTATGGGTGATCCCAATCCAGAAGTTGACCAGCAAAGGACAATGTCCTATTATGCTCGGCCAAACCTGGAGGGTACAGAAACAAGTATCGTTCGCCCTGCTATTGCGAACAACAATTTTGAACTGAAACCTGCTATAATACAGATGGTGCAGCAGTACGTGCAGTTCGATGGCCTACAAGATGAGGATCTCAACCTTCATCTTTCTAGTTTTATTGAAATTTGCGATACCTTTAAGATTAATGGTGTGACTGATGATGCGATTAGGCTAAGACTTTTTCCGTTTTCTTTACGCAATAAGGCCAAACAATGGTTAAATTCTCTCCCCAGAGGATCTATCCATACTTGGGCTGAGCTTTCTGAAATTTTTTTGTCAAAATATTTTCCTCCTTCGAAAACTTCGAAATTGCGAAACGAGATTACTTCTTTTGCGCAAATCGATTCTGAAACGTTTTATGACACCTGGGAACGTTTTAAAAATCTTCTAAATCGCTGCCCACACCACGCACTGCCCGTATGGCTTCAAGTTCAAACTTTTTATAACGGATTAAACGTGAGTACTAAGCAAATGATCGATGCAGCTTCCGGTGGTACTTTAAACCGCAAAACACCGGAAGCCGCAATCGAACTTTTTGAAGATATGGCTATGAACTCTTATCAATGGAGTACACCCCGGGCACTTCCAAATAAGCCGGCAGGGTTGTACGAAATCGATAAGATAGCCCAGCTCACGTCTCAAATAGATCTTTTAAATAAAAAGTTTTCTGCTATGTCTCCTTCTTCCTCTGCGAACGCTATTTTGGAAAATAATTATAATAATAATATTTTTTTCACGGAAGAACAAGTGGATTTTGTTGCAAATCCGCCTCGGCCTTCCGCAAATTTGGGCACAACTACGTTTGGAAACACTTATAACCCAAATTTGCGGAATCACCCGAACTTCTCATGGAGTAATCCGGGGAATGCGGTCCGCCCTCCTAATGTTTTTCCACCTGGTTTTCCACCTCCCGCACCTCGTGCACCCTCTTTCGAAGAAAACTTTTCTAAATATGTTGCTAACACTGATGCTACTCTACGTAACTTGACCGGCTCGGTCCGGAATCTCGAAAATCAAATCGGGCAGCTCGCCAAATTTTTAAATGAACGCCAACCTGGAACTCTACCAGGAAATACGGAGGCGAACCCGCGAGACTCGGTCAACGCTATCACGCTTAGGAGTGGCAAGGAGGTAAGTGAACCCACCCCTGTAGAAGAAAAAGAAAATTCTGAAAATGATTTTGAAAAAATTCCACCGTCTTTAGAAAAAGGTTGTGAAAATGTTTCTTCTCCTCCTCCACCACTTTCTTCCTCTTCAAATATTCCAACAACATCTCTTCCTTATCCCTCAGTTTTAAAAAATCAAAATGATGAAAATTATTACAAATTTTTAGAAGTCTTTAAACAAATCCAAATCAACTTGACATTTTGTGAGGTCATCTCACAAATGCCCAAGTATGCGAAATATTTAAAAGATTTGCTAACTAACAAGAAGAAACTAGAAGAATTTTCTCGTGTAACGCTTAATGCTGAATGCTCGGCGATTTTGCTTAACAAATTACCGAAAAAACTAAACGATCCTGGAAGTTTCTCTATCCCGTGCCTCTTCGGTGATTTGCTAGTCAAACATGCCTTGGCAGACTTAGGAGCGAGCATCAACCTCATGCCATACTCATTATTTAAAAAGCTAGGATTAGGTACGCCAAGTCCAACTAGGATGAGTATTCAACTCGCCGATCGTTCAATCAAATATCCAATGGGCGTTATCGAGGACGTTTTAGTGAAGGTCGATAAATTCATTTTTCCCGTTGACTTCGTCATATTAGATATCGAGGAAGACGCCGAGGTACCCCTTATCCTCGGTCGTCCTTTTCTAGCCACTTCTAAGGCTATTATTGACGTAAGCAACGGAAAGCTTGTACTTAGAGTCGACGATGAGGAAGTCACGATTTCAATCAACTCTTCTTTAAAAAATTCACTTTCAAATGATGACTCAGTTTATTTCTTAGAAACCTTTTCTGAAGAACAATCAAGTATGGATTTTATAACTCCCTCTAACGATTCACTCGAAGTTTTAAACACCTTATCAAATGATGCGCCTATTTTAAATGCTCAAAAATTTGAAATTATTGAAAAAAATGGAGATATTTTACCTACTTCTTATGAAATTCCTCCGAAACTTGAATTAAAACAATTGCCCGAGCATTTAAAATATGTTTTCTTAGAATCTGATTCTCAACTTCCGGTGATTATTTCTTCTTCTCTTTCGGATTTTCAAAGCGAAAAATTAGTTAATGTTTTAAAAGAGCACCGGCACGCCATCGCTTGGCAAATTTCTGACATCCGCGGTATCAGTCCACATTTTTGTACGCATAAAATATTTTTGGAAGAAAATTCACGTCGTTCCATTCAACCCCAACGCCGACTTAATCCAAATATGAAAGAAGTAGTTAAGGCGGAGGTTATAAAATTACTCGACGCAGGAATTATCTATCCGATTTCAGATAGCTCGTGGGTTAGTCCAGTCCAGGTCGTGCCGAAAAAGGGCGGAGTGACGGTAGTTTTTAATGATAATAACGAACTAATTCCTACTCGAACCGTAACGGGTTGGCGTATGTGTATAGACTATAGAAAACTAAACGACGCAACTCGGAAAGATCACTTTCCTCTCCCATTTATGGATCAAATCTTAGAACGACTTTTCGGACACGATTTTTATTGCTTCCTCGATGGTCTATCGGGTTATTTTCAAATACCCATCGCTCCCGAAGACCAAGAGAAGACTACTTTCACGTGTCCTTTTGGAACTTTCGCTTATCGTAGAATGCCTTTCGGTTTATGTAACGCGCCGGCTACATTTCAAAGATGTATGCTGGCCATTTTCGATGAACTTGTAGGAGATATAATGGAAGTCTTTATGGACGATTTTTCGGTTTTTGGGGATGATTTTGATGTTTGCTTAAATAATTTAAAAAAAGTGTTAAAAAGATGTGAAGAGACTAACCTTGTCCTAAACTGGGAAAAGTGTCACTTTATGGTCAAAGAAGGGCTAGTTCTCGGTCACAAAATTTCTAATAAAGGAATCGAAGTAGATCGCGCAAAAATAGAAATAATCGAAAAGCTTCCTCCCCCTTCTACGGTTAAAGCGATTAGAAGTTTTCTCGGTCACGCCGGTTTCTATCGACGTTTCATAAAAGACTTTTCAAAAATTTCAAAGCCGCTGACCCATCTGCTTGAGAATGATGTTCCGTTCTCTTTTAATGATGATTGTCTTTCTGCTTTTAACATTATTAAGGAAAAACTTGTTAACTCTCCAATTTTAATTGCTCCTGATTGGAATTTACCTTTTGAATTGATGTGTGATGCGAGTAATTATGCTGTAGGTGCTGTGTTAGGACAACGAATAAACAAACAATTTCATCCTATTTATTACGCTAGTAAAACTTTAAACTCTGCTCAAGCGAATTACTCCACTACGGAGAAAGAACTTTTAGCAATAATTTTTGCTTTTGATAAATTTCGCTCGTATTTAACTTTATCTAAAGTCATAGTTTTTACGGATCACTCGGCGCTTCGTTATTTGCTTGGCAAACCCGACTCCAAGCCACGGTTAATCAGGTGGATTTTGCTACTCCAAGAGTTCGATTTGGAGATCAAGGACAAGAAGGGCGCGGAGAACCTAGCTGCTGATCACTTATCCAGACTTGAGTGCCCGGATGCTGATGCTGCTGAAGAGATCGATGACACATTCCCTGAAGAGCACCTTCTTTCCTTGGCGAAGGTAAATTCTCTCCCTACCCCTTGGTTCGCAAACTTTGCTAATTTTCTTGTAGGAAAGGTAGTCCCAAAATCTTTTTCAACTCAGCAGAAGAAGAAATTCTTCTCTGATTTGAAATTTTATTTTTGGGAAGACCCTTTCCTCTTCCGGATTTGTGCGGACCAAGTGGTAAGGAGGTGCGTCGGCCAAGAAGAAGGCCTGCAAATCTTGAAGCATTGTCATGAAGGACCAACTGGTGGCCACTACCAAGCAAGCCGCACTGCAAGGAAAGTACTGGAGGCCGGCTTTTATTGGCCAACAATTTTCAAAGACGCACACCAATTTGTAAGTTCTTGCGATGCTTGCCAACGGACAGGTAATATCTCTGCCACCTCTGAAATGCCTCAAACTTATTTTTTAGAGTGTGAACTTTTTGATCTTTGGGGTATAGACTTCATAGGACCTTTTCCTCTTTCTTTCGGCAATAGTTATATTTTAGTTGCGGTAGATTATGTTTCTAGGTGGGCGGAAGCCCAAGCTTTTCCAAAAAATGATGCTAGGGTCGTCCTAGGATTTTTAAAGAAATTATTTTCTAGATTTGGCACTCCACGAGCCTTGATTAGCGATCGGGGGTCGCACTTTTGTAACGCCCAACTTAATAAATTACTCACACGTTATGGCGTTACACACAAACTATCCACTGCCTATCACCCCCAAGCTAACGATCAAGTGGAAGTCGTAAATAGGGAACTAAAACGAATCCTAGAAAAAACTATTTCTGCGAATAGGAAGGACTGGTCGGTCAAGTTAGATGACGCGCTTTGGGCCTACCGTACTGCTTATAAGACGGCGATTGGTTGTACACCATATCGTTTAGTCTATGGCAAAGCGTGTCATCTACCAGTTGAGTTAGAACACCGTGCCTATTGGGCACTTAAGTTTTTAAATCTTGATCCGACCATATCTGCTGACTTGAGACGATTCCAACTGAATGAGTTAGACGAGTGGCGAGCGAATGCTTATGAAAGTAATTTCCTTTATAAAGAAAAAATTAAGTCTTATCACGATCAACGACTAAAACACCCCAAAAGTTTTAAGCCGGGTGATCTTGTGCTTCTATTTAACTCGCGATTACGACTTTTTCCGGGCAAACTTAAATCCCGGTGGTCCGGCCCATTCATTGTTAAGGAGGTTTGGCCATACGGGACGGTGCTTCTAACGCACCCGGAAAAAGGCGAATTTAAAGTAAATGGCCACCGCTTAAAGTTGTACTTTCCGGGAGAGGAGTTCGAGCGCGAGAAGATTTCGTTTCATTTAGCTAGTAGTTAAAAAATATATCGTTAAAAAAAAAATTTATCTATTTCTATAAATCTATATATTAAAAGTTTCTTCTATTTAGTTTCTTCCCTTTTTTTTTTCAAATAAAACATCGAGGACGATGTTTTCCTCAAGTTTGGGGGAAATATTGGTCTCCTTGCCCTCTTTCTTATTTTTACTACCTTCCTTTATGTTTCAAAAAAAATATATATATATTATATATATCAAAAAAAAAAAATTAGGCATTTTAAGCCAATCTTTGCAAAATCATTAGTACCCCAACTTGTGTTTTGTTATTTCCAATCTCTTTTATGCAAATTTAGCTAGTTTAAATTTTCCTAATCTTGCCCTTTGGTTATCTTTCACGGGTAATATGTTGACTCGTGCAGTGTTCTAATTCCAAGTAGCATGTTAATTTTGAATTGTTTATAAAAAATTAGCACTTTCTTCGTGTTTTTTATATTTTATTCTCCTCACTAATTTTAAAATTTTCATCCACTGTTTTTCTTTCCGTCTTTAAAAAATCTCTGTAATGTTAACTCATGTCTAGTGTAGTAGATGTGAACAATTCTAGACGCTCATTATTTTTATTTTCATGTTAACCTCAATCTTCTTTATTTGCTATCTAAGACTTGTACCTTTTGAATTTTGTTTGAAGTCTAGCTTTAGATAAATTTAGGAGCATGAAGATGATTTAGGCCATTTTTGAATCGTTTGTGCTTTCTTGCCTACCAAAAAAATTAATCCCTAGTTAACCACTTTTGGGCTTTTCCATGTTTTCTTTGCTACCTCCACCTTCTTTTTCACCAAAGCCAACAATCCCAACCTTGTTTTCACACTAAACTTTTGAGTTTTATTGAAAATTTCATTGTGTAAGAGGTTCATCTTGTGAAAATGTGGAGAATTTCAAAAGGAAAAGCAAGCTGCAAAAGAAGAATGTAAAAGAAAGAAAAAAATTATTATGAGAAAATGATCATTTGGCCAAAATTTTCAAAATTCTTTTGGCCTCATGTTGAAGAGAAAAAAAAAATGTTATGTTATGATTGAAAAAGTTTGAGTATTTCTTATGTTGGATTTTTATAAAACTCTTATCTTGGTTTGGTGTGATCCTTAGCCATCATGTTTATCTTTTAATTATCAATTCCTAATCTTATACCTAAGCCAAGTTTTAGTCCTATTGAAGCCCTTTTGATTCATGCTCCTAGGTTTATTTTTAGTCAGAGAGTGAAGAAAAGTAGATTGGTTAAGTTTTTGGATAGGAATTTAGATTTTTGATTTTAGATGGAAGTAAGCATAATTTGTCTCTTAGAGTTTAGTAACAACTCAATGCACTTTCTCATTTGCTACGTTGCTTAGATTTCTTTAAAGAATTTTTGCTAAAACCTTGGATGATCATTTTTGTTAGTGAAGTTTATAAAGTTTTAAATCATGATCAAGGAAAAATTTTCGGTTCACTTTTCATTGTTTTCCCTACTTGGAATTTCGCATCGTACTTGTGTTTAGCATAACCAAGACGTTTGATTAGCTATTCTTAAGTTTGCTAACTTGCATGTCTTTGCTTGGGGACAAGCAAAATACTAAGTTTGGGGGAATTTGATGACGCATATTTTGACTTAAATATGCTTATCATTATTTTTATATTTCTAATATAATTTCTATATATTTCTCTAAATTTTAGTATAATTATCTACTTATTTTTATTTTTACAATTTTTCGCACTAATGTTAATTTATGTGTTATTTGACAGGCCTGGGGGAATCGTTAGCGCCCGCTGTCAAAACATCGTCGCAACATATTTTGGAGACGTGATGCGGCCCGGCCACCAAGAGATTTATCAATTCAAGCTCAATTCATGTCCAAGTTTCAAGTCAAGGAATGTTGTCGCCGCCACCCTCGCCGCGACGCCATCGC
Source organism: Dactylorhiza incarnata (assembly GCA_033032865.1). NCBI lineage: Eukaryota > Viridiplantae > Streptophyta > Magnoliopsida > Asparagales > Orchidaceae > Dactylorhiza > Dactylorhiza incarnata. The sequence goes on from JAWHQI010000007.1 coordinate 15,913,073, forward strand.
CATCTTCGCAACTCTTTTCAATATGGGCGTTGCTCTCGTCCAAAGTGCTCGCTACTCGTACCCCGCATGCATTGCCGACCCATACACGCTATTACCATGCAGCTACGTGCAAACTCATGCAGCCACTTTCAATTCTAAATACCATAACCGCCCACTTTGATTTAATGAAATATAGCCATTCACACGTGGATCCAATTTAATGCATTTCATCCCCTCTTTCATTTCACATATATCCCTCTCTCTCTCCCCCCTTTTTAATTATTATTTCCATTCAATATCACCCATGCGTGGCCGAAATTCCTCCTCTCTCCTCTCTTCTCTTGTGATTTCTAGAATTTTCCCCCTCCATCTATAAATAGAGCCCATTCTTCATGCTTTGGGGGAACTTTTGGCAAGAGAGCAAGTGTGAGATCAAGTGAGGGTTTTAGTTCTTTCTTTTCAAGCTTTTATTTTCCATGCTTCGTACTCCTTTGTCGTGAGAATATTTTTGTTATTTCACTTTCATTATTGTACTCTCTTTATTTAACTGATGAAAATATTTTCTTTCTACAATATTGTCATTTTCTTCTCTAATATGCGTAGCTAAATTTCCTCTTAGTGCTTGATTGGTTAGTATTGGGATGAAGATTAATTTATAATTTATCGTCTCAAATTCTTAGATCTCTTCGTGTCGATTTATTTCTGATTAAATTTTGGTCGCGAGTTTATATTGCTAGTATATAAATTTCGCCATCCGATTTAGTATTCTAGTTAGCCGAGAGGCTCGTGGATGCTTTAGATCTCATCAGAAATAAAGGGTTTGCTGTATTCTCTTTGAGAATTGGAAATATCGCTGCTTTTGGATTCAGGATTTACATTCATGCAATTTTAATTTATTTCAAATTTTAAGAGATTATGTTTGAAGTATTATTAAAATTAGGCGGTAGTTGTCTCTAGCGAGCCTCTATCGTATTTCTTCAATCCTCCAATCGAAACGGAAATTTTTAAGAATTAGAGCACCTCTTTTATAATCGGATTCTCAAGAAAACCCAATCAAGTGCTAAGTTTTTTTTTTCGTGAATTTCTCTTTTATAAAATTTTCGTACTTGCAATTTTCATTTTCAAAAACCAAAACCAACTTTCGTTCGGTAGGATATTAGTAACGGCGTGAGTAGTAGTAATTGGCAACCCCGAGTTTAAATACGACCTTGGTACTACAATTCGATAGGTACACTTGCCTTTTCGGGTTGATAGTAAATTAATCATCACCGAGCTGCTGCAGGAGGCCTCTGCCGAGCATCTTGCTCATCAAACCTCGCGCTCAATCCTGCGGACGGCCGAGCTCGCACATTCAACAGCGAAGCGGCTGCTGATGTACGAGGAGGCGATCAAGGTGCAGGGGCCGAAAATGATCGCCATGGCGGAGAGGATCAATGGGTTCGAGGTACTTCGTCTTTGCGACCTTTCGCGCTTTCTGGAATACTCGCCTCTTTACACGATGTCAAGCTTTACCTTCTTTCTTTTTGTCTTCTATAGGCTGCCGAGCTGGAATCGGCGAAGAGACTGTCCCAGGCCGAGAAGGAGCTGGAGGATACTCGCTCGGCCTTGGAAGCCGCCCAAATCCGCATCGCCGAGCTAGAAACTCGGCCTGCCGAGCAACAACCGGCGGGGTCGGGCCCTCATCGGTTCGTCAAGCAGGTCAGGATGCATGGCGACGACATGCCCCATATTCGCCGGGAGATCGCGCGAGCAACAGGAGAGGTCATCCTAAATCAGCTGAAGGCAGATGATCTTTTGAAGCCGGAGGCTATGGGATTGATGGTGGGAGACCTTATCCCGGCCATACTCGCCGAGGAGTCCACCTCCCCCTGCGAGCATCATCGCCGCGACTTAGCGATGCCGAGGACGACGATGATGAGGTTGATGATGATGACGATGACGACGACGAGTCAGATGTAGATATTTGATGGCGAGGATGTCGCCTAGTCGCCCGGGCTCATTTTTTGCTCGCCCGGCGACCTTTTTGTCCACCTGCAGCATGTACAGATTTTTTGTAAAAATGAAAAGGAATTTTGACAAGTTTCTTACTCGCCTATTCCTTCCTTCTGTGCTTTTACTTCCTTGCTTATATGTTGCTTTAGGCTCCTAGGTTCGAGGCGAGGTTGAGTGCTCACTAGGCTCCTAGGATTTCTGCGAGTATGGATACTCGCACCATCATACTCGCACCTGCAGACTCCAGCTTGAGGCCTTGATCTGTACCTAGTGACGAGTGTTATTAGGTTTTTACGCAAGAATCTAAGGAGCTCTTCAAGGGAAGGAAGGAGTAAGGTTTAGCAGTCGGGGAGCCCTGGGGGAATATCATCTCGAGACCTCCCTCCTACTCTAAAACCTGATGTCGACGGAGAATGATGCCAAGTAAGGAATGGTAGCCGGGCAGGTCCCACGGGGACACAACTCCCAGGGCCTTCATCCTATAACTTGGATGCTTGCTGCCTTCAAAGGCCGACGTCAAGTAAGGAAAGGCCGCCGGGTCGATCCCACAGGGGCACAACACCCAGGAGCCTTCATCCTATCACTTGGATGCTTGGATGCCTTTGTCTTTTGGTCGGTCGAGTTGGTCTCCTCCTCGTCTCAAGTTGGAGTATCGGCTTCCAGACTTTACCCTAGTAATTTCTACAGCCGGACGAGAAATGCAGTCGGTGGGAACCGCGGCCAACATGCAAGGGGGGAGCTGATCTCGACCGTCATTGCAGAGGCTTGGTCTTAAGGGAACGCACATCCGAGGCACTGTCCCATCATCCGCTCTGAGTTTTTACAAGGGTCAAGTCGGAGGCTCGTCTTCCAACCTGCGGCGGCGAATGTCGATGTAGGACGACGTCAAGCAGGGAGTGGCAGTCGGGGAAATCCGAGGGGACACATCATCCCGAGGCCTCCATCCTACTTGGATGCTGGATGTGGATCGGACCTGCTTCCTGTTGCTCAACGAGTTTAGCAGGGAGTTAAGCACACTTTAGGCACAATAACTCATATGATCTAACACAATAATGAAATGCTTTGCTGAGAGCTTTTTATCTCTCGAGGGTACACGACGCCTGTTTTCAGGGGTTCCCTGAGCTAGTGAAATCGACCATCCCTTCGCCGAATCGGAAGGTCGGCGTCCAGACTTCTTCCTGGTAATCTCTACAGTCGGACGAGAAATGCAGTCGGTGGGAACCGCGGCCAACATGCAAGGGGGGAGCTGATCTCGGCCGTCATTGCAGAGGCTTGGTCTTAAGGGAACGCACACCCAAGGCACTGTCCCATCATCCGTTCTGAGTTTTTACGAGGGTTAAGTCGGAGGCTCATTTTCCAACCTAGCGTGGAGATTGACTTCACCTGACTTCTTTATTATGAAAACTTTGTTGATGCGAAAGAAGCTGCCTCGTCCCATGTTTCAGGGAGATGCAGATTTTATTCAAAGAAATGAATTTACAAGGATGGGGTACACACATTCCCCCTCAGGGATAAAACCTATTCAGGTCATCGCCGCTCCAGGTGCTCCCTAGCAGCTCGCCTTCCTGGTTCTGCAAGTGGTATCCTCCTGTTAGGAGTGCTTCCTGGATGATGAAAGGTCCTTCCCAGTTCGGGTTGAGCTTCCCGACGGCCGCAGACCTTCCTGCTGCGTCCACCTTTTTCAGGACCAGATCACCTGCTTGGAATTGTTTGAGGCGAACATTTTTGTCAAAATGTTTTGCCATCCGGCGCTTGATCTCCTCTTGCCTGGCTGAAGCTAAATCTCGGAGTTTCTCGATGTAGTCGAGAGATAACTTTTGAACCTCTTCATTCTCTAGTCGCCATTCTTCGCTTCCGTCCTCCGCAGCTATCACCCGTGGGCTTCTGACTTCGAACTCTACTGGAATGAGAGCTTCCGACCCGTGAGAGAGTTTGAATGGCGTTTCCCCTGTGGCTGAGCTGGGAGTGGTCCTCAGAGCCCACAGGACCGAGGGGAGCTGGTCCGCCCAGTTACCTCTCAGGTTCTCCACCTTCTTCTTCAGTAGGTTGATGATCAGTTTGTTGGCGGCCTCCACTTGGCCATTGCTCCTTGGGTGATGTACGGAGGCGAACCGAAGGTCGGTTCCTAGCTGCCTACAAAAGTCTTCCAGTTCTAAGCTGGCGAACTGGGGACCATTGTCGGTGATGATAGCGAGAGGGATCCCGAATCTGCAGACGATCTCTCCCCAGATGAAGTTCTTCACGACTTGAGAGGTGGTCTTGGCCAGGGCTTTGGCCTCGATCCACTTGGAGAAGTAGTCGATCATGACGAGAACGAACTTTTGTTGTACACTGGCTTGAGGGAAAGGGCCGATCAAGTCCATCCCCCAGATGGCGAACGGCCATGGGGAGATGATCGATCGGAGCTGCTGGGCCGGCTGCAACTGAAGGGGGGCGAAGAGCTGGCACTTCTGGCACTTCTTCGAGAAGATCTCAGCATCCTTCCGGATAGTAGGCCAGAAGTAACCATGCCGCAATATCCTCTGCTCCAAAGTGCGAGTCCCAGAATGACTTCCACACTCTCCCGAGTGGATCTCTTCCAACACTCGGGGTACTTGGTCTTCGGAAACACATCTGGCCAGGGGGCCCGAGATGGTCTTGCGGTACAGCTCCCCATCTTGCAGGAGGTAGTATGCCGCTTTGTACCGAAATCCTCGCTGATCCCCTCCGTTCGCCGGAAGCTGGCCGCTGGTCAGGAAGGTTACAAAGGGATCCATCCACGAGGGGCGTTGCTCGATCTCCATTATCTCTCCCTCTTCAATGGATGGGTGGAAAAGCTCTGTGATAGTTCCTCCAGCCCTCGGCCCGTACTTGGCGAGGCGATCTGCTGCCGAGTTCTCCTCTCTTGGCACATGTTCGACGAAGAAAGACTGGAAGCCTCCAATCAGTCCTTTTACTTTTACCAGGTACTTCTGCAGGATGGTGTCGCGCACCTCGAACTCGCCTCGAATCTGCGACGCGACCACCATTGAGTCCGTGAAAGCCCGGACATCACGGATCCCCAACTCCTTGGCAAGGCGTAAGCCTGCCACTATGGCCTCATACTCTGCCTGGTTGTTTGTGACGGGGAAGAGGATCTCGACGGCTTGCTCGATCCTTGTTCCCTGTGGGCTGACGAGCACGATGCCCACCCCCACAGAGCTTTTGCCCGAAGCTCCATCAACAAACAACTTCCAAGGAATGGGATTGAGCACCTCTTCTCCTGGCTCCGCTTCCACCGAGAAGTCAGCCAAGAAGTCTGCTACTGCCTGGGCCTTGATCGCTACTCGGGGAGAGAAGGAAATGTCGAACTCGCTGAGTTCTACCGACCATTTCGCCAACCTCCCTGAATGCTCCACTCCCTCTAGGACATTGCGGAGAGGATGATCAGTCACCACTCTGATGGAGTGAGCCTGAAAATAAGGCCGGAGCTTTCGTGCCGACACCACCAAGGCGAAGGCAAGCTTCTCCAGGATTGGGTACTTCAGCTCCGCCTTTTTTAGCACCCGGCTGACGTAGTAGACGGGTAACTGCTTCCTTCCTTCCTCTCGGACCAAAACGGAGCTCACCGCCTTTGCTCCTACTCCCAGGTAGACGAGCAGGTCTTCGCCTTCCTTCGGGCTCTGGAGGAGAGGTGTCTGAGTCAACTGCTCCTTCAGCTTTCCGAACGCCATCTCACATCCTTCGGACCACTCGAAGCTTTTCGCTTTACGGAGTGTCTTGAAGAATGGAGAGCATTTCTCTCTGGCTTTAGAGAGGAAGCGGCTAAGACCCGCCAGCCTTCCTGTCAATCTTTGGACTTCCTTCATCGTCTTTGGGGATGGCATCTCCAGGATCGCCTTAACCTTGTCGGGGTTAGGCTCTACTCCCTCCGAGGTAAGGAGATGTCCCAGGAACTTTCCCCTGCCTGCTCCGAAGACGCACTTCGTCGGATTGAGCCTCATTTTGAATCTTCTTAGCGTCGCGAAGGTCTCTACCAGATCGGCTATGTGTTCCTGGACACTCTTGCTTTTGATCAAGAGATCGTCCACATACACTTCCAGGTTCCTCCCCTTTTGCTCTTTGAAAACATGGTCCATCATCCGTTGATAGGTAGCTCCTGCATTCTTCAAACCGAAGGGCATCATCTTGAAGCTGTAGCAGCCATCATCGGTGATGAAGGAGACATCGCGGCAATCGGGGGGATGCATCCGGATCTGGTGATATCCTGAAAACGCATCAAGGAAACTCATCACAGAAAAACCGACGGCCGAATCAACCAGCGCGTCGATTCGAGGCAAGGGATAACAATCCTTCGGGCAGCTTTTATTCATTAAGGAAAAGTCCACACACATTCTCCAGCTTCCCCCCGCCTTTGCCACCATTACAACATTGGAGACCCAGCCTGGATACTGGATCTCTGACACAAACCCTGCATCGAGCAGTTTTTTAACCTCCTCCCTAATTGGCTTGGCGAGGATGGTGGCGGTTCTCCTTTTCTTCTGGCGGACGGGCTGGACAGTGGGATCCAGGTTGAGGCGATGACACGCAACCTCAGGGTCGACTCCTGGCATCTCGGCTGCGCTCCAAGCAAAGATGTCGACGTTCTTTTGCAGACACGCCGCCATCTCGATCTTCTCTTCGGTCTTCAGCGACCCGCCAATCTTCAGCAGCCCCGGCACTCCCGCTGCAGAGAGTACCTCGATCTTCTCGACCTCTTCAGCCACTTCCAGCCTGGCCGGGCTCTCCAGCACTCTTCCGAACTCTTCCGTGTCAGCCATCCAGCTGATGGTACTGACGGCGCTAAGATAGCACTCCCTAGCGGCTCTTGGATCGCTCCTGATCCTTACCTGGACGTCTCCTTTACAGTACTTCAAGCACTGATGGTAGGAGGATGGGACGGCTTTGAAGGCGTTGAGAAGCGGCCTCCCAAAGATAGCCCTGTAGCAGCTCGGGGCGTCGACGATAACAAATCGACAGCCGATGGAGGTGCCACCGAGTGTTACCAGGAGATCTGCTCCTCCTTCCACCTCCTTCTTCTCTCCGGAGAAGCCGAAGAGGGGACCATCTGATGCTCGAACTCTGGCAGCTTCGACTCCCAGTCCGGCAAACGTCCCCTTGAAGATGACGTTTACAGAGCTACCGTTGTCGATCAGAATTCGATCAACGGTGAAGTCCTCCACCGCGGCTTGAATCACGAGGGCATCATGGAAGGGATTCGCGTTCCCTAGCATGTCCTCCTCGGAAAAGGTAATCTCCTCTATCGGGGGCGGTGCTTGTGAGGTCGAGGCGACACTCCTGCGGTAGATCTGATGGAGGCTTCCCTTGCGGGAAGCTTCCAGCCCTGCTCCCCCATGGATTACTCCAACTCGACCTCCCTGGCCCAGGTCTCCCCGACCTCCCTGGTCGATCCGATCCTCGTTCCTCCTGCGAACGACTGCAGCCTGCCCTGCCTGCGGCTCGGCAGGGGCCTCCATCCTCCTCTGCTCTCCTCCAGCTTCTCCTGCTGCCAACCTCCTCCGGGCTTCCCAAAAGTCTGGGCAGGCAGCCATGGCATGTCCCCCCACCTGGTGGAAGTCGCAGTAGAGAGGAACTTCTTCTGCTTGACGCCTCCTAGGCTTCGGCTTCTTCCTTCCTTGACGGCGGCCTCGCCCGGCTACCGCCATTGCTTCATCCCTCCTCCTTTCCTGACGCCTCTCTGGTTGGCGAAAGGGCCTTCTCTCTGGGGATCTCCCCCTTGGGTCCTGACGCTGGTGCCGTCCAGCCGGCCTCCAAGGTGGCCGATTGACGGGGACCTGGTAGCGTCTTCCCTCCTCCTGACGCTCAGGGGACTCGATGGGTCTTCTCTCCGCGATCCTCCCGGTTTCTTTCTTTCTGAGCTCCTCCTTCTTCTTCTCCTCTTGTCGCTCTGGCCACTTCCTTTCCTCCCTTCGGGGCTCCTCCCTCTTCCTTTTTCCAGGGATCTCATCCCTCTCTCCACGATCGCCTCTGGTCACCCGCGCCAACCTTGCCAAGAAGTCGGGGTTGGAGGCTTCTCCCCGGACAAATTTATTGGCCCTTTGAATGAGGTTGTCGTAGGAGTAGGGTGGGTTCTCACTGAGCTCCAACTTGAAGAGGCCTTGACTGATGCCGAATGTCAGGGCCAGCAACAGGATGTTGCTATCCACCTCCTGGATTTGCAGAACCTCCTCCTGGAAGCGCTCGATGTAAGGTCCCAATGCCTCATCCGGCCCTTGCACGAGGTAGAACAGGGCCGTTGCCTCCTTCTTTAGCTTCCGTGCCGTGTCGAACCGGGTCGTCAGCCCACGACACAGGTCTTCGAAGCAGTAGATTGAGCCTGCGGGCAACTGATGGAACCAGTCCCAGGCCTTTGCGCGGAAGGTAATGGCAAACAACCTGCACTTGAAGGCGTCCGACATGGTTCGGATAGAGACTATATCCTCGAACCATTGGATGTGTCTGACGGGGTCCTCCTTCCCTGAATAGTAGTTCAAGGCAGGGTCCCTGAACCCCTCTGGCACTGGCGCGGCGAGAATCTCCTCGCAGAAGGGGCTCCTCCCTCCTGCCCGGCGACGATCCTCAACCTGGCGAGTATCACCTCCATACTCGCCATATGGGCGAGTATCCGGGTATCTCCCCTGCTCGCACGGCTCGCGGAAGCGAATACCTTGCGAGGTTGGCTGGTAGAATTGCGACCTCCTTGGTCGCTCGGTTTCGTCCTCCATGTGCTCCTTTCCTGCTCGCCGGGGGGGACTCCCTCCCTCGGATGGAACTGGGCGATGCGGCGAGGTCGCAGTGACCTCGGCGCGCGTCTGAAGCGCTGTTTGCAAGATCCCCTCCATGCGCTGCGCGAAGGCTCCCTCCATACGCTGCGCGAAGGCTTCCAGAACCGCTAGCGTCACGAACTCGCCACTCGCGGCCGAGTTGCCGACTACCCCTCCGTGGTCGCCACCTACGACCATCTCGGCTTCCTGCTGAACTTTCCTTCTCCGACTACGATCCACGCTCACCGCACCAAAGTGTTGACGCCAGGAAAATCCTGACCTCAAGATTCGGACCAATGCAGCCGGAGGCTACTCGCCCAGCAGCCCAACGAGATGGCTTGGCTGGCAACGACGAAGAAGCTAGAAGAGCAACAAACAGGACCCCAGGTGCTGCGGCAGGGAGGTCCCACCACATACCCAGAAGCTCCGAAGAGACTTCCCCTCCAAGACCAAAGAATGGCCGAGCAAGGTACGAGGAAGGCACCGACTTGGCTAGCAAGCAGGGGTGACGGGCTCAAGAATTCGGAAATGGGGTTCCAGAAGCTCAAGCACAGGTGCCAATCCAAGTACCCCTGGGGTCCTATTTATAGGCAACCAAGGGGTAGGGGGGTTTATGGCCCAGCCCTGACCTGGCGACATATGGGATACTCGGCGAGCATCTTCGACCATAGTCGCCCATCTGGCGAGTATCTGCTGCTGCTCGCACAAGCCTGGCTGATACTCGCTCAGGTCTTCTTTGGTTGCCGGACACTTTGGGGCGACATACGGGATACTCGGTACGTATCTTCGACCATAGTCGCCCTTCTGGCGAGTATTTAGCCAATACTCGCCAACCTTCTTTTGCTCCTGCTGGCTGATTTGTCTTGCCTCTTTGACTTTGACCTGCCTACGTGGCCTTGAGTGGGTCCTACCCTCGGAGAATAAGGGTTGTACAACATGTTCTTTACACTATGGTCAAATTTTTCATGACATAGTTTAGGTGCTTGTTTTAGTCCGTATAAAGATTTAAGTAATTTACATACCTTCGTTTCGTGACCTTTTACAATAAAATCTCCAGGTTGATTCATGTAGATCTCTTCGGTCAGATCTTCGTTCAAGAACGCAGTCTTAACATCCATTTGATGAACAATAAAGTTCTCAATAGACGCAATAGCAAGGAGGACCATAATGGTTGCTAAGTGACACACGGGTGAGTAGACATCAAAGTAATCTACTCCGCTTACTTGTGTGAAACCTTTAGCCACCAGACGTGCTTTATACTTAGCTACGCTACCATTAGGATTTAGTTTCTTTTTCAGAATCCACTTACAACCTACGATTTTAGCCCATTTTGGCTTATCAACCAACGTCCAGGTGTTATTCTGAAGTAGAGAATTCATCTCTTCATCAATAGCTTTTCTCTAGAGTAGTGAATCACTGGATCTCATCGCTTCCTTATAGGTGGATGGATCAGCCTCAACGTGACAAGTGACAAAATCACTACCGAAGGTTCTGGGAGTTCGCTCCCTTATAGAAGTTCTCCTAGACTCTAGGCCATAGTTGTCTACGGGAACGGAATAGGAAGTGATCGGTACTGATCCAGGATCTTCTTCAGTAATAGTTATTTGCAGACCTGGGAGTGACAAGTTCTTATCCTTGTGGAACTTATCTTCAAAGAACACTGCGTCCCTAGATTTTATAATGATATTATTAGAAATATCTAAGAATCTATCTGCAACACTATCTTCAGCACAGCCTAGGTAGACACATGTATTGGTCCTAGGTCCAGTCTTAGACCGTCTAGGGTCAGGAACCCTGACATAGGATATACAGCCCTAGGTCTTAAGTCTAGTAAAAGACCGGGGTCTCTTAAACCAAAGCTCGTAGGGTGAAACCTCTAACTTAGCATGAGGAAGTTTATTTAGAATGTGGTTTACAGTTAAGACTGCTTCTCCCCAATAAGCAGAAGGCATGCCTGCAGTCAAGAGCATAGAGTTTAACATCTTTGTTAACGTCCGATTTTTACGCTCAGCAATGTCATTGGACTGGGGTGAGTAAGGAGCAGTGGTTTATGCTATGATTCCATGTTGGGCAAGGAAGCACTTGAACTCACTGGACATATATTCTCCTCCTCTATCACTCTGAAACCTCTTGATTTTAATGTCTAATTGGTTTTCTACCCTGGTTTTGAAAATACAGAAAGTTTCAAACGCTTCGTCTTTAGTTGTAAGAAGATAGATGTGACAAAACCTTGTACAGTCATCTATAAATGTGATCAAATATTTCCTGCCTCCTCTAGTGATAAAACTTTTGAAGTCACATATGTCGAATTGTATTAATTCTAAGGGAGTTGTGCTCCTAGTAACCACACTAAAAGGTTTCCTAGTGATCTTTGTCTAAGCACACACTTCACATTTATTTGTTTTGGCTGTAGTGTCTAAAGCGATCTGGTGAGTTCTAGCAATTTGGAATATTTTCCTATAGTTTGTGTGTCATAGTCTCTCATGTAGAGTCTTAGGGCTAACTAAGTTTGTTTGAACTTGTTGAACTATTTTGTTTGCTAGACTTAGACGGTACATTCTATTTTGGACGTAGGAACATCCAAAGTAGTGTGAGTTAACTGACAGTGTTACTCTACCGCAATAGAAAGTAAAAGACATACCAGCATCACGAAGTAAACTAATAGACACTAAATTTGCAGCTAGTGAAGGAATAAACTTAACATTCTTTAAAGTTAAGGTTTTACCTAAGGAGAGCAGTAGCGTCGCATTCCCCACCTTCAGAACGCCAGCTGTATCACTGTTTGCAATGGTCATCGATTCTCTTGCATCAATAAGTCCTGTCATCAGATTAGAATTGTTGCAAACGTGACACGTTGCCCCCGAGTCAAGATACCACTAAGTACTGGCTTTTTCATTTCCAACCATGGCGACAAAGTTGGATGGCTCAGTAAGACTAACCATATTGGTTTGGTTTCCTTCTTGTGGTGTTTTGCCCTTTTCTTTCCGAGGAAGTCTGCAATCATATGCGATGTGTCCCCACTTGTTATAGTTGAAACACTTGCCCTTAAACTTTTTAATTTTTTTACTAGGGCGTGCAACCTGGGAACTACTAGGAGTGAGTTTGGTCTTCCTAGGGTTCTGCACGCGTTCAGAGTTAGAAATCATATTAGTATCCTATTCTCATCCTCAATGCGTATAAAACGCTTGAGGTCGTTGAGACAAACATGTATCTTCTTGCGATACATTTCAGTTTTAAAATTGTACCATGTGGAAGGCAACTTAAAAACTATTGTGACAGCAACAAAACTATCTGGCAAGGAAATGTTCTCACTATGCAAGGAATCTACTAGATTTTCGAATTCCGATACCTGAGGGAGAATGACTTTCTCCTCGTCGAAAGTGAAGGAATGGAACTTGTCCACCAAATGCGCCTTGGACAGATCCTCCTCTTGCTTGAAGTACTCCTCTAGTGCGTCCCAGATCTCCTTAGTTGTCTTTATCTTCAGGTAGGTCTTTGTCAGACTGGAGGACAGGCAGTTCAGCAGGTAGTCGCGGCAGAAGTCCTCATAAGCAACCCACTGAGCTTCGTAAGCAGTCTCGACGACCCCAGCACGATCAGACTGAACGGTGTAGAACACGTTCAAATACTTCATCCTGAATTGAGTATTCAACTTCCAGTCGTTGAACTCAGTCGTCGTGAACTTCTCCAACTTGATCATCGGAACGAGGGATGAGAAATTATTCCCCTTCATCATTGTGCGCCCGACAAGCGGAGATCCGACCTCAAAACAGGAAAAAGGATCTCTGCCGCTAGCGACGGCGGTAGCCGGGGCGGTAGCGGATAGCAGGCACTAGCGCCAGGTGGTAGCCGGGGCGGTAACTCTGGCGGTAGCGGTTATGGCTGCACTCGGTGATCGTGGAAGACGGCAGCGGCGGGATGTTTGACTGCGGCGGCGGGATGTTTGACGGCGGTAACTGGGAAGGATCTGGACTGGGAGGGATCGGCAGTGGCGATGGCGCGGCGGATCGCGGATCGCAGCGGTGCGGCGGATCGCGGATCGCGGCGGCGGTTACGAGCACATGGCGGTTACGAGCGAGTGGCGATTTTAACGGCAGCGGCGGGAACCACAGGAGTGGCTGCAACGTCGAGAGGCAGCGACGACGGACGAACGCACCAGCAGCGAGCGGCGGAGGCTGCGGCTTCGTCCAGGCGAGTGCGCAAAGGAGCAGCGGCGACGGTGGGCGAGCGCGAGAGGGGAGACCGGTTGCGAGAGAGGGCAACGACAATGTTCAGGCGAGCCCCTTCACGGCAGCGGCGGCGACCGGTGGTAACACACGGAGGAGAGAATGACGAGCGGTGATCGAGCGACGGTTACTCCTTACGTGCGTACGTGAGAGGGGAGCAAACTCAAGGGGTTTGATTCGAGATTGTGAAGAGTGTTGCTCGAAGCAACCGGAGGAACATCAAAGCGGAATGAAATCTCTGTTGCCCCTAGGTGGGTATAAGTAGGCAAACCCTAGGAGTATCTATGGGTATCGGGTATCTGTGTACTTAAACGACCCGTTAAGCCTCCGAACACGTTAATTGTCCAAATATACACCAACACCTTCTACTTCTCTCATTTCTCTAACGAATCCATAGAGAGGTCTTTGACACGGTGTTGGCGATTTCGCTCTTAGACCGATACTCTCTAACGCATGTGGAAAGACGACATTGATCGGGTTCTCAGAATCAATGAGAATATGGTTCATGTTCGCATTGGCAATGACTGTGTTGATTGCAAATGTATCATTGTGCATTTCCTTATGGCAGAAGATCGGCATTGAAACACAATGACTCATGTTAGAGGACTTCAACTCAAAGATGTTAATATCGCACCCTCTTCCATTTGACAATGTTTGAGCCTCGTATTTTTTGCAATTCGACGGCGATGCCGATGTGGATGACTCTGACATCGTGTGTGGGTTCACACAATTGCGCTTTCGAAGGCCCTATGTATTCTTCTGGGGCGGGCATTGTAGAAATTATTTTAATGTCTCTTACTGCTCTATGATCAGTTGGCGTCGTTGATCTATTTTGTGTCCCACATCATTGTGGGACTCGCAATAGAGAGTAGCATTGCGGGTACCCATCGACATTTTCACGGGTGGTGGTCTCTTGAAGTAGGTTTCAAGACTAATTACAGTAATCATCTGTGCGAGCACCATGTCAAAACTTTGAGAGGTTGTATGTAACGACCCAATTTCCCATACGAATTAAAATAAAATGAAGTGGGTGTGCCAATAAAATTAAGAGTTGAGGATGAATTTGGGTGCTAATAGAAGACATTGGTGTGCGTATAGTGAGATTTAAGAAATTGTGTGTGCCGATAGAGAAATGAGTGTGTCAATAGGGATGTTTTGTTATGGCTGTCTAAGGTAATTAATTGGGCAAGAATTGGTGTGCATATTATATTAAAGAAGGAATGGTGTGCGAATAGAAAGGATTAACTGTACGAGGGATTAGGTGTGGATTTTAAGCAGTGGAGTGGCCGAACCTTACTAAGATTAAAAGAACCGATCCCTCTTGAATTCCAAAATCCCGCACCCCACTCGTGAACGCCGCTCTTACCTCTCGATACCAGGAGCCGACGACGGCATCTTCCCCTTGCTAGGGCATGCCGCTGATGCCTACGACTGCTGCCTGCTTCTGCCGCACACTAGGGCTCTACGACTCCTTCCAGGCGACGCCAGACGACGGCAGCAACGCTAAGTCCTCATCTTCTTCTCGATAACCCTCTTACTGAGTTCTGCCGCTGGATCTGTTAGGGCCGACGATTCCCTCTATTCCGGCCGACGATAGCAGTGATTCTTCCCCTTGTTCTTCTTCGGCTGCAACCTCTTGTGTTGTACTTGACCGACGATTTTGGACCTTGGATGACAACTTTGGGCTGAAATTCTTCCACTGTGAGCATCTAGTGCCCCTTTGCTTCTTCTTAATTGCTGCAAGATAATTTTAATTGCAAAAACTTGGTCGGCTAGGGTTCTTGATTTGGGAAAAATATTTGATTTGGAGATTGCTTGGTGGTGGCCAACTATTGTATTCGATTTGGAGTTGGCTATGATTTAGAAGAGTAATAATGAAATATTAGTTGTTGTTGGTTGGTTAGGGTTTCTGAAGTAAGGGGACTCGATTTCTTAATTTATGGTTTTAGTAGTTGGGGGTTTGTGGGGTTTGATACTGGAATGAATAGAATAAATTGGGGCTGCGGTTTGGTTGTTTTACCTTGAATTCCTGATTTAATTACTACTATCTCATGGGTCGGCTGTTATGTTTCATTTGGCTGATGTGGATAGTTGTTGTTGTCTGCTATTGATCCTAAGTTGGATGTTTTGAGTACTGTTGCTGGTTGCTTTTGATTGTACAGGCCGGCTGTTGTGTGACTCCGGAAATCTGCTTTAATTACCTTGTGTTAGCTTGTATTGGTTGGGTTTTAGCCCCTTGTTCAGGCTGCTGGCGGGCTGTCTTTATAGCTGGTGTGGGCTGATTTCCTTAAGTTTAATTGGCCAAGTAAATGATTGAATTTTATTGTGGTTGGATGGTTGTATTGGCTGTTTGGATTGGGAAAAAATTATAGGAATAATTATGATATGGTGTCATAAAGTATTCAAGAGAAATGTGTGTTTATTCATGTTGCTCAACGACAACTCTATAGCATGGAGGTTTAAATTGAAAAGAATTGATGATTGATTTGAAAATAACACTTTAGGAATTGGTTTATTCATTATGGTTGGTGTTTGACTGGAAATGATATAAGTTTTATGGGAGTTGGTTTTTAGATAAACTTGGATATGTTTGTAAGATACTTTCATGTATTAGATTTCATTCAGTGCAAGTTAATCGAATTTTGATAACAGATATTGCAAAAGAAAAGATAATATGACGAGAATCAAAGAACGACAAAAAGAAGATAAAAGCAAGGTGAGTACTTATTTCTTTAATTATGCATAGCTTTGAATTATTTTCATACACACTTGATTAGCTTTTGATACTGAAAATATTTTAGTGACTGTACATTAACATGAAATTGAAATCGTTCACATTTATGAATCACGAATTAATATGAGAATTTCTAGAAGATGTAGCACTGAAGTAATTGTTTGAAGAAAACCACTGATGCCTGATACGAAGATTGAATATGAATATTGAAATTATGCACATGAATACGAACAACAAGAAAAGATAAAAGTTGAATAAAAGATAATATGCATCTATGCATCGGAAATGATAAGGGTTAACCCAGTCCGTAGGGGGGGTGAATACCTTATGGAAGAGGTCGTTGAAGGCCAGAGGCCGTTGAAGGCCAGAGGTCGTTGAAGGTCAAGAGGTCGTTGAAGATCAAGAAGGGATAATCGACAACAACCCTTATGATTTCCTAATTTAATAAAACTAAAAATAAACGAGGAATCTGATTTAGCAATTGAGTATGAGAAATCTACTGATTGATGATGGAAAATGAAGTGAATAAGTTACGTCTGAAAGAATCTAAAAATTGCTGAAAAGAGTGTGAATAAAAGAAACGAAACGACTGTTAATAACAAAAAGAATGAATGAAGATCGAATGTGAATAGAAGTTCTGAAAAAACGAAATGAATAGATCACATGAATAAATTTTGAAACGTAAATCATATATTATTATTGATACGAACGAAGAATGAATATGAGTATGAAAGAATATGAACTTGAATCACTAAGAAGAGAATAGTCGATGAAACGAACGTGAAAGAACATAAGATTAGATAATTCGCTGAAAAGAACTTGATGAACCTAACGATTTGAATACATATTAATACTGATGTTTCTTTCGATACTGCCAAGTAAAATTTATGCATATTGATACTGATGTTTTTTGGTTGCATGTACAGCAGTTAAAGAGGTACATTACTCGCTTAGTCATATTCTTTATGACTAAATCCGTTGGTTTCACATTTTTTTAGGAAGATGCGAGTTTCCAGAAGACCCTTAAGAAATCAAAGTGGTTCAGAGAAGAAAAGAAAAATAAAGATCAAGCTAAGGTATGAGTAGAATTTTAAGAAAAGTTTTTATTATGTGCTTTATTATGTATTCACTATACTTACTTCTAGAACATCCTGGCATGAATGATATGAAAATATGTTTTGATACAGATTTCATGTGAGGTCTGAATAGGGGCCTCACATTGTATAACATCCCATTTTTTTCCAGTGGTCACCTGAGCCACTTGTTGTAAAATCCGGTACAAACGCGCCACAGCTATAAAATCCGCAGACAAATAAGAACACAAAACAGGCCAAATATGCGTCCGGCAAAACCCGTCGGCGCACAATCACAAATATATATTAAATTAAACAATACCGTCCGGTGAAACACCGCAGATGCGCCGGACGTGCACGATCCGCGGAAAAGTAAAAGATCTGGACTGCAATCCGCCTAGCGGATGCACAAGGTTCACCAGAACATTCAACGTCAAAGTCCGACGTTCAACCGCACCACCACCGGAAACCAAATGCCATCAAAGCTAACTCCACTCACGCACGTCTCCAAACGCCACGCCTCTCCACTCCAAAGAACGGCCACCGCAACGTCGACGACAATCTCCACCGAGACATTTTGTACCCGCTATGCGTTGATTAAAATTGAAAAGGCGGATTGAGTTCGATACCCGGAGTTGTCCAATGAGTCATCTTTGACCTTGAGGAATTAATTACCAGAAATTACAAAATCAACTCCAAAAATTATGACATTTGACGGTTAGACTTATTTTGATGTTTAGAATACTTTGCCACTTTTAGATTTCATGCAGACCTCTGGTTGACCTTGGTTAAATATCAAAATATTAATTATTGACTTTTGAAACGATTTTGGGTCAAATAGTTTGGAATGGAAAATTGATAATGCATCTAACTTCGTTAGGGGAAATTTTTGGATCCGTGTCAAAGAGTGAGATTTCTGTCCGGGAGTAACGAGATTGTGACACGTGGCATATTAACAATTGAAATATGTACCCTGAAATATAAAAGTAAAGCGGAAAAAATGTTTACGTCCTTGTTCTCTCTGTGGAGATCAAGATCGAATTCGATCTCCATGGCGATTGAATTCGATCTCCATGGCGATTGAAATCCAGCAGGTTTTAAATGATAATCCATGAGCAGGTTTCAAATTTGATCTTCAGAGAGATCATCCCGGAGCTCGACTTTTTTTAACACCTTTGACAAGAATATTGTTAATGATGCACGTCCAAACAGGCGGAATAAACATTGCATGTAGTCGAAGAGATCGAAGATGAAATATCATACCTGCTCCTCCATTTGATAGCTCCTAGAGGATGAAGGATATAAACTTGCAAACCAACGGGTTGTTTGCAGTCCAAGAGATCGACGAATGGTGCATGCGAGCTGATTGGCGGAGACAAAAATGGCGATGAAGTTAGGTAGAGAATGCAGTCCAAGAAACCGATGATATATAGAGTTTCAGAAAATGCGACGATGCGCACGTTTTAGTTGGCTTTAGTTAAGTATTTTTGGCGCAAAATATTGATCTCACAAGATTTCGCCACGCATCAAGACGACGTTTATCCCGGACCAGGATTTCGGAACGGGCAGCGGATCCAAAAATTTCACCTTCGTTGGACCTTGGAAAGCCTATGGACAAAATTTACTGGGTTGATTCAAACCCTAGGGGCCCTTTTGGTTTGTTTATTCTACATAAGTAAATTTGAACCCACTTTAGCTTTATTTGAGCGCTGCTATTAGCACCGTAGTTTTGGCTAGTCGCACCACACTTTCTCCTAGTTTTTCGTGTCTTTTGAAAATATGTCTTGTATATGCATTTTTAGGAAAATTGTCCAACACGAAATTTGTAGACTTCGACGAGATCTACAACTTTCATGTTGAACACTTTTTCTAAAAATGCATGTACAAGGCGTACTTTGGAAATACGCCCAAGTTTCGCGTCTTTTGGAAATATGCGCGCCCGGGCAAAACATGCGCGCCCGGGTGGAAAATGCGTGTCCGGGCAAAAAATGCGCGTCTGGGCGAAAAAATGCGCGACCGGGAAAAAATGCGCGCCCGAGTGAAAAATTCACGTCCGGGCCTAAAATGCGCCCATGGGCGAAAAAATGCGCGACCGGGAAAAAATGCGCGCCCGAGTGAAAAATTCGCGTCCGGGTCTAAAATGCGCCCATGGGCGAAGAAATGCTCGCCCGGAGAGAAAGATGCATGCACGGGGAAAATTTTGCCCTCGGGCAGAAAATGCACTAACCTTGTATCGGGATGAGGAAGTGCTTTTCGAAAAAGTTGAAAAGTAGGAGACAAGTGACTTTTCAAAATGAGTAAAAAAATAGTTTTCCGCGTTAGTTTTTCTCATCTGTAGACAATCCAAACGGTTTGTTAGATGCGATGGCGTTTTTCGGAAAACGAAAAGCAGCTAAAAAGCCTCTAAAACAGGCCCCAAGTAAGTCTCCAAAGTTCTCCTTTATGAAAGTGGTCCTTATTATTTAAAGTTAGAAAATAGTCCCCAACTTTACAGAAAATCGGATATTAGTCCTAGTTTAGGGAATATGCTAACGGAGAGCAATTTAATTGGTGTTCAATAGATCCATAAATTAACAAAATAGCGCATATTTTTAAAAATAACTTCTTTTTTTCATGCGTATAATAATTTTTTATCGACATAAAATAATTGGTGTTAAATCTAATTTGTCTTGTGACTATATGTTTTTTATTAGCTCATTGAGAAGATCATCATCGAAACTATTTTTATTTTGATTGTTGATTTCATGTCGCCCTTATCACGAGAAACATTTTTTGGGTAAAAAAAGATGGGCGCTGCTATTAGCACCGCAGTTTTGGCTAGTCGTATCGCACTTTCTCCTAATTTTACACGTCTTTTGGAAATACGCCTTGTATATGCATTTTTACGAAAATTGTCCAACACAAAAGTGGTAGATTTCAACGAGATCTACAACTTTCGTGTTAACACTTTTTCTAAAAATGCATGTACAAGGCGTACTTTGGAATACGCTCAGGTTTCGCGCTTCTTGGAAATACGCCATGTATATGCATTTTTAGGAAAAGTGTCCAACACGGAAGTTGTAGATCTCGTCGAAATCTACAACTTACGTGTTGGATAATTTTCCTAAAAATGCATGTACATGCCGTATTTCCAAAAGACGCGAAAAATTAGGAGAAAGTGCGATGCCATTAGCCAAAACTACGGTGCTAATAGCAGCGCCCAAAAAGATCGAATATGATCTTTCTACGCTCATTTCTTGCTCAAATAAAGTTGACAATTTTTTTTGTGATAAAAAAGAATTCCTAGTTTCTTTGGATTTAAGATTCTTTAGAGGAATCAAATGTTATATATTTTTTGAAATTGTATTCTAGATTTCTCAAATAATCAACAAAAATGAAAAATCATCGTTTTACAATTCCAACTTACAAGAAGTTAACATATCAGGATTAACTTTCATAATTAGTGTGTAGCCTTGAGCAATTATAGGCTCCGTTTGGAAGAACTTATTTTTACCGGTTAAGCGGTTACGACCGTATGAACCGAGCCATAATTAAGGTCCGGTTCATGCGGTCGTAACCGCTTGACCGGTGAAAATAAGTCCCCCCAAACGAAATCATAATCAAAAACTACAAAATACGTCTCAGCCTCCAATTAACTTCAATTAAGAATACATAATGATCTCAAAAAACATAAGACATTCATATTTCAGCACCAACTCCAATTGCTCCGACCTTCATGAGATTTAACCTAAGAATAAAAACATTAAATTAGATTTCATAACATATTTGTGAGAAATAAACAATACGAGTAATCATTGTACCATTGTAAATTCCTCAAGTTGATTTGCAATTTCTTTTGGTGTGTTCTTTGACTCCACATTTTGAACATGTAATGGTGCTATGTGTTCGACTCATCCTTGTGGGATTTCTCTCTTCGTTCACATCCATAGTTCGTTTCTTTATTGGTCTACCTAATAGCCCATCGTCGAATCGGTGGAAGAATTTGTGTCGTTGATATATGTTGAAACCCGGATACCGGTTCAACTGTTCGAGACTTGGGGGTGACCAAAGGCTACTCGTTTAGTGATCGACCCACGTGAGACAAGGTGATAGGAAACCAGAGAGCATAAAGGACAACTCTGAATTGCCTATAAACAAGACCCGCGTGTTGCGGCGAGGAGGTCCCGCCACATACCCGGAAGTCTATAGGAACTTTCCCTCCCAAAGTCAATGATGAGCTCGGCACAAGAGAGGCAAACAATGAACTCACCCACCATAGGGGGGGTGAAGGTGTCTTCTAATTTTGTCTTGGGGTCCTATTTATAGGCAAATCCAAAATAGAGTGCGAATAATTGATCACGCCTTCTGAAATGTACTCGCCCCAGGTGGGCGAGTTCTTCTGTACTCGCCCCAGGTGGTCGAGTTCTTCTGTACTCACCCCAGGTGGGCGAGTTCTTCTGTACTCGTCATAGGTGGCCGAGGTCTGATCTCGACAAATTACGGGTTATACACAATATAGTTGGCCAAAAATTTTGCCCATTGGTAGGCAATATACAATTACTATAACATGATATATATGCTGTGTTTTAAAGCAATCAAGCACAAATGTGTTTATATCTAGATTCAAGTAATTCATGCAACTTATAGCATGACGGAAAGGTAAGCCACTGAGTCTCTATTTTTCGCATGAACAAAAGAGGTCTCCATTTTCCGCATGAAGCTTCAGAGGTCTCGGCGTCGCGTGGTACAGAAGCTTCGGAGGTCGCAACGTCGCTGTTGAAGCCTGGAAAATCCTGGCTCCAAAATTCGGATCAATGCAGCCGGAGGCTACTCGCCCAGCCGTCCGACGAGAAGGTCTGACTGGCAACGACGAAGAGGGCTCGGAAAGAGAACAACAGGACCACAGGTGCTGCGGTAGGGAGGTCCCATCACGTACCCAGAAGCTCAAGAGAGACTTCCCCTCCACAACCAAATAATGGTCGAGCAGGGTACGAGGAAAACACCGACTTGGCTAGTACCGGGAGTAACGGCCAAGGTCGACGGGACTGAGAATTTGAACGAGGGGGTTCCAAAAGCTCAAATTCAGGTGTCAATCCAAGTACACATGAGGTCCTATTTATAGGAAAACCAAGGGGTAGGGGGTTTTATAGCCCAGCCCCTGCCCGGCGACTAGCGACATTGAGGCGATCTCCCTGGGCAAATGGGCGAGTATCACCTATGGTCGCCCACCTTTTGGCGAGTATCCGGGCTACTCGCACGAGTGCACCCCTACTCGCCTAGGCCTTCTTCTGCTTCTGCGCTCGACGAACTCTCTGAAGGATGCGTTCGACGAACTCTAGAAGGCTGCGTTCGACGAACTCTAGAAGGCTGCGTTCGACGAACTCTGGAAGACTGCATTCGACGAACTCTGGAAGGCTGCGCTCGACGAATTCTGGAAGGCTGCATTCGACGAACTCTGGATGGCTGCGTTCGACGAACTCCTGAAGGCTGCATTCGACGAACTCTGGAAGGCTGCGTTCGACGAACTCTGGAAGGCTGCATTCGACGAACTCCTGAAGGCTGCCTTCGACGAACTATGGAAGGCTGCGTTCGACGAACTCCTCTACTACTCCTGCTGGCTGACATTGTCTTGGTGTCTCGAACTGTTGACTTCCGCATTGACATTTTGACCTTGACTTCTGCCTACGTGGATTTGAGTGGGTCCTACCCTCGGAGAATATGGGTTGTACAGTCGCCTGATGAGAAAGCGTCGGGTTTGGGAGGGATAATGAAAAGGAGTTTATGAAATTTGTCCTCTTTAGGTTAATTTTAAAATAATTAATAAAATTAGTGTCTTGGCCTCAATTTTGAAACGGAAAGGTTAAATGAGACTAAAATGAGATCCAAGGGAAACTATTGGGTCTAAGATCATGGAATATTAAGTTAGGGGACTGATTTCAAAATTTCGGAGAACTTAGGGGACTGATATATTAGTTTTGCCAATTATTTTTCATTGTCTTAATTAAGAACAATCAATACATGTATTTATACTTGTTACGGTTAACGCAGAGTTCCATTTTTGAACAGGCATGCAGGTCATACATCTCAACCCATCTCCGCACATAGAATGCGGGCGTTTATGTACAGCGGGTTGTTGAGTCAGCGGGGTCTTGAACCCGCGACCTCCTAGATAGAGGGACTTAGCACCGACCTCCAACACCAATTGAGCTGCAGCTAAACTGGTGATGTCAGTCGGGGCTAAGTCCCTCTATCTAGGAGATCGCGGGTTCAAGACCCCACCTCAACAACCCGTCGGACATGGACGACTGCGCTCCGTGTGCGGAGATGGGTTGTGGTGTACGGCCTGCAACTCAGTTGGTGATGGAGGTCGGCGCTAAGTCCATCTATCTAGAAGGTCGCGGGTTCAAGACCCCACCTCAACAACCCGCCGCACATGGACGACTGCGCTCCGTGTGCGAAGATGGGTTGGGGCGTACGGCCTGCAGACCTGTTCAAAAATGAAAACATGTGTGAACCGTAACTATACTAAAAGACTTTAACAGAAAAGATAACTACCGTTTAGTTTTGCCAATTATTTTTCATTGTCTTAATTAAGAACAATCAATACATGTATTTATACATGTTACGGTTTACGCAGAGTTCCATTTTTGAACAGGCATGCAGGTCATACATCCCAATCCATCTCCGCACATAGAATGCGGGCGTTTATGTACAGCGGGTTGTTGAGTCAGCGGGGTCTTGAACCCGCGACCTCCTAGATAGAGGGACTTAGCACCGACCTCCAACACCAATTGAGCTGCAGCTCAACTAGTGATGGAAGTCGGGGCTAAGTCCCTCTATCTAGGAGATCGCGGGTTCAAGACCCCACCTCAACAACCCGTCGGACATGGACGACTGCGCTCCGTGTGCGGAGATGGGTTGTGGTGTACGGCCTGCAACTCAGTTGGTGATGGAGGTCGGCGCTAAGTCCATCTATCTAGAAGTCGCGGGTTCAAGACCCCACCTCAACAACCCGCCGCACATGGACGACTGCGCTCCGTGTGCGAAGATGGGTTGGGGTGTACGGCCTACAGACCTGTTCAAAAATGAAAACTTGTGTGAACCGTAACTATACTAAAAGACTTTAACAGAAAAGATAACTACCGTTTAATATAAAAGTTACAAATAACAGCAGAAGTAAGAATCAGAGAAAGAGAGGAGGGGGAGAAAACCAATCAATTCCAAATGATGCAACTTGGTGAGTGGACAGAGTGACACACACCCAACTTGGCAAGGAAGCTGAGAAGAGTGATCAATAACCTTAGTAAACAAATCGACAAGTTGTTGTTTGGTTTGCTGGTAAGAATGAGCAATGACGTTTGCTTCCAATTTTTCACAGACGAAGTGGCAATCTAGTTCTACATGCTTCGTTCGCACATGATAGACAGAGCTAGAAGCAATTTGCAGAGCCGTTTGGTTGTCCCAATGAAGTTGAATATGTGTTAAATTCAGTAACTAAAGATCGACAAGCAGATTAGTCAGCCAAGTTATTTCACAGCAGGTTGCGACCATTGCGAGATATTCCGATTCAGCAGAGGACTTTGATACAGTGTGTTGCTTCTTTGTTTTTCAAGAGATTAAAGCATTTCCTAATTTAATGCAGAAGCGAGTAAGAGATCGGCGAGTCATCGGGCATGCTGCCCAATCCGCATCGCAAAAAGCTTCTAAAAGCAGGTGCTTGTTGGAGGGAAAGAATAAGTAATGTTTGAGAGTTCCTTGGAGATAACGAAGAACCTTTCGAGCCATCAGAAGATGTGAAACTCTAGGTCGAGCCATGAATTGACTGAGGATATGAACAGAGTATTGTAGCTCGGGTCGAGAAACGGTCAAGTAAACGAGTTTTCCGACAATTTGATGGTAAAACACAGGATCATATAGTTCTTTCCCACAACTGAAACAATTATGGTAATTATTTTTATATTTGAAATTATTCCAGCATAATTGAAATTATTTTTAGATTTGTATTTTTTATATATTTTGTTTTTCTTAGACTCTATTTGGCACGGCGGTGGCAGTCATGAACATGGTGGTTAGGAACTGTCGTTCGTGTACGTCGTACCTCACCTAAGTAACTTCATTCACTATTATTGTTGTGGATCGCTCGGGTTCTCTGGTAGACCGGTCGAATTGAACCACCTTAGCTCGGAAGCGAACCGAGCGAGCAAACAGTCGATGAGTGAATTAGTAGGTGGCACGAGAACTTTAAGGTGAAAACCCGGAAAGGGTGAAAAATCACGCGGCTGGAGTTGTGCCGGCCAACTTCCACTATCTTCTGGGGGGTACAATTGGAGATTGAGAACTCGAGTGCGACAAGCCGCTGCTCATTACAATGGTAGATAGAGGGAGAGAGAAAGAACTCCGAGGGTGACAAACCACATCTCGGGAAGCTAAGTATTTCTTCTTCTGAGAGCGGTAGTGGGAACGAAAGTGAGAATGCTGAGTCGCCTTTCGGGAAGCTAAGGTTTTCAGTTCACTTAGGAAGATAGACTCTCGGAGTGAAGGAAATCTCCAAGTCCACGAAGGAGATATTCGAAGCCTCGAAGGAGATCTTCGAAGGCCGAAGGAGATCTTCGAGCGCCGAAGGAGAATTCCAAAGAAATCTTCGAATGAGCTCTCTCGGGCGCATAAGGCAAGGTGTCTTGAAATGAAGGCCCTGGGCTCCTTTTATAGCTTTGGTCGGGGATAGCCCGGTAATTTCATCATTGTAACCACCGTAACCACCTGACGGGTGAATCACATTTTCCGATTCGGAGCACATGGATCGTCATTTTTCGTAAATGATCGTCTCGCCCTTCGAGCAATTCGGGCAGCTTTGTTGATGGCGATGAAGGCGACGAACGAGTCCTGCAATCTGAGAAATTAGGAAATGTTAATTGTGCGTGTGTCGGGAACATGGAAACGTTCTGAGAGCGTGAGGAAGTGTTCTGAGCGTGCAACGAACACGGGAGCGTTCTGAGCGTGCAACGAACACGAGAGCATTCAGAGCGCGCAATGAACACGGGAGCGTTCTGAGCCCGTAACGAGCACGGAAGATGAGAAGTCGTACCCCTAAGGAGGAATTGGGCCCCGACCGCACCCCACGAGGGGGGTGTGGCTTCGGTCGTACCCCTGCAAGGTCCCCTCTGTGGGGGGGGGGGGGGGGGGGACTTAGCCGCACCCCGCCGCGGGGGGGTGCAGCTCGGCCGCACCCCCCACTATGGGGGTACGGTTAGTCCGTACACCGCCAAGCTAGGGGTGAGGTTTCAACTGCGTCTGGCGCTGACGGGTGCAAACTGAGCGCGGCGGATTCCTCCACTCTCATGATCATGCGTTGAACTTTGACCCCACTAACTCCACTTCTTTAGTGGAGCCTTCTCTAAACGCACCCCAAGAATGATTATAAATATATGAGTGCATATCAATTATGTTCAAAACTAGTTTTCTTTTTTGACGACGGTCAAAACCGTTGTCATTTCAAAACATACATTCTATGACGGTGATGTTTTTGTTCAGACTCGTCGTAGCAAAAAAATAGCGAAAAGGTCAAAATAAGACCGTTTCATCCCTCAGTTTAAAACTTCGAATTCTGACCGTTTGGCGGGTTTGGCTTGATTCCTTCCCCTGAAGGCACACAGCCTTTCTCTTTGGTATTTGAGCCATTTGTCATCTCAGAAGCACCCAAAGATTTCCATGTTCCGCTTCCTTTGACTTCTCCATCTCCATCTCCCACCTCCTTTAGATCTCCCTCCCCTGTTCTTCTTCTAATATACTCCATTACCAAACCTCGGTTTTCTCCCCCTCCTCCTTTCATGGCGGCGGCCGGCTCCACGCTGCCCATCAGCATCCCACTACTTTTCCTGCTTCTAATCACCACTGCGACCTCAGACACCACCGGTGACTTTAAGCTCTCCCTCCTCTCCTTCGTCAAAAAGCTCTCCGAGAGCAATCCCCGAATTGACAGCGACCTTGGCTGGACCGCCAATTCCGACCCCTGCCGCAACCGTTGGCGAGGCATCGCCTGCAACAAGAATCTGAACTCCGTCAAATCCATTGTTATAGAATCTCTCCAGCTAGATGGCTCCATCGACGGCAATCTCTTGTCGCAGATCTGCAGCTCAAGCTCTCTGGCAGTTTTGAGTATCAAGGACAATGCTCTCAAGGGCGGCCTCCCGCCGGAGATCGGCGCCTGCTCCAGTTTGACCCATATCTATCTCGCCGACAACCAGCTCTCAGGGAGCATTCCATCTTCTCTGCCGAACCTGAAGAACTTGAAGAGGCTCGACATCTCCAACAACAAATTTTCCGGCGAACTGCCATGGAATCTGTCAGCCATCTCCGGCCTCGTGACCTTCCGTGCCCGAGACAACAACCTCACCGGCAGCATACCAAATTTCACCTTGAGCAGCTTCGATCAATTCGATGTATCCTTAAACAATTTCTCCGGCCCTGTTCCACGGGACTCTGGAAATTTCCCCCTTTCGAGCTTCGCCGGCAACCCCGGTCTGTGCGGGAAGCCGCTTGAGGAATGCCGTGCGCTGGATCTTCTTCTTCCTCCTCCATCTCCCTCTCCTCCGCCACCTCCGTCTTCATTCAAGCCCAAATCCAGTAAGATATCATGGAAAGATGTTTTCATGGTCATAGGCTATGTTCTGTTTGGCATTGTTGTGGTTTTCTTGGTGTTCATATTCCTGAAGAAAAGGAAGAAAAACAGACAAATTCACAAGGGAGAACTAAGCGAGAAAGTGCCGTCGTCGGAGATCAGCGGGAGGTCGGTCATCCCCTCGCACTCAGAGTACTCGATCTCCTCTTCCGCCCACAGCATTGCCGGAGTTTCGACGTCCCTCGTCGTCCTGAGAAAGGACGAAATCAAAGAGCTAAAATTCGAGGAGCTGCTGCGCGCGCCGGCGGAGTTGCTCGGGAAGGGGAGGTTTGGAAGTTTGTATAAGGTGGTGATCGGCGGCTGCGCCGAGCTCGCCGTGAAGCGGATCAAGGACTGGACCGTGTCCGGGGAAGAATTTCAGAAGAAGATCATGAGGATGGATCAGGCAAGACACCCCAACGTTCTTCCCGTCACAGCTTTCTACTGCTCCAAGCAGGAGAAACTTGTCGTCTATGAGTTTCAGAAGAACGGCAGCCTTTTCAAGCTTCTCCATGGTAAGGATTTCTCATAATCCCTCTCTGTTTTTCAATTCAGTTTATGAATCAGATCGTCATTAAGGTTCTGAGAATAACTCTACCCCGATCTTCCTACCAACTCCCCCTAATCTAAGTCCCCGTTGTGAGAGCGGTGTCGATGACTCCGGTGACAGACGAGGCTCCGGTGAAAAATGTAGCTCAGAGCACAAATTTCTGACCTTTCTCACCTCAACAGAACTCCAATTTGAAGGTCTACCAAACGAGAAGTTTTTTGGGTCTGGGTTCGGGACATCTCAGATGCCTCTTTGCACTAAGGCGGTGATATGCGAACAGTAAATGACTGACATACATCTTTGCGCGTGAGCCCGGACTGACTTATGTGGCGGTTTGGCACCAGTCCCGGACCAAAAAATCTGGAGTGCCTACCAAACACTATAATTTCTTTGGTAGTATTTTTATGGCACCAAATAGAGAAAATGAACAGAAATACAGTCTAAGCTGTAGGGATATAACCCACTGAATAATCTGGGCACAATAGAGAAAAAATAAACACAAAATGACAAAAAATAATAAACTAACAGAGGACATAAGATTTACGTGGAAACCACCGGGCGGGGAACACAAACTATCCACTATAATATTAATAAGGATTACAACAAACAATTTAGGTTTGCCCAACCTAGATCCCCCTTAAATTCACAAATTGAATCCCCTCTCAACCACGGTAGAAAAACTTCTCTTCAAGATAAAGGAAACACGAAAACTCGAATCTCACCCCAAGCACAAAAGCAAAACAAAGACAAGATTGAGCAAAAACCTCCTTACAGCGAAGACGAAGAATACCAACGGTGAGAAACATGTTCTTCCTCCTTGAAGAACTCCTCTGACGACAATGGCCGAACGAAAACCTTCCTTCGCGACGCTCTCTGATGTCGGCTTGAAAGTGGAAGTTATCCTTTTTCAAAACGTCCCTACCTATTTAGGGTAAATAGGCGACCATATCTTGACCGTCCAAAACAGATCCAAAATGATCCAACGGCTCCCGATCGAGATTCGACAAAACCGTTTCCGTCTGCCACAGTAACTGTCTCGACGAAATTCGTCGAGACAACTCGACGAACAAGATGAATACAATTCGTCGAAACATCACTTATCAACTCGACGAATTCGCTGAAAACACTCGACAAAATCGGAGACCACTCGACGAATTCGGAGACCACTCGATGAGCGCGGCGAGACCACTCGACGAATTCGCCGAGACCACTCGACGAATTCGCCGAGACCATTCGACGAAAAAAACTTGTTCTCCAGCTGCAGCACTGCACCAACCTCTGATTTATTTCTTCTCTTTAGGGGTTGGGCCCCAACATAAGCTATTGGAATTATAACCTTCACTTGAGTTAGGGTCCATTTGGCACGACGGTTGCGGTCGTGAAACACGGTGGTTATGATCCGACATCTGTTTGGGGTGGTATTTTTGCTCGGGTAAATTTAGACAAAAACGTCACCATCCTGAACATGTGTTTGACATGTCACAAGGAGAAAAAATTAAACATAAAAATGAATGGAGTTCTTTATGTTAAAACTTATATTAAAACTTCATGGTATCCTTATGTACTTAGTATTAATGTGAAGCTTAAATAAAAAAACATGGTAATAATATTTTTTTTGCCAACTCCAATTTGCCTGAGAAGGGTTTGATATATGCTAATTATATGCCTCGAATCTTAACTCAAAGACGACGTTGGCACTGATCTCAATCTGTGGGGTATGGTGTTATATAAATTCATCATCGTTCTAGGGTTTGAATCATTTGCAAAATTGGAATTCACCCACACTTTGTAACTACGCCGGTTCTTGATCTAATAAAAAAAAGGACAGTCGCTGCCCGTAGACGTACCCATCTTCACGTAAATCTGTGTCTTATGTGCTTTAATTTTCGATTAGTTTGATCGGTCAACTCTCATTTCCGCAGCAATGCCCTTGCTAATTATGATAGGAACTTTCTTGTAGCTGTAAGACACTAAGGCTCCGTTTGGGGGGGGGGGGGGACTTATTGGGGGGGGGGGGGGGGGGGGGGGGGGGACTTATTTTCACCGGTCAAGATCTGGTTCATGCGGTCGTAACCGCTTGACCGGTGAAAATAAGTCCCCCCCCCCCCCAAACGGAGCCTAAACCAGGCTGCATATCCAGTCATCCCCTGGATATTGAATAACGTGTTTAGAATTTCTATCAAGCACATTATTGAGCGGTTCATAAACACAACATTTGCATCCGCCGCCGCCGTGCCAAACGGAGCCCATAGGCTTTGTTTGGCAGGGCGGATGCGCCACTGGACCGTTACCATGGTTCTCACGGCGCGGATCATTTCCGCAGGAAATCCGCAGTTTCGCACGGCAGGGCGGAGGCCCACTGCCAGACTACGGACCCGCCAAACAGGCGAAAACCTCGGCGGCGCGGTTTCGTCCGCGCGACTGGCGCGGATCCGCCTAGAATATATGTTTGGTATGACAACGGTTATGACCACAATCAAAAAGAGAACTAGTTTTGAGCATAAAAATAAATGAAATTCCTTAGATTAGGTCAGACGTTCACAAACAATGATTCATATTCACAGCGTTCATGACCGCTACCGTATCAAACAGAGACAGAGTATTTGCATAAAGTAGTAAAGATATAACACAATTGAAATATTATAATTATTTATGAGTATCGTGAATAACAAAGATCCGATTGCAAAGGAGGAATATTGTAATTTATTATTATTTCTTCCTATTTAATTGTACATAGCAATGCTATCCTCTTCAAAAACTCCAAAAATGAAATATTGTATTAGTTTATCTTCTTATCAAAAGACAAGAAATTATTTATTTTCACATTAATCTTAGGCTCCTTTTCGCACAGCGGCAGCAGTCGTGAACGTGCATGGTGGTTATGAATCATCGTTCGTGAACAACCGACCTCACCTAAAGACAATCTTCATTCACTTTTATTTTCAAAACTGTTTTTTTTTTTCTTGGCAACAATCATAATCATTTTTTGTCAAACATGCGTTCTATTACGGTGACATTTTTGCCCAAACTCATCGAAGCAAAAAAAAAAGCCGCACCAAACATTTTGGTTATTATATTTACTATATAATGGCACGTATAATTAATTTATAGTAAATAATTTCTCATTTTTATTTGTACAATTTTTTTTTTTAAAGTATTCTTTTTGCACCAAAATTTATTCCAATCGGCTAAAAGTCAAAACAGCTATTACCATGACAACTTTCTATCTCAAATAATATTAATTACTCACCGTTGACCATATCAATAAAATGTCAACATCTTAAACGCAGATAACAAAGAAGGCCGGCCATTATCTTGGACAACCCGCCTCGACGTGGCCGCCGGCGTCTCCGCCGGCCTTGCCTTCATGCAGCGATCCCTCGCCGTCGGCAACTCCGTCCCCGGCCACGGCAACCTCAAATCCTCCAACATCCTCTTCTCCTCCTCCATGGAACCCCTCATCAGCGAGTACGGCCTCACCGCCCTCCCCACCCACCGCCACCAACCCAACGCCGACGCCGTCTCCGCCTCCGCCGCCTCCGCGGAGCCTTTCGACGCCACCGCCGACTCCTACACCTTCGGCATCATCCTCCTCGAGCTCCTCACCGGCCGGCCGAGTCATGGGTTCAACCTGGCGCAGTGGGTTCACTCGGTGGTTCGGGAGGAGTGGACCGTGGAAGTGTTCGACCGGTCGCTGCTCGGCGACAGCGATATGGCCCAGGAGTCAATGGTGAGGCTGCTTCAGGTGGCGCTGCAGTGCATGGACAGCTCGCCGGAGGTGCGGCCGAGCATGGCGCAGGTTGCCGGAATGATCGCCGTGATGAAGGACGAGGAGGAGAGATCCGGCGAGAGCCCGGGGGCTTGAAGAATATTCGCAAGGAATGAGTCTCCCTCTATGATAATGCGCGTTTCGGAGCTCCCAAGATATTATTTATGGAATATTTTTGGGCCAAAAAAATTTATTAAAATCATTTTTTTTAAATGAATTGATGTTTTGGGGGCAAAAATAAATCTGAAGCGCGCATTAAATAATACATGCATGACTGTGTGCAGGAAAATGATGAACAGAGACTGTTTGTTTTGATAATTTTTCATATTCTGCATTGTAAGGATATTTAATATGTGTGATTTTAACCGAATATACTCTTTTTTTTTCTATGAATAAATAAATTTGTTTTTTTATTACATTTTTGGGTGCATGATATCTGGATTTTAAAAGGCGATTGTTATCATACTACAGTTTTGGCTATCCGCACTCTTTTTATATGAGTTATTACGTGCTTTTTGGAAATACCTCTTGTACATGCATTTTTAGGAAAAGTGTTCAACACTAAAGTTGTAGATATCGTCGAGATCTACAACTTTCGTATTGAACATTTTTCCTAAAAATGCATGGACAAGGCGAATTTCTAAAAATTCGTTATAGTTACGCACATGTTTCAATCAGGGTGGCAATATGTCTTGTGCGTGCATTTTTAGGAAAAATGTTCAACACGAAAGTTGTATGTCTCGACATATTTCCAAAAGACGCATGATAACTCATACAAAAAGAATACAGATAGCCAAAATTGTAGTGCGGATAACAATCGCCTTTTAAAATACACTATTCTCAAATGTTTTGAGACGGTTTGATTTTGCTTTGGGGCTTGCTTTTATACTTCCGAAAATCATTAGGATAAGACGGATACTTATTTAATGTGAAAGATATTTTTTTTCACTATGAAAATATAAATTGTGGCCTATAAGTAGGAAAGATTAATGATTCGTTTGTCACGGGGGTGGCGGTCATGAATGCACGGCCTCACCTAAGAAATTTCGTTCACTTTTACGATCAAAATCAGTTTTTTTTTTTGGCGGCGGTCATATATATAACCATTGCCTTGCCAAACATGCACTCTATGGTGAATGGTGATGACGTTTTTGTCCAAATTCACGTGAGCAAAAACTCCGCATCAAAGGGAGCCTAAAAATAATATATAGAGGACTAAGGCCGTACCACATGAAATGAAATGATAAAGTGATTTCTATTCTAAAATTCTAGGAAATTAGTAATATAAACAGCTACAATCATTGACAATGAGTTGCCTGTTGGGGAAGACGCGGAATTCATGCCCAACATCAAATTAATACAGTGTGACACAATAAGCGCACAAAAATCTCGAACTATATATATGTGCACCGCATATATAAAATATATAGCTGCAATATTCAATATACGAATTAGAAGTATACCAACACCCGTTACAGAAAACACCGCGGAGAGAGACCGGACTCGCTTGATCCGCGGGAGAGAGAATAATTTTGACTGTAATCCGCTAGCACAGCGGACGCACAAGGTTCGTGACAGAACGAACCTTCGTCGTCATTAGACGATCCACCACCACCGGAGAAGCACCGCACCGAGACTTGACCTTGCCACGCCTATGCAGCCCGCCATCATCTCCAACCTCCAAGACATCATCTCGGCAACCACTTCGCCGCCACCAACTCGCACCAACAAAAAGCGTGTTGTTGCCCCCTCTTCGACACACCTGAACGTGCATCACCGCCATGCCAAAACAGCCCGGCTACTTTGCCAACGCTCCGTCTTCAACTCCACCGCCGTCGACGACATCATGTCACCCGAAAAGAGAAGAAAGACAAGCTCAAGATAGCTCGCCAATGCATGGACCAAAACTCTCCACCATCCGTCGTTGCCACCACGTCGACATGCTCCCGCCAAAGTGCTACGGCGTTCGCCGGCGCCGGCCGCAGCCCCTCGGCCGCTCTTGGTGTCGAGAGCAAAACAAGAGGAGCTCGGCTTCTTCCTTGGAGTTCCACCGGTGCTTCCTCCCCGGTTAGCTGGTTGTGCTTTCCTTCATACAAATTCCATCTTTAAATAAAATCATTTGACATCTAAAGTCAAAAAGTGGGCAGCCAACTTTAATCACATTTGATTAAACAATTGTGGCTACCAACTATCTATTCACGTGTTCAAAGAAAAGGGGTAGGTGCATATTCTTAAATTACAAATCAACCTAACATTGCCCCGCGTAGTTTAATAATAGAGGTAGCGATCACTAATCAACAAATAATGATAGCCATGTAATGTATGTTGGATTTAATTTATATGAGATACTTAAATAGACTTTTTTTTCTTTTAAAAATATTATAATAGTTTTGTCTGAAAGGCATGGGGCTGGAAAGTCTGCTGATCAGGTGCGGTCTGGAAAAGGCTCGGTTAGGCATGAGCGCAGACCAAGTTTTGGGGGCCTAAGTATATAGGCCCTCCAATTTAGCTCGGGCTTAAATAGGCATGTTGTGGGTCGCTCTGGTGCTCTAGTAGATCGGTCGAATTGAACCATCTTAGCTCGGAAACGAACCGAGCGCGCAAACAGTCAATGAATGAATCGATAAGTGACACGAGAACTTTTAATGTGGAAAACCCAGAAAGGATGAAAAACCACGCGGTCGGAGCTATGCCGGCCAAATTCCACTATATGTTGGGGGTTACAATTGGAAACTAAGAATTCGAGCGCGATTAGCCGCGACTCGTTACAACGGTAGAGAGAGAGAACACCGAGGGTGACAAGCCACCTATCGGAAAGCTAAATACTTCTTGTTTTGGGAATGAAATTGAGATCGCTGAGTCGCCTTTCGGGACCCGAAGGATTCTCGAGTTGCTTAGGAAGATGGTCTTCCGAAGTGAAGAAAATCTCCAAGTCCACGAAGGAGATCTTCGAAGCCTCGAAGGAAATCTTCGAAGGCCGAGGGAAATCTTCGAGCGCCGAAAAAGGACTCGGAGGAAATCTTCAGCGGATCTCTCGCGTGTGCAGAAGGCAAGATATCTTGAAATGAAGGCTCTAAGCTCCTTTTATAGCCTTGGGCATGGGTAGTCCGGTAATTTTGTTGTCTTAACCACCGTAGCTACCTAACAGACGAATCACGTTCGCTAGTTCGGAGCACACGAATCGCCATTTTTCGTAAATGACCGTCTCGCTCTTCGGACAGTTCGGGCAGGTTGGGCAGCTTTGTTGAAGGTGATGAAGGCGACAAACGAGACCTGCAATCTGAGAAATTAAGAAAGGTTAACTGTGCGCGTGTCAGGAACGTGGAAATGTTCTGAGCGTGCACGGAAGCGTTTTGAGCGCGCAATGAACACGAGAGCGTTCTGAGTGCGCAACGAATATGTGAGTGTTCTGAGCACGCAACGAGCACGGGAGCATTCTGAGTGAACGAAGGACGGACGAGCGCTATTGGAAAGCA
Organism: Dactylorhiza incarnata; assembly: GCA_033032865.1. Classification (NCBI taxonomy): domain Eukaryota; kingdom Viridiplantae; phylum Streptophyta; class Magnoliopsida; order Asparagales; family Orchidaceae; genus Dactylorhiza; species Dactylorhiza incarnata. The sequence continues at coordinate 15,948,269 of JAWHQI010000007.1, forward strand.
GTTGTCATGCAAACGAGGATGCGCCCTCTGAAGGCCGCGTCACTCGAGAAATAGGAAAATGCACCCCCAAGAGGAAAGTGGGCTCCGACCGCACCCGCCGAGGGGGGTGCGGTTTCGGTCGCATCTCCCGCAAAGCGGGGTCTTGGTCGCACCTACCCCGAAGGATAGCGGCTTGGCAGGGGATAGCGGCAAAGCGGGGGCTTGGCCGCATCTCTCACTCTCTTATTCTATCACATTCCCCCTCCCCCCCCCCCCCCCCCAATCGCTTACACTACCTCCAATGTCATGAATCTACGTGATGGCATCATCTTCATCGAACGATGCTCATAAAATGATAGAGCACAAACATACAACTCTAGTTTGAGAGCACATCGACAAAATGTGGGATTGAATTTAAGATGAAATGCAAGTACTGTATGAAGTTGTTGATTGTTAGCAGAAACAAGCTCAAAAGTTAAGTCAAGCACAACTTTTGGGATCCAAACAAATTTGGATCTATGATCAAATGTGATAACGAGAGCTGCAGATGTAGAACATCATCAAACGAGGATTTCGGTTCGGTCACTATGACAATGAGAATGAAATTGTGTACATCCACAAAACACTGCAACCGAAGTATCATCAGGTAAGTAGTAGAAGTGCCATTATACGTGATAGGGTTTCCTTGAAGGCGCTAACCGCACCTCATTCATGGGTGTGCGGTTATCCAAAGAAACCCCACTAGCCCTGTAACCACCCAACATGGGGGTGCAAATAGTAAATTCCTCCATCATGGAGTGCAAATAGTAAAATCCTCCAACATGGGGGTGCAAATAGTAAAATCCTCCAACATGGGGGTGCAAATAGTAAAAGCTCACATCATGGGGGGTGCAAATAGTAAAACCCCCCATCATGGAGTGCAAATAGTAAAATCCCCCATTATGGGGTGCAAATAGTAAAATTCTTCAACATGTGGGTGTAAATAGTAAAATTCTCCAACATGTGGGTGTAAATAGTAAAATCCTCCAACATGTGGGTGTAAATAGTAAAATCCTCCAACATGGGGGTGCAAATAGTAAAATCCTTCAATACGGTCTGCGTATAGCAAATAATATGGTTATGGTGTGCGCATAACCAAATCCGTCATATGAATACATATCACCGCAAAACTATACAAACTGGTGTGCGCGTAGCTATATTCATGATAAGTGTGCGTATAACATATAAATTGGTTATGGTGTGCGGGTAGCCGCATAACCATCATAACTACCCTAACCACCCATTTAATTACGAAAGTGTCACCCTCAAAAACTATAAATAGAACCCTAAGACTTCTCTTTTTCCATCTTCTTCTCCTCCTCCATCTCTCCCCTCTTTTGAGACTTTTTCTCTCTCCGGTCGGGAAAATCCTCCTATGGATTTTCTCTCTCCTCCTTCTTCCTTGCGCGCTCACGAGCGCGCCTCCTCCTTGCGCGCTCACTAGCGGGCGTCCTCCTTGCGCGCTCACAAGCGCGCGTCCTCCTTGCGCGCTCACAAGCGCGCGTCCTCCTTGCGCGCTCACAAGCGCGCGTCCTCCTTGCGCGCTCACCAGCGCGCGTCCTCCTTGCGCGCTCACCAGCGCGCCTCCTCCTTGCGCGCTCACCAGCGCGCCTCCTCCTTGCGCGCTCACCAGCGCGCCTCCTCCTTGCGCGCTCACCAGCGCGCCTCCTCCTTGCGCGCTCACCAGCGCGCCTCCTCCTTGCGCGCTCACCAGCGCGCCTCCTCCTTGCGCGCTCACAAGCGCGCCTCCTCCTTGCGCGCTCACAAGCGCGCCTCCTCCTTGCGTGCTCACCAACGTGCGTCCTCCTTGCGCGCTCACAAGCGCATCCTCCTTGCGCGCTCACAAGCGCGCCTCCTTCTTGCGCGCTCACAAGCGCGCCTCCTCCTTGCGCGCTCACAAGCGCGCCTCCTCCTTGCGCGCTCACCAGCGTGCGTCCTCCTTGCGCGCTCACAAGCGCGCCTCCTCCGTGCGCTCCGCTCTCAAGACCGCTCCAAGCGCGCCTCCGTGCGCTCCGCTCTCAAGACCGCTCCAAGCGCGCCTCCGTGCGCTCCGCTCTCAAGACCGCTCCAAGCGCGCCTCCGCGCGCTCCGCTCTCAAGACCGCTCCAAGCGCGCCTCCGTGCGCTCCGCTCTGAAGACTGCTCCAAGAACGCCTATGCGCGCTCCGCTCTCAAGACCGTCCAAGCATAACCCCGCGTATTCAGCAACAAGCACTCCGCGCACTCAAGAACAAACGCTCCAGCCTCCAGCAAGAACAACACTCCAAACTCCTCAAGCGCAGCAGGAGACAACCGACAGAGACAAAGACGCACAGAGCACATCGATCCAACCTTCAAGCTGCAGTCAAAACCTCTAGAGCGCTTAGAGCGCAGCATCCCCCTCTGCATCAGACAAAAGTCTTAGCTCCGGGAGCGGTGGCTTGTCACCCTCCGAGTATCTCTCTCTCAACAATTGTAACGAGAGACGGTCTGTCTCCCTCGAGTTCTTTAAAGTAGCTTTGTACAACAACCAACAAATAGTGGAGGTTTCGGCCGGCACAGACCCGGCCGTGTGGTTTTTCACCCAGTTGACGGGTTTTCCACGATAAAAAAAAATTGTCTTGCTTTCTCTTTTTCTGTGACTGTTTGCACGCTCAAACGCTCCCGGGCTAAGACGGTCCAATCTAGTCCGATCTACCGGAGCCTTGAGTGATCCGCAACAGTTTGGCGTCGTCTGTGGGAATCGAGTTCCCCCAAAGCTTGAAGAAGACTTTGAAGACAGTATCCGTTGCACAACGGTACTCGTGACTAGAGATCATGGCAGGAAAAGCCATCCGCACAAGTGAAGAATCAATCCCCGGGGGGCATGCTGATTTGGCTCCCCTCCACTCGCTTATCAGCAATCCCGAAGGAGAGCTCTCCAGTACGAATGCCCAAGACCGTGTGGCTCGTCCTGACAGAAGTCCAGAAACTCAGTTTCACCGCAACCGCCCTGAAGCGACAGGCCATAAGCCTGCAGATGGGAGGCTCACACGTGAAGAAGTCTGTCACATAATTTTTGAAGAGCACGAACGAGCAACGCAGCGTGCCGCTTTGGCCCCTCGCCCTCTCCATTGTCGCTCACCATTTGTACCTGAGGTTCTGGCACATCCAATCCCCCTTGGCTTCAAGCTCCGAAAGACTGAGACATACGACGGAGCGAGCGACCCATCGGAGCACGTCAGACACTTCGCGATCATGATGCAACTCTATAATGCCACAGATTCACTGCTGTGTCAGGCATTCCCGACAACTTTGAAAGGACAGGCTCGCACCTGGTTCCTATCCTTGGGGGAGGGAGAAATCAGGGATTTCGCAGAGCTGACTCAACAATTCACAGACCAGTTCATCGCTAGCCGCCGGATAGTTAAAGTTCCCTCCCACCTGTCCGGGATCCGTCAAAGCGAAGGGGAAACCCTTAAAGATTTCTTCCGTCGTTTCACCGCTGAGGCACGACAAATTTCTGGAGCAAAACCAGACCTCCTGCGAGGGTTTTTACTCGCAGGGCTCCGCCCTGGTGGCTTCCACTCTGCATTAATACGGGAGACTGTACCCACCTACCCCGATCTCGTTCAACGGATCGACGTCCAGATCACTGCCGAAGAAGCAATCGAAACACATAAACAGCAGTTTGACAGAGGCATGAAAAGGCAAAGGGAACAAGAGGCTTCATCAGCCTTCAGGAGGAGCAATGAACGTCAAGTCAACCCACAACCTCGGCAGCGCCAGAGAAACATGCCCCTCAATACCTCCAAAACAAACATACTTTACGCAATCCAAGATAAGGTGGCGCTTCATAGGCCTAAGTCGATCGCTCCAAACAAAGGAGACCAATCACAATACTGTGAGTTCCACCGCGGACGCGGGCATGACACGGAAGATTGCACAAAGCTAAAGAAGGAAATCGAACGTCTTATTTGACAAGGACTTCTGAAAAGATTCTCGTGAAGCAAAACATTAAATCGGTTGACGACACCTGGGCAAGCGAGAGATCGGCCGCCCGCTTGCCTGGAAAGACTGGGGGCAACCCTACAAGTAATCGCACCAGGAGCGGTGGCTTGTCACTCTCCGAGTGTCTCTCTCTCAACAATTGTAACGAGAGACGGTCTGTCGCCCTCGAGTTCTTTAAAGTAGCTTTGTACAACAACCAACAAATAGTGGAGGTTTCGGCCGGCACAGACCCGGCCGCGTGGTTTTTCACCCAGTTGACGGGTTTTCCACGTTAAAAAAATTGTCTTGTTAGCTTTCTCTTTTTCTGTGATTGTTTGCGCGCTCAAACGCTCCCGGGCTAAGACGGTCCAATCTAGTCCGTTCTACCGGAGCCTTGAGTGGACCGCAACAATACGCAATGCATACAAATCATATTTAAGGGCGATCTCGTTTCATGGGATCTCTTCAAACATATTATAAGATTTGTGAGTTTTGAAGTTCCGCGTACCAATCAAACGATCTACTAAATGATTATGAAATGTATACATGAATTTAAAATTAAAGATAAAATTATGAGTATCTTTTTCGATAACTCACTAATAATACGACCGCAATTGAAATTTCACAAAGATACTTAAAACCGATGTTAAATGTGTTATTTTATCGTACTCGTTGTGTTTGTCACATTTTAAATTAACAGTTGAGGATATTGAGTTTATCATGCATTTATGAAATATTATATTAATAAAATTCATGTTATGTTATGATTTATATATGGTTCAAAAAATATTTTTTTCAAATGTTATTGGCCAAACACAACAAATTTTGAAACCGAAATTTGACATGCCTCTAAAATGGGATTCAACATATTAAATGTAAAAAAAAACAGTACGAACAAGTCGTTACTTATGAAATTTTATTCGGCTAATGAAATTCATGATTTAAATGATAATGAGTGAGATACCGTTGAAATTTATATGAATTTATTAGCTGAATATTTTAATAGACCAACTATTTTTTATCCGGTGTTTATTATCCGATTATTTTTAAGTTATCGAAAAAATGTAACGATTACAAAAAGCCTTAATTATTTAAATAAAATGCACTTTGGCGATCGGTAATTGAAGTAATGGAAATAGAATTTTAAATTATTACAAAAAAATGCTACTTATATTTTCTTGTGCCGCAACTTTTAATCTTTTGTTACACGTAAAGGTGTAGAAAATCCAATGAAAGTTATTAATAATAATTTAAACATAGACTTAACATTTATGAAATATGAAAATGTGTGTATTTCAAATTTTAATTTTGTTTTACAAATTTTTATGATTATCCGGTCCATTATTTGGCTCGCGGCCACAAAAAAAACCAGGCAAACTAAAACAATTGATTCGTTTAAAAATATAAGTTATTAATTTATTTCTAGAATTTTTTTTTAAAAAATATCTAGTACTTTAAATGAATTATGATTATACACTAAAATACAATTTCTAAATTTCATGAGTAGACTTAAAATAAAATTTTTTGATCCAACAATTATCATATTTTGGCTGTAATGACCTGAGATGTGAGGCCCCGAGCCAGACCTCACAGAAATTCTGTCTCTGAGTCTCTTTGTAAGCATTTATCGCAGCATAGTAATAACATGAGTACAATAAAAATACATAAACAAAACTTATACTTTTGCTCGCTCTTCAGTTCGAGTCAGTCTAACTTTCCTCGGCGCACTCAGAATCGCATCTGCTACCTAAAAAGATAAACCACGAAGGGTTTAGTCATAAAGAATATGACTAAGTGAGTAACCTACCTCTTTAACTATTGTACATGCAAGAAACAAACGTTAGTAGCATTATGCATAAATATTCAATTTCAGTGTACAAAATGCTATAACTAAGCAATGACGTATCAGAAATAGTCAATAACAGTAACTACAATGTTCGCACTATGCTGATTTCTTTTTTAAATTCTGGTGATTTATTCATTAATTCTTAAAAGTCCTTTCATTCATTCGTATCAAACATTCTATCAATTCAGTTTCACTTTCGGAATCAGATTTCATATTCTTTCGAATCATAGCTCATTTAATTTGTTTTCACTTTCTGAATCAGATTTCTCGTTTATCTTTAGTTTAATTTAATTAGGAAATCATAGGGGTTGCTGTCGATTCATCCCTTCTTGATCTTCAACGACCTCTTGGCCTTCAACGACCTCTGGCCTTCAACGGCCTCTGGCCTTCAACGACCTCAAATAAATCTCAAAAACACATTCTGTCGTAGCGTATTCACGCCCCCACTACGACTACTGGGTCAACCCTTATCATTTCAAATATTTTTATGCATCGATGCAATATTCTTCGAATAGTAGTTTTATTTCAAATGTTTCCCTCAGAATTTATTTCATCGCTTCTTTATTGTCAATTCAACATTTTCCAGCGATTCTCAGATTTATCAGTGATTCAAAATTCGAACAATTTAAATACTTATGTCAATGCACAGTCACTAAAATATTTTCTGTATAAAAAAATCTAATAATATGAATATTGAAAATAATTCAAAGTTATGCATAATTAAAGAAATAAGTACTCACCACGTTTTCTTTGCCTTTAATCGTACCAGGATTTTCATCTGGTCTATCTTCGGACGTCATCCTCTGCAGTATCAATGAAATCATTTACTTTAGGGTTGCGTCGTGAATTAGTTACGATTTACTTCATACTACGATTACGACTACGACTCAATAGGAGTTACCTAGGGAAAGACAAACTTGGGTGACTCGAAAGATATGAAAAAAAAAATTAAATTTTAACTCGTAAAAAGATCAAAATTCAGCCCTTGACAACTCACAAAAACACTACTACTAACAACCCATAAGAAGCATGAAGAGGGCAGCCAAGAGGAGTCCTCAAGAACCAGCAACAAAAACCATAGCCAACCTGCCCCAACAAAAACAACCCGCAATAACACTCAAAACAGCCACATCACGATCAATATCAGCCAACAACAACTATCCATAGCAGCCAAAAGAACATAATAGTCGGCCCAATAGTTAGAAATAAAATTTCCCCAAACATCTCAACAAGAATTCAAGGCAAACCAGCCCAACACTAGTGTTTACTTAAAAGAATCAAGGCAAAATTATCAATTTCTCCCAAAACTGAAAACCTAACTCAAATTCTTTCTAGTTTCAGCAGTAATTTCAGCAACTAGAAGGACATCTTTAAGAAGAAGAAGAGGGGGAAGAGGAAGGAGAGCTCATAGAGAGGAGAGCAGCAAGAACAAGAGCTCAAACAGCTGGCCAATCTCTTCCAGCCAACACAAACACCAAGGCTGCAGGAGAGCAGCAACAACACAAAAGGCAGTAGCGCCAGCCCTAACCAGAGCTCCCAGAACAGCCACGAGAAGGAGCAGGAAGGAGAGGGGCAGCCGAACCCTAGCTTTGCTCAGCTCAGCAAGGCTCCAGGAGACGGAATAGGTAAATATCGGGAGAGGCCAATGCTAGAATAATATATAAGGGCTGATAAATCCACCGCCTATAGATATATATTATATGTAATATTGCCATAATATTACAACAGCCTCTAGATATAATATTATATGTAAGATTATATATCAGCAGTATAATTGTACAACCCTTATTCTCCGAGGGTAGGACCCACTCAAGGCCACGTAGGCAGAGGTCAAAGTCAAAGAGGCAGACAAATCAGCCAGCAGGAGCAAAAGAGGGCTCGGCGAGTATTGGCTAAATACTCGCCAGATGGGCGACTATGGTCGAAGATACGTGCCGAGTATCCCGTATGTCGCCCCAGGTGCCCGGCAAGCCACAGAAGACCTGCGCGAGTATTGGCCCGGCTTGTGCGAGCAGCAACTAATACTCGCCAGATGGGCGACTATGGTCGGAGATACATGCCGAGTATCCCGTATGTCGCCAGGTTAGGGCTGGGCTATAAAAACCCCCCTACCCCTTGGTTGCCTATAAATAGGACCCCAGGGGTACTTGGATTGGCACCTGTGCTTGAGCTTCTGGATCCCGATTTCCGAATTCTCGAGCCCGTCACCCCTTCTTGCTATCCAAGCCGGTGCCTTCCTCGTACCCTGCTCGGCCATTCTTGGTTGTGGAGGGGAAGACTCCTTTGAGCTTCCGGGTACGTGGTGGGACCTCCCTGCCGCAGCACCTGGGGTCCTGTTGTTGTTGCTCTCCTAGCTTCCTCGTAGTCGCCAGCTTGACCATCTCGTCGGACAGCTAGGCAAGTAGCCTCCGGCTGCAAAGGTCCGAATTTTGAGGTCAGGATTTTCCTGGCGTCAACACTTTGGTGTGGTGAGCGTGGATCGCAGCCAGAGGGAGAAAACCTAGTAGGAAGACAAGATGGTCGTAGAAGGCGACCACGAGGAAGTGGTCGGCAACTCGTCAGGAACTGGCAGGTTCGTGACGATGGAAGTTTTCGAAGCATTCGCCCAGCGCATGGAAGGGGCTATGCGAGCAGTGTTCCAGCAGGGTGCGGAGGTCACGGCGACCTCGCCTAATCGCCCGGTGCTGACCGAGGGCGAGGAGCGCACCCAGCAAGCGGGCAAGGAGCACGTCGATCCGGAGCCCGAGCGACCAAGGAGGTCGCAGTTCTACCAGCAGACCTCGCAAGGGATCCGTGTAACATCCCGACTTTTATTGGGCCACTAGACCCTAGTAAGCCCAATAAAAGTAGACCCGAACGATAGAAAACGACCATTTTAAGTAGCGTTGCGCGCCGCAACTAAGTCATTGGGGTACAGTGACCAAACGAACCCCGATTCGACTTCCGTCGGATCCATTGGACTCGTATGAACCATACGAGTGCAACGGAATTCGTTGCGCCTCAATCCGAAGTCGTTTGGAGAAAACGACCATTTCGGGTGTCGTAGCGCGCCGCTACCTCATTATTATAGTGACCGTACGTACCCCAAATCGACTTCCGTCAGACTCGTTGAACTTGTGTGGACAATACAGGCACCACGGAACTCGTTGCACCTCGATACAAGGTCATATGGAGAGTATGCCACTTTAGCACTATGCAGATCGCCTCGGTGAAACGCACGAGGTATAAAGCACACGAGCCCGGCAACGGCCCCGGCAACTCTTATCGGCCTCGAAGAACCTAGATAGACCCCGGTCAAACCACGACCCCCCCTATTAGGGTAAGAAAGGAAAGGGGGGGGGGGAGAAAATATCTCCCCCCACTCACCCCCCCCCCCACCCTTTCATGCACGTGAGAAAAAGGGGGGGGGGGGGGAGAAATATCTCCCCCCCACTCACCCTCCCTTCATACACGTGGAAGGGAGGGAGAGGGGGGGGGGGGGGATGGCTCCCCTCCTTCCTATAAAAGGAGGGGCAGCCCCTCCATTCCTCCCCCACACACCATCTCTCTCTCTCTCTCTCTCTCTCTCTCTCTCTCTCTCTCTCTCTCTCTCTCTCTCTCTCCCTCAGCTCCCCTCTGCCAGCACCCCAACCCAGCCGGCCACCCCCTCGCCGGAGCTAGCCGGAGCCAAGCCGCCACCACCCTCCTCTTCCTCCTCCATGGCCGGCCACCACCACCCTTCCTCCTCCCGAGCACCCCCTCCACCCCAGGTAGAGATCTCCCCCTCCCCTTTCCTACCTCCCGGAGGAGGCGTTCAGGCCGCCGGCAGTCACGGCCGGCGGCGGCCGCGTCTTCCCCCTCCTCCTCGCGCTCCCTGTAAGGGAGTTACTCCCTTCCCCGGCGGCGGCCGGCGGCGCCAGGCTGCCGGGCCACCGCCGGACGGCTGCCCCCTCCCCGGCGCCCCGACCAGGGGCGGCAGGGAAGGCTGCGCGTGAGGGGAGCGGCGGTGCAGCAAGCCGGCACGGCTCGGGCTGGCTGCACCGCGCCTCCCCGCCCCTTCTGCCCCGATGTCCGGTGGGGTCCGGCGGCGCCCGGCCGCCGGGCCACCACTGGAGTTGGCGCCGGCCCCCGGCGCACCGACCGGGGGCGGCGCCGGTGACCCTCCGACGGGAGGGGCGGCGGCACAGCGGCCTGCATGGCCCATGCAGGCCACGCCGCAGCCGCCCGCCCCTATTACTCCCTTCCCCGGCGGTGGCCGGCGGTGCCAGGCCACCGGACCACCCCCGGAGGAGTCGCCGGCCCCCGGCGCACCGGCCGGGGGCTTCCCCCATCCCTTCCCTCCGGTGGGGGCGGTGGCGGCAAGCCTGCATGAGGCGTACAGGCCGCCACCGTCCCCGTGCCCTTACAGCACGAACCCCGGCGGTGGCCGGCGGCGCCAGGCCGCCGGACCACCACCGGAGTGGTCGCCTGCCCCCGGCGCACCGACCGGGGGCGGCGCCGGCCACATCCGGCCGCTGCCAGCGGCGGCAGCAGCCGCCTCCCGTCAGGATTGACGGGAGCCGCTCGATCTCCCCCGGGAGATCAAGCAGCTCCCGCAACCTTAATTCCCGCCCCCCCTGCATGAATTTGAGTGCCCCCACAGCGGATCCGCTGGGGATCCGCTGTGGGAGCCAAGGACGGCGCCCGGTGTGGCGCCCTCAGCTTTCTTCCCTTCTCTATTTGCACCCCAAACCCCCTTAACCTTCCCCATTTTTTTGAGGAAAAATGGGGCCTTTTCATAAAATCTTTTCTAAACGAAAAATGTGTCTCACCCTAAGGGGCACCCCCCGTAATTTTTGGGGAATTTTAGGACAAGATTTACTATTTTTAAAATCCAATATAAAGTTTATTTTAGGTATTAAAATACCCAAATGGGTCTCTAAAATTCCCCAAATATTAGGGGCACTAAATATAGGTAGTTTACAAATACTATCAAAGATAGGGGGTGTGGACTTGTGATTTGACCCCTCGAAAGCCTTTTCAAACAAAAATAGACGCCCGGAAAAGAGCGAAATTCATTAAAATAAATCGGCGTCCCCTCGACGCATATTTTAAATACTTATCCCAAAATTATGCATAGTAAGCTAAGAGACCGACTAAGCTCGGAAAAGCAACGCAAAAATCGGAACGACATCGCGACGCGGCGCCAAAACGTAACCTCGTCGCGACAATGATAAAAGTACGGAGTCGTCGATCGAAGCCTCCTCTGATAGAGTGATTGGACTACTAACCATTTCATCTTATGCAATTACAGTCTGTACTTTCATTTAAATCCAGTCTCGTACTGGTCCCCCGCATTTACATTCTGTACTATCATTTAAATCCAGTCTCGTACTGGTCCCCCGCATTTACATTCTGTACTTTCATTTAAATCCAGTCTCGTACTGGTCCCCCGCATTTACATTCTGTACTTTCATTTAGATCCAGTCTCGTACTGGTCCCCCGCATCTACATTCAGCACTTTCATTTAAATCCAGTCTCGTACTGGTCCTATTTACATGGCCTTTGCTTTCGGCCTACTTTCCTGTTTAATACATGGCCTTTGCTTTCGGCCTACTTTCCTGTTTAATACATGGCCTTTGCTTTCGGCCTACTTTCCTGTTTAATACATGGCCTTTGCTTTCGGCCTACTTTTCTGTTTATTACATGGCCCATTCTTCGGCCTAATTTATTTACTAGCGCAGAGCTGCCGTAGCAACGAATGCGGTGCTTATCCTCCCTTCGGCGAGGCCTTAGTTGGGAAAAACCCGGAGTCGAGTCTCTCCTCCCAGGTTAGTCCCAAGCAAGGAGCCCTCCTACCGCTAAGCCTCCCGGTCCAAGATCGTGCGACCGGTCGAGTAGAAATTGCCCCGTGGCCTAAGGGTTTGTTTTATATAAAGCGGGTGAAGATTGATTGGAAGTGGCGGGTCGGTCACGCTCGCAGACCGTTCGTACCGGTGCGGGTGGGTTGACGACTCATGGCGACAGGGAGATGGGCACAACGGGTTATTACCCTCTGAGCCTGTAGTTTCGCCTCCGCTGGTCGGCCTAAAAATCAGTTCGCCGGATGTCGCTCACATCCACTCAGTACACTAAGTTGTACAGGAGGGCCTGAGTGATACGGTACGACTACATTCAGAAGTGGCAGGACTGGCCACTGTCGCCGACGGCCACATCGGTGAGGCCCGCGGGATTAGCTCCCCTGCTTGAACTAAAGCGGTCTAAAACTGTGTCGACACAGGGTCCTTTGTGTGGTTACAGGTCTTGAGTACCTGGGTGTGTGTATGCGCGCGATAGTGTTAGATATTTACTATACGACGCGGTTGTGGATACTAGGGCAGGAGCCCCGCTATATATACACATATATAAATATATATATTTGCCTGCTGCTAACCCTTTCCTTGCTTCGGCTATTTCAAATTCTGTCTTTTAGCCGCCCCCGGATACGGATCCGGGGAGGGGGATGTGTTTTCTACTTAGCTCTGTGACTAACGGTTATTTCTTATAACCAATCACAGGAGATGGGACAGCGTGAAGCCCCCACATCACAGGTTGATCTCGAAGCCTTGGAGATGATCCGTACGACTTTCCCAGCCCCGCCCCCTGTCTTCCGAGACGTGAGTCCTAGAGTATAGGACCGACTTAGGCCCTTTTGTTCAGTCGATGTAGCCTTCAAGGCACTTTTGTAAACGTTAGGCTTCGGCCCCGTTAAGTATGTAAATATAAGCAGTGTGTTTTGGTTTCCTATTTTTTGTTGATTGCTTCCGCTATGCGTTCTGATGTGAAGTTGTGATTCTTGTGCCTGACAAAGAGACCGCTCAGCGCTAAGCGGGTGGGACGTCGCCACCCGGAAAGCGCTGGGTGGTCTTGATGGCCAGTAAGATCCCCCCTCCCTGAACCCGGTTCAGGATTGGGGAGGGGGGGTCTTACAATGGTATCAGAGGGGGTCTTACAATGGTACAATGGTCTTACAATGTATCAGAGCCGGGGGAGATCGAGCGGCTCCCGTCAATCCTGACGGGAGGCGGCTGCTGCCGCCGCTGGCAGCGGCCGGATGTGGCCGGCGCCGCCCCCGGTCGGTGCGCCGGGGGCAGGCGACCACTCCGGTGGTGGTCCGGCGGCCTGGCGCCGCCGGCCACCGCCGGGGTTCGTGCTGTAAGGGCACGGGGACGGTGGCGGCCTGTACGCCTCATGCAGGCTTGCCGCCACCGCCCCCACCGGAGGGAAGGGATGGGGGAAGCCCCCGGCCGGTGCGCCGGGGGCCGGCGACTCCTCCGGGGGTGGTCTGGCACCGCCGGCCACCGCCGGGGAAGGGAGTAATAGGGGCGGGCGGCTGCGGCGTGGCCTGCATGGGCCATGCAGGCCGCTGTGCCGCCGCCCCTCCCGTCGGAGGGTCACCGGCGCCGCCCCCGGTCGGTGCGCCGGGGGCCGGCGCCAACTCCGGTGGTGGCCCGGCGGCCGGGCGCCGCCGGACCCCACCGGACATCGGGGCAGAAGGGGCGGGGAGGCGCGGTGCAGCCAGCCCGAGCCGTGCCGGCTTGCTGCACCGCCGCCCCCCTCGCGCGCAGCCTTCCCTGCCGCCCCTGGTCGGGGCGCCGGGGAGGGGGCAGCCGTCCGGCGGTGGCCCGGCAGCCTGGCGCCGCCGGCCGCCGCCGGGGGAAGGGAGTAACTCCCTTACAGGGAGCGCGAGGAGGAGGGGGAAGACGCGGCCGCCGCCGGCCGTGACTGCCGGCGGCCTGAACGCCTCCTCCGGGAGGTAGGAAAGGGGAGGGGGAGATCTCTACCTGGGGTGGAGGGGGTGCTCGGGAGGAGGAAGGGTGGTGGTGGCCGGCCATGGAGGAGGAAGAGGAGGGTGGTGGCGGCTTGGCTCCGGCTAGCTCCGGCGAGGGGGTGGCCGGCTGGGTTGGGGTGCTGGCAGAGGGGAGCTGAGGGAGAGAGAGAGAGAGAGAGAGAGAGAGAGAGAGAGAGAGAGAGAGAGAGAGAGAGAGAGAGAGAGAGAGAGAGATGGTGTGTGGGGGAGGAATGGAGGGGCTGCCCCTCCTTTTATAGGAAGGAGGGGAGCCATCCCCCCCCCTCTCCCTCCCTTCCACGTGTATGAAGGGAGGGTGAGTGGGGGGGAGATATTTCTCCCCCCCCCCCCCTTTTTCTCACGTGCATGAAAGGGTGGGGGGGGGGGTGAGTGGGGGGAGATATTTTCTCCCCCCCCCCCCCCCCCCTTTCCTTTCTTACCCTAATAGGGGGGGTCGTGGTTTGACCGGGGTCTATCTAGGTTCTTCGAGGCCGATAAGAGTTGCCGGGGCCGTTGCCGGGCTCGTGTGCTTTATACCTCGTGCGTTTCACCGAGGCGATCTGCATAGTGCTAAAGTGGCATACTCTCCATATGACCTTGTATCGAGGTGCAACGAGTTCCGTGGTGCCTGTATTGTCCACACAAGTTCAACGAGTCTGACGGAAGTCGATTTGGGGTACGTACGGTCACTATAATAATGAGGTAGCGGCGCGCTACGACACCCGAAATGGTCGTTTTCTCCAAACGACTTCGGATTGAGGCGCAACGAATTCCGTTGCACTCGTATGGTTCATACGAGTCCAATGGATCCGACGGAAGTCGAATCGGGGTTCGTTTGGTCACTGTACCCCAATGACTTAGTTGCGGTGCGCAACGCTACTTAAAATGGTCGTTTTCTATCGTTCGGGTCTACTTTTATTGGGCTTACTAGGGTCTAGTGGCCCAATAAAAGTCGGGATGTTACAATCCGCTTCCGCGAGACGGAGGAGCAGGCGAGGTGTCAGGATACTCGCCCATATGGCGAGGTGTTAGTCTTTTCAATAACGTTAATACGTCAGGAAATGACTACTGAGGCGACGTGCTGGAATGAAGTAAAGGTATGGCAAGAAAACTTTTCCTCCCTCCCTCCTTCTCTCTTGGCTGGATCTCTTACTTGTTGGTATTTCTTCTTCTGGATTTCTTAAGCGCAGCAAATTTCATTTTCTTTTTCTTCTTGGTTGTTGGCAAGATTTTGGGATCCCTTTGGGGTTCGGCCTTCTGATTCTTGTTAGAACAGAAATTCTGGGTTGCTTTATTTATTTATTTTGGGAGCTGTTGTTGATCCTATACCTTGATAGGAGGGGGTTGCCGTTGATCTTATGCTTTAATAGTGGGCTGTTGTTGATCTTATACCTTGATAGGAGGGGGCTGCTGTTTATCCTATACTTTAATAGAGGGTTGTGGCTATGTTGGTTCCTGTAGTTATGTTAGACATGAATCCTTTCAATTTTGTTCGGGCGGCAATTTTATAATCCAGATGGGATCCTTAATTTTACTATTTGGGGGATGCCCTTTGTTTCTCTTATTTAATTGGGGCCAATAAAAATAAAGGGATTTTCGTCCTCGAAAATTGGCTTAAGTAGGGGTTTTAACGGACGTACTTGGGGAAAGAGTGCCGGGTATTTTTCTCGAACGAGCGTCTCGGGTTCCCAGGTGAATTCTTCGCGCCCACAATTTGACCACAAGATCTTGACCATCGTGATGGTTTTGTTCCGCAGCTCTTTGATCTTGGAATCCACTATCTTCACAGGTTCGAGTTGGACAGATCGGTCGGATTGTACTGATGTTGGTGGTGCAGGGAGATGCTGCTCTGGTTGGCGTAGGACACGTCTTAGCGAGGAGACGTGAAATACGTCGTGGAGGTTCCCCAGTGCAGCTGGCAGAGCTAGCCTATAAGCCACCGGGCCAACTCTTTCTATGACTTGATATGGACCTAAGTAGCGTGGATCCAGCTTTTTCTGCTTCTTTATTCGAGATATTCCGTGCATAGGCTTTATCTTTAAGAAAACCATATCTCCCACTTGGAATTCCACTTGCCGGTGACGCGCGTCGTAATACTTGGCCTGCCGGCTCTGCGCTTCCAGCATGTGTTCCCGGATTAATCTTATCGCGGCGGTGGTATCGTCGATGTAGGTGACTCCCAAGGCTTCGGGGTCCTCATCCTGTGCCCAAGATAGCGGTGTCCGACATCGTCTTCCGTAAAGGGCTTCGTAAGGTGCCATTTTGATGCTTGCTTGGAAACTGTTATTGTAGGAGAACTCTACTAAGGGCAGTAACTGTTCCCAAGGCTCGCTGTGTTCCACTATGCATAATCGGAGGAGGTCCTCCATTGTCCGATTTGTCCTTTCTGTTTGCCCGTCGGTCTGGGGGTGGAAGGCGGTACTAAAAGCTAATCTGGTTCCTAGATACGCCTGTACTCGTCTCCATTCTTTTGACGTGAAGCGTCCATCGCGGTCAGAGACGATTGACTTAGGTACCCCATGGAATCGGACCACTTGCTCTATAAATAGCCGGGCTAAGATGTCGACGCCGTCGCCTTGTCAGTTTGGAATGAAACGAGCCACTTTGGTGAGTCGATCTACTACGACCCATATTGAGTCGTTTCCTGCACGGGATCGAGGTAAACCATGGACGAAATCCATGGAGATATCTTCAAATTTCCATTCTGGAATTGGCAGGGGTTGTAGTAGACCTCCTGGGCTTCGACATTCCGCCTTGACCATTTGACAGGTCTGGCAATGTGCAACATAATTGGTGACGTCCTTCTTCATTCCTGGCCAATATAACGTCCTTCGCAGATCCGTGTACATCTTTACTACTCCCGGGTGTATGGAGTACCTGGTTTGATGTGCTTCGCGGAGGATCTCTTCCCGGATTCCCTCTGCAGCGGGGATGAAGATGCGGTGTCTGTATTGTCCACACAAGTTCAACGAGTCTGACGGAAGTCGATTTGGGGTACGTACGGTCACTATAATAATGAGGTAGCGGCGCGCTACGACACCCGAAATGGTCGTTTTCTCCAAACGACTTCGGATTGAGGCGCAACGAATTCCGTTGCACTCGTATGGTTCATACGAGTCCAATGGATCCGACGGAAGTCGAATCGGGGTTCGTTTGGTCACTGTACCCCAATGACTTAGTTGCGGCGCGCAACGCTACTTAAAATGGTCGTTTTCTATCGTTCGGGTCTACTTTTATTGGGCTTACTAGGGTCTAGTGGCCCAATAAAAGTCGGGATGTTACAATCCGCTTCCGCGAGACGGAGGAGCAGGCGAGGTGTCAGGATACTCGCCCATATGGCGAGTATAGTTGTGATAGTCGCCAGGTGGAAGATCGTCGCCAGATTGGGGGTAGGAGCCCATTCTGCGAGGAGATCGTCGCCGCGCCAGTGCCGGAGGGGTCCAGGGATTCCTCGAAGAATTACTACTCGGGGAGGAATCGTGTTAGGCAAGAAGTGCGT
Organism: Dactylorhiza incarnata; assembly: GCA_033032865.1. Classification (NCBI taxonomy): domain Eukaryota; kingdom Viridiplantae; phylum Streptophyta; class Magnoliopsida; order Asparagales; family Orchidaceae; genus Dactylorhiza; species Dactylorhiza incarnata. Next base: position 15,965,365 of record JAWHQI010000007.1, read on the forward strand.
AAGGAGGAAGGATGCATGGAGTCAATGGTTGCTGTCCGTCAGGGGAACAGACGTAACCGAAAGGGTAACCGGAGGAGGAATAGGGATCGGGTCAGCCAAGGATGTCAAGGAAGAATCAAGGCCGGGGAGGTAGGAGTGAGTTTTGGAGAAGCGGAGCTCGGATCTTTCCGCAAAGCGAATTTCCACCAGGCCTACCGCCAGAATGTCGCCCGACCTCTCAGGCACCACCCCCGCTAGAGGAAATCACCTTCTCGGAGGAGGGCATGTTAAGGGATGAGAATCCCTTCCATACGACCCGTGTGATTGATGCGATCGTCGAAGACTTCACCGTCAACCGAATCCTGGAGTGCAACGGGGGATCTGTCTGTGTCATCTTTACGTCGTTCTTACAAACACGTTTGACAACCTGGAGGTCGAGACAATCAGGATGATGATCCTGGACAGTTCCCTTTTTTGATTTTTTAGGTAAGCAAAAGGTGGACGCGGCAGGAAGAACAGCCGCCGTCGGGAAGCTTAATCCGAGACGGGAGGAACCCTTCATTGTGAAGGGGAGCTGTTGGAAAACACCTGGAACGGCGACAACTTGAAAGGGTTTGGCTCCTGAACGGGAGTATGTACACATCCCACCCCTGTAAATTTGTTATCCATAAATAAAACCATCACCTCCCTGAAACATGGGAAATGGTGAGTCTTTTGTCTCTTTCGGCTATGTGTTTTCCAGTAAAAGAAGAAAGCGAGCGAAGCCGATCTCCGCGTCAGGTTGCGAATCTGGCCTTCGACTTAATCCTCGTAAAACCCCAGAACGGATGGTGGGACAGTGCCTCGGTTCAGCAACCCTCTAAGACCAAGCCTCTGCATTGACGGTCGAGATCAGCTCCCCCCTTGCATGTTGGCCATGGTTCGTATCGATTGCACTTCTCATTCGACTGGAGAGATTACAGGGAAGAAGTCTGGACGCCGACCTTCCGATCGGGCAAAGAAGTGATCAATTTAAACCAGCTCGCTTCAAAGCGTCTTGTTTCCAGCTTTTCCTCCGATTGTATGAGTTATTGTGCTTAAGTGTGCTTAAACTCCCCTTAAAATTGTTGAGCAGCAGGAAACAGGTTTGGTTGGCATTCATCATCCAAGTAGGACGGGACCTCGGGACGGTGTGTTCCCATGGAACTCCCCGACTGTCATTCCCTACCGGACGATCTGCTCGTCGATCTCCGTCACCACCAGTTGGGAAACGAGCCTCCGACTTGAACCTCGTAAAACCCCGGAACGGATGATGGGACAGTGCCTCGGTTCAGCAACCCTCTAAGACCAAGCCTCTGCATTGACGGTCGAGATCAGCTCCCCCCTTGCATGTTGGCCACGGTTCGTATCGACTGCGCTTCTCATTCGACTGGAGGGATTACCAGGAGGAAGTCTGGACGCCGATATCCTGACTTGGACAAAGAGGTGATCGATTCGACCGACCGAAGACCGAAGACTTCAAGCATCCAAGTAGGATGGTGGCCTAAGGACGGTGTGTCCCCTTGGACCTGTCCGGCTGCCATGCCGTACTTGACGTCATCCTTTGAAGACACCAGGCTTTCAAGTAGGAGAGAGGCCTCGGGATGATATGTCCCCCCGGGCCTCCCCAACTGCTAAACCCTACTTCTTCCTTCCCTTGAAGAGCTCCTTTGATTCTTGCTTAAAATCCTAACGACGCTCTTCACTAGGTGCAAGTCAAGGCCTCAGGAGCAAGTCTGCAGGTGCGAGTATGATGGTGCGAGCATGCATTGCGAGTATACAGGTGCGAGCATACATCCTCGCCAAAATCCTAGGAGCCTAGCGAGCACTCAACCTCGCCTCGAGCCTAGGAGCCTAAGCGACATACACGCAAGGAAGTAAGTACATGAAGAAAGAGGCGAGTAAGACTTGTCAAGTTCCTTTCATTTTTTCAAAAAATGTGTACAAGTTACAGGTATATATAAAAAAGGGTGCACAAAAAGGTCGCCGGACGAGCAAAAAGGGAGCCCAGGCGACTAGGCGACATCCTCGCCTTCTATATCCACATCGGGGTCGTCAGCATCATCGTCGTCATCATCGTCATCATCATCGTCATCGTCGTCCTCATCATCTTCATCCTCGGCATCGCTAGGCTGCGACGAGGATGCTCGCAAGGGGGAGGAAGACTCTTCGGCGAGCAGTGCCTGAATGAGGTCCCCCACTGTCAATCCCATAGCTTCCGGCTTCAGAAGATCGTCTGCCTTCATCTGGTTCAGGATGACCTCCCCCGTTGCTCGCGCGATCTCCCGGCGAATATAAGGCATGTCGTCGTCGTGCATCCTTATGCGCTTGCCCCTAGGAATGGTCGCCTCTGCCGGTTGCTGCTCGGCGATACGGATCTGGGCGACCTCCAGGGCGAAAGGTAAAAAGAAGAAAGGTAAAAAGAGCCTGGGTACAACCCTTATTCTCCGAGGGTAGGACCCACTCAAGGCCACGTAGGCAGAGGTCAAAGTCAAAGAGGCAGACAAATCAGCCAGCAGGAGCAAAAGAGGGCTCGACGAGTATTGGCTAAATACTCGCCAGATGGGCGACTATTGTCGAAGATACGTGCCGAGTATCCCGTATGTCGCCCCAGGTGCCCGACAAGCCACAGAAGACCTGCGCGAGTATTGGCCCGGCTTGTGCGAGCAGCAACTAATACTCGCCAGATGGGCGACTATGGTCGGAGATACATGCCGAGTATCCCGTATGTCGCCAGGTTAGGGCTGGGCTATAAAAACCCCCCTACCCCTTGGTTGCCTATAAATAGGACCCCAGGGGTATTTGGATTGACACCTGTGCTTGAGCTTATGGATCCCGATTTCCGAACACTCGAGCCCGTCACCCCTGCTTGCTAGCCAAGCCGGTGCCTTCCTCGTACCCTGCTCGGCCATTCTTGGTTGTGGAGGGGAAGACTCCTTTGAGCTTCCGGGTACGTGGTGGGACCTCCCTGCCGCAGCACCTGAGGTCATGTTGTTGTTGTTGTAGTCGCCAGCTTGACCATCTCGTCGGACAGCTGGGCAAGTAGCCTCCGGCTGCAAAGGTCCGAATTTTGAGGTCAGGATTTTCCTGGCGTCAACAATAATAACCCTCAATATATATTAGTATGTATTTCAGCAGCCACAAAGAAACCAGTCAGCCCAAAACCGGCCAGATCAAATCTTCAATATTAAGAAGTCTATCAGCAGCCCAAATAGCCTAGGACCAATATGTTTAAGTGTCAATCACTTCAGTCACCTTCAAACCCATATACAAAAATTACGAGGACTGATCAAAAATAACTAAATAAAATGAAACTTAAAACGAAACGACCGTCGCAAAATCTTCGAAAAATCCAAGACTTCAAAACTTAAAGTGCGAGTCGTCTCGACACTGATTTTTATTATTTTATCATCGGGAATTTTATTCATTTACGTCTCTTTCAATTTCGCTTACACGTTTTGGGCCGTTACATGAGATCTACCAACTATTCAAGCTAATATCGTAGCGCTTCAGAGCCTACATTTTCTTTGAGTGACAGGATATTGAACGAGCGAAGAATCGATTGAATGAAAAATCTTTAAAAATCTGCATATATTATAAAGATCCTTTGGATGCAACGAAGAGATCACAACACATTTCACCATTATATTTCTTTTATTTTTAAATAAAATTGTCTCATTTATGAAAAATTAGGATTTACAGCAGTCATTTTGAAATCTACAAGAGATCAAATATTTGTCCTCTAAAATATAGTGAGAGCACAAATACTTTACCCAATTAATAAATTTGAATTTATCAAAATACTCTCTATTTTATGAAATCAATCCTAAATCTTATTTTTGCTTGTTTCCAATCCCCAAAGTTTGTAACCTACTTGAAATCAATCATTGGATAAACATTGTTATCATATGTTGAAACCGTCGATCGGTCTCTTGAGTTCGGATTCACAGGGGTGTGACCTTCACCTACTTCTCCCTCACTGACACTCTTGATTGTGGATGAAGAAAAATGAATAGACCCAAAGCTGTAGCGAGGAGGTCCCGCCACACACCCGGAAGATCTTAGAGAACTTTCCCTCCCAAACCAATACTCAACTGAGCATTTTGGAGGGCAATACGAGCCAACCAAAACTAGCTAGGAGGAGAGAGCCAAAAAGATTTGGATCTCCTCCAAAGTGCCCTTAAGGGTCTATTTATAGTTTTTCTAGTATGACCTGCAAATAGCGTAAATCCGTCTTTTAGTTTTACTAATCGCACCCCAAACTGGTCTGCTAACAGCTAAACTCTGCTGTTCTGAATGGCTATTGGCAGCCCACAAAGGGTATCTAGGTAATTTTCTCACTAAAGCCTTCTGGGCGAGTGGTCCGTGAAGACACCACTCGCCAAACTTCTCGTACACTGGACTCTCTGTGTTCCACTGGGCGAGTGATCCGTAGAGGCACCACTTGCCAAATGCTTGGCTCGCTGGGCGAGTGAGGTATCGCCCCCACTCGCCTGACCTCCTGCACATTCGCACTCTTAAGAGAGCGAGTGTTTTGCGGATAAGGCTCGCACTCGCCCGGAGGCTTCCCTGTCTCTCCTGGCCTGGGCGAGTGCTCTTCTTGACCTACCTTGCATGCTCTTTGACCCTTTGGGACCCGGGGACCCACTCGACGAATACTTGTACACCATAATTTAAAAGAAAATCTAAAATCATGTGTTTTTACAACTAGCATGCGCTGGGACGAACCGGGACCCGCCCGAACATGCTTCACGAGATGAATCAGAGAGAGTACATAGAAGAGGCTGAATCCATCGCCGGAGCATCGTAGTCACGAGGTTGGTGGCCAATCTTCAAGTCATAGTCCATCAACGGTCGGCGCTCCAACTACTCATCAAAGATCGTGCACGAATCTTGGCAGCTCGATCTTGCGCTTCCTCATGTGCTCCCCGAAAAATTCTAGCCGACACACGCAACACATCTTCCCATACAGGCGCGATAATCCAATATCAAAAAGTTCAAGACCATTTGAGCAAATAACTGAGTTCAAGCAAATTTAGAATCCCGGATTTTGACATATCTACTCGATGATGAGCAGGAACCGTGCAAAGGTTGCGAATAAGAGGTAGGCCTAGAGTCCATGGAGGACTGAGTAGACTTCCATGCCGCCCTGGATGGCGGCACGCAGAGACTCGTAGAACGATCGGAGGAACGAAACACCATGGAGATTATCCGACCGACGTAAGCAATTGCGCACCTAAACTACAAAAAATGGCCTCTAACTGATCTCCCGGAAGATTTTCCTCTTCAGGTAACGATAATGCGAAGGATCTTGCAGGCGCCCTTGTACCCTTGAACACCTCTAACTTCTCGAGGAGCTCCTGCTCCGTAGACGTGGTCGACTACCTGACGAATCCACATAGCGTAGTTTGATTGCACCAAGCAAAGAGATTTCATCAAGGAAGAAGACGATTATCGGTTTTGTGTTAAGAGACAAATTTAGGTACGTGCGTGTATAAGAGGATCATAGGAAACCTTTTTTTCTTGTCAAATTACATTTGTATTTTCAGTTACAGTTGTAAATGGTCTTTATTTTCAGTTTATATTACAGTTGTAATTTAATTCAAAATTTTCACTTTTTATAGGTGTATATTCATCCTAAAATATATACATATGACTACTTAAAATGATCGTAAAAATACATGATCAATATTTTATAATTTAAAAAAAAAATCTAAACACAACATATATTTGAATTTTCCTACTATCCTCTAGGTACGCGTACGTACCTAAAATTTATTCTTGTGTTAAACCATGCTAACACAATTTATCTAGAGACTGATTTCAAGTAGGCTATAATATTTGGGGACTATAATTAAGAAAATAAAATAAAATTTAAGACTAATTTCATAAAATAGAAGAAATAGGAGGAGTGATTTAATACTTTTTAATCATGTTTATTGTACGTCGGCACAGCTGCATCTATGATTTCTATCCACGCGTGTAGCACCGTTAATTAAGTAATCCATGATCGACATTTTTTACTCTAAAAGAAGATTGGCGGCGAAGATTACAGAAGGCGGTAGAGATTCATAGATCCTCGCATCCGACTCCATCCGATCCTCGTTCTTCTTCGTCTTCTTCCTCCGCGCCATCCAGCTCCCCTACGAGGCAGCCAGTTCAATCTCCTCTCTTCTGCAAGCGCGCTGCGATTAGGGTTGTCATACAGAAAGAATGGGCGTGATAAAGGCCGCCATTGGCGACGCCTTGTTCACCTTCGTATGGATGATCTGCGTCTCCACGCTTGGCGCCTTTACCTCCATCATCTCCTCTACTTTCCAACTCGAGGGTGTCGCCGCCAGCCTTGCCATCATGACGGTCTTCCTCGCCGTCATCATCTTCGTCTTCAACATTATTTCTGAAGCCTTAGGCGGCGCCAGCTTCAATCCTACCGGAAACGCCGCGTTCTACGCCGCTGGTGTCGGCGACGACTCTCTCTTCACCATGGCCATCCGCTTCCCAGCCCAGGTACGGCCAATTCCGCTCCCTTCCTTTTTGACCTCCATCTTTTCTTCTAATTAGTGATCTGATTCTGATAGACTGTGGGAGCTGTGGGAGGTGTGTTGGCAATTCTGGAAATCATGCCGCAGCAGTACAAGCACACGTTGATGGCACCGTCCTTGAAGGTGGATCTGCACTCTGGTGCGATTGCAGAAGGGGTGCTCACCTTCCTCATCACATTTGCTGTTCTATGGATCATGATCAAGGGTCCAACAAGTTCGATCATCAAAACGTCGATGCTTGCTGTAGCTACTGTTGCCGTGATTGTTGCTGGATCTGGGTATACCGGGCCATCAATGAATCCTGCCAATGTGAGTTTCCTTTTCCATTTACTGTGTCAATTATTGGATTTGAAAGCTGATTATTTTTGTTTTATGACATACATCTATTGTTGGAATATGTGATCTAGAACTTATCAATGATTAATCTCACTACCAACGTAATATGCACATATATGATCACACGTTAAGATCGTACGAAAATTGGATAACTTTGATGTTGGTTTTATTTATATTAGATATAGATGAAAATCAAGTCGATTGTATTCGAGAAATCGACGTACGTCGATTCGAGAAATCGACGTACGTCGATTCGAGAAATCGACGTACGTCGATTCGAGAAATCGACGTACGTCGATTCGAGAAATCGACGTACGTCGATTCGAGAAATCGACGTACGTCGATTTGGTCTGAACTCGTAGATCGGTTATGAACCGAGGCCATAACATTGACAAACGAAGCATTTTAGTACCCAGATCTGTTCATCTGTTCTTTTGTATTTGGTACAATTCTAGACGAAAGATACCATGGAATACAAGTAATTTAAACTTATCATTGAAATTTTCGAATTTGATTGGAGGTTGTGTTCTTTGTGAAATTCTATTCTTTGATTCTTCTTTTGAATCTCCAATTTAATGAGGTGTTTTTCTTCCTTGAATCATGTTTGATGTTATAATTTTTTTTGTGAGTTCTGTTCACCCAGAATTGAAAAATTCATGAAATTGATGTTCATTTGGATATTTTTCAAATTATAATGGATAATGATTTGATAATGAGCCACTTAGGTTTGCTATCTAATACTGTTTGGGTGAATAGGGATCATAATGGGTCCTTTAATTTAATTGTGTTGTGTAGTTACCTACATACAACAACAACAACAACAACAGAACCCATATAGTCCCCAATCATTGGGGGTATGGGCGGGGGAAGATTGGAAACAGACCTAACCTTTGGCACTATGCACAAAGTGGCTTCTCTCAGAGGAGAAAGACCTAACCTTTGACAATAAATGCACAAAGTGGCTGCTCACAGAGTACCACTGAAATAGTGGCCCCCTATACAGTTGCGTTTGCTGCGGAGTAAAATTGAAGGGGTAGTTCTTTAATTTATATTCCCAAGTCCCAGTAAAGCTTTAAAGTTGTGAATAGAAGTTTGAGTGTTCTCGAATGTTCTCCCATTTTCATCATATACTTGTGTATGTGCATATAATTTCGCTGCTAGAGACAAGGTGAAGTCTGACTTAGCTAGGCTACGCGGAGTGGCAAAAAATAACTACTGATCAAGGTTTGAACGCGGGTCCAACGTTGTGTCCGCGACATTAAGCCAGCCAACCAGCCTTTACACCGACCAACTTTGGTCAGATTTATTCGCTCATCTATGTCTGTGAACCCTCATTGTACAAATTGCACTAGTACATACACGAATAATGTTGTTTATGTACCCACTTTGCTATTTTCTTTTTACGTTGAGCTTCCTGGATCCCAAGATCCCCCTGAATCATGGGTTCCCTCTTTATGATCCTTTTTCTTCTGCAAAAGATTCAAGTTATACTTGTTCTTTTTTGCTTCATTCAGCTTTATTCTATAGCTCGGACTATTTATCCTTTTCTTGCCTTAGTGGGCAAGATTGGGCTTGCTTTGGCTCATTGAGCTTGTTTTTCTTGCACTCTTCTCGGGCTTTATTCCTCTCTGGCTCGCTCTTTGCTCCCTGGATTGTACAGGGGGTACCAACAGACAAATTTATTTATTTTTATTCTTTTTTAAGTCTATCTTAGATGGTACAAATGAGATCCATAGTGGTTTTATTATCTTCTCACTCAAGAGTGGTTGTACAAAGTCTTTGGCGATGTGATTTTCTTGCATCCATGCGCTGAAAATGATAGAAACACGGTCTGTTAAGGACCTGCACGTTAATTCGAATTTGATGATATTAGGACCCATGCAGCTGGCTGTGGTTAGAATTCTTTTTGAGGTGACAAATAATGTACAAGAGTGTATCGTAGAGTGGCAACATGCATTCTTAACTGATAATCGTCAAACTTTGTTGATTCCAATAATCTGTGGCGTGCTGTTAAAAAAATGCAGGCCTTCTCTTCAAAGTAAATTTTTACCATCTTCTTTTAGAGGGATGAAACATTATCCAAAGAAGAAGTTGCTGGTTTTGGTTTGCCAATTTCATAACGCCAACTTTTATTAAACTTATGCAATGACAATATATGGAAACACAATATTGTCATTTGTTAGGTATTAGCGTCGGGGGCACAGTGCCCCCTCATGCACAATACTCGGCAACAAAATTTTGTTGTGCACAGTATAAAGGCCAAAATACTACAGACGGACATGAGACTTCAGTCATCGCATAATTCAGTGGCGATGTCACCTGTAGCCTCCCATTTAAAAACAATTTTAATTTTTTTAATATTTTTATTTTATTTTATGTTAGTTCAAAATAATAATAATAATAGAGTAATTGTGTAGTTATGTATTTGATTGCGTGATATGTATATGTACTTATGCACAACATTAGGATGACCGCCCTCACTTAGTGGGAGCCAAATCTGATCACTCGGGTGCGTCTAATATTAGTATATGTTGTAGTAGTGGAATTTATGTAATTACTATAACCTCCCCTCCTATATAAGGAGGGGAGTAGAGTCTTAGGGAATTTTATCTTTTTAGTCTTGTTTAGAATATCTCTTTGAAGAGGAATCTTCGAGGACTCTCAAGAGCGTGACACGAGTATACCTCGCGATTGTATCCCTCTTACATTTTATTGTATTCTTATTTGATACGTACCAACTTGGTCTGAGTTGCCTCCTTCCTCGCCTAACCTTAGGTTGCAGACATAGAAGTCGACCCTGCTTTGCTTTACACCTCCCATTTGACACCGATCCTGGACGTCGACAGAAATCGCAGAAGGTCAATGCTTTATCTATGCTCCTTCTTGCCATGGCTCTCTCCTATTGCGATCAGCATGTAGCACATGCTAGGTGCGAGTTTTTTCTTCATATATTGCATCGTTTCGATTGACCGACCCCTCTGCCTGATACGACTCCTGGATTGATCTCATTCAACTTTGTTCCTTTGTTGACCCACGATCGACCACCCCTATTGTTCGGAGCGTCGTCTGGACCGACCAAGCTATTCACATGCGTTGCAGGAACACTCTTCAAGGGCCTTCCGTCTGTGGCCGCTGTTCCTTTTCTTAGGAACGAAGATCGAAAACAACGAAGAAAGAACAAAGAATCAATGCAGAAAACACATAGATTTACATGGTTTGGCAACCTTGCCTACGTCCACGGCCACACTAGGGTTTTCACTATTTCTTTTCAGTTACAGAAGCGAGATGCAAAGAAGTCATTTTATACTTAAAGTCTAGGGCAACCATAATAATGAAATTACATAAATATCCCAGTACGATCAAACCCCATATCTCCAACACCTTTTGGGGTGACATACAACTAAACTTGGTGGTGCATGCCCTTGACGAGACCTATAGCGGACCATCTATGGAGCTTTATCTGGGCAATCTCTCTCTTGTCAAATGGATGTGGTGAAATTCTCCATAATTGACTTCCTCTAGGTCCTCCATCAAGGCCACCCGACCGCCAACAAACCTCCCCCATCTCCAGCCATCAATTCCTCGGCCATCGATCTGACGGGTTGGATATGCCGGGCTGGATTGCTCACACTGAACAATCATTTGAGCTACAGATCACTCCTGAAGCCAGCACAATTCCCATGGCGATGATTTACATGGAACAGTCCTCACTTCACTGGTTGCATTGGCTTCGCCAGTCGATGCCACACATGACGTGGGCAATCCTCAAACAGAAACTCATCATGCGCTATGACACACAACTCCCCAGTAATGCCTGTAAGCGTCTCTGCGCAGTTCTGCAAGACGATTCCGTGGAGGCTTACATCGACGATTTTGTGGAGTTGACATATAATGTCCCGGGCTTGTCCATGACACATTACCTCGTGTAATTCATGCATGAATTGCAGACAAACATTTTCTCATCGTGGCCATCCAGCAGGCCCGCTTTATGGAAGGGGAATTTTCTACGACACTGGGCCTCCCAGTCACTACTGCATTGCAGCATCCCAGGCACGTCCACACGCTGGGCCACTCAAGCTGGCTCATGCACTCGCTTTGCCACCCTACGAAGATCTTCCACCACAAATTCCACCAGCGCCCTCTCTCCATCCTCCACCCTCAGTTCCACCACCAAAGCCAAATCCTCCGTCCCTCACACCAAGATTACACTGATCTTTGCCGCCTAGAACTTTATTTCTGTTATAAAAAACCTTACTCCCCTTGTGACAAATGTCTCCAGAAATATTTGCGCTTACTTCTCGCAATCAAAGGCGATGATGTTACAATTGCTGAATTTGAGTCTCTGGAGCTCGAGGAAGCCACCACCGCTACTCGACCTTGAGGACAAGGTCAATTTTGAAGTGCAGAATATTGATATGTATATGTACATATGTGTACCATTAGGATGAACACTCTCGACGAGTGAGACCCCGATCTGATCACTCGCGAGTCGCGAGCATCTAATATTAGTATATGTTGTAGTAACGGTATTTCGGTAATTACTGTAATCTCAAGGAGGGGGTGTAGAGTCTTAGGATTTTTTATCTTTTGAGTTTTGGTTTAGAATCTTTCTTTGGAGAAGTCTCTTTGAGGGAACCAACCCTCGAGAGCGTGGCGTGAGCATACCTCGCGATTGTATCCCTCTTAGATTTTATTGCTTTCCGATTTGATACGTATAATAGTGTTACCACTAAATACAAGGATTCCCTTATATATAATATATATAAGAAGATTTCAACTTTTGTGTAGGCTGTATGTTTTTGCTGATGCTTTGCTTTTGCCATGAGAACTTCATAAACGTTGTCTCATAGACAACTGCTCTCTGTTATAATTTTAAAAACAAATTATGGGTAAAGAAGGGAAAAAGTTGTCAGTTCATCCAAACTGTCCCTTCACGGGTGTTTCCCCATCAATAAGGAAACATAACTCTGTAACCCAATGAAGTTATTCTAAGACTTGCCTGATTTGTCGTTAAAGAAGACGTGTGTTTTTAAAGTATCGTACGAGAAATTATTCTAAAAAAATACTATGATAATCACGTTGTGTGAATGAATGGATTTATTTTGATCCAAAGATCCAAGTCATATAGCTCCTGATGTTTACACTATGATTTGAATCTAAATATGTTTATCTTTAAAACATTGGGTGCATTTGGCGGGGCGGATCCCGCGCGGTCGCGCGGACCGCACTGCCCGGTCGCGGCCACGACCCGTTTGGGGGGCCACGGTCGGGTGGCGGGGATCCACCCCGCATGCGATTCCCACGCATTTTCCGCGGAAATTGACCGAGCAAACGGACCGTGGTGGCCTCCGCGCGGATTGTCTCCGCGGAAAATCCGCGGAGCCAAACCCGTCCATAGAAAACGAAACAGTTTCTTTTTTATTTCTTATTAATGTTCCTGTTTCAAGTTTAGAAGTAAAATCTTTGAGAAACCTGCTCTAGGAAAGAAATAGTAGCTGATGATTCAACAACATCCATGAATGAAATCTACTGCGCAAATTAATTTTCTTTGTAAAATATTTAATGTTAATTTTCCCTATTGTTCTTATTGAATAATATACAATGTTAATTTTCCCTATTGTTCTTATTGAATAATATTGAATGTTAATTGAACAATACATATCTTCTTTAATACTATTTACAGGCATATGGCTGGGCATATATCAACAACAGGCACAACACATGGGAGCAGTTTTATGTATATTGGATCTGTCCTTTCCTTGGTTCCGTTCTTGCTGCTTTGGTTTTCCGGTTTCTGTTCCCTCTCCCTTCGCCGAAAACCAAGAAAGCCAAAAAGGCTTGAGAGAGACACCTGGAATGAAATGGAGGGATACTAGTCATAGACCTTTGGTTAGTGCATGTCATAGTAGCTAGAACTACATAATTTAACTCAACTGCATAATTTCTTCCTTCTATTCAGCTTTAAGCTCTTTTTATTTATGAATAAAAATTGTTTAATACTTCCTAAAATATCCAGTACCCTGCAATTTGTTTTATTTTTATAGGAATCATACCTGGATATGTAGTTTCAACTTTCAAGGTGGAATAAAGATGTGTAAGATTTATGTTAATTCTTTTCAGCGGCTTCAGAGTTAGGATGTTAGTACTAATCATTCTGATGAATAGATGCTTTATGGAATATCTAGTAAAGAATTGGATGAATTTTTAACAGAATGAAGATGTTTAGAAATGGTAGTCTGAGTTGTGTTAGCAGATATGTGCGAAGGACAGTAATGATATGTGCAAGCAAAGAAAACCCAGTAGCCAAGGTAGTAAAACATGATCTCTCGGTCCTGCAGAAAAAGGAATCTCGGCTGCATGATTACACGTACTTGTAACTAGAAAGGTTCTACTTTTCACTCTTCTTCCCCTCTAGTTGTTGAGACTCCATCATCTGCATCGATGTCCCGCCATTGTCAACTCTTCGTGCTTTCTGCACAACCTCTTCCTGTATACTTGAGGGGATTGAGCATCTTCTTCCTATATGCAGTGCAACTTCACACCTTCCTCGTACCCTTGTGTCTTCTAGCAGACGGTGCATTGTACATTTGCTTCTAGTCCTATGCAGTTGGTTTCTTCCTATAGATGCTCTGATAACCCTGCGACGCTTTCTTCTCTCATTGGACGTTGTTGTGTTGTCGATTGTTTCTGTTGCATTATCTTCGACAATATGTTTCGCTAATAGTTGTTTTCTTATCTATACCTTGATTAGAGTCCTCTACTTCGTGTCCTCTCATCGATTGCTTTCTCAGTCCTCTATAGGCAAGATAAATGGTATTGTTTCTTATGTAGTTCGCCATCTCCTCATCCAATATTTCCAAAGTCTTCTTCGATTACTCTGCCTTGTCTACACTCAACACTTCACCTACATTTCTTTTTTGTAAAAAAGATTGATTTGTTAATATTCTGGAGATGCTTCCTTTTGTTGGTAATGTTTGAGATTGCTTCTACCACCTTTGCTCACACTTGGCCACCTACTGGCTGCTACTCTTTTGGCTCGTACACTCGCACTCAAAGAACGAGTGATATATTTTGGCGCTCCTGATCATATGATAGGTTCATCAAGAGTATTCGTTTCTTACACTCCCTTATTAGGAAATGATAAAGTAAGCTTAGCTTCTCAGTACTCATCCATTCATTTATGGAAAAAGAATCTATTTTATGCAGCCCCGCTCTCACTTTATCGTCTTTATTGCATGTTCCCAGTTTTTCTCGAAATCTTTTGACTATTAGTCAAATTACAAAATCTTTAAACTGTACTTCTAGTTTTACCCCTCATGTTGTATTTCAAGATCTGAGATTGCCTACTTTCAATTGTGCTTGCTCGTGAATTCTTTTATTAATTTTCAGAATTTTTTGCAATTGAGCGTTGTACTGCGAATGAGCATTGCATCATTTTAGATTCACCCATCACTACATTATCATTCACACATTAGAGTTCCGTTAGGGCACAATTACACCACGTCACTCACTATGTTCGAGATTTCTTCTCACCTAGTATAAAAATGTTGAAGAAATGAATAATAATCTCCTTACTTTTAGGGTGTCTTCATGTGTGTTTGTTTTGTCCACATTCGCAAACTTACAGTGTAACAAATTTGATTTAGATTATCTTAGAGCCCTCAAATACATCGTTATTGGCTACACTACTACTCAAAAGGGCTACATGTTATCACCTGCCTACTAGTCACATGTCTTTGTGGAGGTAACTTTTAGGGAGTCTGGGCTTTTACTTCTTTCCCAAGAAGCCTTTGTCTACTCCTATAGAGCAAAAGATTCAACTATACCAATTGTTCTAGCACCTGTTTTAAGCTTAGATTAAGGCTTCGTTTGGTTCGGCTTATTTGCTCCGGTGAGTTTGGACAAAAACGTCATTGTCATACCAAATATTTTATGCTTATAACTAGTTTCTTTTTTTGATAATGGTAGTAACATTTGTCATACCAAACATACATTCTATGACAATGACGATTTTGTCCAAACTCACCGGAGCAAATAAGCCGAGCCAAACGAAGCCTAAGATGATGTTCCCTTACCCTTCAAAAGGCTATATGCTTTATACCCAACACTGGCTCAAAGTTCACATATAATGCATATCTTTTTACGAATAATTACCAAAACTTCACCTGGAAGTTAGCCTAATTACAGATTGCACCCCTCTTATTATTGAAATTACAAAAACTTGCCCTATGAAGTTCACATTTCATAACATTCCCTGGGACCTCGTGAACGGAGGAGGAGCTATGGTCGGCACCTGAAATGCGCGAGGGAGAGGGAGGCGGCGTCGATCGAGCGCGATAGTGAGGAGGGGGCTAGGGCAAAACTCACGGATTGTCCGTGGGTTAGAGAGAGAGATAGGAGGGAAAGAAATTAAGAGAGAGAGAAGTTTTTCTTGGTTTCTAATTTCCTGCCTCCAAAGTCTAGCTCGCTACTATTTAAGTTCGCACATGCCCCCCATTTGGGCTTACTACAATGGACACAATATTGCTAGAAATAACACAACAAAAATAACAAAACATAAATTTGAAGACACAAGATAAAATGGCGTCGTCGCGCCCATAACATCGCCGCCCTCGCCAGAAGACAGCTTGTCCTCAAGCTGGATCGAATGGTATCGCGGTGTGTTCGTCCTTTGCCGCGTCATCACCGGGAGGATCATCGACTTCGAGCCAGAATAAGCGTTTGCAACGATGTCCCGGCGTAAAGTGTTCATCACAATTGTAGCACAAGCCTTTCTCACGACGCGCGGTCATCTCAGAGCTGGACAAACGGCGGCGGACAGTAGATCTCGGTGGATCATCCCGAGGTGGAGCCTTGGCCGGAAGATTGGCTGGAGAGTAAGCGCCATGATAGTCCCGACGTCCCAAAGGTGGACGGTCTAATAGCAGTCGCCGTTCACAAGCCCTGGCGAGGCTCATAGCTGTGTTGAGATCATGTGGCAGCAGAAATTCCACATCCCAACGTAAACGCTCATGAAGGCCGGCAGTGAAGAGGTGCACTTGTTGTTCCGGTAGGACTGACGTCGCCCTAGACAGAAGAAGTTGAAATTGTTCGAGATAGGTGTCAATGGAGCCGTCCTGTTTGAGATTCACCAGATCGCCGAGTGGGTTTCCCTGTAGGGGAGGACCAAACCTTAAGGTACAGGCCGCACTGAAGTCCGCCCACGAAGTGTGGGGGTGCTCGCGCATAAGTTGAGTGAACTACAATTGCGCTGGCCCAAGTAAGTGGAAGGAGGCGATGCCGACGCGGTCGGCCTCCGACGTGCATTGATTCGCGAAGAAAATATCGCAGCGGGTGAGCAAGGAAGAGGGTCTTCGCGGCCCTCATAGATCGGAAAGTCCATCTGGAAAGATCGAGCGTTGGCGGGGTAGTCCCCGCCGGCAGGAGCGGTGGAGCCCAAGCGGCTGGTCGAAGGGTGGTCGGTCGGGTGCAGCGGTGGAGGAGAAGGCGTCCCCTGTAGGGAATCCAAGCGTGCGTTGAGGGCGTCCATTTTGGCGTTCTGAGTCGCAAACATGGATTGGAAGAGTGCCATGATCTCTGCGAGTGAGGGGGCATCGTCCGCCGTCAGTGATCGAGGGGGACAACTAGCCGGCGGTGTTGGAAGGAGGCCGACTGAGGGGAAGTAGCCGACGGCGGCCGCAGAAGCGTCGGAAGCAGGGGTCGTGTGCTGCGGGGTAGGAGCTGCGGGACTGGGGTGGATCTCGGGGGCGCACAGACGGGCGGTCGAGGAGCTGGCGGGCGCGCAGGAGGGGCGTCGAGGGTTTGGGCGGGCGGAGGAAACACCGGAAGAAGAGCCGGCGGCTGGCTCTGATACCAAACTGTTGTGACCCTTTCCCTGGGATCTCGTGAACGGAGGAGGAGCTATGGTCGGCACCTGAAATGCGCGAGGGAGAGGGAGGCGGCGTCGATCGAGCGCGATAGCGAGGAGGGGGCTAGGGCAAAACTCACGGATTGTCCGTGGGTTAGAGAGAGAGAGAGATAGGAGGGAAAGAAATTATGAGAGAGAGAAGTTTTTCTTGGTTTCTAATTTCCTGCCTCCAAAGTCTAGCCCGCTACTATTTAAGTTCGCACATGCCCCCCATTTGGGCTTACTACAATGGGCACAATATTGCTAGAAATAACACAACAAAAATAACAAAACATAAATTTGAAGAGACAAGATAAAATGGCGTCGTCGTGCCCATAACATCTGGGCTTTTACTTCTTTCCCAAGAAGCCTTTGTCTACTCCTATAGAGCTAAAGATTCAACTATACCAATTGTGCTAGCACCTGTTTTAAGCTTAGATTAAGATGATGTTCCCTTACCCTTCAAAAGGCTATATGCTTTATACCCAACACTGGCTCAAAGTTCACATATAATGCATTTCTTCTTACGAATAATTACCAAAACTTCCCCTGGAAGTTAGCATAATTACAGATTGCACCCCGCTTATTATTGAAATTACAAAAGCCTCCCATGAATGTTAAAAAAACATAACATTCCCCCCCCCCCCCCCCCCCCCCTGAAAATGTACTCCGACGGGGGTATTTTTGTGCATGGATGTTATGAAATGTGAACTTGGGAGGTGTAATTTCAATAATAAGAGGGGTGCAATCTGTCATTTTTCAAACTTAGAGGGGAGGTTCCAGTAAATGGCCCTTTGTTTTTAACTAATATACAGCCTTTATTACTTCGTTATCCTCATTTTTTTTTAAATCTCTGCCCAATAGAAGGAAGCTTCACAAAATCCCAGATTGAAAGATACCATGATCGAAGAAATAAATGCTTTAGAGAATAACCAACCCTAGGAATTATAATCTTTGAGTGGGAAGCAAATTGTGAGTTGCAGATCAGTATGGTGAAAAGTAATCAAGAAGACATTATTGAATAATTCAAGGCATTCGTGTTTGTTGTCATGAACACTAACTAGGTTCTTCTACCCCTAAGGTTGGGACCTTAAACAACTAGATGTGAAAAATGTTATTCTCCGCTTAGAGTTGAATGAGGAAAGGCTTTATGTGTATTCCTCTCCGGTTCTCTCCGCAAAACTCACGATTGTGCGAACTAAAAAAAAGCTTTATACTGGCCTTTAAAATTTCCCTTTGGCCTTTAAAATTTCCCTTTGGCATAGTGTAGGATATTCCGCAAAACACAATGTAGTCAGGGGCGGATCTAAGGGGGGTTGGCTGCCCGGGTTGGCTGCCCCCCCCCCCCCCCCCCCCCCCCCCCCCCCCCCCCCCCCACACACACACACACACACACAACATTTTGCAAAAATAGATAGTGGATAGCAGTGAATTTTGACTATTTACACGCCAAAAACGGTGATCGAATTAAGGAGAAACGACTCTGATAAGGTGGAGAAGTTCAAAAAAAAACTTTGGTCGGAGAAAGACAATGTCTCGCCCCCTTTGTTGAACTTCCTGGATCCACCCCTGCATGTAGTCCTTTGAGTACTTTCAGAGCTAAGAAGTTCACACTCCTGTCATTAAGAGAAAGGGAACTAAGTTGGCAACTTTAATTGTATATTTAGATGATATGATTATCACATAAGATGATAGTGAAGAGATTCTGTCTGGCGAAGTAATTCTGAGTAAAGGATTTTGATGTTGTAAGATATTTCTTGGGAGTAGATGCTTTCAGATCTAAACCTTCATTTCTCAGAGAAAAAAAACATTATCAACTTGATCAAGGAGGGGGGTATTTAGGATGTAAACCCATTGAATCATCTGAAGGCTAATCATCATATTGGTCATGATGATGGTGAACTAATTGAAAGACGCAGCAAGCTTTTAGCCGTTGATTGGTCTTTCTATCTCTCTAGTCCTTTTCTCTTCATCCCCGTTCTAGGGTTAGGGTTGAGCAAGACCCCCACTTCTTCCTCCTCACATTTTTTGTGGGTTGAGCTCGTCTCTCCTGTATCTTCACCTCCACCGCCACTTCCGACATGATCCCGACGACGTTACGGGCTAGACCTATAACACCTTTAAGAAAAATCTCTCTGCATTGTAAAAAGAAGATGCACATTACTATTTCCTATAAAGCAGTCTATCAAGACAAAACTTAACACATTTAAACCCACAAACACTTGGGGTCCGTTTGGCACGATGTTTTTGCTCCGGTGAGTTCAGACAAACACGCCAACGTCATTGTTGCGGGTCACTCGATTTTCCACCGGTCTGGAAAATCAGACCGCCTTAGCTCGAGAGTGAGCCGAGCGCACAAATAGTCAAAAGTTAACCACAACAATGACAATGAGATGTTTTAGCGTGTAAAACCCGGAAATGGTGAAAAACCGCGTGGCCGGATCTGTGCCGATTAAATTTCACTAGTTCCTTTGCAGTTACAAGAGTTTGAGATTCTCAGAGGGTGACAGGTCACCTCTCAGTTTATAAGTCTTTTAGACAGAAAAAAGAGAAAAAATTATAAGTGCACGAAGCGTCCTCAAGAGCCTTCTCTGGTGGGCGGGAGCATCCTCTTGAGCCTTGGAAGAGAGTGGAGCTAGTTCTGAGCGAAGGAGCGAGCAGAGCGCTAAGTTATCGCCAGAAAATCTCAGAGCTCTCTTGTCTCTTGAATTACCTGTTTTCAAATGAAGTCATGGAGACTTTTTTTATAGATTTTCTGAAGGGGCGCGCTGGTAACTGCGTCTGACTAAATCTTAAATTGACGAATGGCGTTGCTCCGTTCACGTCACCTGGATGGCTGGATCACAAATTTTCTGAAAATGTTGAACATGCCCCCCGGGCGACCCGGGCAAGGAGGGCAGCGCGGGTAGATTTTCTGGCAAGGCGGCGGCGGGCGGCGAAAGTGGAGGCAGTGTGCCGGAGACCGGCGGCACACGTGCGCACGACGAAGGCCTTGCGCAGGCGCGCGGTGAGGGTCGCGTGCAGCGCGCGGTGAGGGTCGCGTGCAGCGCGCGGTGACAGCCTTTTGCTTGCGTGGGCGCGCGATGGCAGTCGTGCGCGTGTGCGTGGGCGCGTGGCGATGGTCACGCGCGCGTGCGTGGGCGTGCGGCGGTGCCCGCCCGCCCGCCGCACGATAGTGGTCTTGCGCGCGTAGGAGGAGGAAGCTGCCCGAACTGCCCAGGGGGCAAAACCGGCATATCCGAAAAATGGCGATCCGTGTGCTCCAAATCGGCGAACGTGATTTGCATGTCAGGTGGTTACGGTGGTTTCAACGGCGAAATTACCAGGCTACCCCTGCCCAAGACTATAAAAGGATCTCAGGACCTTCATTTCAAGACACCTTGTCTTCTATACCCGAGAGAGCTCCGTTGAAGATTCCTCAGAGTTCTCCTCCGACGCTTGAAGATCTCCTTTAAGTCTTCGAAGATCTCCTTCAAGTCTTCGAAGATCTCCTTTAAGTCCTCGAAGATCTCCTTCAAGTCCTCGAAGATCTCCTTCGAGCTTTTGAAGATCTCCTTCGCTTTCGAAGACATTCTTCCTAAGTGACTTGGAGATCCTCGGACACCGAAAGGCGACTAAAGCATCTCACTTTCATTCCCGCAAAAAATTACTTGGTTTCCTGAGAGGTGGTCTGTCACCCTCGGAGATTCTCTTTATTGCCACTGTAACGAGCGGCGGCCTGTCGCCTTTGAGTTCTCGGTTTTTACTTGTAACAAACCGACATATAATGGAATTTGGCTGGCACAGCTCCGACCGCGATGTTTTTTACCCTTTTCGGGTTTTTCACGATAAAAACGTCTTCTTGTCGTCTACTAGTTATCTCATTGACTGTTTGCGTGCTCGGCTCGCTCTCGAGCTAAGGTGGTTCTATTCGACCGGTCTACCAGAGCGTCGAGCAACCCGCAACAATAGTATATATAAGTTAATTAATCATTTTTCATAAAAGTTATTTAGTGTAGTTTGTAACTTTGTCATTGTTGCGCTTTGCCTTTGTTAAAATAGGATGGTGTTATTTGTACACCATGTTTGACTATTCACACACCCTTAGTCCCTTTAAAACATCCTTTTTTATAACCCTAAAATGTTATAAATGTACCCCCTCTGGTGGAGACCAGCCCAGATCAGGACGACGCAAAAGTGCCCGACGCCGCACCCGTCCGGACCTCTACCGGCCCTGAATTATTGCACTTTAATTTTGTTATTTTTGCAATTTATTTAGTTTGCGTTTTATTTTGCACGCCTGCGTGCGTACCCGTATATTTGGAGCTTTTATTGTATTTCCCAAATATATATATATATATATATATAATTACACATATATATATATATACACGATTTCCCTGTTTAAAACAAACCCTAACTCCAGCCGGTTCAGCCATTCCCCCAGCCGGTCGGCCAGCAGACTCCCGCAAGGCACTTCCCCGACTTCGGCGCTGCACGACCAGCGATCCAGCGAGGCCGCCTCTCCCACGACCCCTGCAGTTAGCGACGGTTTGGTGAATGTGAGATGATATATTGAATCGTTTTGCTGTGAGAAGGGGAGGAGGAAGATCCGGTGGATGCTGCCATTAGAGAGCTAGGAGAAAAAACTGGTCGTTCTGCGTCGTTTTGCTTCCGTAAAAGAGATGATGAACAGTGAGTCGATGTATTTTGTTATTTGCTTCCGTGGAGTCCTGGGAATGGTTTTGAAGTGTTGAAGAGTCCGCTAATGTTCGTTTCTTTCCCGTGAGAGTTTGACATTGCATTTTTGTTTTCATTTCTACTGTTGCAAATTGTTGAGGGCGAATGGTTGGCTGTGCTTCGGTGAGAATGGATATCGCTGAAATTTCTTTCTGCTGTTTTCCCGTATGAGTGAAGATGAACAGTAGCTTGATTTTGTGTGTAAGGTTAAAGTAATCAACAGTAACATTTAACATTTAGGTTACTGTAGGAATTTAATATTGGTGTAGGCTATTGCTTGCGTGTTTTCTTATCATTTCTGATTTGAAAAGTGGAAAGGCAACTTAATTTGTTGTTTGTGAGATTTCGTGGACCCACCTTGAGTGATTGAGATATCGTGGCTCCACCTTGGGTGTGAGAGTGATTGAGAGATTAGGTTGTTTAGTTTGTGCTTCCCTACACTAGTGAGTGTTTGAGATTCCGTGGAACCACTTTAGTGTGAGATTGAGCGAATTTTATCCGTGGTGCCCGTGTGCAACAGCGGCCGACCTCGGAGCGGGAGATCGAAGGTGACGAGGAATTCCTCGCGGGATCGCCGTCGACTTCGGTTGCGGAAAGACGCCTCTTTCCGTGGGTAATTTGTTTCTTTCTCTTCCTTTGTGTGTGTCTTTACTTTCTCTTTAGGGTAATAGATTTATTGCTGGATTGTCGTACGGATTTTGTCAGCAAACGCTACGTCGAAAACTCCAAGCGGAAACGTATTTGGAGTTCACAATTTCCGTTTGCTACAACAAGGGGAACGGAACGAAAGTTGCGAACTTCCTTCCCCGGATTTAGAATTGAATCATTTTTTCAAGAAAACCCATTTTAAACAAAATAGTAACTTTTGTGCTATATAAAAAAATTAGTTGCTTAATTTTAAAGTCGTGCGACGCCCGCTTAAATTTCAATGTTCAATTGCATGCATTTAGGGTTTTCCTAGAAAGAGCCGACAGGCGCGCAAACCCTACGCGCCGTCCTGCATCACCCTCCTTCCGCCCAGCCACCCGAAACCTTCGACTATTTGCGAACACACCCGATGCGCCACCAGCCGTCGCTCCCCCGCCGCTCCCCCGCCGGCTCCTCCGTCCGCCGGTCGCCTGACGCCCTCCAGCCCGACATCTCATCTTCTTCTTCTCTGGATCCCGACGCCTCCATTGGCCGCCCGGATTCGACGATCCTCCAGCCGACAAGCCTGTCCCAAAACCTTCCTCGACGAAGAAGAAGTCTCTTTCTTCTTCCTTTGGATGGTATTTCAGAGTTATTGAGGTATATTCTTGTTTGTTGTTCCTTCCTTTGAATGATTTTTTTCTTTCTTCCTCCTTTGGATGGTAATAAAAAGTTTAGGGATCACATTATTCACAATGTATTAGTCCGTTCTTTAATTTGTAGCCACTATTTTGAAGGGATAATATATTTTAAGCGGAAGCTTACGGAAGACGACTAAATTTTGAAGAAATTAATTTTAAATCACAATCTATTTTGAAAATGATGTATTTATGCTACAATATATTTTGCAGGGATAATTCTGTTTGTTTTAAAATTTTAAATGTTGGGGTATAAATAGTCAGTCGGGATACAAATATAATTTTGAGGGGTACAAATATCCATGGGCTATAAATAGCCATTTATGGTGTACAAATAACATCACCCTTAAAATATCAAGTTAGTATATATTTTTATTAAAATATTGTTTAAATGATTGTTTTTTTAAGTTGCTTTGAATATAAATTGGGTGGTGTTAAAGGCAAACCAGAATTGGCTATTGGCAAACCAATTTCTATGAGTTATTATGCGCCTTTTGAAAATGCCTTTGACATGCATTTTTAGGAAAAGTGTTCAACACGATTGTTGCGGAACGTTTAGGGCTCTTGGTAGACCGGTCCAATTGAACCACCTTACCTCGTGAGCGAACTAAGCGCGCAAACAGTCAATTCGAGATTCGCTGAGTACACTGAGACTTTTTAACGTGGAAAACCCGAAAAAGGTAAAAAACCACGCGGCCGGAACTGTGCCGACCAAACTTCACTATCTTCTGAGGGTTACAATTTGGTAGTTAGGACTCGAGCGCGACAGGCCGCCGCTCGTTACAATAAGAGAGAGAGGGTTCTGGCGGTGACAGACCACTTTTCAGAAAACTAAGTCTTTTTCCCTTCTGAGAATCTTGGAGAACAAAAGTGAGAAGGCTCCGGGGAACGAAAGTGAGAAGCCCCGGAGAACAAAAGTGAGAAGCTGAGTCGCCTTTCGGGAACGAAAGTGAGAAGCTGAGTCGCTTTTCGTGACGAAGGAAATCTTCGAGTGCCGAAGGAGAATTCCGCAAAAGTCTGCAAGGAGCTCTCCTGAGTCCAGAAGGCAAGGTCCCCTCAAATGAAGCCTTGGGGCTCCTTTTATAGCTTTGGCCGAGGGCGGTCCGGTAATTTTGCCGTTTGCAGTTTCCATAAATGCTCGACGGACGAATCATATTTTCCGGTTCGGGGCACACAGATCGCCATTTTTCGTAAATGACCACCTTACCCTTCGGACAGTTCGGGTAGTTCGGGCAGTTCGGGCAGTTCTGTTGGAGGCGAAAAAGGCGACAGGTTGTTCCTGAAATCTGAGAAACTGGAAAGACAAAAAGTGAGTACGCCGGAAAGACAAAAAGTGAGAATGTCAGAAAGACAAAAAGTGAGAAAGTCGAGTCGGAAAAGTGAGAACGCCTCCGAACGTGTTCGGAAGCGTTCTGAGCGCGTGTGAGCGCTAAAGGGTTCTGAGCGTGCAACGAATCGCGGAGGCGTCCCGGTCGTGTTGCGAAGCGCTCTGAGCGAATGGCGGAACGGGAGGTTGCGCCCTAAGGAGAAAACATGACCCAACGCCCCAGGCGAAGAGTACGCCTAGAAGGGCTCCTCGCAAGCCCCCCTGTCGAGAAAGAAAGGGGGGGGGGGGGGGGGGGGGCATACTCCGCACAGGGTGAGAAGGGCGACGTGACCGTAGCCCGAGGGGGTGCGGCGCGGCCGGACCCTGTGCGGGCTGTGGCGCGGTCGGACCCCGAGGGGGTGCGGCCCGACCGCACCCCCCTCGCGGGGTGCGGCTTGGCCGCACCCCACATGGGGGCGCGGCTTGGCCGCACCCCAAAGGGGGCGCGGTCATGGCCGCACCCCACGTGAGGTGCGGCTTGGCCGCGCCCCAAGGGGGCGCGGCCATGGCTGCGCCCCTTGCGGGGCGCGGCTGCGGGGATCGCTCCCGCGAGGGGAGGTGGCGCCGCCTTTGCGCTCGTCACGGCTTCGCGCGCCTATCTTTCCCGCCGAATCGGTGGGGGAGCGTTTTTGGAAATAAACTCCGCATTTGGAAATATTTGTCGTCTTTGGAAATATTTTCCGCCAAGTTATCATATAAATTCGAGCCTCTGTTATGAGCCCCTATCATAAGCCCCCCAAACCTTCGTAATCCACGCCTTGTTAGGGAGTGCGAAGGTTTTTGAACAGCTGGTAGCGGACCTGGTCGTCATCTCCGTGTGGCGTGCCGAACGATGACTGGGGTAAGCCATTTATTTTTGAAAAAACAAAGTGGAGGGAAAACGGTTGGAGGCGGTCGGGAGAGCGGGCGGCCGGCGTCCGGGCGTCCACGCGTGCGGGCGGCGCCCGCGCGCCCTCGCGCGCGGCCGGAACCGGCGGAGTAGCGCGCGGCCGGTGCGCGCGGGTCGCCACGCGCGGCCAAGGGTGGCGGAGGGCGCGGGCGGTCGGCGCCTGCACGCCTCTGCGTGCGGTGGTCGCCCGCGCGTCCCCGCGTGCGGTCCGGCGACCGCGCGCGGCCCAGCGACCGCTCGCCCCCCGCACGGCCGTTGCGCGAGGGGGCGGCGTCCGCGCGCCCTGCGCGCGGCCGACGCGCGTGGGGCCTTGTGCGCGGCCGTGAGCGGGTGAGGGCGCGGGCGGCCGATGCCCGCGCGCCCCCGCGCGCGGCCGGTGCCTGCGTGCTCGCGCGCGGGCTCGTGCTTGCGTGTCCCGCGTGCGGGCGTCATCCGCGCACGGCCGGGCGCCCGGCGCCCTTGCGCGCTCGCGCGCGGGCGGGGCCTGTGGTGCGGGCATCTGGTGCCTGCGCGCTTTGGGCGAGGACGGCGGTGAACGCGGGGCGCCCGGCGCCCGCGTGCGTCCGGCGCCCGTGCGCCGTTGCTTTCGTGCCTTCGCGCATTTTTGGTCGGAAGTGTGGCTTGTATTTGATTCGCGCCACTTTGGACTTTTGATATTATTTTTAACGCCTGTGCATATGTGTGCTTATTTCCCTTTCAGGCCTCGAAGAAAGGCGGCCAGTCGAGGCCGATGCGCCTGCGTTCTTCGCTTGATGGTGCACGAATTGAGATGTGGCGCAAAAGATTCGGGTTGCCTTCGAATGTCGAGGTGAAAATCCCGGGGGTGGAAGAACGCGTTCAGAATCCGCCCACGGGCTTCGTGACGCTTTCTGAGAGCTGCCTGAAGTCTGGGTTTCGCATTCCTCCATCTGAGGATGCTATTGAAATATTCCGGTTTTGTGGCGTCCCGATTACCCAGTTCACTCATGCCGGGATGTCAAACATTATGGGGCTGGTGGTGTTCTTTCGGGAGCATAGCGCGCGCTTTTCTCTCGAGCTCTTCAAGGACTGGTGTGAGGTCTCCACTGACTCGGGCGGTCGGATCGAGGTTCGGAGCAACAAGAGCTGGATTCGTTTTGGCGAGAAAACGGACTATCGCCATGGGAACACCCTCTATGGGTACGTCCGGAATCGCTGGGAGCTTCCGGAGCTTTGGAGAGCGCTCCCTGGACGTTGCCGCCGGCTGACCGGACGGGAAGACGGGTTCCTTCCTATCCCCGGTTTTCCTGGCCGGGAAGGGCTGTCGAAGGCTTTGTTCAGCGTTTTCAATTGCGTGGAGGAGAGTCGTCTGCTCTCGATGGGGCTTTCCTGGGATGCCGAGCGAGAGGCCGCCGTTCCCATAGAGCGCGGAAAAAAGAGGAAGGTTGTTTTTAAGAACGGAGATTCTGGCTCGGGCTCTGCTCCGCCAAGGCCTAGGAGCCACGATCATGAGGCCGACCCAAGCCGCCGCCGAGGGGAACCGATTTCGCCCGATCCGGAGGTCGAGATTCTGGCGTCCCCTACTGCCGATCGGGTTACACAGGGAGACTTGCCGCCGCCTCCCCCATTCCCACCGCCGAGGCGAGTTTCCTCTTCTCTTCAGGCGATGACTTCTGCGGTAAGTGAAGTTTTTCTTTCCGGATGTTGGCTTGTCTTTGCCATCATTGCTTATGCTTCTCGTCTGCTTCTTTTGTGTCTGCAGGCGAATGTTCTGACTAATGTTGCTCTTACGTGGAATGATTACTATGTGGGCCTCAAAGATAGTTATATCTCCCTTCAGGAGGAGCTGCGCGTGGCGAGGGGCGATATGTCTGTTCTGCAGAGAAAGAGGGATCGCGACTTATCCCGCATCAAGCAGCTGGAGGCCGACATCTCTTCTTCCCGATCTGAGGTCGAGAAGTTGCGGGAGGAGTACGGTGGAGACAAGGCGCTTGCCCAGGATGCGCTTCGTCAGCTGTCGGAGGCTCAGGGGGAGATGTTCCGCATGGAGGGGGAGCTGGGCTTTCTGAGGAGCGAGGCGGACCGGTTGTCATCGATAGAGCGCAGCCTTGAGGAGGCCAAGGCGGCTGAAGTGACCGAGTATAAAGACTCTCTTGCCTTCGTTGAGGAGCGGTTTCAGATGGCGGAGGAGATTCGTGCCGAGATCATGACGAAGGAGGTTGAGCCTCTGATAGAGGATGAGCGCGAAGTTGCCTTCCAACGCGGTATTCAGAAGACTCTTCGCATGATGGGGAAGAAGTTTGGATGTGACACCGCTGGTCTCGAAGCTGGGGATCTTTCAGAGGATGAATGCTCGGACGTGGCCGAAGACTGATGCTGATTATCTTTCGTTTTTTCCGCTTTCCGTACTATTGTTTGCTTGGGCGTCGCACTGAGCTGGTTCGATTGTAGTCTGTCTTTCTGCTTTTCGCATTATCGTTTGACTTGCGTGCAGCGTTGAGCTGAAGTGATTGTATTCCCTTATTGTGTTTATCGTATTTACTTCTTTGTGTGATTCTGTTAATCTGGTTGTTAGCACCTGCATGGTTTGATTGTTTTCAAGATGAGTTTTGCGTGGGACTGAGCCCGCGACTTTAAAATTATTAGCTTGCGCAAGTCTGTGCTTGCGGCTTTTTTGCACGAGTCTGTGCTCGCGGCTTTGGTGCACTAGTCTGTGCTCGCGGCTTCGGTGCACGAGTCTGTGCTCGCGGCTTCGGTGCACGAGTCTGTGCTCGTGGCTTTGGTGCACGAGTCTGTGCCCGCGGCTTTGGTGCACGAGTCTGCGCTCGCGGCTTTGGTGCACGAGTCTGTGCTCGCGACTTTGGTGCACGAGTCTGTGCTCGCGGCTTGGCCGGTGAATAGCGTGTGTATTCAAACCGGGGGTGAGCGTAGGGGGGCAGGCCCCCACGACGCCGGGACTCGACGGCGGAGGAGAAGGGCGAACCTTCAATCGACGGCGGTGCAAAGTCCCTGGGGTAAGGCCCCAAAGCGGTTCCTGCAGTAGAATAGTTTAGAACAGGTAGAATTCAATTAGAAAATGAATACTGATACATGCGCAAGTGCAGTCCTGCGATTCCTGAGTTGGTGAGTTTCTGATACAAGTTTTGTTTATAGAGAAGGTAATTTTTGAGATCCCTTTGCGCTATGCTTGCTCGAGCCTCTTCGGTCGTTCAACTTGGTGGGTGGCGGTGGCCCGGTGACTGATCTTTGGTGGCATCCTTCTGTGCCTCTTCGCGGAAAGCCTCCAGGTGCCCTAACTGGACGAGGCGTTCGATTTCTTCTTTCAGCCTTGCGCAGTGCTCCGTTCGGTGCCCTCAGCCTTTGTGGAAGTGGCAAAACTGGGCTCGATCTCCCCTGTGCAGGGAGAGCCGTTTGGGCCAGTTAATGATCTTGTTATTGCTGATTATAGACAATATGTGCTCGCGGGGGGGTATTCAGCGAGGTGAAGCTCCGGGAGCCTTGATTTGCTAGCCCTTGGGAATGGTCTGCTCGGTTCTGAGTGAGCAGTTCAGCCTTCTCGAACTGCTGCTGCTGTCCCTTTCTCTTGCGGCATGTATCGAACTGCAGCGGATTTGCTGACGCCTGAAATTTGGCTTTTTCAGCCAACGTGGGGGTTGCGCGGTCCTTCCGTGCGCCTTGCTTCTCAGACTTTGGTTTCGGCGATGGGTCGTTGTTGATCCAAGGGAGCTTGGAGCCGGGCGTGTCGAAACCGTGAATTGCGTTCCTGAGAATACTCCCTTTGTTGGCCATGCGCCCGGACATGGAAACGTCGTGGTCCAGGGCGTTCAGTAAGAGGCTCCCAAATATTACGTCGTAGGGGGAGTCTGCCTCGACGACGACGAACTGAACGTCGTATTGGACTGGTTCTGGGTGCGTCCCCACTTGGACGGGGAGGGCGATGGTTCCTACGGTGGGTACCGTAGTTCCGTCCGGGAACTCTGCGTCGCTGGCCCTGAGCTTGAGGTTCCCGCTTAAGAGTTTGAGTCGTACTACGGCAGTCAGGAATAAGATGTTGAAGGAGATGCGTTGAGTCACCAACGCTCTCTTTAGCTCACAGGGTGGACTGCCTATGCTTGCGTCTAGGGCGAAGTCCATCCATGCGTAGGGACGTTCCTGGTGGAAATTTGCGCGGATCTTTTGTTGCTGCGTGCTCCGTTCCGCCTCCCTTAGGCGGGGTGGTTCGTCCGCGTCGGGCTTTTCCTGCCCTTGTTCTTGGACCCTCGGTGTGCGCGCTTCGTGCCCTTCAACGAACAGCTGAGAAAACTCGGTGAAGTTGTGAATCGCTCCATTTGGCAGGGATTGATACCAGCGGAGGGCGTTCCCACGCAGTGTCTTGGTGAAGATTTTGCAGCTGATTTGGTCGGGAAGTCCGAACGTCCGCACCGTCATCAAGAAGTGATTAACGTGCACGTACAGGTCTTCTGCTCCGTGGAACTCCTTGATGTGCAGGAGCTTTAGCCATGACGGGACTGGGTGTGCCAGAATTGACTCTGACAGGGGGGATCGCCCTTGCTGGTGCGCGATATCGTTCAGATCCTGCCCCTTCGTGAGAGGGGCCGACTTGCTAGTCGGTCCATCCCACTGGGGCTGGATTGGTGCGGTGATAGGCGCTCTTTTCATCAGGCCTTCAGGAATTGAGGAACTGCACGCGTCGGACAGTTCGGGAGAGGTGTCCACACTTGCTGGTTCCGTGAACTCAGGTGAAGCGGGCACTGTGTTCGGGGATCTTTTGTTCGGTAGTTGGGAATCCATTCCCACAGACGGCGCCAAACTGTTGCGGAACGCTTAGGGCTCTTGGTAGACCGGTCCAATTGAACCACCTTAGCTCGTGAGCGAACTAAGCGCGCAAACAGTCAATTCGAGATTCGCTGAGTACACTGGGACTTTTTAACGTGGAAAACCCGGAAAGGGTAAAAAACCACGCGACCGGAACTGTGCCGACCAAACTTCACTATCTTCTGGGGGTTACAATTTGGTAGTTAGGACTCGAGCGCGACAGGCCGCCGCTCGTTACAAGAAGAGAGAGAGAGGGTTCTGGCGGTGACAGACCACCTTTCAGAAAACTAAATCTTTTTCCCTTCTGAGAATCTTGGAGAACAAAAGTGAGAAGGCTCCGGGGAACGAAAGTGAGAAGCCCCGGAGAACAAAAATGAGAAGCTAAGTCGCCTTTCGGGAACGAAAGTGAGAAGCTGAGTCGCCTTTCGTGACGAAGGAAATCTTCGAGTGCCGAAGGAGAATTCCGCAAAAGTCTGCAAGGAGCTCTCCTGAGTCCAGAAGGCAAGGTCCCCTCAAATGAAGCCTTGGGGCTCCTTTTATAGCTTTGGCCGAGGGCGTTCCGGTAATTTTGCCGTTTGCAGTTTCCATAAATGCTCGACGGACGAATCATATTTTCCGGTTCGGGGCACACGGATCGCCATTTTTCGTAAATGACCACCTTACCCTTCGGGCAGTTCAGGTAGTTCGGGCAGTTCTGTTGGAGGCGAAAAAGGCGACAGGTTGTTCCTGAAATCTGAGAAACTGGAAAGACAAAAAGTGAGCACGCCGGAAAGACAAAAAGTGAGAATGTCAGAAAGACAAAAAGTGAGAAAGTCGAGTCGGAAAAGTGAGAACGCCTCCGAACGTGTTCGGAAGCGTTCTGAGCGCGTGTGAGCGCTAAAGGGTTCTGAGCGTGCAACGAATCGCGGAGGCGTCCCGGTCGTGTTGCGAAGCGCTCTGAGCGAATGGCGGAACGGGAGGTTGCGCCCTAAGGAGAAAACATGACCCAACGCCCCAGGCGAAGAGTACGCCTAGAAGGGCTCCTCGCAAGCCCCCCTGTCGAGAAAGAAAGAGAGGGGGGCGGCCATACTCCGCACGGGGTGAGAAGGGCGACGCGACCGTAGCCCGAGGGGGTGCGGCGCGGCCGGACCCTGTGCGGGGTGTGGCGCGGCCGGACCCCGAGGGGGTGCGGCCCGGCCGCACCCCCCTCGCGGGGTGCGGGGTGCGGCCGGGGTGCGGGGTGCGGCCACGGCCGCACCCCACATGGGGGCGCGGCTTGGCCGCACCCCAAAGGGGGCGCGGCTTGGCCGCACCCCAAAGGGGGCGCAGCCATGGCCGCACCCCAAAGGGGGCGCAGCCATGGCCACACCCCACGTGGGGTGCGGCTTGGCCGCACCCCAAGGGGGCGCGGCCATGGCTGCGCCCCTTGCGGGGCGCGGCTGCGGGGATCGCTCCCGCGAGGGGAGGTGGCGCCGCCTTTGCGCTCGTCGCGGCTTCGTGCGCCTACCTTTCCCGCCGAATCGGTGGGGGAGCGTTTTTGGAAATAAACTCCGCATTTGGAAATATTTGTCGTCTTTGGAAATATTTTCCGCCAAGTTATCTTATAAATACGAGCCTCTGTTATGAGCCCCTATCAACGATATTTGTAGATCTCGTCGAGATCTACAACTTTCGTGTTGAACACTTTTCCTAAAAATACATGTACGAGGCGTATTTTCAAAAAATTCATTATAGTTACGATCAGGGCGACAATACGTCTTGTGCGTGCATTCTTAGGAAAAGTGTTCAACACGAAAGTTGTAGATCTCGACGAGATCTACAATTTTCGTGTTGAACACTTTTCCTAAAAATGCCTGTACAAAGCGTATTTTCAAAAGGCGCGTAATAACTCATAGAAATTGATTTGCCAATAGCCAATTCTGGTTTGCCTTTAACACCACCCAAATTTTAGGGTGCTTCTATTTGCAATCTCTATATAGATATCTGCAATTCCCCGAATAAAAAAAATAAAACCTAATAGATTAAAACACAGTCAATTTGCAGCCCCTCCTAAGTCAACACTGAAATGCTCGTCTCCATTGTCCGCCACCGGAGACTGGCCATCCCGCTGCACCGACAAAACCTTACTGAAAGAGAGGTCTCGACCTCCATTTTCGTCGAGTCTTTGGCTTTCTTCTTCACAGTGATTTGCTCGCTCGGCAGTTTCTGGAGACCGGCTACCCCATTGCTCGCTCGACATTTTCTTCCGTAGCCTAAGCGGCAGCCAACACATCCTGAAATTCGATTGTGGCATCGGATGCCTCTGTTCGCTTCACATATATTGAATCCGACGGCTTTGTTTCCTCTGTGGGTGAATGAGGTGAGATTTTCTGGTTCAGACGCCAGAG
Source organism: Dactylorhiza incarnata (assembly GCA_033032865.1). Classification (NCBI taxonomy): domain Eukaryota; kingdom Viridiplantae; phylum Streptophyta; class Magnoliopsida; order Asparagales; family Orchidaceae; genus Dactylorhiza; species Dactylorhiza incarnata. The sequence continues at coordinate 15,997,564 of JAWHQI010000007.1, forward strand.
TATGCGACAGAATATTTCTCATTTCCTATTGCTCTAGCTCGGCGGTGGATGCAAATGAACAACTCGTCGGTGGGATTTGGCGGGCAGGCGGCGGTCTCCGCAGCAGGCGTAGGGAACCAGCAGTCTCTGGCGCGGGAGCCAGCGGTCTCCGGTGAGATCGGGTAGGTTAGAAAGGAGCTGCAAATAGATGATTGATTTTAGGATATGAAATATTAATTAATAATTATTTGGGATTCCAAATATCTATAGGGCGCTGTTAAACGCGCCGCAGTTTCTGCTAATCGCGCTGCTGAAGGTATTAATTTTTGGGCTTTTTATTTCCCTAACCGCACTCAGCCTTCTCGCACCGCACCTTCCCGATTCCGCCACTGCTATCTCGCGACCCCGCCGCTGTCTCACCTAGCTTCTTCCCGATCTCCGGCGCCACGAACCACCGGTGAAACCACCCATTGATCGTGGCTATAGGAGCGGCCCGACTGTCTTTTCGGAGGATTTGTGGAACAGTGCTCACCTCCCTTCTTCCACATCTCTGGAGGCCACGAATCGCCGGCGAAACCCCCATTGATCGCTGTTACAAGAGCGGCCCGACTGTCTCTTTGGAGGATTTGTGAACGCAGCAATGGCATTCCCGATTCCGACGGTCTAATTGATGAGCCTAACAGTGAACTTTGTTCGATCGTGCAACCCCATGACGGGAATGGGCAATCTGTTCAGGAAGAAATTGTGGATAATAATTTGGGGCACTCAAAAGTTTGCGTTCATGGCGCAGTTCCGTGGGTTTCTAATCCTGAGGAAGTTTTGAAGGTTTCTAAGCAAAATTCTATTTTTTTAGTTGGCAACAGGTCGACAATTGTTTACTTAGGCCCCGTTTGGGGTGACTTATTTTCACCGGTCAAGCGGTCACTACCGCATGAATCGGACCTTAATCAAGGTCCGGTTCATGCGGTCGTGACCGCTTGACCGGAGAAAATAAGTCCCCCCAAACGAAGCCTTACTCCCCATTCATTATCAGCAACATGTGATGATGGGAAGAGCCCACGAGCCTCTCACATACCTAAATCATCAGAGAAGAAGACCAACTTGGCAAAGATTTTCTTGGAAAAGGCACAAATTTGATAAATTTTATTTGACGTAGGATTAAATCTCTAAATATAAAAAAAAAGTCAAAAATAAGTTGGTGTGCAAATAGAAATATTGCTTGCGGATAGCCAATCCTCAAAATGATGCTTGCGGATAGCCGTTAGTGCGGATAGCCAAATCTGTAGTGCTAATATCAGCGCCCTATCTATATAGAGACTGCAAATATAAACACCTTAAATTTAATGATTGTGATTAGCTTGATGGTGTAATGATAACCCCCTCTTAACACTATAATGTATATTGTATACTATAGATATAAAAGAGAGAATAATGAAAGAATATGTAAATGACATTCTAATAGAGAAATATAAAGCTCATGAAAATTTGAATGAAATAATTTTCTCATTGCCTTTATAAAAGATAGTTGTTTTGAAGCAATATTGTCACATGAAAGTGTTTTTTTCCATAAACTTTCAAATTATGTTCTTTTCTCAATCTCATTGCTTTTATTAACATTCACAACTTCAATATGAAATTATTTTTATGTGCTTTTAATATATTTTTAGAGCATTGTTAATAGCACACCTCATCTCGCTAATAGCAACCCTGCGATAGTAGCACCTCACAAAATTCTATTCCACATCTATTGGCTATTAGCACACCACCCAAAAATGAAAAAAAAAAATACTAATTTTCAAAAACACTACAAAAAACACATCAACACATTAAATAGTATTCAGAAAAGTTACATCATACTATATGTCCTACAATTTGATCGAAAGTATAGATCAAAACTCCACAATGTTCTCACAAGAATTTCATATTTACTGATCTGCTAGAATTACAAAGTGATCTCATAACAAGGGCTCCATTCCCATTATTTGGTTGGACAAAATTTTGGCACAAACTGGATTTGAATTTCATCGGAAATTCGGAATATAGAGGGTTATTAGGTTCTATATAATTCCCACTAGTTCGGATGGATTTGTGAAAATCTTCCTCCGACATTGTTCTTCTTCAATCGTTCGCATCCATCCATGCTACTATCAATTGATTCTGCCACAGTTCAGTTGTCGGAGGAAGGAAACTAATCACCAACCCAGATCTGCGTGAGACCAAAATCTGGAAAAAATGGGGAAGATATACTCCCGCCGCCGACCTAGATCTGCGAGAGAAACGGGGAAGAAGACAGTTGCGAAATGTTGAGAAACAGGGAAGAAGAAAGGGGCAAAATGCTAAGCGACGGGGAAGAAGACGGACCTGCGTGAGAAAACCAGGGAAGAAGACGTGAAATACTCCAGCCGCAAATACTCCCGCCGCCGAAATAGTACCCTATTGCAAGAACACCCGCCGGCCGCCGACCTGCGTGAGAGAAACGGGGGAGAAGAGAGCTGTATGCGGAGCGACGGGGAAGAAGACCTCCGAACCCTATCGCAGACCTGCGGCTTTGGCTTTCACGGGAAAAAAATAGAGGGGTGCGACTATACCTGTACATTCGGAGGTTTATTTCTTATTTGAATGTGTGCTAATAGCACAATGGGGTGTGCTATTAACAATGCTCTATTTTTAAGGCGAATATCCGATTGTGTCGGCTTACAACCTAAGTGAAAACGCAATTCACAATGACTTATTAAATCAATTAAATTATACTTCATATTTGTTTTATTGACACGCATAATCTCACAATATTAACTATTTCATAGTTAACATTTAACACTATTGTTCTATATTTTATTAAATTAAGTGGACAAGTATGTGCGATTCATGCATATAATTTTGTATAATTTTTCAATCATTATCAGTTAAATTATGAATTTTAATTGTTGAATAAAATTACATTGGTAATGTTTTTTGGCACACTGCTCTTTTTAATATCTTGTAAGTTGAATTTCATCTAATTGACATGTCATATTCCGGTTTTAAAAAAAAATGTCTTTGATTTATTACGAACTTTCTAAAATCCTGTGCATAATTTGAATTTTATAAACCCTAAAATTTGACATACACAACGAGTATGAAAAAAATACTTCATTTAACATGAGTTTTAAATCTCTTTAAATTTTTTATTGTTGCGGTGTTATTTGTAGCGATATAAAAAAATACAAATATTGTATCCTTAAATTTAAATTCACGAATACAATTCATAATTATTTGATAAATGACTTGTCCGTTATGTAGAACCTCAAAAGTATTAAAGCTAAAAAAATTGTTTGGATAGCTCTCATGATATACGATCTATCCAGTGATTTGTGATACAAATATATAAATTTCTTAAATTTAAACGGCTACTTCAAACATCTCAAGTTAAACTAATATTACTTTCTAAAATTTTAAAACATTTTATTAAAAAAATTTTGCTTGAATATGCGCTTTTTTACGCGACACGCCTAATTGTAGATCTACTGACATAGTGGTACTTTGGTTGAAGAGCCTTGTGAATGTGAACGACAACCCACATCGGATGACGTTTTTCATTTGCGCTTCTCTTTGCCGCATTTAAATTTGATCATACATCCAAAGTTGTCTGTTAGCTTATAGCTGAGATTGAATGGATTATGAAACTTGTTTAGCGACACATGATTTGATCGGCGCACTAGTGTTGAGTTTCTGCTCGCCGTTAGCAACTTCGAACAGAACCGGCACTTCGCCTTCAAATCGGTGACGATACACACCTTGTCGAAGTGATCCTAGACTGGAGCACTATGCTTGTGCTCGACAATTTCAAGCACATAGGCGGATGAAGATACCATTTGCTGAACTTGGTTGCAAAATGAGAGAGAGAAGGTGTGAAAATAGAGAGAGAGAGAGAGAGAGAGAGAGAGAGAGAGAGAGAGAAAATTCCCACATCATCAACCTCTATTTATAGATTTTAATTTCTCATGTTTTTTACTAAAAAATATTAAAATATGTATAATAAAACATAATAATAAATTAATAGCTGGCTACATGTGGCGAGGCCACGGGTCGTGCATCAGAGTGAGCTTTGTGGTTAAATGGAGGCCTCCTTAGTCCCCCTAGGCTTGGCCCGAACCTGGACTAGGCTTGCTCAGGCCCAGGCCTAATCGGGTTTTTGCCTGACCCGGACCGACTTTCCCGGCCCGTTCTTTTAGCTACTGGACAACTTTGGAGCAATATATAGAGAGTGATGTTATATGCAGGCCGGTTTTGGCTTTATGCGGCCACCGTTTTAAAAAAAATCTCCTTTTCTCTTTTCAATCCGCAGGCCGGTTTAGTCTGTAACAACTATTCTCTGCGGGCCGCCGGTAAACCTCCGACGCATTGCCTCTGCTCCAAACTCCACCGCTCCGACGCCGCTTGGGCCTCCATCCGCTCCTGCGCCGCCGGGCTCCCTCTCGGACCCCGAGATTTCAACCTCTGCATGCCCTAGCCTTCGTCGCATCGAGCAGGAATCGAACCGCACAGATGGCTATCCACCCTTAGAATTTAATTTTAGGACTTAACATGCAAAGCCTTCCCTATATTCGCACCTCAGCCTTTCGCCCGTGTCGCAACCGTAGAGCCTTCTCCATTTTCTGGCGGTGCGCGCTATCTCCTTGCTCCGGCGGCGGTCATTCCTCCAGTTCTCTGGTCGGCGCTCTCGTATCTCTTTTTCCCCATGATCCCGTGTTTCTCCTTTTCAAACTCTTTTTTTCTTATTCCGATTTAGAAGAGAATAACTAGACAACCATGGCGAAAAGTTCCTTCAAGTTCGAACATCCTCTTGGTTCGTTCTTTTATATAGGTAAAATTTTGATTTTCTGCTTAAATTGATGTTTGAATAGATGATTTCTTACCAGCTTAGAACTAAGATCTCACTCACATAACTGATTTTGTTACGAAGATGGTCTAGTGTGAAAGATGTTAGCTAACCAAATGCCTTGTTAGTAGACATTAGAACGTCTGGATACCCGCCAAGTTTGATGAGCGTTGGTTAAACAAATTGAAGATCGTTGCACAAAAGACGATTATGATTTACGTGATTCAATCTCAAAATAGATCGACACCCACAAGGGAGGGCAGAGCATCGAGCAGGAGTCGAACAAAAACAATTGGCCTATATGTAATAAATTTGGCCTGCATGAATAATTTTTTTGGCATGCATACATCCACGGCCTGCATAAAGTCAAAATATGTCAGCATATAACATCACACACACACACACACTCTCTCTCTCTCTCTATATATATATGTATATGGTGTTGATAATTATACACCATATTTGGCTATTTGTAACCCACTTTTATTTGTACTTCGCAGAATTATAATTGTACACCACAATGCTATTTGTACCCAAAATAAACTAAAAAAATAAATAAATTTAGAGATAAAAGTAGACAAATATATTGAACATCTTTCCAAAAATAATAAAAAATTTCACAAATACACTTAAATATATTTTATCATTCTAACATTGATATCATCTATAATATCAAATAGACGTTGTTTATTGAAGCAGTCTCCTAAAAAACCTAAATTAAAAAAAAATAAAAATTAACAAACATCAACTCAATAATAATCATAATTATTTATATTAACTGATGCGTACCTTACGATTTAATTCATCCAAATTGTTGCGGGTCGCTCGATGCTCTTGGTAGACCGGTCGAATTGAACTACCTTAACTCGAGAGTGAACCGAGCGCGCAAACAGTCAATTACCCTAGTGGGCAGCGGAATGAGGGAGGGCGGGCGTCGGAGCAGTTCACGAATGGCGGGACTGTTTTCCGTGAACAGTAAAGCAGCCTGAGGGAGAAGAGTGAGTACATTTAAAATTTTTTGAGGCTTTATTAATGTCTTTCTTTTAAAAAAAAAAGTATAAATAGTCATAATAGGGGTATGATTATCATTACCCCATAGTTCATTATATATTGTATTTTAATATATCATAGATTTAGTATATATAACTCTCCTAAATTAAAATAAGGAAAACTATGTAAAGCGGAGAATGAGTAGATTGATAAGGTTAATAGAATAAATAAGATTAAAAAAAATTTAAAAAAATCTCAGAATTTAATGCGGCTGAAAACATTAGCCTTTGGATTCCAAAATAATCGTTGTAATTTTTCGAAGTCGGGCGACAGAATTTACCCGGCGCTCTCGTCTCTTTCGCGATGCCCACTCACCCAAAATATCTCCAGGGCATACAAATTGGCTTCCTTTATTAGGGTTTTGAATTCGGAGTGCGGATAGGCGGGGTTGATCTCTTGCGGGAGAGAAGACTATGAAGTTTGGGAAGGATTTCCGGACTCACCTCGACGAGACGCTGCCGGAATGGCGGGACAAGTTTCTCTGCTACAAGCCCTTGAAGAAGCTCATTAAAAATCTTTCCGTGGACGGCGACGAAGGAGCCGACGGCCACCCGTGGATCGGACTCGAGGAATGGTTCGTGCGAATGCTTGACGAGGAGCTCGAGAAGTTCAATGATTTTTACGTTGACAAGGAGGAGGAGTTCGTCATCCGCTTGCAGGTGATATCTCTGTGCTTTCTGTGGCTTAAACTTTTAATCTTTTTCTGTACTGCGATCTGTTCGTATCTAGAAATTGGTATAAGCAGAGTGATTCGGAATTTGGGATATGAGCTATTCTTTCTTCCATGAATCTTGAGTTTCTTGTCTCTGGATAAAGATTTGCCGGTTCGCCAGTTGAGGATATATTCTGCTTTGACAGTGTGAAGGATAGATTGATGATATGTTCAGCACTGATTTGGTTTTAAGTCTCAATTTATAGAAAGGAGTCTTGTTATTCCATTGAAACTATGGCGAATGACCTTTTTTTTCTTAGAAGTTGGTGTTAAACCAATAAATGTTAGCCGTTAACAATTCGTGACGGAGAACGCTGAGCAATCCTTTGTTCGAAGTAATATTTATAATCAATCTAGTTGACGAGAAATTTACCCCGGATCACATCAAGATGGCACTTTGTTCTATCACCGAGACGATCCAATTCCACCGCAAGATTAAACCAATAACTCATTTTACCTTAACCCTTTTGGGCTCTTAATCTCTTCAGTGTTCTTTTATTTTTCTCTCTTCCACTCTCAACACTCTCATAAAGATAAATCAAGATATATAAGTAACCACAAATAACATAGTACATAGCCAAAAAGCAAATAAATTTAAGAACCCTCATGACTTCGTTTGTGACTATTGTGGATGCAAGGAAAGCAATAAGTAGTGCTTGGTGAGATGAGCTATGGCTGTGGTTTAAAATCTACACCTGACTCGATCGAAGCAATGCAAACAAACTCGCAAATCTGAAGGAGACCTGATTGAAGCAAACAAAAGGTAGTGAGAAACAAGAGAAGATGTCTAATCACTAAGCTTAAACATTATAGTAGTCGTCCAACAATCAGTCCCAAGCCCCGTAGACGTAGTTTGACATACTTGGCTGCAAGGAGAATGTTGAAGGCCTCAATGTAGGAAGAAGCAACTTCGCAATATGGAAGCAACAAAATCCCTTTTAGTTGTAGATGAGGGACTACGCTGGTGAAGCGATAGAGATTTAGGGCTCAAAGAAAATGAAGAAAATCGGGGACCTCTTCATCCGAAAATACGAGATCCGGGCCTTCGACAAAGGGAAAAGAGAGAGGGAAATTTAGAGGAAGACTAGGGAACGAACCACCAAGACTTGAAATAGCTCTATTAGAAATCACCAACGAGATCAAAGCTTGATCTCGACAAAGGAGAAGCGATGCTCACAGTTCCGGTGAAGAAGTGTGCTCGGGACTAAGCACATAGAAACACTCGAGGGATGTGAGAAAAACAATTTTCTAGGTTAAAACTAAGCGTGGTAGGGGTTCAACCAAGACCTACAACAACTGAGATATAGGCTACCTAAGGTTTAAAGAGAACAATAAAACTAAGATAGACCACAAGAACTAGGAGGAGACAAAAAGGATTGTGGCTCACCCAAATAGGTTCCACATGATAATGTCAACAAATATATACCCAAAAATAACAAATAGTTAGATTAATAGCACTAATTGGGCCCAAAATAGCATATAACTTATTAAAGAAATATGGGGTGATTCAAGACAAATTAATCTAGCGGTTCATATTTAATATTGTTTGTTCGACAAACACGGCTTATAATCAAAGATAAATTATTGGTTTATTTTGAAATATAATTGTATTATTTGATTCGCACATAGCTAGATTATATATATGTATGTATGTATATATTGGCAAGTCGAATATAAAATAATAGCTGATCCACTGCCCGTCACTTACAACTGTATGAAAAAATGAAGTAAAAACTAGGCATGCAAGCTAGATACAGAACTAATGCCCACTAAACCAACTAGTCTCAAAAGGCCTCATGTCACTCTAAGGTGGCCTGAAAACTGCAAAACATGATTGCAAGTAGAAATGCATAGAGCTCATAACATGTCTTGGGATTTTTCAGATAGCCAACCCTGTCTGGTTCGTAAACTTCCTCAAGTTAAACCACTACAGAAGAAATAACTAGACGCGTGCAAATGTACATCAAGATACCATAGACATAAGCCTAGCCAAACTAAATCAATGCATCTTGTTAGAGGCATCATAGAGGGTCGAACACTCGGAAGCATCTGAGTACTCATATTGCCCCAGCATCTCACAAATGAATGTGCATGTGACTGTGGAAGTCTCCACTGGTCTATGTAATTTTAATTCCCATAAAATATGCTGTCTTTCTTAGTTTTTCATGCTAAACTTGTGAGATAAAAAAACTCTTGGTAGAAAGGTCAGGATCGATGTCAGATTACAAGATCAAAATATCTCCACATACAGACAATCATGCCCTTCCCAGCTAAAAACTTGGTATGGACACCCTTATCTGAATGCCCAACAGAATAAACATCTAAATTCATAGCATAAACAAACCTCTCTTGTTCCAACTTAGGAGTCACTTCTTAAAACAAACATGGGCTTCACCATTTAGCACACTTGAGCACCAATCGTTTAATTACAAATCTATGAATTACTGCAAAATAATCCTTCAAATATAATGTGCAAATGCATTGAGGAAATTAAACCCTTCTCTTAATGCAAAACCCTTTAAAATGTATCTTTAAAAAAATTAGAGTCATGTGATGCGAAGATCTGCGTGGATATTAAGTCTAAAATTCCTTGCATCACCTTTCTCAACATAAAAAGGGCAGCCCGGTGCACAAAGCATCCCCGCGCAGTGAGGGTCCGGGGAAGGGTCCCACCACAAGGGTGAAATGTAGGCAAACCTTACCCTGCATTTTTGCAAGAGGTTGCTTCCAGGACTTGAACACGCAACCTCAAAGTCACATTGCGACACCTTAACCGGTGTGCCAAAGCTCACCTTTCTCAACATAATTAACAAAAATGAGAGTCCATGCGCTGGCCTACATACAAAATCTAGATGAATGACAATTGCACATACACTAGACACGCATACGCACAATAGCTAGAAGAGGGTATGTAACCAAATTAAAGTCCAAAAGAGACATCTACGAGTTGATGAATGACATCAGATTGAGGATAAGCTGCATTTGCTGTAACTACTCCCAAATACTAATCGGACGATCTAAGTGGAGAGAATAAATGTAAACAGTTTTAATAATAGCACAAACTTTCCTTTCTACACCACCATGAGACAGTCTTGTATTGAGTTGTAGTAGCATCCACAAATTGATGATTCTTGCAATATGCAGTAAGATCCTTAGCTCATATCTATTATCACTTGTCATTTTCTTTCACAACGTGACTATTTTTCAGCTGGCATAACTCTCAGACATATTTCCATAATAAAATTATTCCAATTGCTCAGTACTGCGCTACATTCACATGTATGACTATCCTACAACTCTTGGTTTGTTGCACAAACCTCACATATATTGTGGTCACCCCCACATTTCAGAAAAGTCTCAAACCAAAAGCTAAAGTTCATTATGGGAAGATGAAAAGCATGCTAATATAGAACCTCCAAGAAACCCCATGATTAAAGTGTATGTAACCAGTCACGGAAATATGCATCGTCGACCTCATATCACAAGCAACGTGTTACCGACTTGCAGGAGGGAGAACCACCATGACGCGTATACGCACGACGACCGCGCGGATCGGGGAAGGCGACATGCAGGCCGATGTCGTCCGACGGCAAGGGAGGCGACATCGTGGACGACAGCGGTACCGGACTGCTTGCGGATGGAGGCGTGGGGCAAGCTTAGAGTTAATTAATTTGGGGAAGGGTATTTTGGGGTACTTGGTTGTGGGGCCTTATTGTATAAAAGGCTTTGTTTGTAACCTAACTTTTACCTTTGGATCATTTGAGTAATTGGGGCTGCTCCCCTTCTTCTCTTCTTACTCTCTCTCTCTATCTTCCTTTCCCGGTCTCTCTCTCTCTTCCCGCTCACTCCCGCTATCGCCCCGCTACCGCCCAGCGACAGCGTCGGCGAGCTCGCTCTCGCTCGCTACCGTTCTCTCTACCGCCCGCCGATACCCTACCGTTCTCACTACCGCCCGCCGATACCCTAGCGGTATCATTGGTCCGACCTGCCGCTCCGCCCGCCACCGAGCCGCCGGAACCTCGCTACCATGACCGTCACCACCCGCCAAACCCCCGCAACCTCCCCCGACACAACGGAGGATCTCCGCGCTCGCACCGACGCTCACGCGGCGGACATCTCAGATCTGCGTGCATCCTTGGCCTCCATCCAGACCCTCGCTCTCGCCAATCAGAACACCAACGCGGCCATCCTCGCCCGCCTCGAACACTTCTCGCCCACCTCTCCTTTCGCCGCCGCATCCACGTCTACTCGGGAGGGCGGCTCGATCCTGGGACAGCCCCCGCCCCGCAACAGCCATCCATGGCGGCCGAACCACGCCTCGCGGCCCCGCCGCCCCGCCGCCCGGCCGACCGCCTCTCGCATTGGAGCTGTCGTCCTTTTCCGGGGTTGACCCGATGGGATGGATCGCTCGTGCCGAGCAATTTTTCGACCTCCACTATACCCACTACGATGACAAGGTGGGCACTGCTGTCGTCGGCCTTTTGGGCTCCGCCCTGCATTGGGCGCGTTGGCTTCGCCAAGTGCAACCCCATATTTCTTGGGCCGAATTGAAACATGAAATGATTCAGCGCTATGACGCGCGTCACTCCGGCTCCGCCATTGAACGCCTCTGCAACATTCGCCAGTCCGCCGACCTGGATAGTTATATTGATGAGTTTGTGGCACTGGTCTCCCACGTCCCGGGGCTCCCACCGGACCACTATTTGGGTTTCTTCCTCCAAGGGCTGCTACCCGCTATTCGCTCTCGCCTCCGCACCCATCATCCCCACACTGTCTCGGCCGCGATCGACCTTGCTCGCGCCGTCGAGGTGGATCTGGGCATTCGCCACCCGCCCCCGGCTCACCATCCGCCGCCTCGACCGGCCCCTCCTCGTGATGCGGCGCCTCGGCCATTTCAACAAGGTGACCAGCGGCCGGGCCGTCCCACTCACCACCGTTTCTCTGATAGCGAGTACAACGACCTTCGCCGCAAGGGCTTGTGTTTCCGGTGCCGCCAACCTTACTCACCCAACCACATCTGCTCAGTCAAAGAATTTCATGCTCTGTTTGGAGACGACACGACCACGGAGATGCTGGTCGAGGACAATGATCTGCCCTTATCCGACGCCACCGAACCGCTCCTTAACCCCACCGAGTCATTCCACTGCCTGGAGCTTCCCTACTTCTCGGTCGGCGACATCACGGGTCCTTGCACGATGAAACTCCAAGGCCGCATTCAGGACCGTGACATTGTTATCATGATTGACAGTGGTGCGAGCCACAACTTTATCTCGGCACACCTAGCGCGCGATCTCGCTCTCGCCTACCTCCCATCCGCGGAATTCACGGTTTGCTTAGGGGACGGTCGCCGACGCCCGGCACAGGGCCTGTGCCAAGCGATCACGTTAACTGCTGGTCCGTGCTCCGTCACGGCCGACTTCTACATCTTCGGGTTGGGCGGCATTGACGCCATCTCGGGAGTTGCTTGGTTGCAAATGCTGGGCGACGTTCGAGTAAATTGGGCAAAGATGACGATGAACTTTCAACAGGGGTCGACGTCGTGCTGCCTTACGGGTGACTCCAACATCCTGCGGACGCCGGTATCATTCTGGGCCCTTCAACGCACCTCGTCGGTAAACTTCTCTGCATGGCTATGGCTCTTGGAGGGCGACCAAGAAGATCCGCAACCATTACCGGGCGACCTCCGGGGCATCTTGAACGAGTTTGCCGAAATTTCCGTGGCCCCGACCGGCTTGCCCCCGGTCCCCCCCACGGACCAAGCTATCGTCCTTCACCCGGGGACAGCAGCGGTGTCGGTTCGACCGTACCGCTATGGACACGTTCAGAAGGACGAGATCGAACACGGGAGATGCTTTTGGGGGGCATCATTCGGCCTAGTGCATGCCCCTTTTCCAGCCCGGTCCTCCTAGTGCGGAAGAAAGATGGCAGTTGGCATTTCTGCGTGGACTATCGGGAACTCAACAAAGCCACAGTCGCCGACAAATACCCGATTCCGGTCATTCAGTAGCTCCTGGACGAGCTCCATGGCGCCACATTCTTTACCAAGCTGGACCTCCGCTCCGGCTATCATCAGATTCGCGTGCGACCGACGGATGTTCCCAAGACTGCCTTTCGTACTCACGATGGCCACTTCGAGTTCCTGGTCATGCCGTTCGGCTTGACCAACGCCCCGACAACCTTCCAAGCTACGATGAACGACATTTTTCGGTCGGTACTCCGCAAACATGTTCTTGTATTTTTTGATGATATATTGGTGTATAGTCCCAAATGGCAGGAACACCTCCAGCATGTCCGGGCTACCCTCCGCACCCTTCGCGGCCACAACCTCGTCTTAAACCGGAAGAAGTGCTCCTTCGGAGCCACCTTGGTTAGTTACCTGGGCCACACGATCTCGGCCAACGGGGTAGCCATGGAGTCCGACAAGATTGCAGCAGTGCTTCACTGGCCGACCCCTACATCTGTCCGCGAGGTGCGCGGCTTTTTGGGGCTGACCGGCTACTACCGCCGGTTCATTCAAGGCTATGGGACGTTAGCCCGCCCCCTCACCCAATTACCCAAGCTTACGGAGGAGGGCCAATTTCTGTGGTCGGCGGCGTCCATGGCGGCGTTTACGGCCTTGCAGTCGGCCCTCGTGCACGGGCCGGTCTTGGCTATGTCGGACTTCCAACAGCCCTTTGTAGTCGAATGCGACGCGTCGGGCACCGGTGTCGGCGCGGTCCTCATGCAGTCCGGACGGCCAATAGCTTTTTACAGCCGGGCCTTCTCCTCCACCGTTCGCAGCCGTTCAGCATATGAGAATGAACTAATGGCCCTGATCTTGGCGGTACAGCACTGGCGACCGTATCTACTCGGTCGGCCGTTCGTGGTCCGGACGGATCACCACAGCCTCCGCTACCTCCTCCAACAAAAAATCGCCACACCGACACAGCAAGTTTGGGTCGCCAAGATATTGGGCTATGATTTTTCGATCGAGTTACGCTCCGGTAAAACCAACCGGGCTGCTGATGCGCTTTCTCGCCAACCGCACGCACTAGAGTTGACTTCCATTTCTCGGCCGGTCTGGGAAGAGGGCTCAGAAATTCAGGAGGGCGTCGAGCAGGACCCTTATTTATCCGCGATCCGTACGGCCCTCATCGCCGACCCGGCGGCGCATCCGCCCTATTCACTCATTGGCGGCCGGCTGTTCTACCGCGGTCGTTTGGCGATGTCCGCATCCTCCACTTGCATTCCTCGACTACTGGCCGAGTTCCACGCATCTCCAACCGGCGGTCACGCCGACGCATTCCGGACTTACCGCCGTTTATCGGCCTCCTGGTTTTGGCCACAGATGTTTCGTCAGATCAAGGCCTACATCGCCGAATGCCTTACCTGTCAGAAGGCCAAGTATGAATCAATGTTTCCGGGCGGTCTCCTACAACCCCTTCCGATACTGGAGCGTATATGGGAGGACATTGCCATGGATTTTATCACCCGGCTACCACGGTCCGACGGGTTCAACTGTATCTTGGTGGTGGTGGACCGCCTCTCAAAGTACGGCCATTTCATTCCCCTTCGCCATCCGTACACAACAAAATCAGTAGCGGACAGTTTCATTGCCGGCATCGTGCGCCTTCACGGGTTTCCACGCTCCATCGTGAGCGACCGAGACCCCCTCTTTTTGAGCAGTTTTTGGACTTCCTTATTCCGTCTGCAAGGAACTCAACTTCGCATGAGTACCGCTTACCACCCGCAGACGGACGGGCAGTCGGAGGTTCTAAATCGGTGCCTCGAAACTTACCTCCGGTGCTTCATTGGCGAAAGACCGGGGACTTGGGCCAAATGGCTCCCGTGGGCGGAATATTCTTACAATACGTCCTATCACTATGCGGCCAACACCTCCCCATTCGAAGTGGTTTACGGCCGCCCACCTCCTTCGATTGTGCGGTACCTGCCCGGCGAGATCAGTAAAGTTGAGATCAGTTCTGACACTTAAAATGCTGGACAGGAGTTTTTAAAACAGTTGTTTCAGCAGCCTAGCTTCGAGAATTTTTTTGTCTCGCTCTCATTTTGGTGCTTTATGTCGTTTATTGTCGTCAATGTCTCTTTTTTGTGTAATTTATAAATATGTATTATGTGTATATATGTTTATTGTGTAATTTATAACATATTCTATGTGTAGGATTGTACAAATTTACAAAAAAATTGTGTATATATATGAATAAATTTATTTAAATATTAAAATTCGACATTGTAAAGTATCCCCTATATATTCTTCGCAATCCGACGCCCAACATTTTAAACCCAAACTAACATGAACCCGACATCCGACATCTGCAACCTTGAACGTTGGTGATACTATAGTTAGCTATTTTATGTTATGACTTTTGTTGCATTTGTATTGTTATCATATTACCTAACTTTAAATTTTTTTATGTTTTTTGCGCCTTGCCTTTTCTAGGCGTGCGCCTGCGTCTAGGCTCCATGACCCCTTTGTGTCTTGCGCCTTTAATAACATAGAGCACGAGTTTCGAAGCATTTTCAAAGCCAATTGATCTTCTGCCATATTTGGCATCGCCTAATGGATAATCCGAGTCTGCAATCACGTTAGAGCGACATTTTGATATTTTTCATACATTTGTTTTATTTTTAGTGTTTTATTTAGTGAGATCGAACAATCAGCATATACGACCAATCATAGTCGTCCAAGATTGTTGCCCTAATCATATTCTATTATAAATAGAAGAGTGACTGGTTTGAAGGCTATTGCATATTTTGGAGACATTCTCCCCTAGAATCCGCTGATGTCTCATGGTGCTGGCTCCACGAAACCCTAAGGTGATGACTCCTAAGGCTTATATCTTTGTTTCTTTGCATTCTCCATGTTTTCCGTCCCAATCCCCCATCATACAACCCTAACCGAGCATCCTCCAAACGAGCTACCCCACCAAATCACCTCCATCAATCGCCTCCCTATGTGATCACTCCATTCCAGCATCCCCACACCCTTTCTTGTAATTGTCTACCCTTTTCCCCAACCCACCCGCCCACCCCAGCAACACCCCAGCCCCAAACAACACCTTCCCCACAATCTCAACCCTCTGCCACCTCCTATAGTCCCAACCAACCACTAGCCAACATCCCCTCACACTTCCTACCCTCCAAACAGTCCCCAACAATCCCAAACAGCTCAGATTTGCCCCAAACAACCACTATACAACAGTTGTCCACTTTTCTTGATCGTTTCCACCGCCCACATAATGTTTAAATCTCCTCTCCTTCGCCGACGACACCTCACTCATGAGTTTAATTTTTTTGTATTTTTTATTTAGCATGGTTGTATACACTTCACACCCTTGTGGTGGGACATTTCCCTGGACCCTCGCTGCGCAGGAATGCTTTGTGCACTGGGCTGCCCTTTTTTATGGTTGTATGAATTTGATTGTCTATATTCTTATGGATGTCTTGCTTTGTTAGGGCGTTTATTTCTTGTGATTAATCGTGGCTTGCAGGACCTTTATCACTCGCGCGTATTAACTCTTTGCCCTCATATCGGAGGAAAATCTAGCTTGCTTGTTTGCTAAAATCATTTGAGTATTACTTGTGTTATGTGTTCTATTTTTATGCATTAATTATTACTTACAAACGTTGTCAGATCTCTGTCTGCATCCATTATTTTATGGTTCGATAGAAATTATTTCCCCGACACCATACCTAGGATTTGCAACTGGTTAGAGTGCACTTCACATCCCTACCCCCCCCCCCCCCCCCCCCCCCCACACACACACACACAAGGTTTGGCCATGTTTATACTACGTAGTGGTTCATATAGATGACTCTTGTTTGTGATATACAATAGTAGAGTCTATAGGTTATCCAAATAATAATAGATGACTCATGTCTAGTCATGGCCATCGTTCCACACAATTATATGATGATAGTTATGCTCCTCTTCTATTTGAGGATCTGAAGCCCATTTATGCTCGACCCCAGAGAGCTCCTCCTGTGAGATCTGCGTACTATCATGATGATCCTCCTCCTTAATCCTTCGTCTGTAGAGGTTGTCATGAAACTCTGTCGAGGTTCGGTTCCACTAGTGACTACTAGTATGATGATTATCATAGATCTCATAGAGAGTATTTTTACGAGCATGGCATCACGCATAGATTTAGAATAGATTACAGACAACTAGGCCTAAAGGGGTTTATGACTTGGATCTTAGACATTGATTATTATTTTGATTTTATATATCTGAAAACCGTTGCGTTATACTGGCTAAGACAAAGCTTCAGGATCGAGCTAATGATTATTGGACTGGCTAGATGTGTAGGATAAATAAAGCGTGAACGTCTTCGACCCATATCCCGATGGGCAGACATGAAGCTAGAGTTAAAGAAGAAATATCTTTTTGCATCCTATTGACGCAGCTCCTCGATCAGTTATCCACCCTGCGGCAAGGGACTCTGTCCGTTGGCGATTATATGACTCGATTTGACGAGTTTGTTATGAGGAGCGACATTGAGGAGGATCCACTCATGGCCACCTCTCATTTTCGATTTGGGCTCCGCGCAGAGATTCGTCGAGAATTGACTCTCGCACTGTTTAGAGTATGTTGATCATGTATTTCAGTTTGCCCTCCACCACGAGATGTCCTTGAGAGACGGTAGAGTTAGTGGAGTGGACTCGTACCCTGATCACCCCATCATGAGACCTACCCAGCATGAGACCACCCCAGTGCCTACTCGTGCTCTCTTAGAAATGATAGTCGGGGCTGCTGATACAGAGTTATCCCACTCCACTGATTCATTGTTCGATGAGTGATCTGCCACTTGACGATGTGATTGAGTCTGATCTAGACCTTATGACACTTACAAAGAACTAGTTAGTGTGCCCAAAGTAGTAAGATGCCCTCTCCTTACTCCACGCCCAGGACTAGTTAGTGCCCCTACCATAGACCCTTTACTCAACACTCTGCCTATAGGCTCATTCTTCAATATAGTTTCTTTCCACTCCTCCGTCGCTATCCCACGACAACTCACTTCTCGCAACTTTATTCCCAAGGATAGTTCGCCCCCTCTCGCTCCCTTTATCTCCATTCAGCTAGACGTCGCTCGCTTACCCTCTTCTATAACTACTTCCCCCACTGTTTAAGCTTAGGGTCTGTTTGACGCAGCAATTTTGCTCTGGTGAGTTCGAACAAAAACGTCACAACCATAAAATATATGTTTGACATGAAAACGGTTATGACCGCCACGAGGAAAAAACTATTTTTGAACATAAAAACGGATGGAGTTCTTCAGGTGAGGTCGGGTGTTCACGAACGACAGGTCATAACCACCGCGTTCATGACCTCCATCGCCGTGACAAACACTAAACTTCAATTCTTATGGTTAAAATGCATATCGAACTCCAAAACTAGGGGTAAAATATATTTTTTGGGCTAAAACGTGAAAAAAAATTAGAAATTACATGAAAGGGCTGATATTTGAAAATTTTGCTAATCAAAATTTTATAATAATACGACCTCACCCTTCCCTCTTTTGAAGCTAACAACACTTCACATCTTCCTTTTTGAAGCTATCGTCCACCTCACCTCTACCCCCTTACATCCGCTAACTGGCCATTCAAGCCACACCCCTTCCTCGCCTCTTTGGCCATCAATCTCAGGCATATAAATAGTATTTTCTACATGTAGTTGAAGAAGTTGATGATGATATGAAAATTGGCTAATGCCTTTGTGAAGATCACACTCTTGTGCTCTTCCCCCATATGGTAAAAGGTCCAAATTAATAAGGGTATGCAGCTCTTGGTAAGGGCCTCCAAGGAAGAAATCTTCAAGAAGTGAAGAATTGTCCAAATTAATACCAGTACGTACCCGATACTCGGCGGATACACCTGTTACTTTAGTCTGTAGATACACTTGGACTTCACAGATCGTTCTGCATATTGTGATAGACGTATGCTTTTTTAAAGTAAACAAAAGACTTCTGCGTTTCTTTTAGAGAAGAAAGTTTTGTAACTCATAAATGCAACTAGTGGTGTATGTTTATTATAGTAACAAAAAATGATTCATATTTTTTTAGGATAAAAAAGTGCTTCAGATTTAAGTATCTTTTTTTCGTTAAAACTATAAAGAATTTGATTCAAATTTTAGTATTTTATTTTTTATTATATACATGTGCATCTATATAGATACATGAACATGCATATACATGTATATGTGCATGTATATACATGGACATATTGCATGTATATACATGGACATATTGCATGTTGTATTTATATAAGTCAATTTTAATTACGTCGTACCTTAAACACGCGTGTATCCTTATTTTTTATTTTCCCATACCACCGTATCAAATACGTATAGTACTCGGTACTCGTTCCCGTACCGGTGCTTCATAGGTTGACACCTACTTGTCTATCCATGATTCATTGTCATCTTGATCAGATCTGCTTTAATGAGATCTTCTAAGCCACCATTGTTTCCTTTAGGGTCTGTTTGGCACGACTTTTTGAGAGCTACACACCGCTGCAGCATCAAAAGCCGCGCCAAACAATTAAAACAGGCTTGGGTGATGGCTGAAGCCACCGTCCAAAAGGTCTGCAGGCCCGATTTTGCAACCAAGAAAAAGGGCTGTAGCGCTGCAATAATTTCTTTAAATTTTTTTTAAATACAGTTTTTATATTATAACATTATTAATATATTAATGATGTTATTAATCACCATATATGCTATTAAAGTTACTTAATAATAAATAGATTAATATTAGTAATTATAGTGTTAATCATTAGTTTATATTTTTTTAATATTGTAATTATTAGTTTATAAATAATATTTTATTTTTATTAAAATTAGATTAGTTTATGAATAATATATTGTCTTTTCTTTTTGTTTAACAATTTTATTTTCATAGTCTGCAAATAATTAAACCTGCACCGCTATTTCAAATAGCACTGCAAACACAATTTTTCAAACAGTTTCATAAATTTTTTCACCACTCTGCAAAACAGCTAATATTTCCACCACTGCTTCTCTCAGTGTTGCAGCAGAGCCAAGCAGGTCCTTACTCTAATTCGTTGGATTATTGTGTTTTTTAACATAGTTTTTACAATGTTTTAAATTTGTTTATGACTTAGTTTTTTATTCATCCTTCTATTCAATTTTATGTTCAGCCTTAAATTTAAGAAGCATCCAAAATATATTTTTCATATGTTGTGCATTTCATTAGCATCTTCACATTTTAGGCAATTTCAATTACGAAGGATATTCAAAGTGAGATGATTTATGTATGCTTTTCGCATGCGTAACTCTAATTGTTGTGGCATACATTGAAGTAATTGAAAAATTAGAATAATGGATTTAGAAGATAGAAGACTAATAATTAGTAGAAGGAAGTCTGAGCATATTATATTGTTATGTATGTTAGCAGGTATGATATTAGCACATTAATAAATAGTTATTAGGAGATAAAGTAATACATAGGTGTGATAGGTGGAAATATAAATTTCTCTTTTAATAATGCTTGTGTAGAACTATTTTTTTGTTAGCAGAAAAAATACATGATATTTCATTGTTTTCAAAAGAAAAGCAGAGAAAAAAGCTGTCTTAACATATAGATCCCAACAGAAGAAATCACAAATCAATCTATATCTATTGGTTTTAGTCTTTTGTTGCAAATTCTGTAATATCCTGCATTAGCTTCTTCCCTATCATTATTAAGTTTTTTTTTTACCATCAAAACAGTGCAGATGTTTCTTCTCTCCTACTCTCCTACTCTCCTACTTAATTTCAGATAAGATAGATTAGGATTTTGGCAAATTGTTCACCTGTGTTTAGATTGATCACACACACACACACATATATATATATAATCTTATAGTTTTAAGAGAAGTTTATCACTACACCATCAAACTAATCATAGTCGTTGAATTTATTTCCAGCACAAATATTTTTTAAATAAAAATTAAATTAATTAAACAATTTTTTTTTAAATACCAAATTGATATTTTAGTGAAGGCGAGACTTGAACCTGAGACCAAGAGTGTTTCATGAACACTTTTTATCAACTACACTAAATATTTTTTATGAGAAAGTATGTAATAACTTTATATATGTATGTATAAACGCCAATATTATTATTAACAAACAATATGCATTGAGGATATCAAGTGAAGTAGTGGTATTCGCCTCATACTTCCTATAAGGGATGTAAGTGATTTCAGTTTTAGGGAAAAAAAGAAGAAATAGGGGAAGGGCGTTCACCCGAGAAGGCAGTGTGACCTAGAGATGGAAATCCATACAGAAACATGCCTGGTAGTTCACTATCACCCCAGTGAGGGCCTTCCAACTTCTCCGACTGATGTATACCACCCACCAGGTCCCTCTGTGTCCTCATCGAGAAAGAGATCATTAGTTGTTCGTAATGCTTAGTGTGCGAAGAGGAAGACCACTCCAATCAGCAGCGAGATGAGGAGTGGGTTTGCGTAGCCGACGAAGGTCGCGAGAAGTCGCGCGATGGAGCCGCAGAATCCTTGGCAGAGATTGACCCATCTACCTTTGCTTCCGGTTCCTCATCTCCTCCTTTAGATTGGCAGAGAAGTTGTTAGATTCAAGTATCTCCATGTTGATAGGTGCGATCATGCAACCAATTTTCATGATCGAGAAAAAAATCAGCAAGATGGAGGACGAGGGAAGATGCAGGCTTCCGATCCGGCGAGGTCAAGAGAGATGGAGTGGTGTGTGAGTAGAATGGAGATCGGGTAGAAGGGCTCATTTTTGTCTGCGGGAAGTGGAGGGGCCAGGGAGGAGATCTTGAGGTCGCGATTTCGTAGCCCTAACTGCGGGTTCGAAGGACGAAAATGAGCAAGGAGATGAGAGATCGCAGAGAGGAATGGCGGTTGTAGCAGATAAGAAGGGGTCGCGGGGGAGAAGCACTGGAGGGGAGAAGGCGAGACCTATGGCTATCGGGTTTTGGAGTTGTAGTTGAGATTTTAATTTTGTAAACAAAAAAATAAATATGATGTTGGATCGGACGACTTAGATCTTCCCAATAATTTTTTAACTCCATGAATTTCGTAGTCATCCATATTTCTTTTTTGAGTGTGTGTGTGTGTGTGTGTGACTAATTATTGGGACTTCCCCTAGGAGTTTACATAATTACAAAGACCTTCCTGTTATGTTTCAAAATTACGAATACAACCCCTACAAGTTTGATCCGTTTGTAGAACCCCCTTTCCGTAAGAATTTTGGATGAAAAGTGATAAATTTAGGCATAAGCTGTGCGGTTTGGGTCGAAACCACAACCACACTAACAATGTCGGTTTTGGACCAAACAAAACTGCACCGGCAGGGGTCGGTTTTGGACTGAACAAAATTGCACCAACATTGGTCGTCTCACCGAAACCATGCGGTGAGATTTGGCATTGGTGCGGGTTGGACTTGATTTTGGTTGTGCGGTTTTGATTTTTTACAATTTTGGAGGTGTATTTTGATGGATCGATGTGTTAATGCATATTTATAGTTATATGTTTTACTCACGTTTTTCTAGGTGCTAAAAATGTGTGACAATTTCCTTTAGTATTGTGTTATTGATGGAAAGCAAAAATAAATATTTTGCAACTCCCAAATCCCAAAACTTCAATACTTATTAATCTAAAAAAAGTTCTATTTGCAGCCCCCATTCAAAGCCTTGTTTCCGCCGACCTTAGGTTTCCCGCGTTTCACTCGATGCTCTCCTCGCGTCTACTCCCGTCGGTGGCCCTGAAATCGCCGCCGGAGAAGAAATCGCTGACGCTGCCAAGATCTAGGGGTTGTATTGTTGGTGCCTTGCAGAAACGAGCCGCCATTTCCCTTCTAATTCGATCGATTGAGGCCATTTCCGTCCACCAGAGCCGTCATTCTACTGTTCCGCCGCCAGAGAATCTATTTCTTCCTTCCTTCTCCTATTATTGCCCAATGTGGGTCTCTACTTGATTTGATTTAGGGTTTTCCCACAACACGTGCATTGAAGAAAATAGAGCTTTAGTTTTTGGTTTATTTATCTTTGATTTTTGTAGTAAAAAGCCAAATCTTAAAATATATTTTTTTTTCACACTAAATACAAAGGATGAGTACATATATATAGGAGAGAGGAAGAGAGAAATATTCCTATACACAATGTGGGACTAAAGAGGAAAGAATACATGGGCCCATTAATGGGCCCCTAAATGGGCTTTTTACATCTCTTCTCTAACACTCCCCCGCAAGCTGGAACATACAAATCGTAGGCACCCAGCTTGGATAAGAACTGGAGATACAGTGGCCGAGGAAGTGCTTTTGTCAGGATGTCAGCAGTCTGTCTAGCAGCAGGAACATGCTCCAACTCTATCTTCTTTGATTGCACCTTTTCCCTGATGAAATGACAGTCAACCTCAATATGCTTTGTTCGCTCATGAAAAACAGGATTATTGGCGATATGGATTGCAGCCTGACTGTCACACCGAAGAGTTGTCGGAGAAGAAAGTCTGATACCCAAGTCACCTAGAAGACTCTCAAGCCAGGTTAATTCTGACACAACAACATCCATAGCCCTGTATTCTGACTCAGCCGAGGAGCGAGCAACCACAGACTGTTTCTTGCTCCACCAGGTTATGAGGTGTCCACCAAAGTGCAAAAGCCAGTTGTGGAACGCCTATCATCAGGAGATCCGGCATAGTCAGCGTCCGAGTAGGCAAGAAGAGATGGTGAGTTGGATGGTTTGTAGACAAGGCCTTGTCCCGGAGCGGTCTTTAGATATCGGAGAATACGCTCAACGGCTTGAAGGTGAGAAGTGCGCGGAGCATGCATGAAGCGACTTACAACACCAACAGCAAACGAGATATCAGGTCTAGTAACCGTTAGGTAGATCAACTTCCCAACCAATCGTCGGTAGTATTCTGGATTCTCAAGTAGTTGATCAGAATCAGAACCAGCAGCACATAACTTTTGATTAGCATCCATAGGAGTATCCGCAGGTTTGCACCCGGAGTATCCTGCTTCATGAAGTAAGTCGATGCAGTATTTCCGTTGGGACATAACCAACCCATCGGGTCGTCGAGCAACTTCAATCCCAAGGAAGTATCTAAGATTGCCAAGGTCCTTGGTCTGGAAAGCCGAGCCCAGATGTTTCTTGAGTTGTTGTATCCCAGAGAGATCATCGCCGGTGATTAGGATATCATCAACGTACACAAGAAGGATCACAGTGCCAGTTGGGCCATGCTTGGTGAATAGAGAGAAGTCGGCGGAGCTCCGAGTAAAGCCGAGAGCCAAGAGAACCTTGCAGAACTTATCAAACCAAGCTCGCGGAGATTGTTTGAGACCATAAAGAGCCGTGAGAAGGCGGCAGACACGAACTGTACGAGACTCCCCCGTGGTCTCAAACCCGGGAGGTTGGATCATATAGACAAGTTCCTTCAGATCACCGTTGAGAAATGCATTCTTAATATCCAGCTGAATAAGAGGCCAGCGCCGGTGCACAGCGACGGAGATAACAACACGAACAGTGTTTAGTTTGGCCACTGGAGAGAAGGTTTCCTCATAATCCAACCCTTGTTGTTGAGTGAAGTCCCGGGCCACGAGACGAGCCTTGGGGCGATCGACCGTCCCGTCGGCATTCTGCTTGACTGTGAAGACCCATTTGCAACTAACACAATGCTGACCAGGAGGAAGCGGGACCAGTTCCCAAGTCTGATTAGCCCAGAGGGCATTCATCTCCTCTTCCATAGCCGCCCGCCACCCTGGGTGCTGAAGCGCCTCCTGCACAGAGTTAGGAATAGAAATGGAGGAAAGAGAAGTAGCAAATTGACGAAGATCCGGAGAGAGGCGGTGAAGAGAGACAGAGTGTGCCATTGGATGTGCAGTAGAGGAAGAAGTCGGATCAGCAGGTCGCGAGTCATCATCAGAGGAGGGCACCTCCCGTAGGGCAGTGGAGGACAGAGGACGACGAGTGTACACACGAGTGATAGGTGGTTTCTGGGAGGGAGGCAGAAGAGGGATGGGAGAGACTGGTAAGGAGGAGACGGGCGGGGAGGAAATGGGCGTTGGAGAGAGCGGAGGAAGGGGTGAAGTAACCGGAATAACAGGCCGCGGAAGAGGAGGCAGCGGAAGAGGACAGTCCGCTTGTTGGGAAAAATATGGTTGATCTTCGAGGAAGGTAACATCAGCAGTCGTAAGAAGCTTGCGATCCTGGGGAGAGAAGCAAAGATAGCCCTTCTGAGTCCGGGAGTAACCAACAAACATATATTTGGTGGCACGTGGAGCAAGTTTGTCAGAGGACGGACCAAGGCGTTGAGCGTAGCAAACGCAGCCAAACACGCGAGGAGCAATGGAGAACGGAGTCGTAGAAGGAAAAAGGAGACTGAAGGGGGATGCAAAGTTGAGACGAGAAGAAGGCATGCGGTTGATGAGGGTGCAGGCGGTAGAGACCGCGAAATTCCAATATTGTTTGGGGACGTTCATTTGGAGCATGAGAGAGCGGGTGACCTCAAGTAGGTGACGATTCTTGCGTTCAGCAACGCCATTCTGTTGGGGGTATATGGACAAGAGATTTGATGAATTATCCCAAACTCAGCACAGAGGTGAGTGACTGTATGACCAGTATATTCACGGGCATTGTCGGTACGGAGAGTTTTAAGAGTAGTAGAAAATTGGGTGCGAGTTTCGATGATGAAGTTCCGAAGAACACCAGGCAATTCAGAGCGTTCACGAAGGAGGTACAACCATGTCACCCGGGAGTAGTCATCAACGAAGGTAACAAAGTAACGATAGCCAAAAAACACTGGTGATTTTGTAGGGACCCCAAATATCAGAGTGAACCAAATCAAGAGGAGCAGCACTTCGAGTGGGATGGGGGGGTGAACGTAGAACGATGATGTTTGGCATATAGATACACGATTCACAGGTAAACTCATGGAGAGAGACGTCGGGAAGAGCTTTGCGGAGTATTTGTAGAGGAGCGTGACCAAGACGGCGGTGCCACTCAATAGTGTTGATAGAGGAGAGAAGAACGGTGGGAGAGGTATCGAGGAGATAGAGTCCGTGCGAGAGATGCCCTTTGCAGATGATGCGCCGCGTCTGTCGATCCTGCACAATACATGAAAGTATAGGTGAATGAGACACAACAATCCAAATCTTGGGTGAGACGGCTAATAGATAAGAGATTGAAGGAGGAGCCCGGAACATGAAGAACCGAACGAAGAGTAAGTGAGGGTGACAGAGTGAGATCGGCAGAGCCAGCAACAGGAGTAGAGGCACCATTTGCCACAGTAATGAACGGAGGATGTTCGGAGGCCAAGTATTGTGAAGGTGCTTGCGAAGTAATGTGGTGGCTGGCCCTGGAATCCAGAATCCACGGAGAGCTATGAAGGAGGCAGGATAGGCCACCACCAGAAATAGACACAACCGAGCCTGGGGACCGGGAAGGAGACAGAGCCATGGAGAAACAAGCACCAGAGAGTAACCAGCAGAGCAGAGGGGTGGCGACCTGGGGAGATCGCAAGAGCAGCGGTCTGGAGCAGCGGTCTGGAGTTTTAGGGCTGGAGCGGCGATCTCTGCGAGGCCGGCAGAAAGAGGCCGGGCGAGCTGCTTGATTAGGGACTGGCGGACGGGCTGCTTAGGAGACCGGCAGGAAGCGGTCGGGCGAGCTCGGCAGGGAGCTCGGCAGGGAGAGAAGCCCGCAGCGAGCTGGAAGAGAAGCCGCAGGAATCAAGAGGCCGGAAGGCAGGGGTCGGGCGAGCTGCGACTTAGGGAAGGTCGTCGGAGAGCTCGCGAGACCGGCAGAGGGAGCTTGCTGGATGGATAGACCGCAGGAGGCGGGCTGGCGAGCTGCGAGAAGGAGACGGGCGATCTTGGAGGTCGACTGCGAACAGGGAGGTCGACTGCGAGAGCGTTGCGGGCTTGATTGCTGCGGGAGTGATCGCTGCGGGAGAGAGTGTTGCGAGGTCGCTGCTGACTGAGGTGGAGGGAGAGATCGCTGCGAGGTCGCTGCGAGGTCGTTGCGGGAGTGATCGCGAGGTCGCTGCGGACTGAGGAGAACAGAGCGGTGGAGGGACCCACTGGACTGCGGACTGCGAGATCGCTGCGGTCTGAGATGAGCTCGCTCGAGGAGCTGATGAGCTCGCAGAAGATGAGCTCACTGGCGGCGAGCGTTGTGAGTATGTGAGCGCTCGCGGAGGAAGCTCGCAGAAGAAGCTCGGCCGAGAGATAAGACCGGCTGAAGGAGATCGCGAGAGGAGACCGGCAGAGGGCCGCTGGAGCTCAGGTGGAAGCCACGGGTAGGGAATTTGCGGAGAGCTCGGGCGGTCTGAGAGAGACCGCTGGAGAGGAGACCGGTCTGGCGAGCTCGCTGGACTAGAGAAAAGACAGCGGGACCCACGCGTCAGAGGGAGGAAGCTATAAAAAGCCAAGTAGAGAGGAAAGCGTGGGAGGCTGGGAGCAATGCGGGAAGCAGTGGCAGGAGGAGCGGTCTCAGAAAATGAGACCGCCAGATCGATAGGAAAGGGAGGGTGGGCGGTCAGAAAAAGAAGACCGGAAAATTTGGACCAATGGCTCTGATACCATGTAGTAAAAAGCCAAATCTTAAAATATATTTTTTTTTCACACTAAATACAAAGGATGAGTACATATATATAGGAGAGAGGAAGAGAGAAATATTCCTATACACAATGTGGGACTAAAGAGGAAAGAATACATGGGCCCATTAATGGGCCCCTAAATGGGCTTTTTACATCTCTTCTCTAACAATTTTTATAGTTTTTGCTCCTCATATGTGTAACACTCCAATTTTGCTTCTCATGTGTGTAACACAAAAAAGGCTATGAACCTATTGGCTATGAACTACTGGCTCATAAAAGAAAATCCAATGATGAAGTTTTGATTTTGTTTGAATGATGTGTGTTTATTTTGGTATTATAAATTTTACCATTGCTATAAGTTAGAAAAGAAATTCAAACAAGTAAGAGGGAGAAAAAGTAAAAAAGGCAAATATCCTTGTAGGAGAAAGAGATAAAAATTTTGAATTTTACATTTTTTTTACTAGGGTTGCAAATATCATGTGGGACTGCAAATATCGATTTGAGGTCTGTAAATATAACACAACAACAACAACACTCAAGCCTTTATCCCACTATAGTGGGGTCGGCTATATGGATCCTTTGTCGCCATTGTGCCCTATCTTTAGTCATATCTCACTAATGCCTAAGTACATCATTCTTTCCTTATAGTCTCATTCCAAGTCTTTATTGGTCTACCCCTCCCCCGTTTAACATGTCTAGTGACTAAACTCTCACAATGCCTAACAGGTGCCTCTAATGGTCTCCTTTGTACGTGTCCAAACCATCTTAGTCGAGCTTCTCGCATCTTCTCTGCAATTGTTGTCACTCCTATATTATCCCTGATACATCCATTCCTAATTTTATCCAGTCTCGTGTGTCCACGCATCCACCCAAGCATTCTCATCTCCGCAACTCCCATTTTTTGCTCATGTACACAATTCATTGCCCAACACTCAAAACCATAGACCATTGCTGGTCTAATTGCAAATATAAGCTCCCTTAAAAATAATCATTAGAACTAATTATAGCAGATAAATGATAACACCAAAGCAAATATATTATTCAAAGCAAATTATCAAAAGCAAGACTCTGCAAGAGCAATAAATAGATAAAACCAATTCTCTGTCTAATCATCATTTTCAACCACAAGATGATCTGGACCTTCTCATGTTTCGTTTTTCTAACTATACAAAGAAGAAAAATGCACGAGTCAATAGTAATATATTATTTATTAATTTATAACACATTCCCAACATCAAAACTCCTAAAGACTGGCTGACCCGCAACAAATCAACTTGTCAACTTCTGAAATTTATTTGTGGTGTAGTGCGGTTTCTTTGGTTTTTCGCAGGAGCAAATCGACCCGCACCGCAACAGATGCGGTTTTGCAATCAACAAAATTGCACTGCACTTGAGTTATTCGGTGTAGTTCGAAATCAGTGCAGTATGGTGCAGTTTGGCTGTTTTCTACAGTTTCAGTTTTTAATTTTCAACCATAGATAAAATCAGCTAAGTTTTTTTTTTTTTTCCGAGTTGATGCAAATAGAAAACTTGAAAAATTATAAAACATTTTTACTGATTTTTTTACTTTCCAATCAAAATTTTAACAGAAAGGAGGTCCTATAAACGGAGCAAAGTTATAGGGGGGATTTTTGTAATATTGAAACATAGAGCAGAGGTCTCTGTAATTATGCAAACTCCTAGGAGAGGTTCCGGAGATTAACCCTATATATTTACATATGTCTAGATATATATACACATATTCCGATTAATTATTTGCTCAAATTAGCTGATAAGATTGAAGTTACTGAACCATGTCTAGCTCGAATCAAGCCATAACCAATCTCAACTTGATTCTAGATCAGCTAGAATTCTCTTCTGCCGATGTCGGATCAGCTCACAAATTTATAGTTGCATCCTGAACTTTCTGCTGACTCTTGACTCGAATCGTAGGCCTTTCTGCTACAATTGGCTGTCTGATCTCGTCTTTTTTTTTTTGCAGGAACTCAAGGAAAGAATTGAAAGATTAAGAGCGAAACAAAGGGGAACTCTAACGTCTGAAAGTAAGTTCAGCGAAGAAATGTTGGAGATCAAAAAGGCATTTGTCTCCATCCATGGGGAGATGGTCCTCTTGAAAAACTACAGCTCCCTAAACTTTGCAGGTAGATTGAAATTTTCAAAGCTGTCATACTATTGAATGGCAAAAGCAGCTGTTTTAACCTCCAGATTCTATCTTGTATTTTAAAATTTTTTTTTAATAGGCCTTGTGAAGATACTAAAGAAGTATGACAAGAGGACTGGGGGGCTGCTGACTCTTCCTTTCACTCGCCGCGCTCTTCGCCAGCCCTTCTTCACGATAGAGCCCCTCACGAGATTAGTGCACGTGTGCGAAGCGAATCTCGAGCTCCTCTTTCCTGCCGAAGCCGAAGTCACCGACGCAGCCTCCGATGATGAGAAGAATGCGAGGCGCGTTAAGAAGAGTGACGCCGACGCAGAACCCTCGTCCGCAAACGAGGACACCGACGACATATGCCGAAGCACTCTCGCAGCGATGAAAGCAATACAGGGTCTACGAAGAGCCAGCTCGACCTGCAATCCGCTATCTATCGGGCAGTTCTTTCACGGCCAGGACGGTTGCTCGGCTGCAGTGACGAGCGAGAGCTCTGGGTCGTCCGGGCGGAGCACGTTGCATGGCAAAGATGCTGATCTAGAGAGCGTAAATTCCGGCGACTGAGGGAAAGAACTCGTACGGATCGGCGGCGTTCATCCCGTGCTGAGGAAATGATGTTATGCTCCAGTTCCATCATAATTTGCCCCCTGACCTCTGTACAAATGGATAGTTTCACCCCTAATAAAGACACTACTTTAGGAGATATTGTGCATGTGATTTCTGGCTCCTCCTCATTCTATACGCTGTATAAAAACTTTAGGAGATAGTGTCACTTTTTAAATGGCCTTTTTTTATTACACTGTTTTATCAAACATTTAAGCATTTAATTCTTTTTTTTTTTTCTTTTCTGGGTCTCTTAACACCGTTTTTTGAACTACTTGTGGTTTGATCCGGATTGATTGAGCACATCTTCGGCCTGCGCGAGTTCATCTTATATTTCTGTTAAATTTTTTTTTCTTCGCCAAGCACAGCCACCCTCCGAGTTTATTGGATTGGAGGTTTGGTATGCCCTGTGCTTTTTTGCTTGAGTGTCTTAGCATGATCTTTGCATGTCCTTGCCTGGTGATTTTTGTCTGTTCCTTGTTAGCTTGCTCACACGCCTGCCTGCACCCTTCAATGTTTGATGGTCAATGATTTGTCGCAAAAACTTCGATAAATATTTTATAAGACAGCTCGTGGACTGATAACTCTTAAAATCCTAAAACCCTAAACCTTACACTTTATACCCTATAACTAAAAATCCTCTAAAACCCAATAACTCTAAAATCTTAAACCCTAAACTCTAGATCAAAAACCATACACTCTAAACCCTATAACTTATACCTTCATACCATGTATCTTATACTCACTCTAAGACTCCTAAAAAGTATCTTATACTCACTCAAACTCCTAAAAAGTATATACCATATACTATGTACTATATACTCCAAACCCTAAACACCTAAAACTCTAGATTATAAACCCTAAACTCTAAACCATAAAACTCCTAAAAGTTTAAGCTTTAAGATCCTCATTCCTAAACCCATATAATCCTCTAAACCATAAATTACTGGATTCAATTTTTCTCTAAACCTAAACAGTACATTATATCGTGGCCACAGGGCTTCTTTACGCGGCGCTCTTATTTAGCTTCAACTCGTTACTTAAAATAATGTGTTTCCATTGGGCCTGCTCTTGATTAGAAAGGAAAACCTGAATATGACTACAATATTTAAAATCAACTCATAAAACACAGAATTTCATTAGAACAATTTACCACCTACTTTTTTAAATTTCTTATTAATTTGTTATTTAATAATAATTTAGATCATTTTAATTACAAAATTTGTCTAATTTCATGTACCCAGAAACCATAACAAATCGTTAGAAAGACAAACAAGAGAGCATCAAGACAAATAACGAAACGAACTGGAAAAGAAAACCAAACAATAACCAACACACATGAAATAGAGTGAACGATAACTTGGAATCCGTTTGGAGCGTCGCCAATCATATAAATGTATGTTTCTCATGGCAACGGCTATGACCGCCAACAAGAAAAGAAAACTAGTTTTGAACATAGAATGGATGTTCCTTTGGTGATGTCGGGCATTCCGGAACGACATTCATAACCACCACATTCACAAGCTCAACTACCAAGCCAAACGGAGCCTTAAGCTTAAAATAGATTGAGATTTATCCGATGCAATGGTGAGAAGATTGGCATCGGCGGGGCTCCATTTCGGGGGGTCAAGCGGAGCCCGGTGGCAAATGAAGGTCAGCTCCTGCGGCAATGGAGAATCAAACATTGTTTGGGGCACCTCCATCTTCCACAGGCTACAGCTCCTGTGGCAAATGGAGCAGCATCCAACAATCTGCGCGTTCAGTCAAAAACCAAGCTTATACCTGAAGATATATTATACACCAAATCTGCATACCAGTGAGAGCAGCATACATCAAATTACTGTTGAGTTAAAAAAATGCATGGCGGCATTGAAGCCCAAAGAACACTACAAAAACACTTCCAATATGAACACAGTCGCCATCCTGCCCCTCTGCGCACGAATCGGAACGAAAATCTTCATCTAATACTGAGCGGAGCAGTTGCCACAGTAGATATCAGTGCTTCGGCATTGCTGGGTACACCAAGTCCAGAAACCGTCGCCAATTTTGTGCAGCACCTTGGAACAAGCTTTTTGTGTGGTAATCCTTGGAAAGAACTAAGAAAGATGACTCCTATTATCTGCTTGGGGGGTCCCCGACAGAAGGAACTTTAGAAGGGTACTTTGACAGATCCGCATCCAGAAGAATGGATAAATCATAGGGCTGTGCGCTCGACACGGACGACTCCTTCAACAATGACGATTTAATGAGTTCTATGTCTGCCTGCTCCGGCGCAGCGCTTGAGACGGCCGGACTGTTGGAGCCAGATGTCGAGACGCTTGAAAGTTGTACTTCGTCGAGCCTTCCGCCGTACGCCTGCCGGTTTTTTCTGACATCATCCATCTCCTGCCCGGTTGGCACGAAAGTTCTCGATCGATATTTTCTCGATCCGTCGTCTCCCTCGGTGTTGTTGTAAAGCACGTACTCATGGTAAGTTGGCGCGAACTACGAAAAGAATATTGTGTTCGTAGGATCCACGGGATAAGCCGAAAAAATAAAGCAAAAATATTTACGGCTAGACAAACCGGTTTATTACCTGGTGCACCGTGTCGTGGTAGAAGTCGTTGAATTTCAAAGCGTGAGAGAGGCTGCCGATGAGGCCACTGGAACCGCCAAAGTTGGCTCCGGCATACTCCTTGTAGGGAAAAGCGTAGAAGTGGCCAACTGCGGCAGCGAGCATCTCGACACAGAGAACGAAATTCTGGAGATCAGCGGCTTCGTCGGCATTGCTTAAGAATCCAGACTTGGCTGCTAGGAAGACTAGAACACCCTGCATGTGGACATGCAGCAATTTGGTTCAAGGCCCTGTGGGTGTCCGCATCATTCATTGGATGTGTAATTTAGTGAGAGAAGAAATTGCATACAATGATCGACTTAATATTGAGACGGGCCTTCACAGTTTAATATATATATATAATGATATAATAGTTATTGGACTTATCCATAACACTGTTAAAGACAAAGAAACTGCAAAACTCTTCTTTAGTACTTTGAATTTGGCCCAAATATTGAAGATTGCTGAAAAATCCGATCGAATTTTACCGCGAACAAAGTCAACCAGCAAATTAACGAGCCAAGCCCAGCTCAGATCGAACTTGAATTGAGTTTGTATGTATATGGCCGAGGTAGCTCAGAGATTGGAAGATGTGCCACTCAATTCAACTGTATGCATGCATGTATTTATATAGACGTATGTTTGTATATAGACATAGTATGTATGTATATAGACGTATGTATGTATATAGACGTATGTATGTATATAGATATATAATATAGGTACTGTAATAGAAAATATCTAAGAAAAAAGATGTGCCTTCTTCTCTTCATCCACCAACTTGATGAGAGAAAAAAAATTTCAGATTAGGGTAAGAATACATCATCAGCATTCCGCGTGTGTACACGGATGAGGACAAAACGGTAAAAACATAAAGATGAGAGAAAAACATAATATAAATACAATAATATTCAACTCTCCCCTCAAATCGGGAGCTGCAACTGCTCAGGCCTTCGGTAAAAATGTTTGTCAATTGATCTTCGGAGTGAACAAAAGGTATGCAGATATTGCCTTTGTCAAGGTGATCTTTAATAAAATGTCTATCTACTTCAGCATGTTTTGTTTTCATGTTGAATTGGATTGTGAACAATCATAATGGCAGCTTTGTTGTTGCAACAGAGTAGAATGGGTTTATCTTCTAAGAGCCTCAGGTCCTGAAGAATCAATTTCAACCACAAGCCATCGCATACGCCCTAGACATTGCTCTATATTCTGCTTCAACACTAGATCTTGCCACTACGTTCTATTTTTTGCTCCTCCATGTTACAAGATTACCGCCTATAAAGGAGCAATATCTTGTAGTGGATTTCCTATTATCTTGATTAGATGCCCAGTAAGCATGAAAACTTCAATTGTCAAGTACTTGTTTGTTGAGAATAGAATCTAATTCGTTGTTAGTTGAGACGACATGTGATCGGGATCGACGAGATGGTGGAGCACGAGTTTTGAGGCTATTTGGAGCTGATTTGTTTTTAGTGTTCTATTTGGTGAGATCGGACAACTATCTTGTACGACCAATCATAGCCATCCAAGATGGTTGCTCTAAGTCATGTTTATTATAAATAAGAGGTGAGGATAGCCGTCAAAGGCATTGCAGATTTCAGAGACACTTTTCCACAAAATCTGGAGATCACTCGTGGTGCTTACTCCACGAAACTCAACGTGTCGACCCTTGGTAAGTTATCTTTGTTTTCCTTGTTCCCAAGTGTTGGCCATCTCCTTCCCCTTCAGCGAGCTACCCAAACATCCTCCACAAGTCAGCGGCTGTAGTTCCGGCAGCCGTTGGTCCCTTTTGCAGCCCCACAGTGCGCGCCTACCCTCCAATGAAACCCCCAACATCCCCAGCCCTCTCCTTCCGCCAAATTATTGTCCAGGCCCTTACAACCCATTTACACCCTTTGGACAGCCTTGACCCTCTCCCAGAACCTCACCTAGCCAGCCCCTCCCCATTCCATCCACAAAGCAACAATAATCCATCTTTGATAGCCACCATACAGCCATCTCCATCTCCCCGGAGATCCAACACCGCATTTACGGGCACTGGATCTCCGCTCCTACGCCTGCGACCCCTCGTGAGTTCCTTAATTGTATTGTGTTATTTATTTCAGCATTGTTGTATGGATTTGGACTATTATATCATTATGGATAGTCGGCGTTCTAGTATATTCGTCTTGTGATTGATCACCCATGCAGGATCCTTGTCGCTTGTGCCTTACTTTTGGCCCTCAAGGAGGAGAAAAGCTTAATTTGCATGCTTTCAAATTACTTATTACTTGCTTGTGACTTATGCTTTAATTATTAATCGCAATTTATTGTTGAATCACTCTTTACATACGTGTCTCATCTTAGGGCTAGATAGGAATTATTTCACCAGCACTACAACAAAGGTTGCATATCTAATGTTCACATACCTAGTCTACCCTACATAAACATGTAATCCACATCTGACTATTGTACCCTATGAAGCACCGGTACGAGTATGAGTATCGGTAATGATGCGTATCTAGTATGAATGTATGATACGTAACCGGTACAATACGTACCCGGTACAGTGGTATAGGAAAATAAAAAAAATAAGTCTGCATGTACTTTTGAGGTACGACGTAATTAAAACTGACTTATATAAATACACACGCAATGTCCATGTATATAGACGAATGTATGTATATAGACGTATGTATGTATGTATGTATGTATCTAAATAGGTATGTATATAGACGTGTGTATGTGTTAAGAACCGGCGGGAGAGAGGGAGGAGGAGGGGAGTTCGGTCGGCAGAGAGAGAGGGAAAAAAAGGGAGAGATCTTAGGGTTAAGAGGAGAGGAGGGAAATTCTTAATATCATCTAGCCTGAAAATAAAAAAGTACAAGTGCTGCCATTTATAGTAGCAGGGGGCGAAAAATAAAAGGAAACAAACGAAAACAGGAAATAAATGGAAACAAACAAAAGCAGGAAATAAATGGAAACAAGAAATAAATGGAAACAGGAAATAAATAGAAAGGAAATAAACAAAGCAGGAAATAAACGCTACGATAGCGGTCTAAGCCGCAATCTGCTCCGCGGTTTGTCTGGAACCGTCTGGTACATCGCCCCGTGAGGGTAGACTCATCATGGTGGCTCGGCGTCGTGCAGCTCCGTAACAGTATGTATATAGACGTGTGTATGTATACAGACGTGTGTATGTATACAGACGTGTGTATGTATACAGACGTGTGTATGTATACAGACGTGTGTATGCATACAGACGTGTGTATGTATACAGACGTGTGCATGTATATAGACGTGTGTACATATATAGACGTATGTATATAGACGCGTGTACATATATGGACGTATGTATATAAATGTACGTATGAATATAGACGTACGTATGAATATAGACGTATGTATCTTGACGTATGTTTGTATATAGACGTATGTTTGTATATAGACATATGTTTGTATATAAACGGAAACAAACAAAAGCAGGAAATAAACGGAAACAGGAAATAAATAGAAAGGAAATAAACAAAGCGGGAAATAAACGCTACGATAGCGGTCTAAGCCGCAATCTGCTCCGCGGTGTGGGTGTATATAGACGGGTGTGTGTATAGACGTGTGTGTGTGTGTGTGTACAGACGTGTGTGTGTGTACAGACGTGTGTGTGTACAGACGTGTGTGTGTGTACAGACGTGTGTGTGTGTACAGACGTGTGTGTGTACAGACGTGTGTGTGTACAGACGTGTGTGTGTGTGTATACAGACGTGTGTGTGTGTGTATACAGACGTGTGTGTGTGTATACAGACGTGTGTGTGTGTATACAGACGTGTGTGTGTATACAGACGTGTGTGTGTATACAGACGTGTGTGTGTATACAGACGTGTGTGTGTATACAGACGTGTGTGTGTATACAGACGTGTGTGTGTATACAGACGTGTGTGTGTATACAGACGTGTGTGTGTATACAGACGTGTGTGTATACAGACGTGTGTGTGTGTATACAGACGTGTGTGTGTGTATACAGACGTGTGTGTGTGTATACAGGCGTGTGTGTATACAGACGTGTGTGTGTATACGTACGTATGAATATAGACGTACGTATGAATATAGACGTACGTATGAATATAGACGTACGTATGAATATAGACGTACGTATGAATATAGACGTACGTATGAATATAGACGTACGTATGAATATAGACGTACGTATGAATATAGATGTACGTATGAATATAGACGTACGTATGAATATAGACGTATGTTTGTATATAGACGTATGTTTGTATATAGACGTATGTTTGTATATAGACGTATGTATGGATGTACGTATGTACGTATGTATGTATGTACGTATGTATGTATGTATGCATGTACGTATGTATGCATGTATGTACGTACGTATGTATGTATGTATGTATGTATGTATATAGACGTATGTATGTATGTATATATATATTATTAGGTATTGTAATAGAAAATACCTAAGAAAAAAAAGTACCTTCTTCTCTTCATCCACCAACTTGATGAGAGAAAAAAGAGACTTCGATTTCAGATTATGGTAAGAATACAACATCAACGTTCCTTGTATACATGGATGAGGACAAAACGGTAAAAACATAAAGATAAGAGAAAAGCGTAATATAAATACAATAATATTCAACTGTCGCCCTCAAGTCGGGAGCATATGTCAATCATTTTCAACTTGGATCATTAGCAAAGATGTCACCTGCTCAGGCATTTGGTAAAAATATTTATCAATTGATCTTAGGAGTGAACAAAGGGTAACAACGATCTTTAATAAAATGTTCAACTACTTCAGCATTATTTGTCTTATCATGTGGATTGTGAACAATCATAATGACAGCTTTGTTGTCGCAATAGAGTAAAATGGGTTTGTCTTCTAAGAGCCTCAAGTCCTGAAGAATTGATTTCAACCACAGGCCATTGCATACGCCCTGAGACATAGCTCTATTTTCTGCTTCAGCACTAGATCTTGTCACTACGTTCTGTTTTTTGCTCCTCCATGTTACAAGATTACCGCCTATAAAGGAGTAATATCTTGTAGTGGATTTCCTATCATCTTGAGTAGATGTCCAGTCGGCATCTACGAAAACTTCAAATTTCAAGTACCTGTTTGTTGAGAATAGAATCTAATTCATTGTTAGTTGAGACGACATGTGATGGGGATCGACGAGATGGTGGAGCACGAGTTTTGAGGTTATTCAGAGCTGATTTATCACTTGTCATATTTGGCGTCGCCCGATGGATGATCTGAGTTTGTGGTTGCAGCCGGATCAACGTTTCAATATTTTTCATGTATTTATTTTATTTTTTTAGTGTTCTATTTAGTGAGATCGGACAAATATCGTGTACGACCAATCATAGCCATCCAAGATGGTTGCTTTAAGTCGTGTTTTAAAAAAGAGGTGGGGGTAGACATCATAGGCATTGCAGATTTCGGAGACACCTCCACAGAATCTGGTGATCTCTCGTGATGCTGACTCCACGAAACACAACGTGCTGACTCCTTGGTAAGTTATCTTTGTATTCCTTGTTTCCAAGTGTTGGCCACCTCATTCCCCTTCAGCCAGCTACCCAAACATCCTCCAAGAAATCAGGGGCTGCAGTTTCGGCAACCGTTGGTCTCTTTTGCACCCCGACAGTGCGCGCCTACCCTCCAATGCAACCCCCCAACATCCCCAGCCCTCTCCTTCCACCAAATCATTGTCCAGGACCTTACAACCCATTTACACCCCTTGGACAGCCTTGTCCCTCTCCCAGAACCTCACCCAGCCAGCCCCTCCCCATTCCATCTACAAAGCAACCATAATCCCTCTTTGGTAGCCACCATACAACCATCTCCAACTCCCCGGACAGACAACACCGCATTTCGGACACTGGATCTCCGCTCCTATGCCTATACCCCTCACTTGTGGTTCCTTAATTGTATTGTGTTATTTATTTCAGCATTGTTGTATGGATTTGGACTATTATATCATTATGGATAGTTGGTGTTCTTGTATATTCGTTTTATGATTGATCACCCTTGCAGGAACCTTGTCGCTTGTGTCTTAGTTTTTGGCCCTCCAAGAGGAGAAAGGCCTAATTTGATTGCTTTCAAATTACTTATTACTTGCTTGTGATAACTGCGTGGGACTTATGCTTTAATTATTAATCGCAATTTATTGTTGAATCACTTTTTACATACGCGCCTCCTTTTAGTGCTAGATAGGAATTATTTCCCCAACACTACAACTAAGGTTGCATATCTAATGTTCACATACCTAGTCTACCCTACATCAACATGTATTTCACATTTGACTATTGTACCCTATGAAGAACCGGTACGGGTTCGAGTATCGGGTACGATGCATACCCAGTATGATACGTAACCGATACAATACGTATCTGGCACATGTATATAGTAAAAAAAATTAAATCAAATTCTTTATAGTTTTATCGAAAAAAAATACTTAAATATAAAGTACATTTTGCTACTATAATAAACAAACATCGCTAGTTACATTTATGAGTCACAATTTTTTTTATAAAAGACACGCATAAGTCTTTTGTTTACTTAAAATAAGCATACTCCTATCATAATATGCAGAACAGTCTGCCAAGTCCAAGTGTATCTACAGACTAGAGTAACAGGTGTATCCGCAGAGTATCGGGACTTACCGATACCAGATACGTAACAGGTACGGGTAGGTGACCCTCAAGGAAGTATCGGTGCTTCATAGATTGTACTTTTGTTGAGAGTAAATTGATAACAAGAAGTAGAAAACAAAATGGTATAGCAAGATCTAGTGCAAAAGTGGAATA
Source organism: Dactylorhiza incarnata (assembly GCA_033032865.1). NCBI lineage: Eukaryota > Viridiplantae > Streptophyta > Magnoliopsida > Asparagales > Orchidaceae > Dactylorhiza > Dactylorhiza incarnata. The sequence continues at coordinate 16,036,880 of JAWHQI010000007.1, forward strand.
TAGAGCTATGTTAGAAGCCCTTGGTGAAGGCCTCTAGTTAAGATCCCTTCATGACCATGGGCTCTTGGAAGACAAACTCAATCTCATGTATTATGACAGCAGGATGCTATTAGTATTGCCGGCAATCCCTTTCAGTATGATAGAGACATGCGGGAATGATAAATGTTTGTTGATGACATGAGTTATGAAATGTTTGTTGATGACATAGTTTTCACTAAAGGATTTAGCTGTGATATTTTATTGATGACATAGTTTTCACTAAAGGATTAAGTTGTGATATGTTTGTTGATAATATATTCAAGTGGGAATGATAAATATAATTTTCCTAAAACACATGTAGAAAGAACTAAAAAAAACTAAAAATGCAGTAAGTAAAGCAAGAAGTCAAACTTATGAAGAATTTTACAAACGACTAGATACTAAAAATGGAGAGCGTGATATATATAAAATTGTTAGAGCTAGAGAGAGGAAGACAGGAGATTTAAGTCAAGTTAAATGCATAAAAGATGAATCAGATACGTTTTTGACAGATGATGTGGCTATTAAGGAGCGATAGAAAAGATACTTTTATCAACTATACAATGAAGAAAAGACAATGAACTGAACTTGGAAGAGTTAAGTAAATCGGAGGAGTATGGAAACATAACTTTTTATCGTAAAATTCAAGCATCAGAGATAGATGACGCTCTGAAGAAAATGAAAAATGAAAAGGCGGTTGGGTCAAACGATATACTCATTGAAGTATGGAAATGCTTAGAGAGAGAAGGAATTTTATGGCTTACAAGTTTCTTCAATAAGATACTGAAGACAAAGAAGATGTCAGACCAATGGAAAGAAAGTATTTTGGTATCTTTGTATAAGAACAAAGGAGATATACAAAATTGTGTCTATTACATGAGAATTAAATTAATGAGTCATACTATGAAACTATGAAAACGAGTAATAGAGAGAAGAGTTAGACGAGAGACTAGCATCTCAGAGAATCAATTTTGATTCATGTCAGGGAGGTCAACCATGAAAGTTATACATCTCTTGAGGAGACTCATTGACAACTATCGGGAAAGACAAAAAGATTTGCATATGTTGTTTATCGATCTGGAGAAGGCTTATGATAGGGTTCCAGGAGAGGACTTGTGGAGAGTCTTAGAAAAGAAAGGTGTAAATGTATCATACATTGACGTAATCAAAGATATGTGTACAAATTCAGTGACCGGGGTGAGGACATCTGGAGGATTAACACAGGAATTCTCTATCGTTGTTGGCTTACATCAAGGGGCAGCTTTAAGCCCTTATCTCTTTACCATTATCTTAGATGAGCTCACTGAACATATCCAACAAGCAATACCTTGGTGTTTATTATATGCAGATGATATTGTTTTGGTCGATGAGACGCGCGAGGGTGTAAACGCGAAACATGAATCTTGGCGACACTTTAGAAAAGAAGGGCTTTAGGTTGAGCAGGACAAAGACGGAGTATATAGAGCTTAAATTTAGTAGTACAAGAAGGTCGGATGACTCCGTCATTAAATTGGGTGACCAAGATATTTCCCGCAGTGAGTGCTTTAAATATCTGGGATCGATAATTTAAAAAGATGGAGGTGTAGATAAAGATGTGATACATAGAATCCAAGCAGGTTGGTTGAAGTGGAGAGGCGCGTCTGGGATCTTATGTGATCGTAAAGTACCATTAAAACTTAAAGGCAAGTTTACCGTACTGCAATTAGGCCAGCAATGCTCTACGGTTCTGAGTGTTGGGCAGTGAATGGTGTACATGAGCAAAAAATGGGAGTTGCGGAGATGAGAATGCTTAGGTGGATGTGTGTTCACACGAGACTGGATAAAATTAGGAATGAAAGCATCAAGGATAAGACAGGAGTGGCGCCAATTGTAGAGAAGATGCGAGAAGCTTGTTTAAGATGGTTCGGACATGTACATAGGAGACCATTAGAGGCACCTGTTAGGCGTTGTGAGAGTTTAGTCACTAGACATGTTAAACGAGGGAGGGGTAGACCAAAAAAGACTTGGAATGAAACTATAAGGAAAGATATGATGTACTTAGGCATTATTGAGGCTATGATTAAAGATATGGCGCAATGGCGACAAAAGATCCATATAGCCGACCCCACTATGGTGGGATAAAGGCTTGAGTGTTGTTGTACATGTAGAAAGATCTAATAAGAAGATTTACCTTTTTTTCCTCCATCGTCTTTATGTTCTACAAATACACGTGTAAACCCTTTGAAAAAATAATTCAAATTTTGAATCCTCAAAACTTCCAAACAATTATATTCTCAATTTTTATTCACACGCCTTGGTTTTTGCTCCTATTTTCGCCATAATTTGAGACATTTAACTAGAGGCATCCATGTAAAAAACAATTCGATGTATATAATGACTAATTTGGAGGCAAAACCAATTATGTAAATCCTCAAAAAAATCTAAATGTGTCCATAAAAGCGCAATTCAATTTTATTGCATTCATAGCTATGATATAAGTCGTGCTTGCTAATGGGTAAATTATATGAAATAAGTCAGATCATATTCAATCGTTCTCTTAATTGTTTTGTTGAAGAAGAAAAATCGGATGTTACCATCAAATTAAAAACATCAAAACTCTATTTATAATGATCTTTTTATATTTTACATCAGTTTGAAGCTATAAATCACCAGCAGAAGTAAATTTAACACCATACTAAACCAGTGCTAAAAGATAAATAAATGTAAAAATAATAATCCAAAGATCATTATAAAAATAATAAAAAATGATGTGCTAAAAGATAATGTGCCCAACTTTCAATAGGTCAAAAAGAAGAGATGAGAAAATGGAATTCAAAAAGTGGTGTGATCAAGTACAACAAAAGCTTCAAGAATAGCAGAAGAGACATCAAGAAGTGTACGTTTAATGAAACGATGGATGTTGAACAGATCAAGTCAGACTTACGAACATGATAAACTTTTAGAATTTGAATAGCATAAAACATTGCACAAAAGGGAAAATAAAAAACTGCACTGTAAAATGAGACAGAGTAGGCATGATAAAAAATCTACTTGTAATTGCTAATCATTCCCATTAACCTACTCCTAGCAAATAATTTCGTTGCCTGCATGGCTGCAGCTAAAGCTGACTTATCAATGTTAGAACAAGGTCAAAATTTTGAATATGACAAAAATTAATTACAGTACATATTTAATCACATAACAGGAAACCTAATTTGGGTGCCAATAAAACAGAGACGGCAAACAGATCTTGCTTCGCAAGAAAACAAATGCATTAGCCAGATCAGTAATATACATACCTGCCAATAAGTGAGAAAGACGACAGATTTGATCAAGACAAACTTTGGAACTGGATTATAAGGCCGAAGAAGGTCTCTGCAAGCCACATAGAACAGGGCAAGTGCATACAATGCTACTGAATATGAAATTGTGTATGTGATTGTAATATAAAGATAGCCCTCATTAACACTGAAATTTCCGTCTTCATATTTCCCCTTTGCATATAGTATGAAGGTAATTGCTACTAAAATTGGTTTAAGAATCACAAATTGCAAAGCACCTTGCTTGCACCTCCTAATAAAGCGCCTGTAAGAAATAGAGAGATTTAATTGTATTCCCTTAATGAGAAGGCTAGAAAGGTATTAACCACAGAACCAAAGTTAGAAAAAGGATTGATAGGTGAGCAATTGACCCATCAAGAGGAATGGCAGGAAAGCAGCAAGTCATCAGCGACCATGATGGCTTCAGCACTCGGCCACTTAAACTTACAACAACAGCACCTGCACCACCCACCCATGCCAAGCAGAGAGAAAGGAAGTTGTAGATGACCCAAGCTTCATATCTAGAGTAAACGAAGAATAAGGCATAAGTTCTCTAGCAAGTATGTTGTATAAACTAATTGACAAGTCTATATCAATATTAGCCCTGTGCAAAAATATCCGAAGAACCGAAAACCGGACAGAAACCGACCCGAACCGGATGGTTCGGGTCGGTTCCCACAGTGATCGGTTCGGTTCCGGTTCTTGGAAAAAATAACCGGCGGTTCGGTTCGGTTCTCGGGTCCCGTGTGTTTGGGTACCCGAGAACTGACCCGAACCGTATATTTGAATTAATTTTTTTGTAGTATCACGGATTCACGGTTCACGGCTTCACGCCATCACCGTAAGGTCCCTAACAACTAACAAGCTGCCCGACGAACCGCGCCCGACGAATATCCAACACTGGTGGAGCTTATAAAAATATCCAACACTGGTGGAGCTCCCCGACACTACCTTCTACCGGCGATCCCTCCCGTGCAGGAGCCCTGCGTTCGTCGAACGCAGGGCTGCTGCAGTTCGTCGAACGCAGGGCTCACGAACTGCAGGAGCCCTGCGTTCGACGAACTACAGCAGCCCTGCGTTCGACGAACTACAGCAGCCCTGCGTTCAACGAACGCAGGGCTCTAATGGAGAGAACTGCAGGAGCCCTGTGTTCGTCGAACGCAGGGTTGCTGCAGTTCGTCGAACGCAGGGCTCACGAACTGCAGGAGCCCTGCGTTCGACGAACTGCAGCAGCCCTGGGTTCGACGAACGCAGGGCTCTAATGGAGAGAACTGCAGGAGCCCTGCGTTCGTCGAACGCAGGGCTGCTGCAGTTCGTCGAACGCGGGGCTCACGAACTGCAGGAGCCCTGCGTTCGTCGAACGCAGGGCTGCTGCGGTTCGTCGAACGCAGAGCTACTTCGGCTTCATTTGGTTAAATTATTTTCAAAAAATATATATAGTCTTCGAATATTAAAAAAATCTTTAATAGAATTTAAAGAACCGAAAACCGAACCGGAACCGAACCGGAACCGAACCGATATTTTCGGTTCGGTTTCGGTTCTACATTTTAGAACCGTGGGTCGGTTCCGGTTCCAAAAATTTGGAACCGAACCTATACGGGTCGGTTCTTGGTTCTGAGTGGAACCGAACCGAAGCGATCCGAGTTGCAGGGCTAATCAATATAATTACTGCGAATGTGCGACTTAAAAATTAAAAACACTCTTTTTACAGTAGATAAGCATGATGGGGGGAAACAACTTTGCTGATTTAGAGCTTCGTTTGGCATGTAACACTTATGAGCTTCATTAGACTATTGAGTGTTAACTACTAAGTATTTAAAATCTTAACTTGGGTTTACTCATAAGCTTTTTATTTCTTATGTTCATATTTATAGGTAAAGCAATGCAAAAAAACTTTAAAATATTTTATTTTTATTTTTAGTTACAGCAAATTTCAACTTTGAAGTTTCATGAATAAAATTTATCCAGAATATGCAAGAAGATCAATTTCCAAACAATTCAATAGGGAACCTAGCTATCTAACCCCAAATCTAACAAAAAGAAAACAAAATCAATTTGCCAGACAATTAGAATGAAAATCCTACTGTAACAAGGTTTTAAAACTTGGTTTTTATTTCCATGATCGTCCTATTGCAAAAGTTCCGATTTTTATAGTTTTCTCGTATCGGGGTTCAATTAGGGTTTTGTTTGGGGTTACATTTCAGTATTTAATATTTAAAATTATATATCTAAGATATGAAACCTTTAGGATTATCTAATCTGGGCATAAGTAACAATATATACTAAATTTGATGGACTATAATATAATGAAAAAAGCATAATTAGAACTTTGAGGATTACAAGAGAGTTTAAAAGAGATTTCATCCAAAAGCTACCAGTTTCAAATGAAACACTTTCGGACTTCGGTCAAACCCTGTGAAAACAATAGAAACCAACTGAAAACAAAAATATTAACAAACTTTCGGATCATAAAGCATTCTGAAACCACCGATGCTTAGAGCACACAAGATTTGAGGACTAAGAAGGAAGAGTGCAAGTACAAGATCAGATGTTCAAGATAAACCAGAATAAGGGAAAACTTAATTAAAATATGCACCTGGAAAGAAAGAACATTGGTCCAAAGAGACGGAAAGGAAGAAAAGGAAGGAAGAAGCAACGGATTGAAAGCGCCGGAAAGGAAGAAAAGGAGAGAAGAAGCAATGGACTGAAAGCGCCGGAAAGGAAGAAAAGAAGGGAAGATACAAGGGACTGAGATACTATGCGATGGAAAATTGAAAATTGAATTTTTGGAATTGGAAAGCGACGGAAAGGAAGAAAGGAATCAATTTAGATAGTCCTTGGTAGCTCCGGTAATGACTAATCTAGAAATTACATTCAAGGCTATAGATAATGTCAGAAGAGTTACCATCCTTTGTTTAAGTCAGGTTACACCAGTAAACTCGCTTGGGTTATCAGATTAGACTTTTTGTACAAAACTCCGCCCCCTTTCAAGCACCATCACCCGATAAGACTCTCAAATAGTGTTGCTTCCAACGGCCCACCTTTCCCCGGGCGATGATACGATGCAGTTGTAGTAGGTTTATGAAGGAAGCACAGGAAAATGAATAGTCATTAAGTTATCCTCTTTCCAGACACACATACAAAGAAGGATGTTAAGGGGGAAAATATCCAGAAGAACAATGAAAAAGGAAAGGGGGTATTGTCTGGTAGAAGAATACTCCTGCTCACGAATGGTTCAACGAGAAGAGAGAAATCGAGATAGGCGAGGCCAGGCATCGCATGACGCGAACATTTAGTCTTGGGTGATTTTGTTGATTAAAGTTTAGGTTACACCAGATTACATCCAATTAGGGTTCTTCCAAGAGTACAAGGTAGGAGCTCGCAGGCACCATTCTGAGAGATGCCAATGCTTGGCAGTTTCTAGCTCTGACATCGCAGTACTGTTCACCGCTATTTATATCACTCGGGATCCTGCCGGCGCTCGGCGGGAAGGTAACATAGAAAAAGGTTGTCTGACCACAGAAAAATGGGCAGACAATGAAAAAAAACTAAAGCAATACAACATAGAAAGTAACTGCCGAGGAAGAGTCGAAGTGAAGAGATATGGAGCTCGTGAACACCAAAAAGTGCCTGCGAGCACGGTTGAGCTCCATAACGAGGGTTGCGAGCACCTGTGGTAGCATGGGAGCTTGGCGACTTAAAGGAGATCTAGTGAAGTGTCCGCGAGCACTTGCCAGTTCTTTAATCTTGGCTGATTTCTTCCAAGTAGAAGGCCGCAGAACTTTGAGTAGACAGAATCTCCGCATTTTTGAATGTCGGCACACGCCTTTGGAAAAATTAACTACCCGCGAGTTCTGCAATCATCATAAATGGTCTTGAACCTATACAAAGGATCGAAGGTTTAACTGTGTGAATCATAGTTGCAGCGGCGCAATATTCCCCCACTATTGTTAGAACAAATGGCGAGCTCTAAAAACAAGCCCTCCTTGGCCGAGCTCTAGGCGATGTCCCAAGCCAGCCGCATGGCTCCAAAGAAGAAATAGTCAAAACCATAGGTGAAAGAAAGCATAGCATTTGGCAGGTAATTACGCTATCCCAAAGTAATTGATTTCAAAAAATTTAAAATACAATGTCCATTTAATAATTACGCTATCCCAAAATTAAAAGTAATGATGAAAATCCATAAAATTCAAAAAGTTTTTAGTAGAGATCCTACACCTACTATGGTAGGTAGGCTGTCATTAGGCATGTCAGAGGTCTATTCGAATAAGATTGTCATTAGGCAGCTCAGCAGTATTTTCGAGGAGCTGTCATTAAACCAATCAACTTCATTAAAATTGATTAATTAATATTATATTTATTTTAAGTTGCATTAAATAAATGATATGGGCGGAGCCCCGAACCTATTGCAGTCGAGGTACTGTCGTCTGTCGTGATTAGGCGTAGGGGCGGAGCCCCGTGTCTGTCACTCGTCTGAAAAGATGAGCTCATACCAAAAGATTGATAAAATCATAAAACAAACTGCAAGTGTTTGAGAAATTAGAACAAGCTGAAGCATCTTGCTTTCTTTCAAGAACTGCTATATTGCGCACAAGAGCTTGTAAGAAATTCATTCTTAGTTTGACAAAGCCATTGTGAGTTATCCCAACAAAATAAAGAAAAATATCAACTCAAAACAATATTGACTTCTTACAAATGCTTACATTTCCCGAATTGAATCAAAATATATTGATTTGTCATTGAAGATAAGTGATAGGAAAGACATCAAGGCAAAAACCTACAAGGATAGAAAATTCCCATTGTCAGAAACAACATAGAGTAAGATTGATCTTGAAAATGACAAACATAAACTAGCATATAGATCTGCAAGCCAACTCAAATTGCAACTTTTTGACCTGAAGTTCAAAACACTGCTTAATTAGCATTCGTAAAGATGCTAAACATCCAAATTGCTAGTTTCAGCTCACAAACAGTACCCCCAAACATTTATGTTCTCCAAGATCTTATCCCCACCATTTTTTTTAAACTAAAATCAAGTATGAAATTAAATATTGTGTGCACGGCCTTACAGAAAAAATAGTATTCAATACAACTTAACAGATTAAAGATACAGAAAATCAAATAACAGCAAGGCTATTTTGGAGTGTTCCATACACTTTATGGGAATTCTGCTGGGAACAATTCAAGCAAGCCATATACATCTAATATCTATGGATAGATGACAAATCGGTGCAATTTGCATCTCAAAACAGAATCCTGCACCGATTGTATTCAGCATATAAAAATGGCAATTCATGAGCAAGTTTCATTTGAATAGCATAAGGAGAGATTTTAAGACCAAAAATGTGGGTGCTAGCGAGGAAGAGAGAGTTAACAGCTGAAAGGCTCTTGCATCCTTTACTTACATACCGGAACCATGAAGATGATGCGAACTATATAACGCTGGAAAGTGGGCTCCGTGTAGTTCAACAAATGCCTATAAATGTGAATCAACGCCAAAGCGATCGCTCCAATCGTGCATGGAAAAGCCACAATCACATAGTATATAAAAGCCATTGTTGATTAGTTTCACTTCCAGAGAACCTGATGCGTCAATCTCACTACAACGAAAAACGAAAAGAAAACCCCAACAGCAAAATGAGATTATCTGCACAAGAAGAAAGAAAAACTAGAATAGATGTAAGACCCAGAGAACTAAACATACCTTGAAAAAAGCTGCTGCCCTGCTACTGCATGCTACTCGACATTATCCTGCTTCTTGAACACAATCCGCAGCGGACGAAACGTCAAAATATGGGATAACCCTAAACGACACACATCTCCAAACTTCTCCGGTATGCAGCAGCCGATAAATCACAATTATCCAAGTCGGTCGACTGCCGATGTGAACAAAACAATCAGTTATTGGATAGATCGCCCAGAGCTTGCGAGAAGAAGAAGCAGCGCAAAAAATCGTGGAATGGACCGATGAGAAGGTGAGAATGACGTAAAAAGGCTTTAGGGTTTGGACGATGTTCGAGACGAAGGAGACGCCCTTCTTCCTCCCAGTTCTCTATAGTGATGAAACAAGATAAAGAAATCAGCGAAATACGAGAGAGAGAGGAGAGGGGGGAGAGAGAGAGAGTTGCGTCCGTAGGAACGGAAACGCGGTAGGGGGAAAAGCGAAGGAACCACGGAAGAACCAGGGTGGAGGGCAAGGGAACCGTCGCAGGGGACCAAAAAGGGGACTCGCTGAGTCGCTGCACGAGGTGGAATCCATAGGCCACCTGGCCCACCAAACAGGGTATAGAAACAGGCTTCAAAAATAATAGTCAATTAATGTTCAAAAATAGAGTGTTGGTCCTAGTCATATTATTCCCCACCATACAATATATATATTTATGAAAGATTGTTTATTACTTTGTTATCCTTGGAAATTTAAAGTCGAAGCCATACTACTCATGAAAATCTAGCACGCGCATCTGACACCATCTTCTCATATTTTATATTAATAGTTAGAGAAATACTTAGGTGTGTTCTCTCACCTAGTTTTAGGTGGGGGATAAATACAGCCTCATGATCACAGATTCTACGGCGGATTTGCTATCCAAGAGTACTGACAGTATTTTTAATTCAGAAATTCGGCAGTATTTCGATCAATCATGGAGAACCAACGGCTTAGATGTGCTCATCTCATCATGATCTTAGGTGAGAGAAACCTACCTAAATTTTTTTCTAAGAGTTAAGACCAATAGTGCATTTGGAAGGAGAAACTTTTGGATTCGAAGCCACTGCCTCTGGTCAACTATATACCTTTGCAGTCCCAACATGGTGGCTCCATCAAAACCTCGCCTCCATTAACGCAACCATTTGCACTTCTACCTCTGTCAAAAGCCATCTCCAGGCCTTCATACAACAGACATAGCATCCTACATGTTGTCTCCAACCTCAAATACCCCGCGTCCTTCAGGAACACTACTTCAGTAGAACATGTTGAACCCGGAAACCACTATTCAACCTCTGAACCCGGAAACCACGATACGAGAGGAGCTCGGGCCGATGTAGCTTGTTTTTACTTCTCCTGAGCTAGATCACTAGACCAGTAATTCAGAGCAAAGAACCTCGCTCACAAAAGTGGACAACTAGAAACAGACCCCGCGAGCTGCAGCGAGAAGGTCCCGCCACAAATCCGAAAGATCAAAGAGAGATTCCTCTCCCAAACAAAAGTTGAGTCTGTGCACCCTGGAGAGCACATGACTGTCAACTCGAAAACCACGGCAAACAAAGGGCAGGAGCTCTCGTCAACCAAAAACAGCTGAACGGGATAGGAAGTCCCAAAAAAAATAGCTCCCTCGCTCCTAAGGTGCTCTTGGGGGGGAGTCTATTTATAGTTTTCTGAAAACGGTTTGTGGATAGCTGAATCCCGCCTTTTGATTTCACTAAGCGCAGCCCATATTGGTCTGCCAACAGCGGAACCCCCGCTGTTTGGAAAGGCTAACTGCAGACCAACACAAAATACCCTGAAAGAGGGGTTGACCCATGGTGGGCGAGCACGGGCCACTTTAGGCGTGCTTGTCTGGGGGTGGCGAGTACCCAGCAATGTTGGGTACTCGCGACTTACTGGAAGTGAGGCCAATATCAGCTAAAAGTCTAACTGGGGGCGGCGAGTTCTTGGTACACATGGGGTACTCGCGACTCGCACTAGGAGTGCTCGCCCTTCTTTTCGAATGCTGTCTTTCGCCCTCCTTGATGGTCCACTCGATAAATATAGGGTTGTACACAATTCTCGCTCTTTGCGAGTTTGCCTCAAGCTCGAAAAGATAGTTCAACCCCGAGTGTTTGGAGAGTGTCTCAATTTGAGGGAATCTTCTAGTGGGACCCACCGTGGGTTATAAATACCAAGAGGGAGGGGCAATTTTAAGCCCCCCCCCCCCCCATTTTTCTCTTCTTCCCTTCGTTTCTCCTCGGCTGGCCGACATTATGCCGCTCTCCCAAGAGTTCTGAGCTCGCCTCACCGCAAGTAAGAAGGGGTGTGAGGCTGTAACACCTCAGTTTTCCCAACTAAAGAAAACAAAGCAATATGGTAGCAAGACCTACCGTCAGTCGGTAGTCCTACCGCTGGCGGTAGCTATATCGACGTGATTGTTCCTGTGGCGTCGAGATGATCTCTATATCGACGTGATGAATTTTATCGGCGTGACGCTAGCGCCACGCGTTAGTGCTAATGCTAGCGGTAGCAATATCGAGGGGATAATCCGTATCGTCGAGATGAATTATATCGTCGAGAGCAGTTAAGCGGTGAACGGATAAGCTCCACCGCCTAAGTCACTACCGCGGGGCGGTAGTGCTACCGTCGGGCGGTAATAGTTGGGATCAGATTTATGAAGTTAAATCATGGCCATCCATTTCATTTGGATTGGAGATCTTGTGGCTGAGAGTAGCCCTGAGTTCACCAAGGTCGGAGGGACTGTTGAAAGAACTATTACTTCCCTCATTTTCTCTCTCTTCAAGCTAAAGGAAAAGGAGAAAGAAAAAGGAGAAAGGAAAGGAGAAGGCTGAATTGTAACCAGCCTTTAAACTTGTGAGAGCTCTTAAAGGCTTGTGCCAACGCTTGATATGCCTAGCTTTGTTGGCCTTGTGTGCCGGCAACGGGAACAAGGGAAGTCATGCCCACGTCGGCTAGAGTTAATCCCGACGATATGAGCACGAGCAAAGCTGAACCGAACCCATCTCATAGCTGGTCAGTGAAGAGGTCGCCCCTCGGTGCACTGAAAGAATTTTGGGAAAGGAACCGTAAGGCATGATGACCTTGACGTAAAGCTCATAGTCATCTACATAAGCGGGGCTTAGGATGGTGGTGTAACTCGGGGAGTACACCGAAAGAGTGTCATGAGTGCACGAAGCGTGTGGTCGTGAGTGCCTACGTTGATGATGCTTGCAGTGCTTAAACACATATTTGAGAGATATGATGTTGATGCTTGCTTGCAGGGAAGGAGTACCACTGCCCCGGGAATGGGGTGTGGTCGCTGTAAGTCTTGGTTAGCTAAAGCTGACCGGTTACTTATTTGTCACATTTTGGTGGAATGTGTTTCTATAGGTGCTGGCGAGCCGGGCCCAAGTGTGTGTTTACTTGTTTTAATGTGTGGTCGGTCTGCGTGTCGATGTTAGTAAACCACATGTTATTGTAAAAATTTCAAATAAGGAACTTTTGATGTACTTTCATTCCATTTGTAGTAACGTGGACTTATGGCATATGGTTTTGATTTAAATAAATAAATGCTTCTGTTGTGTGACTCTGTGAATGTTGAGATGGTTTTGCTTAAAACTGTTTAACATTAATACGTAACTCCCTCTTCTGTTCGTTTATGGCGTGAGGTCCCGGTTGGACCTACTGTTATATTCTATGTAACAATGAGGGTATTACAAAGGCAACCTCCATTGGGCTACTGGGACTCATCACCGAGCACTCCTCGCGAACTACGTCGAGGTGCGTAAAAAAACGGGTCGCCAAAAAAGCGAAGCAAGAATCTGTGGGAGAGGGAACGACTTTGCCCGGGCTTTAATCGCAACCCGGGTTCAGCCTATATAGGCCTAGGATTTTTAAACCAGGTGCGAGTCTTCCCTTCCCTTTACTCACTTATAGTAACTTTCACAATGTTATGCCAATCTTGAGCTATGCGTAAGGGGTGAGCGGGTCACAACACTAGTCACCTACCACATTAATTACCCTTTTGATCTATCCTTTGGCTCGCACATTCTACTCTGCAACCCTTCTGAAAATAGTCGGAGCTTCCGACCCTGTTGATGTAAGATCTCTTTTCTCAAAACCCGTTCGGGTACTTGAAAACTCGAACCTCTCCCGTATCGCACGGTCAAGGTGGATCTTCGCCCAGAATCGCTGCCTTGTGGTGTCACCAACACTCGGGTTGGCCAACACCGCTCAACACCGACTATGCCGGCTATACAATCATAAGTAAGTAAATGCCAAAAGAAAGGGGCATGTCCACATGTCACAACATCATATAACTATATAATGAAACAGAAAAATATCCACAAAGGAAAAGTACAAGAAATAAGGGCGGATGCCCGAATACATATCCAAAAGAAAGTACTTTCCCTCTCACTACAAAACATGTGGAAACTACAAACTAACTATCAACCTGTCCGGTGGTAGTATACTGCAACTGCGGTTCAAGTCCATCTCTCTTGTCCTGCTGCACACGGGGTAGCTCCGTCTCCTCGGACTCCTGTATGGCCACATCCGACCGTTAGTCATAAAGACTAAGTCGTTTTGTCCTCGCCTCCCCCCACGACTCCTAGGCACCGAGTGAGAGGAAGAAGCGGAGGACAAACAAGGGGTAAACAAGAAGAGTGACGTGGCACTAACTAGGAGTACATAAATATAAGCAGTAGAGCTAACAGTAACAAGGTATAAGTAAAGAGCATGTCAGTAAGTGCGGTATATAGTAAACAAGTAGAGGCAATATAGTGAACAATAAGTAAGTAAAGGCAGTGCAGTAACATAAACTATCTACCATCACAGATTCGTACCTTAACTTATATGAACGCCCATACGACATATAAGTTAAGATGTCCAGGTAACCCATCATATAAAAGAGCCCATACTAATTTATATGATGGGGGTATGCTAATGTGCATGTTATGTTATGCTATGCTTATGATGACTTAATGTATTTATGCAATGTGACTCACCCATACGACTCTATGTGCACAGACCTTTATTGTTCCCAATTTGTTTGAAAGGAAGCCAACCTTTCGGGTACCGACCGTCGTGGCTCACGGTGGCAGTGGATCGTGCACTCCACATCCTAGGCGGGTATGGTCACTACCAAGCCTAGACCTCGTGTACGCCTCAACGCTAAGAACACAACAGCGGAGCTCCTGCGTACTCTTGCTGGAATCCACCAGACTTTAAGGTCGGGGTGGGTTATTAGGGATTGTCCTCCAGACCGCGGTACTTAAACTTACCGGCCCTTTAAACCTCACCCTCACCTGAGTCAACGTACTACCGTCGGTGACACGACTAGCCTAGTACCGAAGACTCGCTACTATTTGAATAAGTAACAGGTGTTAACAAGTCCATCCGAGCTTCCGGCTCAGGGACTAACACACAAGTTGATCCAACCCATCTCCTTCCCGAAGGAGATCCATACTAGTTTGCAGACCTACTTAGGCTACTCTTGCCTACAATTTAGTTAGTGTTATATTAAGGTGAATCTTGGACTTCCCGCGGTGTACCCCGTAAAGGGGTTCTCAACGGTACTACGGATTCAATGGGCTCAACCCCATCGTCCTCCTCAAGACAATTACTTTAGTTGGTGATTAACCTTTGGTTCACCCCTCATTATTTCATATACTTAAAGTGACTTAGCTCAACACCCGTCCCACCCAATTGGGTTGGACGTACCTTCATACCTCATACACTGACCCTAGCACAAACTCACTGCTAACCCTAGGTTTGACCCTCCTTGAATCAATGTGAGTTGTCACTCAAATACTGAATGGATATAAGATCTAAATACTACTTAGGGGTCTGAATAGTCTAAAATTCAAAATTCTGTTTTTACTAATCGCAGACCACTAAGTTGAACTAACCTCAGACCTCATAAGGGAATCCTTCTAAAAACTCATCACCAAGGTCTATTATTATTATCCTAGGCTCCCAATATAACTTCTAACCACTACTTAGGGGTCTGAATTGTCTAAAATTCAAAATTCTATTTTTACTAATCGCAGACCACTAAGTTGAACTAACCTCAAACCTCATAAGGGAATCCTTCTAAAAACTCATCACCAAGGTCTGGTATAATTATCCTAGGCTCCCACTGACCTTAATAAGGTATGTTAAAATTTCCATAATTTTCTATATTAATTTGTTATTTATTATAATTTAAAGTAGTTCAGGCCTTAAGTCAAATTACACATGAACTACCCTCAAAATGCTTCTACATGCCACATGAAAATTATCAGTAAAGTAATATCCCATAACAAGGTGGTTCACTGAGTTCCATGACCCTAGGATGTCATTTGGCCTACTAAACCATCATAGTTGTGTAATTACCAAAATGCCATTATAATTAGTAAAAATAGTATTTCACATCTGGAAATTCTACAAAAATTACCAAGTGTCCAGATGGGGATCTAGAGTACTCTGCCAAAGGATTGTGTCATTACCATATGATTTGACATTTAGAAAATATTTAACTTCTAAGTGTTGTAAATACTAATTTGTACATGAGGTACAAGAAATACCAATCTACAGGCTTCCAAATAATTGTCATGGGTATATATTAACAACAAATGACAGATAATCAAGTTTCATAATCTTGCCCCATGATTTGACATTTTAAAATGATTTTACATCCAAATGTTGTAAATACCAATTTCTACAGGAGGTACATGAAATACAAATCTACAAGCTTCCAAACAATTATCATGGGCATATGACAACATAAAATGACAGATATCCAAGTATCATAATTTTACCCAATGATTTGACATTTCTCATAATTAAATTCTTCTAAGCTAGTAAGTACTTAAAAATTCCTACACAAGGTATAATGTTTCAATAAATCATAACAAAATTACAATAGTCCATTTTCATCCCTATTCAGACACTGATAAGTTTCAAAGCCATATAAGGTCACATGACCATGCATTTTATTTATTCAAGGAAAAGTGACAATTTCATTTATAAAGAGGAAAAATACCAATATGACTCTAAAAATTCCCATTAAATTAACTAAGCCATTTTATGCTCTTAATAACATGCCTACTAAGTTCTGAGCCAAGGCAAGGACATTTGGTCCTATGTCCTTCACATGCCACAAAATTGCAACCTTAAGGGTTTACCCTTATGGTTTTAGGACACACCACCCTAATGGCTCCAAAAGCTCCATTAGGGTGTGTCACATCCATTTGTATATCAATACCTACATAATCATCAAGGCGGAGGAGGCTAACTCACTCAAGTCCTAAAAATGGCCTAAGCCCTAATTTGACCCTTAAAGACCCTCCTTAGGGTTTCCCATTTTCCATAGCAAATCAACTCCAAATGGAGTGAACATTTAGGCAGGCATTACTCATGTACTAAAGAGCATGCCACCAAAATTTGGTGTCATTTGGACATCATATGCTCTAAAAATCAACATAATTTAAAAATCATAATTACCACAAAAACCCTAGGTAAATGTGCTCATCAAGGGTTGTCCTTTGGGCAGGTGGTGCCCCTAGGGTATACCTACCCATGGTTAAAAGCTCAGCCTCAAAGTTTGAGGGATTTGGGCTAGGTAATTAATTTAGTGGACTGACCTAGTGTAGGACCAGTCCTAGTAAACAGCTCCATAGGGAGCTGTGGGTCACCAAATGACTTGAACTTAAACCCTAATGAAAGTCAAGACCAAGGCCTACAACTTTCATGTTGGGCACTTTTTCTAATTCAGCCAATAAGAGGCCTTAATTAATATTTGAAGTGGCTGGTTAAATAGGGGCAGAAAATCCAATGTAAAGAATTAAATTAATACACGGAAATTAGGATCAGCACGGATCTTGAAGCAGATCCAACCCTCCCCCTTCATCTTCTTCTTCCAGCCAACGGCTGAGATTTTCCCATGCTGGGCCAACTTTCTCCTCCATTTCCCGGCCACCTGGTGGCCACCACGGCCGGCCACCACCTACACCACCTTCGTGGTGGTCGGGGCTACAACTTCCCGGCGACATGGCGGTCGGAGGAGGCGTTTTCCGGCGATCCTAGCATGGCCGAAAATCACCAAAAATCCATGGTTTTGAGATTTCGATTCCGACCCAATTGAGCCCGAACCTTCAAATAAAATAGATAGGAAGCTAGCATAGAGGGAGAGGAGGAGAAACGAACCTTAAAGGGGGCTTGGCGGCGGCGGCGGCGGCGGTTGGCCATGGAAGTGCTCCTCTCCGGCGACCTTGCCCATTTCTTTCATTCTCCACGAAAAGCTTCGATCCAAGGGTCGATTTCGACTGCTTGCCAGCTTCTGAAGCTAATGGGATGGATAGAATGGGGTGGGGAGGAGTGTATACCCGGTTTTGAACTTAGGTGCTCATGAGTTTGCATGGTTATCACGATGGCTGCCACCTCCTGCTCCTCCAACAATCATCCAGGACATTTCCCAAGCCCCAAGAGTGTTTGGCTTGGGTGAAAATGTGGTCAAGCTTTTGCTTTCTCTTTTTGTCCCCTTACTCTCTCTCTTCCTTTTGCTTTTTAATGAATCATGCACACATGTGACCTTTGCCTTTCATAACTAGGTGCCATATGGTATTAATTTGATGAAGATATTTGGTGGGGTCACTTGGTTTGAGTTTGGTTCAAGTGTATGAGGGCTAAGTCACTTATTTTGGGCTATGTTGACCATGATTGACCTAGGATTGACTTTGGTCAACAAGGTGAGTGGGTTGACCCCACTTGGGGGTCATGGGTCCCTTACTTCACCCAACATTGGTTGGTCCATGGTGGGGCCCCATTTGGGCTAAATTAGCCTTAAGGTGTGATTTTGACCTAAATTAAGCTAGAGTTGACCTTGGTCAAATTTGTCAACTGGTTGACCAAGGGATGGGGGTCTCAGGTCCAATGAGTTCCTTAAAGTGTTTAGAGTGTGGTGGTAAGGTTAATTTGAACATCTGGGGTCAATTGAACCCTAATTGACTTAGTTTGGTTAGTGCTGACCAATGTTTGACTTTGACCAAATTCATGCAATTGGGTCCCACCCAAGTGCAATTTCCATGGTTATGATCTTCCTTAGTGGTTAGGGTGGTATGGGGGAGGTCAATTTGGTGAATTGGGGATCAATTGGCCTAAGGGAGTGACATTGGACTATGTTGGTTTTTGTGCCTTTGGTGTGCACTTAGCACACTCCACTTGATCCAAGGGCCTTAGTGGCCACTCTGCACACCACTCATGCCCTAATACCAACTAGGGGTCTAGAAGGATTGGGGATGTTACCGTTGATGTGCGAGGGAACTGTGTCGCCAACTTCGTCGACCACCTCTTTCCTGAAGGAAGAGTGTCAGAGGAGGATCGCCTCGCATTCAAGGTCACTTTTCTGCCAGAGGGATACTCGACTCGCTGCCCAAGGGAACGCTAAGCCATCAACTCATTCTACGCGGATGAGCTCGTCTTCCCCCTCTCCCACTTCGAAGAATTCAGGGCAGGAATTCGTTGCGTAACCCTCCTCCCGGTTGCCACTTTACCCCCCCCCCCCCCCCCCCTGAGCGATTATTTCTTTCTCCTCTTCCTCCTCGTCATGTCGTACTGTGGTGGGGGTGGAATGGCCTCGAGGTCGGTCGCCACCCTAGAGGGTTGAACCGTCCCCGCTCTCCCTAAAACTTCCTCCTCCTCCTTGGAAAGGTCCTCCGCCTTGGGCAAACCCACTTCCCTGACCCTAAGGATACTCCCCCATTGGCCTCCAGACTGGCCGATTGACTGGAGGCTAGAACCTTCCCGTGGTTCCTGCCCCCCCCCCCCCGGAGAGTCCCTGGAGCCCCTTTATTCTCGGCTCTTCCCTTCTCCTCCCTTCGTGCTACTTGGATCCTCCTCCCCTTCTCTTCTCCTCCAACCCACTTGGCCAACTTTGTCATGAAAACATTGTTAGTGACCTCTCCCTCGATCTCCCGCCTCGCTCGCTTGATCAGTTCCTTATAGGACAGAGGAGGATCCCGGGCAAGCCCCATCTTGAACAACCCTTGCCGCAATTCGAGGGTGAAGGTAAGTTGCAAGGTGTGCACTGGCACCTCATGGACCAGGAGAACCTCTTCCTGGAATCGGTCCATGTAGATCCCCAACAAATCCTCAATCCTCTGCTGGACTAGAAAAAGTGCCTCGACGCCCTTCTTCCTCTTCTTCGATGTGGCAAACCGCAACAGGAAACTTCGGCGCGGATCTTTAAAGTCGTATATGGTCCCGAAACTCTCCTTCCCCTTAAAAGAGATGGCAAACAACTTACACTTGATGGCGTCTGTCATTTGCCTGGTGGAGACGACATCCTCAAACCACTGAAGATGTTGGAGGGGATCAACCTTGCCTGTGTAATAGGACACGATAGGCTCCCTAAATCCTTCTGGAACTAGAGCTGAGAGAATCAGCTCACAGAACGGGCTTTCTGACCCTACCTGGCGAGCTAAAGGTGCTCGCCCGGTCTCCTCGCCTGGGTAGCGTGTGCCTGACGGGTTGGGAAACAACATCTGCGCTTGGAGGACTCGCTCATCCTCCCCCGTCTGCACCTCCTTCGTGGGTCGCTTGCCTGGTGCTTCCTCGCCTAAGGCATGCGAGGCGAGCACTGGGACCGCGGGAGGGGTGAGGGCGATGCGCAGAGTCTTCAAAATTGAAATCCTGAACTCATCGAAGTCGCTCTTCCTAACGAACTCGTCTGAGGGGGGCGAGCTCCCAAGGTCGCCTCCTTGCCCATTGCTTCCAACTGATACGCGGAAAAAACAGATATATATGCAAGTGCACGTGTCAGTTCAAGTAATTAATAAAGTGTAAGTAAAGATCGTTCCCACAAGGAAGTGTCAAATCTAACGCTCACAAATACTAACTTGACCTTTTCATCAAATTCAAGTCGATTAACTAACAAGATGATTGATTCTGAAAACAATTTATAATAACCTTAGCAAATTATAACTATGATTATCTAAAAATACTTTTAAATAACAATTTAGAGAAAAAGTCTTGTACATTGATTTCCTTTGCTTGTTGCGATGAATTCTTAAAATGACTCGATATGAAATGTTAAAACAACTATCTTGCAACGATTTGAAAGTGGACCACGTTATCGCTCGATATCTGAAATCTGTTTATCCTTTATTTTCCTAGTTATCTCTAACTTAGGTAAAAATAACGAATAACATCAAGCACACAAATCGATGTTGCTACCGAGAAGACGAAATCTCTTTCTCCCTTCTATGTTATATTAAATTTATGATATACTTTCGTCGCTCTTCTCTCGAATCTCGCCGCGCAGAATAAAATATTCATCTAGTCTGACTCCTCTCTCGAATCTTGCCAAGCAAATTTAATGATGAAAACTTAACACAAAATTTCCAAGAACAAAATTATAAATTCAATAATGATAGTATTTCAAACCTTCACAAGAAAATTAAAATCAAAATATCACAACAAACAAAGTACTTTCAACATACAAGACAAAGGAAATCAGTTCATGATAAAGGAGAGATCACACGCAAATTGGAAGTTCTTACTAGACATAGTTAGAGAAGATGAAGAAATGCATAATTTCTTCTCTAAATGGTGTAGAAAAATGTCTTCTTCTTCCTCTTGACGGTATGTCATAATCTCTTCTCCAAAGCACTCTCCCTCTCTTTCCCTTTTTTTGAATAATGGCGGTTACCCATGTTCTCCCCTTCTTATTTTTGAAATCCTCCTGCAAAGTCTCACATTTCCATGTAAAATAATCGCCGCCATCTTTTAAATTCGGAATTAAACAACAGAATTTTCGGATCCAGACTTGTTGCAACAACCATAAAAAGTTGTTGCAACAACTTTCCCAGGCAAAAAAAAATCTGATTTTTCTTTGCTTTCTCAAGTTGGATTTTTCTTCGACATTTCTACAAAGAAAACCACATACACAATAATAATAATCCAAATTTATATAAATGATATATTTAGTCATATTTCAAACATTTAATGCAAATTTATGCACTTTAGGGAGTGTAATGATGAATTAATTAGATAAAAATAACTTCTTTTTAAGAAGTTATCACTGGCCATGAGATTTTACTCAGAATTTTCCAAACAAGCTATGGTTCACGCTCACTGCAACAAAAATATTGAACCTGGAAACCACGGCTCAACCTTGGAATCCGGAAACCATGGTTCGAGAGGAGTTCAGATCGGTGTAGCTTGCTTTTACTGCTCCTGAGCTTGATTACTAGGCCAGTCACTCAGAGCAAAGAACCTCACTCACGAAAGTGGAAAACTAGAAGCAGACTCCGTGAGCTGCAACGAGGAGGTCCCACCACAAACTCGAAAGATCAAAGAGAGCTTCCCCTCCCAAAATAAAGTGAGCTCGGGCACCCTGGAGAGCATTAGAGAGCACCTGACTGTCAACCCGGAAACCACGACAAACAGAGGGATGGAGCTCTCGCCAACCAGAAACAACCGAAGGAGAGAGGAAGTCCCAAAAAATAGCTCCCTCCTAAGGTGCCCTTGGGGGTCTATTTATAGTTTTCTGGAAATAGTCTGCGGATAGCTGAATCCCGCCTTTTGATTTCACTAAACGCGACCCAAATTGCACTGCCAACATCGAAACCCTACTGTTTGGAAAGGCTAACTGCAGGCCAACACAAAATACCCTAAAAGAGGGGTTGACCCCTGGGGGCGTGCACACATCACTTGAGGCATGCTCGTCTGAGGGTGGCGAGTACTCAGAGATGTTGGGTACTTGCGACTTATTGGAAGCGAGGCCAATATTGGCTAGAAGTCTAACTGGTGGCGGCGAGTACCTGACACACATGGGGTACTCGCGACTCGCCCTATGAGTGCCCGCCCTTCTTCTCGAATGTTGTCATTCACACTATGTAACATCCCCCAAATAACTAGACCTCTAGGTTGGTTTTGTCATGACTAGGTCATGACAAAACCCTAGGAAGAGAACATAAGACCTTAGGCAAGTGGGTGAAGACTGCATTGGTCTGCAAATAGCACATTCCAATTACCCAATCTAGGGTTGGCTTTAGGGCATCACCATGACCCCACCATAACATGCCTAATCCATTAAGGGGTCCCTTTTAACACCCCAATTGTCCAATTGTAGAAAGAGAAGTAATGAGAGTTCAGAGCTAGCACCGACGCTAGGAGCTAGCGTTGGTGGTAGCGGTTGTCTAGACGAACCGCTGAGACGAGTTCCAAACCACTGAGAAGAGCTCTATGTCATCGAGACACTGGCAAGGTAAAGTTGTGATAGATTGCCCCATATCGATTTCACTGTCGGGCTCTCACTAGACGGTGGGTCAGGTTGATCTTTGGAGAGGCTAACAAGGTAAAGTTGTGCTAGATTGCCCCATATCGATTCCGTTGTCGGGATCTCACTAGACGGTGGGTCAGGTTGATCTTTGGAGAGACTGGCAAGGTAAAGTTGTACTGGATTGCCCCAGATCGATTTCGCTGTCGGGCTCTCACTAGACGGTGGGTCAAGTTGATCTCTGGAGAGGCTGGCAAGGTAAAGTTTTGCTGGATTTCCTAAGATCGATTCCGCTGTCGGGTTCTTACTAGACGGTGGGTCAGGTTGATCTATGAAGAGGCTGGCAAGGTAAAGTTGTGTTGGATATTGTAAGGACCCCCTTTTTTAAACCAAGGGAATCCTTATGCCCAGGGCGAGCGTCCCTCCAAAAGGTTCGCGTGCCCAAAGAGGTCTCACCCTCTTACCTGACCCACGACCCAAATGGCGGAACATTCACCCTGTAAGGCTATCACATCATTACAGAAAACATTCGCAGAGTATAAAATTTGCGCGGAAGCAAAAACATCACAGAACATCCCAACATGATATATATATAAATAATAGATGAAAACCACGAAGGGTTATATAAAGTCTCGCAGCGAAATCAACATAGTCATAAGACGACAAAATATCTAGTCAAAAGGAATCTCTCATCTTCTCCTCTCCCAAGATAGTACCCTCACGTCCGCGTAAATCGTCCTAGCTGGCTCAGGGAACTCCTCGTCATCATGGGCACGTCTACGCTCGTCCATCCGCTCCTGCTCCATTGGTAGGCGCATCGGTTCCTAAAATGATAACGTACAAGAGTACGTCAGTCACGACGGACCAAGTAAATCCCACGCTCCTCCCCAGCCCCCTAATGGGTACCAGGAAGAACACCTGCAGGGAAAGTTAGCACAATAGCCAAAGCAAATATATATATATGCTAGAGTTACACAAACGAAGCAGTAATTATTCAACAATTTCTAAAGAGGGAAACACTAAAGTAGTAAGTTCACCCGCCATCGTATAACCCTTCCTAACGGTGGTTATACGATGTCGGACCAAGGTGAGAGCATAAGTAATGTAAACACATGATATGATGAGTTTGTATGGTTATCCTCCCTGTCACTCGAATGATGTGTCTCAAACACTTTCCCCTATGTCGACATAGTGACCTGTTAAGAGAAGGAGCTCACTTCCCAGGCCTCACCGTCGTGGCCAAACGGTGACAGTGGGTCGGTCTTTCCCACTTCTAGGTTATGGATACACCCTAACTTCCTAGGCCTCCGTACCTCTGTGAAGAATAGGTACTCTCGGTGGGAACACATCCTCACCTCGTGCGGAGATCCTCTCGGCACATAACTAAATAGGTGTGAGACGGACCTGTGTGAAAGGGGTAGCTAGCCCCCGGTCCTCTTCACAACCAAAAACATAGAGTTCGTCGCACAACTTCTCCCATAGTGTATATTATGGGGAAGCCGACGAACCCGCCACCTCGGTAACCATGCACCCTCTCATGCCCTCATGCACAAGGTGATGAATGAAACAATTATATATATTAATATTCAAATTTGAGCAATTACTTATGATGCACATCATAATCCGCAATCATCATGGAGGTAAACAAGGAAATTCAAATAGCATTGTGGAGGGCTACATTTAAATTACTCAGAGGGTTCGGATCAGAAAGTACAAAACATAAAAGTTGTAGTAATTATATTTATCTACAATATCATCTCTCACATGCTTTGCCTAAAACAGACTTTAAGTTTACCAAAATGAGGGTTGAAGTTTGCATAAAATAACAGTTTCTGGACAAACAAGGTTCTAAAATTTAGATTGCACTATTAGGGCCTACATTTAAATTACTCAGAGGGTTCGAATCAGAAAGTACAAAACATAAAAGTTGTAGTAATTATATTTATCTACAAAAGCATCTCTCACATGCTTTGCCTAAAACAGACTTTAAGTTCACCAAAATGAGGGTTGAAGTTTGCATAAAATAACAGTTTCTGGACAAACAGGGTTCTACAATTTAGATTGCACTGTTAGGGCCTACATTTAAATTACTCAGAGGGTTCGGATCAGAAAGTACAAAACATAAAAGTTGTAGTAATTATATTTATCTACAATATCATCTTTCACATGCTTTGCCTAAAACAGACTTTAAGTTCACCAAAATGAGGGTTGAAGTTTGCATAAAATAACAGTTTCTGGACAAACAGGGTTCTAAAATTTAGATTGCACTGTTAGGGCCTACATTTAAATTACTCAGAGGGTTCGGATCAGAAAGTGCAAAACATAAAAGTTGTAGTAATTATATTTATCTACAATATCATCTCTCACATGCTTTGTCTAAAACATACTCGAAGTTCACCGAAATGAGGGTTGAAGTTTGCATAAAATAACAGTTTCTGGACAACAGAAATATGAATTCCAGAACGATTAAATATAGATTTCGGGTGCAAAAATAAATTAGTTATAGGCTCCGAATAAGAAAACGTATAACATAAAAGTTGTATAAAACATAATGTTCTACAACTTTGAGTCTCACAAATATTTTCCAGATCGGCTCCTAAAGCCATTAAAAATCCATTTCAAAAATGGGATAATTTTCCGAAATCTGACAGATTTTCTGCCCAAGGAAATAAAATTCTGCGCACGGATCTTGGCGTAGATCCGATGGTGCCATATCAGTTGAACCAGATTGAGTCCAACCAGCATTGTGTGGGATCCCATCATCTTCTATATGCAGAAAAAGAAAAAAAAAAACGCCATGCATAGTTGTAGCATTACGGGACCCTCTACTACCGCCGCTGGGGAGAACTCATCCGACCACCACCACCGGTGGGTGGGCCCAGGGTGGACGCTCCAATGGGGCACTTGCCGGCGGCCGGAAAAAAATCTTATATTATTATTATTTTTTATTTTTTATTTGGATGGAGAGGGCCGTCGGAACGGGTTCCAACTGCTCCCTCCGCCTCAAGGGCCATGAGAGAGGGTCGTGGAGGCCCTCCCTCCCCTTCACACGTCCCATGCGAGGTCGAAACCCGCATCGGCGACGGAGGTTATTGGGGGTGGTCCGAAGCTATCCATGGTCGGGATCGCCGGCTCCGTTGGTCGGAGACGGCGGAGGTCGACGAGAAAGGATCTAAGGGCAGAGAGGAGTCGGAGGAACTTACGTGTGTGCCGTTTAGGCGAGGGGATCGTCGTGCGGCCATCGTTAGCGGTGGAGTTCGCCGGAGTTCATGCAGGAGGCTCGTCGGAAGGTCACCGGAGCTCTTCTATGGCTGGTTGGGGGCTGTGGAGATGGAAAAAACGAAATCCCAATCCCCCAAGAGGTTTATATAGAGGTAGGGGTTGGTTTTAGGGTTTGGGGAGGAGTTAATGCCTCCTCCCTTGGTGAATCCCCCGCCCCCTCCAATTTCCAGCCGCCCAAACCCTTCCCAAAGCATTGGGAAGGGGATAATTTACTCCCCCCAGCCGGCCATAGGCTTGGGGAGTAATGATGCATTAGTTAGGGGGGTTATACTCATTATTAAATACTTAAAAACGTAATAATTAATTAAATAAAATTTATTTTCAACTGAAATAATTATCACATCATGTATGTGTCATATATTATTTATAGAAATTATTTTATAATTTTTTAATATCGTTTTCTATTTTATTTTATTTATTTGTTATTTTTACTATAGTTAAATCAAAATAAATAAATTTTATTTTAAATATTATATTTTAATTAATATAACTCTTCCATATATTTAAAGGACCCTATGATAAAATTTTGAGAGAAAAATAATCTCATTATCTATTTTTCTCAAACCTCCTTATTATTTAAATAATTAATTACTAAATAAAACATATTTTTGTAAATCATTTAAATGTACCTAAATACATTTTTAAGTGCCCATCCTATTTAGAATATTATTGGGATGTTGCGATAAAATTTTGGAGTTGATTGGGGTTCGTTTGTCACGATTCTTATTTAGCCTCACTTAATAATTTGTCAATTATTTAATCAATTAATTAAATTATTTAAATATAATTTGATACTTCATAGGTGTCTACTCTAATCATGGCCCATAATGCATCCCTTTGGATGTGTCGGCGAGTCACCGCATCTTTAGTCGGCAATTTGGTCGAGTCAGATAATTTGGTGTGCGTTTAGACTAATCAGGATAATTTGGGTTTCACACGATTTAGGTCGATCATCTCGGTTAATAAGTATCATAATGGGTCGATTCGATTTGTTTCGAGTATGGTGCACTATTTGAGTGTTAATTGAGTCTACTAAGTCCTAATGAGTCAATTCACACACATATGGGTCATTGTGTCCGTCTAATGTTGAAAATATTTATGTAACCCGGTGGGTGAATTTAGCCGCCTATTGGGTGGATAATACCCAATAAAATACTAACCTATCATTTGGGTGCCAACCAAGCCCACAAGACCCTAGCGGTTCAATCAATCACGAAGGGACTTAGAAATTTGAAATTGGGATGTTACAGATATCTCCAGATCGATTCTGTTGTGAGGCTCTCACTAGACAGTGGGAATGGTTGGTCTCTGGAGAGACTGACAAAGTAAAGTTGTGTTGGATTGCTCCAAATCGATTCCGCTGCCGGGCTCTCACTAGACAGTGGGTCAGGTTGATCTCTGGAGAGGTTGTCAAGTAAAAGGTTGTGACAAGGCCCCGAGCAGACCCGCTGACCAGGCTCTCACCTGCCTGGTGGGGTCGTAGGCTCGCTCGGTGGCAGGAATGAAATACGGAAGGTGATTCTGGGTGAGAGAACAAAGAGGAAGGAAATCTGAGAAAGAGAAGTACCCAACCCAAGGTATGCGAGTGGGTCCACCGAGAGGGGCACTCGCCCGGTGAAGCACCTGAGGAGCCAACCTACCTAAGGGCGTGGGAGTCATTCAGAATAGTCACACTCTCGACAAGATCGCGCTTCCTGTAGAATCTTCGTGGTAGCCACCTAAATCCTAGAAGGGTATGGGCGCGCGTGGACAGGTTATGACTTTCCAAAAAATACGCGCTTGAGGCGAGAACGACTCGATCACGACCTCAGATCAAGTATCGACTACGCGCGAGTGCGCAAGCTGTGCGCAAGGTACTTAAAACTATTTGCGAATGACAACAAATATGTAAATAATGAAGAATAAAAGAGACTTGGTCAACAAATATATTTTTCATTTCATTACAAAAGCTTTCACTTACAATACGGGGGTTTCGCACCTGACATGGATTATAACAAAAAGGGGAAAGGGCGAGGAAAGGAAAGCAAAAGATCCTCAGGAGGAGGAGTCGGAGTTCTCGCTGGAGGACTCGCTGCTTTCGCTTGGAGGATGGATGGCACTGCTCTCACGCTGAAGGTCAGCTTCGCCCTCCGACACGTCTAGCGGGATGAAGAGCCCGGGCAGAACGCTGCGAGCGGTGAGCCTCTCTCGCCTCCTTCATTCAAAATCCCAGCACACCTCAGCACCTGCAGCACATGCTTCGCTGTCCCTTGAGCGTTCTCCTGCTTCAACACCTCAATCTCATAGTTGGTGTAGTGATGCTGATTGCTCTTCTCCCCGAGAGGTGACGAGGCAGCGGTGTCTCACATGTGTTGGTTCTCGGCCTACAACTCCTTAACCTGATCCTCGAGGCTGGCCACTCGCACGTGCAGAATATCAGTGTTTGATGTGTCCTGCTAGAAAAGAAAATGATAAGGTTAGGGCAAGAAAGCAACAGGAGGGCGCGAAAGCATAAGCGTCTATAAAGGGCCGTACTTACCCCTCATACTGGGCGGCTGGTGAGGGGACATGTGTGTAAGCTCGAGAGCACACAGCTGGGCTCACGCGGTCTCGTACGCAACGCCCAGGTGCTCTCAGCATCGAAGATGGTAACGTCCTCCTGGCCGTAGAGCGCGAAAGTGAGGGCATACGCCTCCCCGCTAGTGGTGTCCTGCTCCATCTAGGATGGTAGGAGCGTGGAAATGGAGGCCCAGTTAGCCTTTCGATCCCACTGAAGCAGGGGTTCGCCTACTTCATCGACATACTTTTTGCCCAGGGCAAAGTTCTGGTGCCCTCTCGGTGACGGTCTTGCAAAGGTCTCAGCCGGCACGTTGGAGGTCCCGACTGCCACATCCGCTGCGGTGCCCTTCGTCTCTGTCACGAATGGGGCACTCGCCCCAGGAGTCTCAGCAGCGACCGCCTTACCCTTGGCAGTTGTCAAGGACTTGGACCGTTTGGAAGGAGAAGAGTCGGGAGCCGCTTCAGGCGTCCGCTTCTGGCTGCTGGGCTTGGAGGAGCCCGGATCTTTGCGACGGGCTTCGTCGACGGATCGCACGAGAGCCAGGGAGGCACAAGGGGTTCCCTCATTCGCATGCGGAGGATGTATGGGAGATCTCGTGCCCCTGCATCATGTTGAATAAGTAAGAAAAGTAGATGTAGAGGTAAGCGGGAGCTAGGGTTGAAGTAGTTCACCTTACCATCTCCCGGCAGGACTGGGGAGAGCACGTCGACGTTCTTCCGCAAATGAACGACGTCCATGCCATGCCCCATAATGAACTGATGGAGCTTAGCCTCATGACCTCCCAACGACGGAGGCTTAAAGGTCGACTCGTCCTCCTGCACTGGAGCGAGAAGGGTGTTGTCGAAGTTCCCGGTGACAATGATGAACCGCCGAACCCAGTCATGGTTCTTGTTGGCGGTACTGGTGACCTTGAGCGGATGTTGGCCAGAGAAGAAGGCGACCCCGCTCTTCGCCCGGAAGTTGAACAACTTGCGGAAGACCGGGAGGCTGAATTCGATCCTCTCTTCGCGAAGGTAGCAGGCGACTGCTACCAGCATGGCAATGGATTTGGGGTTGAGCTGTGCAGGAACGATGCCAAAGTAGCGTAAGGTGTTGCGCAGCTACGGCCAGAGAGGAAGGCGAAACTCCACCTCGAAGTTCTCCAGGGGAATGGCGAGAGTGTCCGGCGAAAACTGGTTGATTCGATCGCGATCTCCAGGGCGGCGCACGACTAACCCTTGCGGGACGTAGTCCACGATCGCCATCGTGAACTCATCTTCCGACAGATCACAGGTAGGGAAGTCGTGGTTAGCGAATGCCTGGGCGCACCTAGCCCTGCCATCAGGTTCATCCACCATCGCTCAGGGGTCAAAGTTGGGTCGCGCGAGAAATCTGAAGAGAGGAGCGAGCGCAAGTGCGAGAGCGAGAAAGAGAAGAAGGAAGCTGGAATGAAAGTAAAAAAATATTGTGGGTGGGTCTGGCTATTTATAAAAAAATAAGAAAATCGAGAAGTTTCCTAGGCATGGGGGTGTGAGTAGTGACCACGCAACCCCGATGCCTCGGGATTCGAGCCAGGCCTACCTTCGCTCCACTCGCCGGCAGGTGGCGAGGGCCACGCAGAGTCCTCCGCAGGAAGGCGGAAGTAAGATAAAGCACAGCGAAACCAAAACGTTGTGCGAGACAACATTCAGTAAAACATAAGAAAAATCATGCGGAATAGACAAGTTTAACATTTAAGACAACAAGATCGTTCACAAGACAAGGTCGATCTCAACATTCATTATGAAAAAGAAAAAGATATTATTCGGGGAAAGGGGAATTCAGGAGGCGAGTGTTGGTAGGCTGAATATTGAATACATTATCATCGACCTCGACCTCGCCTCCCCGTCCTCGGTGGCATTCGCGGGTAGTAGTATGCGCTTACGACGGTGAGTTCTTGATTGACCAAGCACATTTGGTCCTTTGCCCGCGTGATATGCCTCCCGGGGGAAGTCTCATCGCACCCAGCTCCCTACCGCTCCATCTCCCTAACGAAGTGTGAGTAGTCCCTTTTGAGAACGCCCAGCCTGCGTTCAAAAGCTACCCATTGTCCGTCCACCAGACCTGCGAGGTCTCGTTGCATCCAGATAAGTTTGTCGAGAACCTCCATCACCCGCTCCTTCATCGTCCTAAGGTCTATGGGATCGCCGAGAAAGTCTTAAAGGTCGCTGGGAGAGGGGGCGGCGAGATCACCTCCTCCTCAAAGTGAGGGTCCATCGGTGAGGCCTCATGGTAGCCTGCGGGAGTGAAAGTTAGATAGTCTTATTTAGTAGTTCAAACGAATAGGGTCGAAGTGATTGAAGTGACTCACCTGGTGCAGATTCTTCGCCTTGGCGCTGACGAGAGGAGCTAGGTTGCCCTGTGAATGGCTGGGCGGGGGGATGAAGTGATTTCCACTTTCTAGGGCGAGAAGGTACCTGGTTGGCAGCATAAGTGGTGGCTAGATTGGTGGCAGGAGACTTGTGGTCAGGGGCCCTCCCTGCCGAGTGTTCCAGCTCTAGCGTGAGGAGAGCC
Organism: Dactylorhiza incarnata; assembly: GCA_033032865.1. Classification (NCBI taxonomy): domain Eukaryota; kingdom Viridiplantae; phylum Streptophyta; class Magnoliopsida; order Asparagales; family Orchidaceae; genus Dactylorhiza; species Dactylorhiza incarnata. Next base: position 16,067,497 of record JAWHQI010000007.1, read on the forward strand.
GTGATCTCGCGAGCTGGATAGTTTCGCGGTATTGGGGAAAGTCCCGTAGTCCTGAGAGTGGGTGCTGCGGGAAACAAGGTAAGTAAGACGACGAAAGATAGAGAAGCATGCGAGAAGGTAATAAACAACTTATCAGGTTCAAGCAGGGTTCTGCCAAGACTAGCGGGAAGGTCGGACTCATGAGCCGGCAGAACTTCCTTAGGGGCCGACGGAAGCGCCATGGTATCTTTCGGGTTGGTCTCGAGGCCATCCCCCGTCGCCGACGTCTCCTGCGAGTGGTCAGAATCATTGCGGTGTCGAGTCTCAAGAATTATCGACAAGAAAGATCGGATTACCTTAGTAAGGTTGTCGGGAGGATTGCTATAAGGGGCGGAGTCCTTGATGCAGACTCGGTCACCATTTGGTCTCGCCGATCTGCCTTGTCCCTCTTTGGCTGATAGGGTGAGGTTGGATCCCTCTTCTACGAGAGCCAGAGGGCATATCGAGCAGATTTATAGGTAGTTTTCTCATGCGCGGCGACGCGACGATCCAACAGTTCTTGCGAGAGCAGTCTCGGCAACGGCCGCATGAACGTCATTAGGATAGTGATAGCTCAGAGAGGAAAAGAGGAAAAAGCAGTAAGTGAAAAATCGGCACTCTCAACGTTGTGGCCTGAGATATATATAGCACAGTGGAGGGGCCCACCAAAAGATTCCCTTAAGGTCAGCAATCACTCACCGAATACTAAAGGTTGGACTTTTCTTTTCGAGCATAGAACTAGCTCGCAAAGAGCGGGGATTGTGTACACCCCCGTATTCGTCGAGTGGGCTCCCAGGCCCCAGGATCCAAAGGATGAACAAAGCATCGGGGGGCATTCGCCCTCGCCCAAGATAGTGGAGGGGGGCGAGTGCAATCCTCGTTCATCAAGCACTTGCCCGCTTAGGAGTTCAGATGTGCGGGCTACCAGGAGAATGAGGGGGGAACCCCACTCGCTCGGGAGGTCAGGGATCTGGCAAGTGGTGTCCTCACAGACCACTCGCCTAGTAAGATCTAGAGAACCCAGTGCGCGGGAAGTCTGGTGAGTGGTGCCTTCACTGACCACTCGCCCAGAGGTGAATTTACCTAGATAGTAGATACCCTTCGGGGGCTGCCAATAGTCCTTCAGAACAACGGAGTTTGGTGGTTAGCAGACCAGTTTGGGTGCGTTTAGTAAAACCAAAAGGCAGAATGAGGCTATTTACATACCAGATTAGAAAAACTATAAATAGACCCTTAAGGGCACCTTGGAGGAGATCCGATGTTTGAGATCTCTCCTCCTCTGGTTAATTTTGGTTGGCTCTTAGTGCCCTCCATGCCCAATTGAGCATTGGTTTATGAGGGAAAGCTCTCTAAGATCTTCCGGGTGTGTGGCGGGACCTCCTCGCTACAGCTTAGAGTTTATTCATTTTCCTTCGTTAATAGTCAACTGAGCCGGTATGGGAGAAGTAGGTGTAGACTACAACCCCCTGTGAGCCCGAACCTTTCTAGAGACTGGTTGACGGTTTCAACAAGTAAATTGTTACTTCTTCAATGCATCCTATTTTTTAAGATCATGCATATGCTTGCAATATTTTGATGAATATGTATGATAATGATTATATGTTATGAAGTATGTGATGCATATATATGTTATGAGATTATGATGAGAAATGAATTTCTCTTAGTGTTACAAATGACTCGATGAAACGTATTTTAGATGTCTGATTGACATATGTCAATCATATGTCGCAAGAATATTAGGAAATGAATGAATTTCGAAGAGAGCATAAGCTATAATTAGACCTCTGAATAAAAAATTTAAATGATGAAAGTTAAGTGAATATAAAAAAAATTGCATTGATGTATAGAACAGTGTTAAGGGTTAACTCTTGCAGTGTGTGTGAATTGTTTGCCAATGATGACACGTCGAGTCAGGTGTCACGTAGGGACTCCATGCTTGCTCGATAGGTTTGGATCGATATGGTGATTAGATTTTGGTTAAGTTGTCCCATAGAGACTCATGCTTGTTTGATAGCCCAGAATCGATATGATTATGAGATATTAGTTTAAGAGTCCCATAAGGACTTCATTCTTGTTCGATAGCCATGAACCAATATGAGACCCAAAGCTGTAGCGAGGAGGTCCCGCCACACACCCGAAAGATCTTAAAGAGCTTCCCCTCCTAAACCAATGCTCAACCGAGCACCTTGGAGGGCACTAAGAGCCAACCAAAATTAACCAGAGGAGGAGAGAACCCAAAGATCAGATCTCCTCCAAGGTGCCCTTAAGGGTCTATTTATAGTTTTTCTAATCTGGTCTGCAAATAACCTCATTCCGTATTTTAGTTTTACTAAACGCACCCCAAACTGGTCTGCAAACAACCAAACTCTGCTATTCTGAAGGGCTATTGGCATCCCCCGAAGGGTATCTAGGTAAATTCACCTCTGGGCGAGTGGTCCATGAAGACACCACTCGCCAGACTTCCCGCGCAATGAGTTCTCTAGACCTTACTAGACGAGTGGTCCGTGAGGACCACTCGCCAGATCCCTGGCCTCCCGGGCGAGTGGGGTTTCCCCCTCATTCGCTTGGCAGCCCGCGCACCTGAACTCCAAGGCGGGCGAGTGCTTGATGAATGAGGATTGCACTCTCCCCCTTCACTATCCTGGGCGAATGCCCCTCTGACTTGGGCGAATGCCCCCCTGATGTTTTGTTCATCCTTTGAATCCTGGGGTCTGGGGATCCACTCGACGAATACGATGTTGTACATTACTGAAGCTTTTACTTCACTCCTATCATTTCTAGGATCAATATCTCTTACCTTCCGTGATGCCATCTTGGTGCTAGTTTTACCACTGGGTCTTGCCTCCAAAATACATAGATTTTATTTTAAATTTCTCTTTTATTAACACGAGTGACAAATTAAGGTAGGAGGCTTCATTAACAACACTAGGAGGATAATTCGACAGTTTTTAAAGGGATCGTCAGAGTTAATTAACACACATAGTGAATTTAAACTTAAGTTCCATATACATTAATTATTCCCAAGACGAAAATAGAAATTCCTTCCTACATATCCTACAAAAATCCCCTTTCAATGCATAGAATCAGACCACACTGTAGGGTTTCGAACCACTATTAAATCTAATAATAGAAAAGCCAGATGACTTCTAGTAAAATCTAATAGCAAAGAAACCATATAACAACCAAGATTCAAAGGAAACCACCGAGACCATTTATATTATGAAAAGCCAATAAGATGAAATTTAACAAATCCCAATAATAGAAAAGTCATATGTATAGAAACCAACACGAAATCACCTTTAATTGCGGGATAAATCTCAACAAGGTTCAACAAAGCGGCATGGGACTCACGGTAAATAAGAAGAAGGTGAGATTATGAGTTTACGACGATCGTATCTTCTGCACAACGAAGACGTAGCCTTCGCACTCAACAAACGCTCGATGGGGGGGAGAAAGCGAGATGAGGGAATGAAATGATCATATGCCTACAACCTGTTAAACCTCACCAGGGATTCGTTTTATCCCTAAAATACCCATAAATCACAGCCGTCTGGTGATAATCAAGTATTATAATGTAGCCAAGTGAAATCAACTATAGGGTATGAATGTCTTTTTCTTCAAGAATTGGCTGCTGAAATATGAATAAACTGTAAGCCATTTATTTAAGTCAATTAACTTAATAATTGCTGTGGATCAATCAACACTTCTTAGGTTCGGAATAATAGATTTGTCTTAGCTAGAGTCAACTGAATATACTAACTCTGTTATTTTTCCCTAGCTCCGCCAGCACGATGGTGTAATGATGTGCGCAGATGAAAATAGTCATTGCCTTAGTACTATCACGACTCCAAAGACGGCCCCGTGCACTGCCACTCTTAGGCTCCGTTTGGCGACTTTTTTTGCTCCGATGAGTTTGGACAAAAAACGTCGTCATCATAGAAATCATGTTTGGCAAGACAATAGTTATGACAGGCGCCAAGAAAAGAAAACTAGTTTTGAGCATAAATATAGATGAAGTTTCTTAGGTGTGATCGAACGTTCGCAAACAACAGTTCATAACCACCGCGTTCACGGCCGCCACCGCCATGCCAAACAGAGGCTCAGAGACAAACATAAAAGAAAGAAATTTTCCCCGCCACGTGGTCCAAGACAAAGTTTTCGTAAATCTCAAGTCTGTAGACTCACCACCCTTGGAGCAAATCCAATGGATCGTCAATCTCCAAATTTGCCGAAAATAATTATGTGATAACAGAGTTAGGAGCAGTTAAAACACATTTAATTGCAATAGTAAATAGTACGTGCGCAAGCGCGCTTCTTGAGTTTAGCAATCATTTTGGCACAAACAGAATAAGGTAAGGGGGGTCAGGTCCTATCAACGCAGTAACTTACTGTGGGGGAGAAGGGCGGACCTTCGAGCCGCGGCAGTGAGGAGGTTACAACGATATGTGCCGCTTACGACCAGTGAGGACTGGCCCCTGAATGCTCATGCGATATCATAGTTTGAAGCGAATAAAACATATTGAAATTAAATACACAGTAGTCCGTGCACAAGTACATGCTTGTAACTTTTTAGAATAGCGGTTGCTTTGATACAAATAGAATAAAGTAAGAGGGTTATTGATAAAACCGACGTAAGTTCTGCACTTTCCAGGCGCACTGGTAAAGATTGAGTTAGGGAATAGACCGACAACCCACTTCAGCAAAGATTATCCCACCACTGTTTCTTCCAAACAGTTGAAACAGTTTTCTATTTCTAAACAGCATTAAGAAATCTGCTCTTCCAAACAGTTTCGTGATTTCTCCACCATTCTGCGTAAAAGCAGATTTTCTCACCACTGCTTCTCCCAATCACTTCAGCAGAGCCAAATGTAGCCTGAGTTTTCGTAAATCTCAAGTCTGTAGACTCACCACCCTTAAACCCTCCAGCGCACCCGCCGCTCTATCTATAAACCGCGAGCAGGTAGAAGATTGAGGTTTGTGAGGCCAATAGGCGCCTTATCGACTCCTCCCCCTCTCCAGAGAAAGGAGAACTCCTTCGAGCTCGCCCCCAAGCCATGGCCTCCATTATCAGCGTCTCCTCTTTCTTCCACAACTTCTCTGCCGTCGAGCTTCCCCGGAGGGCGCCCGTATCGCCATCCCTCACAACTTTTCACTTCGAAAAGCATAATGTCTGCATGCCCTGGACCTCCCCCGCCGCCGCCAGGGGCATCGATTCCTGCCGGAGCTTGCTCAGGAGCTCGAGGGCTCCGCCGCTCTACGTGCCGTCGGCCATCGCCACCCCTAATTCGGTGCTTAGCGAGGAGGCCTTCAAGGGGCTCGGAGGCTTCAAGGGCTCTTCCTCCTTTGAAGAAAGCGAAGACTATGCGTCCTTTGGGGAGGATACCAAGGGGGATAAAGAGGAGCTGGATGTTTCCAGGCTGGGCTTGCCTGAGCAGCTCGTCGATATCCTAAAGAAACGAGAGATTACTCACCTCTTTCCCATTCAGGTAATTGATGATAAAAATCATTTTTTTTCTTCCTTAAAGTTTTTTTAGACCATACTGTTTTATGGTTAAAATAACTTGTAAAGTTTTGTAGCACTCTAATTCTGTTCCAAGGTTAATTTCACACTCCTATTCTGTAATTTCGATGTTTATGTGGAAATTCAGAGTCTTGTAGAATGAAGATTATACCCAAGCCCTTCAGACTTCTTTAAGTGAGAATTATGTTAGTCAAATAATTTGCTACTAATGCTTCATAGCCTATAACATGAAGTGATTTAGCTTACAATTTAAAAGTTTATTAGCCGTTTTTTTCCATAATTTAAACTGTGGGGAGATGCCCTAGTTTAGGAGTATTGCAACCTATGCATCCAACTTAAATCTAGTTGATTATAGGTGGAATGAGGCCATGATCCATAAGAACAAGTTACCCGATGTGGGATTGGAAGGGCTCATGATCTATATTAAGTGCACAACTCTACATGAGTTCCACGATGTGGGATTATATTCTCAACATTCCGTGTAACATGAAGGGTGTTTAGCGTCTTGTACATGAACTTGTTTTAGCTGGCTTGAGCGAAGGTGGACCATTGAGCCTAATCTGCTCTTTTACCATATTGGAGCCCGTAACCAACCTAAAATCAATTGTTATAGGTGGGAAACCCATGAACTTTAGGTGCAAAAAGTTACATGATTTTTTTGAGGCAAGTTATATTCCTAACAAGGAGGTACCATATTGTATGGTTTCTTTGAATATACTGAATATTCTTAGTTTTTTATTATTATCAATATCCTTTATCTCTTACTAGATGTTAATTTCTTGTCATGCATCTACTGATTTTTTTATCTCAATAAACTTGTTCTCTTTAGAGAGCTGTGTTAATACCGGCTTTAGAAGGACGGGACATCATTGCTCGGGCCAAAACAGGTACGGGGAAGACTTTGGCCTTTGGTATTCCTATAATAAAGAGACTGTCTGAAGATAATGAAGGGCCAAGGAGGTTTGATTTTGTTATTTTTGTATAGCATTAATTTCTATTGTATTTGTCTTATCCATCTTAATATCCGACTATTCATTTGCTTTGTTTCAGGCGGGCTGGCCGCCTCCCAAGGGCCCTTGTTCTAGCTCCTACCAGAGAGCTGGCCAAACAAGTAGAGAAGGAAATTAAGGAGTCAGCACCTTACCTTAACACCGTTTGTGTTTATGGCGGAGTTTCTTACAATATTCAGCAAAACGCTCTTACTCGTGGCGTTGATGTTGTCGTGGGAACTCCTGGTCGGATTATTGACTTGGTCAATAATAACAGTCTTCAGTTAGGAGAAGTTCAATATTTGGTTCTTGATGAAGCTGACCGGATGCTTGCTGTTGGCTTTGAGGAAGATGTGGAAGTCATATTGGAAAAGCTACCCCAAAAACGTCAAAACATGCTATTTTCTGCGACAATGCCTGGCTGGGTGAAGAAGTTGTCAAGAAAATACCTCGATAATCCTCTGACAATCGACTTGGTAAATGCTTGATTTTTTCTACTGTCTTCATAGTTTATAAATTAGGAAAGCTAATGGAGATAATAGCATAATTTTTGCAATTAAGAGGGAATAACATATTTTTAAATGCATTTATGCCTACATCCCTTGTCATTTATATTTTAGCCTTTATCTGGACATTGCTGTCTCTTTCATTTAGGTTGGCGATGAAGAAGAGAAACTTGCCGAGGGAATTAAACTTTATGCTGTCTCGACAACGTCAACCTCAAAACGTACTATTCTTAGTGATCTTATTACGGTATGTTATGATATATTTCACGGAGAAAGCATATCATTGGATACTGAGGACAATTTTTAAATATAGACTTAGTACCCCTAAAGCCACATGAATTTTTCAGGTATATGCCAAGGGAGAAAAGACCATTGTATTTACGCAGACTAAAAAGGACGCAGATGAGGTATCACAAGCTTTATCAAACAGCATAGTCTCCGAAGCGCTGCATGGGGATATATCGCAGTATCAACGGGAGAGAACGTTGAATGGTTTTCGCCAGGGGAAGTTTACCGTGCTTGTTGCAACAGATGTTGCTTCTCGTGGACTTGATATACCACATGTTGATTTGGTAAGTTGATCTGGGTTTACCTTTTCAAGGCACTTCACATAATGTAAATTAATTATTTTTAACATTATTAGTAATTGCTAGTGTACTTCTTAGCAACATTATCTTATCGTATATGCATGCGAAATGCGCATTAAGTAGCTGCTTCACATTGTGTGTGATACGATTATGTTGCAGTACCATGCTGCTGACAATATAGGTCATAATGAATCGTTAGTAATTTTTCTGTCTTTTCATGCATTTTTTTTATTTCATATCGAAATATTTTTTTTCATCATCATTGACATCGATAGCCTTATTCAACTCTATGAGCCAATCATTTTCCATACAGTTAATGCACGTCAAATTAATTTAAAAAATTTAGTACAGCACAAGAACGATCTTCTATTCCCAGCCCACCAAGCAAAAACAGTCCCACATTTTATTAAAGATTTTTTCCACGGGGTTGATTCTCCTTGAGGAATATAAGGTGCTTGTAAGGCTGATTGTGGGCTGCCATCCAAGCACGAATTGCTTTGTTGAAGAGAATATTTTTAGTATAGAAAGTTTGAAATTCTTGATCTTCCACTGCACAAATTTCTTGGGAATTGTCATAGACACTGATGTTTAGATCCAAACTGACTGCGCTAATGATATTTACCATAAACCCATTATTGACAAAATAGCATTGGTGGGTTCCACGGGGAGGATGGAACCATCTAGAACAGATATGGTCTATTCAAGAAGAAGTGGTGCACACAGTAAATGTGTGAGGGGATCAAGGTGGCAATTAGAATAAAAAAGGCAGCTTGGTGCACAAACCATCCCCACACAACGAGGGTCTGGGGAAGGGTCCCTCCACAAGGGTGAAATGTAGGTCAACCATACCTTGCATTTTTGCTAGATTCTGCTTCCTGAACTCGAATTCGTGACTTCAAGGTCACACGACAACGCCTTAACCGGTGCGCCAAGGCTCCTCTAAGGTGGCAATTAGAATATTTGAGAAAAAAAATCAAGGAAGACGATTGAAGCAATAAAAGCAGATGAATCAATTAGTTTTATTTTGAGATGCGGAAGAATCAATTGGTTTTATTTTTTGGATGGTGGAAGAATCAATTGATTTTGTTTGTGGAAGTAGTGTTTTAAGTAAAAAAATCAGTTAGTTGTATTCTGTGAACTTATGTTTTAATACATACATTTAATTCTTGCATGCTCTTTTTATGCTGTATTATTCATTAAGTAGTTTTTCAGCAATGCTCTGGATGCTGAATGAAGAAAGCATGGTTATGTGCACATAAATCAAAATGGATTCTTGGGTTTGCCCTCTCTGATGTCTTTGGCTTTGATTTGAGGGCATGATTCTGCAGCAAACGCGATGGTATAGGGGGCCACTATTTCAGTGGTACTCTGTGAGCAGCCATTTTGTGCATTTATTGTCAAAGGTTAGGTCTTTCTCCTCCGAGAGAAGCCACTTTGTGCATAGTGCCAAAGGTTAGGTCTGTTTCCAATCTTCCCCTGCCCATACCCCCAATGATTGGGGACTATATGGGTTCTGCTATTGTTGTTGTTGTTGTATTCATTAAGTAGTTTTAATTCCCGTCTTAATTAATTCTTAATATGAGACATTTACGGGGATTAATTGTAATAGTTAGCATGCAAGCCTAGTAGTGCTGGATCATGCATCATACAGTTTCCCATCCCAAATTTATTTTCCTTTATCCGTCTCTATTTCCCTCTTTAAAATCCCGCTACCTATCAATTTGGACCGAAATCAGTTGTCATTGTCCGTGAACTCCAAATCATTCTGACACGGGGTGAGTTGTGAAGGTGGACTAACACTAATGCGATTTTATGCAAGTGGTGCCTGGTGGAGTCCAACAAACCTAATTTATATGATGCATGTACTATTTGAATTAATCGGAATTAAATTGAGTAATAAAACTATATATGCTTAGCAACAGGTCACAACATTCACCGCAATTTCAACTAAGCAAGCAAACAAATTCTCCTTCGCATGGAGGGCTTTCAACTAAACTAGCACAAATGAATTCTACAGAAAAAATAAGAAAAATCAAACAATAGCACAAGTAAATCATGACTTCTGAACAATTATGCGATGTTCATCAACGTATTGAATAACAAAAAGATGAAACTACAATACTACTCACAAACAAGGAGATCCGGCGATGGGAAGCGACAGAGGGAGGCTGTTGCGAGTAGAAGGTGGCCTTGGAGACCGGGAACAAAAGACGGAGGTGTTGGCGGTACACGGGGATTGAAGGGGGTACCTGTTGAGACGAAGAGGGGTGGTGGCTTGCCAGTGGGAGCAAGGAGCGTAAGGATTGTTGTAGGTGTCAGGAATCTGGCTAGGGCGTGCGACATAACTGGATGGTGGGTAGCGGCTTGCAGCAAGCGCGGACGGCAGAGACAAGTGATTTGCAGCAGGATCGGGTGAAGCGTTGCGTTTTGAGCGGAGGAAGACGATTTCGTGCAGTTAGCGGCGGGAGCAGAAATTGGGCATTTGTGGGTTTGCGGCTGGGCTTGGAGAAGTCGTGGCACGCAGGAACTTGGGAGGGGTTTCTGGTTTGTAGAGGCGTGCGGTAGGGAAGGGGATGGAGCGGTTATTTGCAAAGGGATTGTGCGGATTAGGGCTCAGGAGAGGGATAAGAGGCGAAAAACTGAAAGTACCGGGACGTTGCACCCCGGGATCTTACGGCGTCGCACCACTTTATGATTGCTGGCTCTGGATTTCTTCACAAGGCGAACAATGCCCCACAATCGAAGCTATCACCCCTATTTATAATGTAAGGGGACTTGGGTGCGGGCACCCGGCGTGAATGACTTTGATTGGCCGTTTTGCCTGGTGTCCGAAGAACACTAAATAAAGTCCAACAAAATGCGTAGAAATAGTAAAACGACCCTCCGGATGCTCTCGTGGTCTCGGATCGCCGATCCGATCAACGTCTTCTGCACGAGTACACAAATAGGGGCCTCCACTATCGATTCTGCTGCTGATCCCCATCACATTCTCTTGATGCTCATCCTATTTAACAATTTTTACTTTATAGATTATTTCATTTGCTATCTAATTATTTGATTTTATAATGTTATTGCTTATCTGTCTGCATAACTTTCTTTCTATGTTCACATGTGCCTAAATATATTTTGATTTCTTTTTGTAGATCATCCATTATGAACTTCCAAATGACCCAGAAACATTTGTTCATCGCTCCGGTCGTACTGGACGTGCTGGAAAAGAAGGCACTGCTATATTGATGTTTACTAGTAACCAAAGGAGAACTATTAAATCGCTTGAGCGTGATGTAGGGTGTAGGTTTGAATTCATCAGCCCGCCGCAAATACACGAAGTGCTGGAGTCATCAGGAGAACAAGTTCTCGCTACTCTTCAGGGCGTGCATTCTGAATCAATACAGTTTTTTCTGCCAACAGCGAAAAAACTAATAGAAGAGAAAGGGGCGGATGCTCTTGCCGCGGCACTTGCACATCTCAGTGGTTTCTCCCAGCCGCCATCGTCTCGATCATTGGTCAGCCATGAGCAGGTGGTATTCTTAGTGTTATATAGGAAGTTCTTGCACTCTCTTTACCCTGCGCAAAGCTTTTCTTGTGTGTTTATGTAGTCCATTCTAATACACTTTTTCCTCTCATTAATTAAGAGTAAGATTTCCATGGATCTCTTGTAAGATCTTGTAAAAGTATATCAAGAGATAGTCTAGGATGGTATATCTTCATGGCCACTTATCTATTTCCAATTTCCATCAAATAAATGGAAGGAATAAAACTTTGTTTGGGAGGCGAAGGCGGAACACTGCCAGAGAGAAATGATACTAGAGGAGGTCTTCTCTGGTGGGAAATGGAGTTGCACCAGAGCTTTTTCTCTTCCTCACTTGGGCAGAACGCCACCGGAGATCGTTTTCTGTTTGGGGTGCCTTCATTTCTAACCGTTTGACACCACAACGGAGCCCAAACAACGCCCCAAACAATGTCCAACTCTTGTGGTATATAGTGTGGATTTGAATTTATGGCAACCAAAAAGGGTGGCGGGGGTGTTGAATTGGGTGTGCACTCTTGTGAGTTTATTGTCAAATTCTCACTTAAATCCAACACAATAAACACAACAAAAATATAAAGTATTTTGCACAATCTCAAATTTAAACTACTTATCACAAGGGAACACAATGTAGGTGTTGTAAGAAATAATGCTAATATTGTAAGTAATGAACTGTAAGCACAATAGAGATGATTTACTCAAACACAACTCTTTAACTATAAATCAAGTAAGCACACAAGATTTTTACGTGGTTTGAATCAATCACTAACATCCACGTCTAAGCACCATCTCTTAGGACTCAACTATTCCTCTTGGTTGCGAAGCTCTTTCTCGCAAAAAATTCTTTTGACCTCTACTGTCCTGTTTTATAGCGGGGGGTATAACCACATTATCCTGTACTGAAGGGCTGGGATAAACCACTCTTTAGTTCTTGGTAACTGACCACTCCAAGACCCTCCAATATTTGGGCAGGTGTATGAAAAGATGGTAACTACACACTCAATCTCAAATACAAATGATTGCTAAAGTAGGGAGTATAACCACATTATCCTTTACTGAAGGGCTAGGACAACTCACTTTATAGTTCTTGGTAAGGGACCACTGCAAGACCCTCCAATATTTTGGTAGGTGTATGAAAAGATGATTACTACACACTCAATCTCAAATACAACGATTGCTAATAAACAATGAAAACTAGCAAGCGGGATGGAAGATGTGATTAGTCTTATGAACCATGTGTGATTTTCCTTCCTATGAACACTTGAATATTTTCAAAATAATTTAATTTAAGCTCAAATATATTTCGTTTCATTAGATTAAAATGGTGGTGGATGCTCCCATATTTATATGTTTGAGACCGTGCATAAATTGAAGACAAATTTCCCATTGACTCCACAAGAAGAGCCTACACGGCAATATAGTCATTATTGCCCAAAATTAGTTAGTACATGCTAGAATCAGGACTTCAAATCGTCATGCCACCGTGCATCCCGGCATGAGTTCTTAATATATTATCCCAAGGGTAGGAAAACCACTAATTTACAAATGGTTTAGCTTATATAAAGTTCTAATTAGCTCCTAAATACATTTAATATATTTATAATATGTTGTTATTTATAGAGGAATTTAAAGAAGTTTCAATCATTCTACAATCATGTATGTTGAGAGCCATACAACCTAAAATAAATAAGAACTAAGCTTTGAATTCCTTTTTTGGAAGAGCGGATCTAGAGGGGAGGTGTCCCTTAAATTTTTGACTCTTCAAATGATCTTCTTAGATATTGGTAAAATGCACATCAATGTTTATTTTAGTGATTGCAGTGCCCCAAAATTGTATATTATTTTGCTTGACCCCCAAACACCAAGATCCTGGATCTGCTACTTTGTTTCTGCTTCTAGTCTTGATAAATTCACCATTTGAAACTTGCCTAGTGTTCAAAAATTCGAGAATGCTTATAGCAAGGTTCATGATCTTCATGGTTGGCTACTTGGTAAGATTAATTTATGAAAAACTTACACAAATATTAAATGGTTGTTATCGTCAAAATAATTGTACAACTAGGCCATCGAGTCAAACAATAGTGAACCAGTTTACTAAGCTCTGACTGTTTAAATATAAGACTACGCCGTTGCCAGCTCTAGTTTCCTGCATACGACAGTTCTAGTATAAGATAGTCATTTGTAGTTTTCATCTTGAATTTGTTATGTGAAAATTTGATGAATTTTATTCATCATTAAATCATTATCAATGCATAATTTGGAAAATATGTTGGTGATGTTAAACATCCTACTCCTAGTAGTTGACATAATACTAATTATTATGAAGACGAGGAGAATGATAGTAAATCTCAAAGTCGAGGAAAAAAACAACAATTAAAAATCTAGTTTGATAGTTTTTAAATTTCATTTGCATGAACAAAATTTGGTTTAGCTTCATAAGCTTCGGTAAATCTTTTCCTACTTATTCAAGGGAATGTTCTAACTTCATTTGCTTATCCTATTTACAGGGGTGGATCACATTGCAATTAACTCGTGAGCCAGGATACTCAAGAGGGTTCTTTTCTGCCAGATCAGTTACAGGTTTTCTTTCTGATGTCTATCCTGCTGCTGCTGATGAAGTAGGCAAAATACACTTGGTGGCAGATGAAAGTGTAAGTATTGAAGAGTCCAAAAATCTATCTTACTCAACATGTTTTGTGTTCATTCACAATTTCTTTTTACAAACATGAAGTATTATGTACTATGTTCATTCTGAGTTTTGGAATAACTAAATCAATATGAATCTTCTGATGGTTTCGATCGAAAAATAATGGACTGCACTATAATCAAAAGCTAAATACAAACTTGAAAGTTATACTGGTGCCAAGCTCTCGAGGGTTCGTTCCCCCTAAGCCATTTCGGAGCGAGAGCTTACAAGGACTTCATAGGATGCCCATAACCTACACCCTACCTTCTCTTAAACGCTGACACACTCATACACTTAAATTACTAAAATGTCACTAAGGAAAAATACAATGAATATGACTAAAGATATGGCTAAGATCCTTTGCTTGCATGTCTGGTTGCCCTAGGGTGCATATTCGCATCATCTGACCTCCTGAGAAACAGATTGATTTTATGTTAGAATGTACTTGAAACTCAAAACATTCATCGATTGGCAAAAAGGTTTACTGACTTGGTTTTTTTTACTCTCTCCATATCTACAAATCACAAATGGCTGTGAAAACTCACTGGAAATGCCTGGTAGTAGTTTGAGGTTAATCACGGTGGGTTGACTTTAGGAGTAACCATTTCTTCGAATTTTTGTTAATTTTGACTTGAAATGTATGCTAACAACAAGAGTTTGAAGGTGCAAAGTAATATTAAATGAACCATCATACCAATAATTTTGTTTAAAATTGCAATTATTAATCTCAGGATAATGTTTAAATGGCTCAACAAAAGATTGCTAGTATTTTATTGAAGCATTTGTTTCTAAAAATGTGTAACCTTTCCTACTTATGAAAGCTAACTGCATTTATTCCTTTGAACTACTTTTTTGAATTGATCTTGACATGAATTGTGCAATCACTTCCACTTTCTTGGAATATCCAGATTCAGGGAGCAGTTTTTGATTTGCCTGAGGAAATTGCAAAGGAATTACTAAACAAACAGTTACCCCCTGGGAACACCTTATTAAAAATCACAAAGGTAGTATTCTTGTATCTATTTTATGTAAATTTTTATTTCTTATTGCTCATTAAAATACATTTGGTTTACCTTTAATTTCTCAGCTGATTAATTTGGTGAACCACGCTAATTGGAAATCCTACTATGCATTTGGTTTTATTGAAATGGACGGTAAAATGGTTATTTGGCCTTAAGTTAAAGAGTTTAAGCCATGATTTACTAGATTTTTCTTGGGCTCTGTTCGTTTGGAAGAAATTCAGAGTCCAATTCTTGCAGGAATTGGAATTGAACCAATTCTATTTCTGTTGTTCAGTTGATGACAAAAATTCTGTCATAGGAATTTGTATTACTAATTCCGTTGTTTGACTGCATGTTAGAATTATGTGGCTTAGCGCAAATAAAAACACTACACAAATAAAAACACGAAGTGAGAATTAACATTATGTGATAAATTCTATAGCAAGCATAAAAAATTAAATATTAATCGAAATATAAATTTGGTAGTGCTCGAGTGTCAGTGATGACACTCGGACCATGACAATAGACAAAAATGATCAATATAAACATCTTGATTATAATTGAATCACCTGCAAACAAGTCAGAAAAGCATAAAATTTCTTCCCAAAGAAGGACCCACAAATTAATCAGAGCACCTAAATTAATCAGAGCAGGTGGAAGTTTCAGATATCTGTAGGTATTTTATCCAGCCATAATTGGCACAATGTTATATAGTATGACAAGATCATGATCCTCATATAAACTGATTTTGGTTGCATATCTTCATATTTTAGCTATTGTGAGTATAAATTTTATATGAATTCACCTACGAGCGCAGCTTAGCTTCTAATTGTTTCAAGCATGTCCATCATCATTTTCATAGATATGAATGTGTGAAATTGACGATTGAATCAAGCTGCTGCATGATCTTTTCCGAGTTTTGATCAATTGGAGATCTGATTTCCCATAAATCAGTCATAAAAACAAACTTTTAAATCATCGGCAAAATACAAATCCTGTGACTACTAGCTGGCATAAAACATAAACGCACAGCAGTGAAAGTATACAGACCACCTCGTGGACAAAATCCTTGAACTGCTGCCATCAAACATAAATGGCATACCATCTAAAATCCCTAAGCACTTTCGGTGAAGAAAGCCTTTTGAACAAGAACACAGACTAGCACTCGATGCATTTAAGAAAAATAATAAAAAAGCTAGAAAACCTCACCTTGCTGCCGCCAGAGGAGAGGAAGGGTTGCTGCCGTCGCCGGAGAAGAACGATCGGAGGAAGGAGTTGGTTTCTTACCAGAGAAGAAAGAGGCACAGCGTCCTCTTTGCGCTAGCAAAGGAGAAGTTCCCTCTTGAACCTCCATTTATGGCTTCGCGATGACGCCCTGGTTTCTTGCGCGTCGGAGCTCGACTACAACAGCCCGCCGATTGAGCTTCCTCTGCGGGCGGCGGGGAAGGAAAGGGAGGTCGGCGAGGTCGCAAGATTCACGCGCGATTGGGATGAGAGGGGCGAGCGAGATTCGCCCTCCAGCGAGGCCGCAAGCTTCACGCGCGCAGGAGGAGGAATCGCCTTTTGAGATCTCTTTAGGTCGGAATTGTGTGTGTGGGGGGGGAGAAAATTTACGAAAATGAATTTCCATCGAATTCAGCCCAATTCCATTTCCACCCGAAAAGCTGGAGCGCCGAATAGCGAAATTGGAATTGGCTCTCCAATTCCAATTTCTTCCTCCCAATTCTGCCCAAACAACCGCGGCCTTAGTGGAATTTCTCATATAATATTCATTAAGTTGAAAATAAACCAGTTTAGTTAACTCGATCGAGTTTTCATAAACTTTCTTTTAAAATGAAATAAAACGGCTTAACTTGATTTTGTGGTGTTTGCATCTTCAGTGCCTTTTGTACATTGCAATTTGTGTTTGTCTTGCATATGCTAATTGACCTTTGGTAGTGCTATAATCTTGCCTGTGAAAACTCTAAGTGTTCATTTAGATGCAAAGAATTGGCTTTCTAATACTGATATATGCAGGAATTGACATTGTGCTGAATTCCAATTTTGCTGTTCGGTTGTAGAATGTAATAATTCAGTCTTGGGAATTGAAATTTTAAAATTTTGTAATGCTTAGAATTTAACCAAATATTGAAATGCAGTTCACAAAACATAATCAAGTTCAAATACATAAAAATAGCCCATAATCAACTCATACAAATAACAAAATAGTCCTCAAACAATAGACAAAAAATTTATTGTTCAAATTGCATCCGCAGTCGTGCACCCTTCAATTTATCTAGCAAAATCATGAATATGTTATACTTGATGCTATCATAACTAAACATATCCATGATCTTCAGTAATTTACAAAATTATCTCTGGCTGCCGCTACTGGATCAACACCCCCAATAGCTCTCTTCTTTTTCGTTTTGATGCTACCTTCGCCGTCTACTCTAGGGCGTTCATGTGTATTGTGTTATGGATCCTACGCCCTCAGTTATCTAGTTATGTATTATTATAAGTATGAGAGTCGTGTCATTGTATTGAGTCAAGTTGTAGGAGTCGAGTCGAGTTGTCGTAGCGTTATTTTAATATTTAATGTATGTTGGGTATTTACGGTTATGCCATCAGAGCCTATATATATAGGGCCTTTGGGGTCATGTAATATTATGCAAGATTAAAACCAATTTTCCCTTCTCTCTCAAGCTTCTCCCTTTCTCTCTCTCTAAGCCCTCTCCCCCCTTGGGGTTTCTTCTCTCCTTCCTCCACCCTCTTCGGGTTTCATCTTCTCTCATCACCTCCACCATTTCTAAAGTTAACACCCTTGTATCTCCGACACCATCTCCTTTCCGCTGCACCCGATAAACCACCAAAAGAGGCACGTAACATCTTGGTATCAGAGCCACTCGGTCCTCTTCCGCCGACGCCATTCATCCGCCGAAGTCTCCTCCAGTTTCAGCCATTGTTCCTCTGCCCCACTACCACTGTTTTTCTCGTCCCATTTACCGACGACAGTCCCTCCAGCCTAGCTGCTCTGCCTTCCGTTCCAACATACTTCTTCTCCACGACACCTAAGGACTCTCTCCTCTCCTATTTCGCAGAAAATATCGCATCCAAGCCTCTTCTACGCCTCATCGACGATGACGACCGCTCGTGCACTGCCTCCAGTCCAGCCCACTGCCTCGTCCACCCGCTCGTACAACATCAGCAAGCCAACCGTACCTCCTCATCGACTCAACATCCTCCGCTCGTCTCCCAACACGCGCCCATACACTACGCATTTTTCATCGAACCCCACTGCGTCTCCAGCGATCTACTAACCACAGCGCCGAACCCCGCTCTCAGCTTCAGAGCTGACCCAACGCGCCCTTCCTCTTCTTGCGCATCTCCTGCCGCCTCTTCCATTCTCCGCTACAACAACTCAAGCTCGCCGAATCCCCTCCCTGCTCTACTTCATCGACGACGCCATCCTCCTGCGTCGACGTCCCAACCTCTTCCGCCCACTTTTCCCTCGACGCATAGCTTCCTCCATATCCTAGCAGCAAGCCTGCTTCATCGCCCCTTCCGCAACCAGCGACCACCCGTCCTCTGCCTTCTCCCACGGGTCGCGTCCACTGGACCCATCGTCCATCCGTCCACAGGCCTCCTGCTACTCTCTGAACCTGCCCCGACTGAATCAGGCCGCCCAGTCAAATCCATCGAGTCCCTATCCGCCCACTTGTTTCTCCACCTTGTTGTCTTTTTAATTCTCTCTCCTTATTTTCTTCTCTCCACTTATTTCTCCTCACAACTACTACATTGAGTCGCCCACCCTCTCAATTTATCACACTTTATTAATTTTATTTTATCCTTTCCACCCCTCACCTTCTCTTAATTAATTATATATTAATTTGTTACTTAATTATTACCTCCTTTCATCATGTCCCTTAGCGCCGCCGACCGCATTGAGCTGCTCGACACCCTCGACAGTCTGAACCGTCGCATTGCTCGACGGGAAGCTCGACCACATGGATGATCAGTTTGACCTCCATCTTGCGGCCCTCCGCATGTCCCGCGCCTCAATGATTATTTTTCTGTCTCCAATACCACAGTCGTCGGAGTCGTCGCCTTCCCCTCCAATGGTGGTGCCGCAGCCGCTCTCCGACGATTCACCACCACCGGCTACTTCCGCGACCGCCATTCTGCAGCTGTCGGCCCCGTCCAACCTGCTTCCAACACTCATAGTGCAGCCACCGCCACCACCGCCTGCAGATGAACGTCCGCCCTCCCCAATGGTCATCATTTCGTCATCACCAACATCGCAGCCGCCTCGACCTCGGTTCTGTCAGCCCCTCCGCTCTCTTTCCTCCAGCAGCCTACGCTACCGACGTTCTCGTCGCTTCTTCTCCGACCCCCTGTTCGGCCGACCATCTCACCGCCTCCGGCCACCTCGCCTCCGCTTCTACCGCCAGAGCTCCCTCTGGCCACACGACCATGGCTCCTCACCGCTGCTCCGCCAGATCCATTCCTGCAGCCGACTCCTGCCCTCAAGCCACCGACCCTTGTGCCCCTAGTCGTCTTACTGATGTGTCTGCCACCGTGCCGCCGACACCGCCAGACCCAGTCCTTCTGCCACCCGTCTTTTCGTGAGCGCCGATGCCGCTTTTTGCCACCACGGCCGCCGCGACAAGATATCAGGCGCTATTCTGGCGCGAGATCAAGATGCCAGAGACTCCGACCCTTCACGTGGAGTTCGAGCTTGAGGGCAAGCTCGATTTTGAGGACGGATGAGTTGTTATGGATCCTACGCCCTCAATTATCTAGTTATGTATTGTTATAAGTATGGGAATCGAGTCATTGTATCGAGTCAAGTTGTAGGAGTCGAGTCGAGTTGTCACAACATTTAAGTATTTTAATATTTAATGTATGTTGGGTATTTACGGTTATGTCATCGGAGCCTACATATATAGGTGATGTAGGCTTGGGTGTTCGGGTCGCTCTCACTTGCGCGATCGATTGGGTCGCGAGATCGTTTCCTAATAACACCTAATCGGATGAACAAACACGGCCACCTACGGGTGAGTCCTTCACAACTATCACGCAAAGACAACCACGACGCACAAGGAACGGACAAGGGCGATAGGCCAACGTCTCTCCAAGCAAAGGGATCAACGAGATCCGGACAAGCTATTGTTGTTGTCAATCACAAGAAGATCCTCCGAAAGCAAAACTCCGGAAATAGGAGGATCTTCCCCAACAAAGGCAAAAGAGAATCGCCACTCCTCGTCGAGTAAAAAATAATCCAAGACCGTTCAACTATCACAAATGAGAAGAATCGCGAAAAAAATCAATGTCGGAAAATTCGTCACAATTCCTATCCACCACAAATAACTATCGAAGAATCGCTCAAGAGGTAGAAAGCGTTACCCTCCCGGAATAGTAGATCCGGGTTGTAGAAAGTCCTACGTTATTCACGGAGGTGGTCGCCAGAGGGTCCTTGAAGATGTGCACCGTCGCCTTCAAATCCCGCCGCCACGAACAAGCCCAAGACCGCCTTGATGCGTGAGAGAATGTAGAGGGAGAAACGGTAGAGAGAGGGAGAAGGGTGGGCGGATTTCCAAGAGGAGGGGGGCGGCCGGCGGCTAGAAGGAGGAGGAGAGGAGGGGGCGGCCTCCCTTGGCCGAAACTTGGAGAGGGGGAAAGAGAGGGGGGGGGGGGGGGGGACAAGAAGGAGAGGGAAAAGCTAGAGGGGAGGTTTTAGGGTTTTCAAAATATCTTCATCAATCATTTTTTGAAATCAACAACAAGCATGACTATATATAGCCTTACACCACTCAATCTCCTCCATACAAAATTTAGAATAAAATAAAAATAATACCAAAAGTTAACTGCATGAAAATAGAAACAAATATTATGATGGTTATATGCAGCCATCATAATAAAAATACAATTTCTTTAAATAAAACATGCTTAAATTGAAATTGCTAAAAATAGAAATTGTTTGAAATGATAAGTAATAAAATATATAATTATAATTATTTAATTTATAATTATATATTTTATTTAAAATGGTGACGGCGGACGTCGTGCAAAATGTGTAGCGGCGTTGACGAAGAACGTTGCGGCGTTGACGTAGAACGTCGCGGCGAAGGCGAAGAAACGACGTGTCTTCGAACTTGTGGCAACGACCGTCCCAATCCACGAACTCTCTATGTCGGGGATCAACAGCCTCCATCAAGATCATTAGGCCAACAGCAGTATCATCAGTATCCCCAACCAAGTGAATGTGGGGGTCTTCATCAGCAACATCCCCTACCAAATGAGGCCCGGTGAAGGGGTCTTCATCATCTGGGGTGGGCAAAAGAGAGGGGCTGAAGGGATGGTCCCCATCAATCCTCCTCCGCTCGAAAAAACTCATCACTGATGAGTCAACACTGTCGGATGTAGGTCCTGGTAAGAGTACTCCTCCTGATTTCCTGTCAAACAAAAGGTTGGCCTCGGGGGCCTTGATCAATGCATAGAAAAATGAAGAGGAAAGTGCAACAATTTCATAAGACGTCTTACCTCCAGAGACCGCCAAAGGAGTGAATAACATGCTACCCGGCTCACCTCTCAACCCAATAGAATTTTTTGTGGAGGGGAACGAAGGGGGAGCTAGATGCAGTGGAGCTAGAAAGAGTGAAAAATATTTTGAGTCATTGAAAATGGGGTTTGGGCCCCTCTCAGCAAAAACTCTCAAATGTAAAGCAAAACTTTCTAGAACGACAACTATTCGACGAACAGCGGGGACAATACTGACATTGCCATCTAAGTTGCCAATTGGCAACTGTCCAGGGGAATGATCTACTAAAACCGAGTCTTCCTTATTGCGGGATTCTCCAACGGGTGCAGTGACTACAAAGTGAATGGACCCAGATGGGCCGGCTAGCACCAATTCATCATGTTTGGGTGGATTAAGACCTCTTGAAACACCTACTAATTCATTATATGAAATTAAATTCAGGTTCATCCTAGAGCGATCCCAACAATTAAGATCAGCTAGCATGGGAAGGACAACCCAACGAAACCACTCAACCCGCCCCGCGGCGGTAACGGGCTCCATGCCATACTTCCAGATCGGGGCTGAAGTAGGGGAAACCCAAGCAACCTTAAATGGGTGAAGGTTCAGTGGGGGCGCTAACACTAGCCTAGGGTCCACTAGTGCAGAGAATGTGCCCACACAACTACTACCCACAGATAATGGATTGGACCATTTGTCCTCCCCACTAAATGACACAAGAAACGCACGAGCCCTAATCCCACCATAAAAAATGTGAGGAGTCGATAAGGCTCGCCCTATCTCCTCAACCGTCTCACCATCAGCATCAGATTCACTCAGCCCACTTTCAGAATTTTCTTCAACCTCCTGAATGTCCTCGGGGTGGCCAACAGAAGGCTCCCTATGGCTAACGAGATCAAGTAGAGGTTGGCTAATCAGAGCAGCATCAATTTCAGGCACTAAGTCAGTCGAGGGTGCCTCAACTGGGACAATGTCTATGGGCAGGCTGGGACTAACAGGGCCGGGCTCGGGCCCCATACTCAAACTCGGTGTGTTTGCCTCAGAGTGGCTAACACAAACTAAGGGCTGATTTTGACTGACAATGTCAAAATCCCCATGTGTGTCTGCACCGGGCGGTGTCGACTCAACCGTGCCGCGAGCGTCTCCAGATGGGACTTTGGGCTTCCTGGGCGGGCTGGACCTAAGACATGTTAGTTGACCCCCATGTGTAAAGTCTAGGGTGTTATTCTGGGCGTCATAACTAACGTCATGGCTAGCGAGCCACGGGTGTCCCAGCAAAATATGGAAGTCCTTCATAGGAAGGACGTCACACCAAATGTGCTCAGAATAGGCTTGGATGGTGAGGGGCACCAAACATCGCCTGGACACTAAGATAGTGCTCTCATCCGGACATACGAGACGATAAGGGCAAGGATGTGGCGCAGTGGTCACCAACATCCTAGATACTGCATTCTCCGTGATAGCGTTTGTATGGCAAACACTATCCACCATGAGCCTGCACCACTTCTCACCATGTTTAAAATTTACTCGAAATCGGTGTTTCGGGTCGCGGCTGAGCCTAATCACCTTCATAGCGTCATTCCGACCCTTACCTAACTCCTTTAAATTAGCCGGTGGTGCAGTTATTCGTGAGAGTGCCGGGGGATACCCCGGATTCAGCCTAGTAGTCATTACTAGTGAAAGTTCATGTGCTGACACGGACAAAATTATAATGTCTCCAATTTTCAGGCCAACCTAACGTGGTCGAATCGAAAAATTTTCTGTTTTAATGTTGTTGGAAATAAGAGCAGGAAGCTACAGAAAAAATTTCAGATTTTTTTGACAAGTTTTAAAATTCCGAGGTTTTTACTAAATGCAGACCAATCCGAAAATTTCAGAATTTGACCGAGCTAACGAATGCACCGTTTAGAGGGCGGATAACCTACAGATCTGAGAGTAAGGATGGTGTCGAGATAGAACTCAACACAACCTCGCTTTGATACCAAATTGATGTAGGCTTGGGTGTTCGGGTCGCTCTCACTTGCGCGATCGATTGGGTCGCGAGATCATTTCCTAATAACACCTAATCGGATGAACAAACGCAGCCACCTACGGGTGAGTCCTTCACAACTATCACGCAAAGACAACCACGACGCACAAGGAACGGACGAGGGCGATAGGCCAACGTCTCTCCAAGCAAATGGATCAACGAGATCCGGACAAGCTATTGTTGTTGTCAATCACAAGAAGATCCTCCGAAAGCAAAACTCCGGAAATAGGAGGATCTTCCCCAACAAAGGTAAAAGTGAATCGCCACTCCTCGTCGAGTAAAAAATAATCCAAGATCGTTCAACTATCACAAATGAGAAGGATCGCGAAAAAAATCAATGTCGGAAAATTCGTCACAATTCCTATCCACCACAAATAACTATCGAAGAATCGCTCATGAGGTAGAAAGCGTTACCTTCCCGGAATAGTAAATCCGGGTTGTAGAAAGTCCTACGTTATTCACGGAGGTGGTCGCCGGAGGGTCCTTGAAGATGTGCACCGTCGCCTTCAAATCCCGCCGCCACGAACAAGCCCAAGACCGCCTTGATGCGTGAGAGAATGTAGAGGGAGAAACGGTAGAGAGAGGGAGAAGGGTGGGCGAATTTCCAAGAGGAGGGGGCGGCCGGCGGCTAGAAGGAGGAGGAGAGGAGGGGGCGGCCTCCCTTGGCCGAAACTTGGAGAGGGGGAAAGAGGGGGGGGGGGGGCACAAGAAGGAGAGGGAAAAGCTAGAGGGGAGGTTTTAGGGTTTTCAAAATATCTTCATCAATCATTTTTTGAAATCAACAACAAGCATGGCTATATATAGCCTTACACCACTCAATCTCCTCCATACAAAATTTAGAATAAAATAAAAATAATACCAAAAGTTAACTGCATGAAAATAGAAACAAATATTATGATGGTTATATGCAGCCATCATAATAAAAATACAATTTCTTTAAATAAAACATGCTTAAATTGAAATTGCTAAAAATAGAAATTGTTTGAAATGATAAGTAATAAAATATATAATTACAATTATTTAATTTATAATTATATATTTTATTTAAAATGGTGACGGCGGACGTCGTGCAAAATGTGTAGCGGCGTTGGCGAAGAACGTCGCGGCGTTGGCGTAGAACGTCGCGGCGAAGGCGAAGAAACAACGTGTCTTCGAACTTGCGGCTACGACCGTCCCAATCCACGAACTCTCTATGTCGGGGATCAACGGCCTCCATCAAGATCATCAGGCCAGCAACAGTATCATCAGTATTCCCAACCAAGTGGATGTGGGGGTCTTCATCAGCAACATCCCCTACGAAATGAGGCTCGGTGAAGGGGTCTTCATCATCTGGGGTGGGCAAAAGAGAGGGGCTGAAGGGATGGTCCCCATCAATAGGGCCTTTGGGGTCATGTAATAATGTAATATTATGCAAGATTAAAACCAAGTTTCCCTTCTCTCTCAAGCTTCCCCCTCCATCTCTCTCTCTAAGCCCTCTTCCCCCCCTAGGGTTTCTTCTCTCCTTCCTCCACCCTCTCCGGGTTTCATCTTCTCTCATCTCCTCCACCATTTCTAGGATTAACACCCTTGTATCTCCGACACCATCTCCCTTCTGCTGCCATCCGACAAACCACCAAAAGAGACACGTATTGTTGCTCTATTCTATAATTGACTTTGCATCTATCTCGTTTATTGTCTCAGTAGCGAGTGTTGAAAGACTCTCGGTAGCTTTATCATTATTACCATATTAGCAAATATAAATTAGACCGATTCATAATAACCTTATCCCTATAATGCCTATCACCAGGATGAGCCTGCATGATTTAAAAAATTCACAATTAATGCCACCATAATGTAATATCAAAATGAATAAATACTACAAACATATACTTTCACGTAATTTGCCCATACTTCTTCATTGTCAACATTGACTATGTTTCTTTCCCAGTCCCGTCTTTATCCCCGTGCCCGGAGAAATGAGCTTGCTTTCATAAGCTAGCTTACTAAGGCGAAGGAATGCATGGTAAGTCGGACAGCAAATCAAAAGCTATCTCAGTCGCTAAAGGAAGAAAAATTTCTATGGAACCTTCTCTTACAGGCCCGGGTGGAAGCACCACAACTCAACACGTTCACTCTTCTCCTAACACTCATAGGCGGTTGCGGCAGGGGCGCATCTAGTGGAATCGTATATAAGATCATGGCTGCATTTTTCACTGATCTTTCCCTCTTCTTAAAGCCGTCCGTGATCCTACTCTGGAAAAAGAGTCTCAACTTAAATTCCACCAGTTTTGACCTCAAAGCCAATACATGCCCAAGACCTTTCATCTGGACTCCACAATTGCTTTATTAACGCACAAAACTAATTCCCCAATGCCAATTCAGTCCGTCCAAACGAACCCTAAGTGTCTATTCGCTTGGAAGGAATCGAGGCTCTGTAATTAAATTGGAGGTCTTTTTTCATTGAAATTCGATTTTCAATTCCAATTTCGAAGACTCGATTACGTCCAAACGGACGGACCCTAATTGTTATGGTATTGTAACTGTGGGTAACAATTAATAGAATTCTATTGTGAAGAGGATCTGTTAGGCCAAGTTGGTAAGGACAATAATAGCCTTATTATAAATTTGATTTATTAATATTGAAAACATAATTTTTATTTGATTAAATATTAGTTAGGACCTTGAAATTTGTACTAAGTGCGGGTTATATATTTAAAAAGCCACACTTTATTTCTTCAATGCTTTTCTAATTACAAGTTGGTCTTCATGCTAAATGTTGTTTTCACGTCCTTTTTGCCTACTTAAGACATTAATTTATGTTATTTTAGTCCCAGATGCTCATATGATGTAATTTTTTGAATGCTATAATTTTGTACCAAAATGCCCTTGTTCATTGTTTATATTTTTTCTAGAGATCTCTTTATTTCTTTCCCCATTTTTAATCAAGGTTATTCTCCGATGAATCAGTGTCCTTTGTTGGAAAGAAAGGTGGTATATGACTACAAAAGAAAACACAACCGGGAGAAAGAGAAAATTAAATGCTTCAAAGAAATAAATCAAGAGATAATTAACATGTGCACTTTATTAGCTAAAGAAAATTAACATTGCTTAACGACAAAATGCTAACACTCTTTGTGCCCCTCCCTGCCGCAAGAGATAGGTCCCCATGGAGGAGTTCTTCCATATGAAGGAACATCTCACTTCCTTCATCCAAAGTCTCAGTAGGATTACAACTCCAATCTCTCCCCTCCTGGATGGATACCGCCACGCCTCACCGGAGTCTTCACGATGATTTCACAAGAGCTATGTGTATACCATAGTTATTAAAGGCTCAAGGCGCAAATGGATGTTGGAGCCTAGGCGCAAGACTCAAGTTGCAAGCGCGCGCCTGACGAATGCAAGGTGCAACCACATTCATTTAATAATCAACACCAAACATCCGTTCATTTTCTCGATCAGATTCCTTATTCATTCTACTCATTAATCATTTATTATTATCATTTATCTCTTAAAAATAACATCAATGTGGTCACTTGCACCATGTCTAAGTCTCAACGCTCGATTATATTTCATAAGTACTAAATTATGCATAAAATTATTGAGTTCTTATATTGTTTCTGTCTTTATTTTGGAAAAAAAGGTTAACAACAAAAATCTTACCCAAATGTATCTTTTATGCTTCAAAGGCGCAAAGCTCTGAGCCTGGTGAGTCTTGAGCCTTAGGAGCGCCTTTAACAACATAAGTGTATACTTTGAGTAATCTAGCCACTTCGTATTTCAACTTGAGAATCCCAGTAAAACCAATCTCACACAAGTTTAAGAAGCCTACTTTGACACATTTTGGGAGGTCTGGTCTTATCAATCATCTTGCCTAACTTAAATTGGCACTCACTTTGCGCAGTCCATCAAAAGTCAACTGCTCTGCAGTACGCTTTAGGAGAGGTGATGTAACCTAGAAAATGGAATTTTGAGAACCGGACCGGAGAACGAACCGGTGAGATCAAAGGTTCAAGGTCGGACCGGTTGGACCGGTCGGACCAGGGTTGAACCATGATGCTAGATAATATAATAAATATTAGGGTTTAGGGTTAAGAAAAATAAATTCGGTATATCCTATATATATAAGTTAAGAAGAATAAATTTATTACATTAACAAATATGAATAATATTATGAGAGTGAAATAAAAATGAGGGGATTTGACCCAATTGATGACTTTTTAATACGTGCTGGAGTGAAATATTACTTTAATTTAATATTAATATTAATATTAATATTAATATGTATATAATATATTATGGCTGTAGACAGAAAGAACCGAATGGCGTGGTGGTTTACCTCTTTGACTAATCTAAAAGTGGCCTGGGTTCGAATCCCAGCAGGTTCATATTTTGCATATTAAATCATGGGCTCCTTGGCCCGCCCGGTTAAGCAAACCCGCGCCCGGTTCCCGGCTCACTGGTCCGCCCGCCCGGTTTTCCGGTTCTTGGCCGGTCCGCTGTGCTACCGGGTCTCTAGCCTTGACACCGGCCGGTAGTCCGGTCCGGTTTTAAAAAGCTTGATTTGCACATGATTTTAAACTATGCAATGCAAAACCAGACTTCCACTGATAATTAACCTAAGGGTAACATGACACGCACAATCGTCTAACATTCAAAGCGCATTCCATGTTATGAGACAATTCATCCACACTCAAAATAGGGCAAACAATATCAAGAAAATAGGAGACAAGAAGTATATGTAAATTAACGACAAATATGTAAGTGATAGGTTGATAACTATGACAAGCTCTAAAATTTAAAGATCAAATAAAATTAAGCGTATATAATAAACTAGCAGGATACGAGCATGAGAGAATTCATAGATATACCATAGGCTCATAAGCACGACAACGAATCCTTGGTCAGATGAAAGAGCAAATTGGTGTGGGGCCACAACTACAACTGAATCAAGGTAGTAGTGTTTCAAGTGAGGCTTAATAAGCTTGAGATTTTCTAGATGGTGGCAAAGGA
Source organism: Dactylorhiza incarnata (assembly GCA_033032865.1). Classification (NCBI taxonomy): domain Eukaryota; kingdom Viridiplantae; phylum Streptophyta; class Magnoliopsida; order Asparagales; family Orchidaceae; genus Dactylorhiza; species Dactylorhiza incarnata. The sequence goes on from JAWHQI010000007.1 coordinate 16,095,869, forward strand.
ATGGTAAGGATCTAAGGGTTGAGGGCTCACGATAGGTGAAAGAGGTTGTCGCTTGGGATTGACCATGGTCAGTTAAGGTCAAGAGATGGCCATATGGAGGCAGAGGTGGGGCACAATAGGTGGTTGGGGATGAATCAAGGAGAGGAAGTGGTTGTTAGTATCGGGAAGGCAAAGGAATGATGGAGGAGTTGTTTACTTTGTCCGAGGAGGGTGGAGGACGGATCATTGGAGCCCATGCGTGCGACTAGTGGCTACAGCGAGGTCTGGCGAGCAACAATGGATGATTGGAAATGGGATTGAATGCTTGAAAATCGGAATTGGGGGAGACGAGAATGATCACCCATTGGGTCTTCGATAAATAGAGAATTATTTCTTTGTTATCGTGTTTACCCAAGTTGTCGTCCAAGAGAGAGTAAGGAGGGATTTTATAAGTTGTTTTTAGGTTTTGAGTTTTTGACATTAAAGTTGGATGCTTGGATTTCAAGTTATTGAATGGGGCTTTGATTAAAAAAACTCTATTTTTAATGATAAGATAAAATACTTAATTATATATTTTTAATATGTTTCTTAAGCTTTCACCAATTATTATTTAGCCTAATTTGACAGATATTTTCATTCATGATCTTATTAGTTGATCACTCCAATATATCGTGCAAATATGTGTGAGTGAGATGCATGATAAAAGGTACATAAGCGCGAATAATGAATGTGCGCAAATAAAATTAACGTGCGCGAAAAGCATGTGCAATGCACATGCGAAAATTAAAATTAAAATGCAATAATGCGACACAAGTTGCATCAAGAGGGCACTTCAAAGGTTCATCGATCTTCCCAAAAACTCCATAACTAGCTGCATCGAGTTCAAGCACCAACCGATCAACCACTTCGCCTTCAAAATTTTGAGGCAGAGAAGACCTAATCCCTCTTGGATCTGAAGCAAGTGTCCACAGAGTCCCTTCAGGCATTTGTCAATTATTTTCAACATGAGTTAATGTACGCAAAAGACATGGAGTTGGTCTTCTTCCAACTCACCTTAGCACACAGCCCTAGGGATAACTCTTTCAAGTATTAGCGTAGAGTCAATCCACATAACTCATTCAACAAGACATCTGGAATGGTGAATACACATATTGACGCTGAAGGCAAGATTGCCTCCATCTGTCATTACATCTCTCTAGAGGGTAGAAACTTCATGCTGTGCTCCTCGGGACTCGAGTTGAAAGACTCTGCTCAACCACAAAGTTGCCCCCCATCATCCAACGACATATTTTACTATGCTTAACTATTACTGTTACTACCATGACCACAATCGGAGATTGTCTGGACAACCTTCCAAATAACAATTCACAAGGAAATCACCCCAGTAGGCTCCCATGTTCGTCTCATTATTGGAGATTGCTTGTGTGATCGTGGAGAAACTCCATCTTCCACAAACGACAATCTATGATGGCCCTGTCGGAGACACAAAATCAAAGCTAGTATTGCGCATTCCCTTGGGACAATGACACCATGACCAAGTGTTGCTGCTAACTTCATGCTCTCACCCAGTTGCTAATCAACAAGGAAACTTTTAAGTGTTCCTCCTAGCCGAGAGAATCCCTGAGAAGGCAAAATACCAATTAAGTTGGAGGTAGGAGAACCCTCTGGGATGAAAGCATGCGATGCCTTGAGATATTCACCACCCATGGTGCAGCGGGCCTAGAGTTGGTGAGAAATTCTTTTAGTTAGTAAAGGTTGCGTTTGTTAGAGATCCAATTCCCCCGATTGGATTTAAATATTGTAACAGAAAAAAGGGGCCAGCAATGAGTGATGATGTTTGATGATCACTAATTTAATTCGTGCTTATTTGAAGGACTGTGTTATGTTGCCTGTACGATGGGATATCCCGCTATGAGTTTTCTAAACACATTCTCAAAAAATTTCCTATACCAATCAGACCAAGCCAAGACAACTTTCATCACAAACTATAGACATTACTGCTACAACATGCCGCCCATTTGACTTGAAATTTTTTGGCATGTCTCACCAGAGAATGATAGATCGCATCTTCAAATTGTTGAACACAATGTCAAAGCTTTTGTTGACGACTTACTGGTGACGAGTGTTACGGAACTACACGACGACGAGCTCCCGTTTCGAGTATACACGCGTCGAACGCGAGTGGTGGCGGGCCCAACCGAATCCGCGGGAGATAATACCGGATCCGCAGGAAATAATTGACAGTTGATGGGTCTCCTTATTTGCCAGCAGAATTATTTATTGTTTTATTTGTTTGAGCCTTTTCTAAATAATTTTGTATTTCCTGTTTTAAGTTATTTCCTATTTTAAGTTATTTTCTTTTTTGTACCCGCTCCTCATCACTATAAGAGGAGGCGTAAACATGTATTATGCATCCCGGTTTAGTATTTAATCTTCCCCTTTAACCTGATTCTCCTCTCCCCCCCTCTCTCTCTCTTTCTCCCGGTTTCTATTCCCTCTTCCGTAATCTGCACCGCCGCACCCCCTGGATCTGCACCAAGTGGTCTGACCTGCCCTTTCCGCCCGCCTACGGCCGTCGGAGAACCAGCCGCCGCCAAACCCACGCCGTCCAGGCCATCCGCAGCCGGCCGACCGCACCTCGCCGGCTCTAGGCGGCACCGGTCCGACTGCATATTTCCGTACCCGCTCCGCACAGTTACACCACGCCTCACCGTCTTCAGTTCCGCTCGGAACCATGGCTCCTAATACCCGATCAACAGTGGAGAGCCAGCAGGACACGACCGTCGAAGCCCTACGCCGCGTTGAAGCCCAGGAGGCCCTCGCCGCCTCCATGCACGCCCCCATCCTCGCCCTTCACGCCAAGTTGAACGCACTCCAAACTCCCGCCGCCTCATCCACCAGCGGAACCGCGGGCTCGGCTCCCGGCGCGTCCATTCTCGGGGCGGCACCCTTTTCGCAAAACGGGGACACCACAACCCAGCAACCACCGGAGCATCCGACCCTCGCCTTGGACCTCCCCACCTTCGCCGGTGTGGATCCGATGGGGTGGATCGCCAAGGAGGAGCAGTATTTCGACCTCCACCACACACCGGAACGTGACAAAGTCTCTACCGCTGTCGTAGGACTCGATGACTCCGCCCTACATTGGGCCCGATGGCTTCGCCAAACCAACCCGGTCATTTCGTGGTCAGAACTCAAGCAGGAGATGATAAGCCGCTACGACACCCGTTACTCGGGTTTCGCTATCGAACGGTTGTGTGGGGTATGCCAACTCGGTGCGCTCGATGATTATATTGACGAGTTCGTGGCCCTCGTCACCCATGTTCCAGGTTTACCTCCAGATCGCTACCTTGGTTTCTTCATGCAGGGCCTCCAGCCCCGCGTCCGCTCTCGGCTCCGCACACATCACCCCCGAACGGTGTCCGAGGCTCTTGATATGGACCGTCCAGTGGAGGCGGATTTGGCTCCTCAACCTCCGACCCCCTTGGGCATGCCTCCGCCGGGGGGCCGACCGTGGCAACCCGACACACCTGAGCCACAGGTCCCTCGGGCCCCCACAGCCGCTCGGCCAGCACGGCCGGCCGCCCCACAACGGTTCTCCAACCGCGAATTTGATGAGCTCCGACGCAAAGGATTGTGCTTCCGCTGCCGCCAACCCTACTCCCCGACCCACGTGTGCGCGGTCAAAGAGTTTCGTTCCATCATCAGCGACAGTGAACCAGAGATCACCCTGGCCGATTTCGAGGACCTCGAAATTGCAGAAGAAGACACCGCCGAGGGCGCGACAGACGCAGCTTTTCACCAGTTAGAGCTCCCTTGTTTTTCCATAGGCGGCATCTCCGGGCCGCAAACCATGAAGTTGGCAGGCAAACTGGGCGACCACTACATCGTTGTTATGGTCGACAGCGGGGCAAGCCATAATTTCCTCCCCACTCACCTGACACACCAGCTCCGCCTTCCGATGGAACCGGCACCAGAATTCACGGTCAGCCTGGGCGATGGACGTCGGTGCGCAGTCCAGGGCTGCCGTACTTCCGTGCCATTCTCAGTGGGCCCCTACTCAGTGACAGTGGACTTATACATTTTCGGATTGGGCGGAATCGACGCCATCCTGGGCGTGGCCTGGCTCTGCACGCTAGCAGACGTGTGAGTCAACTGGCGTACTATGACGATGCGGTTCCTCCAGGACGGACATGAGTGCTGCTTGATGGGGGACGCTGCCTTACTCCGCTCCCCTGTATCCGCCCGCACGATCCAGAGGACGACGGATGTGGATTTTTCTGTGTGGCTCTGGTCCATCTCGGGCATCGCTCCGCCGGCCCAGGCTCCCCCTCCGGACCTGCAGGACCTTCTATCCGAGTTCTCAGACCTCTTCACGACACTGACATGCTTGCCACCAGCTCGGCCACACGACTATGCCATTCCTCTTCAGCCAGGCGTGTCGGCAGTTTCGGTCCGACCGTATCGCTACAGGCACGTACAAAAGGACGAGATCGAGAGGCTCGTCCACGACATGCTGATAGGAGGCCTCATTCGCCCTAGTGCGAGTCCTTTTTCCAGCCCCGTCCTTTTGGTCAAAAAGAAGGATGGCAGCTGACGTTTCTGTGTGGATTACCGGGAACTCAACAAAGCCACAGTTCCAGACAAGTACCCGATTCCGGTGATTCAGGAGCTTTTGGATGAACTCCACGGCGCCACCATCTTTACCAAGCTGGACCTCCGTGCCGTCTACCACCAGATTCGCATTCGACCGGACGACGTCGCCAAGACGGCTTTCCGGACCCATGATGGCCACTACGAGTTCATGGTTATGCCTTTTGGCTTGACCAACGCACCGGCGACATCCCAGGCTACCATGAACGACATCTTTCGTCCGGTACTTCGTTAGCACGTACTTGTTTTTTTTTATGACATCTTGGTCTACAGTTCTTCTTGGCAGGACCACCTTCAGCACGTCCGACAGACGTTGGCGACTCTCCGACACCATCTCAAGCTCCACCCGACGAAATGCTCCTTCGGGGTTCCAGAAGTGAGTTACATGGGGCATACCATCTCCGCAGCAGACGTCGCAATGGATTACAACAAGATCGAGGCGGTCCTCTAGTGGCCAACATCGACATCTCTCCGCGATGTGCGGGGGTTTTTGGGGCTGACCGGTTACTGCCGACGTTTCATCGAGGGGTACGGTACGATTGCCCGGCCCTTAACCCAGCTCCTAAAAAAGTCGGCCGAGGGCCCCTTCGAATGGTCGGCGGCGGCCTCCGCCGCCTTCATTGCTCTCCAGCAGGCCCTGGTTAGCTATGTCGGACTTCTCCCAGCCCTTCCTCGTGGAGTGCGACGCGTCGGGCGTCAGTGTCAGAGCCGTTCTCATGCAAGTCGGTCGCCAGTGGCCTATTACAGCCGGGCGTTCTCTGATGCCATCCGCACCCGATCTGCATACGAGAACGAGCTCATGGGCCTCGTCCTGGCAGTACAACATTGGCGGCCGTACCTCCTAGGGCGTCGTAGTCCGTACCGACCACCATAGCCTCTGTTACCTCCTGCAGCAAAAGATCGCTACGCCCGCCCAACAGGAGTGGGTGGCCAAGCTTCTGGGCTACGACTTCAGCATCGAGTTTCGACCAGGGAAGGCCAATCGCGCGGCCGACGCTCTCTCGCGACACCCCATACTGGCCGCCATCTCTCGCCCTGTCTGGGAGGACGCAAACACCATCCAACGGGAAGTGGAAGCAGACACGACGCTCAACAAGATTCGGACGACCCTCATCGCAGATGCTACCGCCCACCCACCGTTCTCTCTGGTTGACGACCGCCTCCTCTTCAAAGGACGCCTCGTCCTCGCTCCGTCCTTCCCGAGCATTCCCCTATTATTGGCCGAGTTCCATGCGTCTCCTTCTGTAGGTCATGCCGGGGCGTAGCGGACGTACCGTCGGTTGACGGCCTCTCTCTATTGGCCTCACATGTTCCGACGGGTCAAAGCTTTCGTAGCCGCCTGCCTCATCTGCCAAAAGGCCAAGTACGAAGCAGTCTTTCCGGGGGGGGGGGGGGGGGGGGGGGGTACTGCAGCCGCTTCCGATCCCTAACCGCGTGTGGGACGACATCGCATGGACTTCATCACTCGGCTAACCCGCTCTCAGGGATTCGACTGCATCCTGGTCGTGGTCGACCGACTCTCGAAGTATGCGCATTTCATTCCCCTCCGGCATCCATACACGGCGGCCACTGCCGCCGACAGCTTCATTCAAGGGGTCGTACGTCTCCACGGGTTTCCCCGGTCGATCGTCAGCGACCGAGATCCACTCTTTTTGAGCACTTTCTGGACTACACTTTTTCGCCTGCAGGGTACCCGGTTCCGCATGAGCACCGCGTACCATCCCCAGACCGACGACCAATCAGAGGTGCTCAACCGATGCTTGGAGACATACCTCCGCTGTTTCGTGGGAGAACAACCGCGGAGCTGGGCCAAGTGGCTCGGGTGGGCCGAATACTCGTACAACATCAACCACCACCAGGCTGCTGACACCACCCCGTTTGGGGCGGTTTACGGTCGTCCCCCTCCCCCCCCAGGTGGAGAGCCTAGCTTCAGCTCTCCGCAACAGGGACACTATTTTGGACCACTTGAAGCATCACCTCCAACGGGCTCAGCAGAAGATGGCCTCCTTCGCCAACAAGAAAAGGCAAGATCTCTCATTCGAAGTCGGAGACAAGGTCATCATCAAACTCCACCCGTACCGCCAGCTTTCGGTGGCCCGACGACCATGCCCGAAGCTGGTCGCACGATTCTTCGGCCCCTTTGAGATCCTCGCTCGCATTGGTGCGGTCGCTTACCGCCTCCGCCTTCCACCCGGTAGCCGCATCCATCCGGTCTTCCATGTTTCGCAGCTCCGGTGCGCGGTGGGCGAACATGCCACCGCGGATCATCTTCCGGCCGACCTCGACCTTTCCGGGGAGGCACCCCACTACCCCGCCTCGATCCTCGATCGCCGATACCGCACCCCGGGGGACCACACGACATAGGAGGTCCTTGTGGCTTGGGCCGGACGCCCTGACTCGGAGGCGACGTGGCTTCCCAGGGATGACTTCCGCCGTCAGTTCCCCGACTACTGCCTTGAGGACAAGACACATTTTCCAGACGGCGGCATTGTTATGGAACTACACGACGACGAGCCCCCGTTTCGAGTATACACGAGTCGAACGCAAGTGGTGGCGGGCCCAACCGAATCCGCGGGAGAGAATACCGGATCCGCGGGAAATAATTGACAATTGATGGGTCTCCTTATTTGCCAGAAGAATTATTTATTGTTTTATTTGTTTGAGCCTTTTCTAAGTAATTTTGTATTTCATGTTTTAAGTTATTTCTTATTTTAAGTTATTTCCCTTTTTGTACCGCTCCTCATCACTATAAGAGGAGACGTAAACATGTATTATGCATCCCGGTTTAGTATTTGATCTTCCCCTTTAACCTGATTCTCCTCCCCCCCCCTCTCTCTTTCTCCCGGTTTCTATTCCCTCTTCCGTAATCTGCACCGCCTCACCCCCTGGATCCGCACCAACGAGCAAGACTTCCTTTCAGTATTTCACCTTCCTTGCTGAGATATTTGTCTCCTCAATAAAGTACAAAAAGAGCTCGAATACACAAATTTTACTTATTTGATGCAAAGAAGGGAAATTCTTTGGACAGTTCTTGAGCTCAAGTGAGATAGAACTAAATCCAGACTAAATAAAGACATTATATATTTATACATAGCACCATCGACAAACATCAACGAATTTTAACTCTTGATTGAGCGAGTAGCTGAGTTATTTGTTTTATCTTAGAGCCTAGGAGAAGTGGTCTCCTTCTTCAAAGTATTGATGGCCTTCACTCTTCTGCCACTTGTAGTGGGCAGTGGGTATTGTGGATGATGAGGGATCCCGACTTTGTTTTACTCTTGACAAAGAGAGTTAATGCCGCTTGCTTCAAGGGAGAGCCATCGCCGCCAGGAGGAGTTAGAGAGAGGGAGTATGCTTGGGGCAAAGAAATGACAGAGGGAGTGGCACAAATAGGGTTGAGTGTAGGGAAGCTATACAATTTTATAGAAAAATAATTAGCTTATTTTTTAGAATTTAACGAGTTAACTAATTAGGTGTAACAAGCTCATAACAAATTCATCTTATTTTGAGCTCTTAAAATAGTTTTAAATAATTAGTCCAACCTCATATATTGATTAAATCTTAACTATATCCAATATTTTGATGGTGACAACGGTGATTAGTTAGAGTTCTCATTTACCAATCCCTTATCTGGTCTTAAAATGCTTGAGTCCTGTCCACAGGTTTTAGTTTTTTTGCTTTTTTCCTGATTATTTTCCGGTGATTGATTTACGTTCCGTTTGATGTGGGTGTGGCGGTCGTTAACTTCCATTCCATTCATGAACGCCGGTCCTCTCCCTTGGAACTGCATCCGCATTTAAGTTCAAAATGAGATTTTCCTGTATCCGCTATAGCAATTGTTGTTGTGCATAGCGGGTGTTTTATGACAGCGACTTTTTTGCCCGAACGCATCGGAGCAAAAACCCTACGCCAAACGATCCCTGAGAGAGGTTCTTTGAAGCCATGGTCGGGCAAAAATGTGGTGGACCGTCTTAGAAGGTACAGAAGAGGATCGGGTTTCATGCTGTGCATATGGAGCAGAGGGAGAAGTGGAGGTAGAGGAGGGATATGAAGAAGTTGGGACAGAGGCAGTAGATGGAGTGGACAGCAACATGGCGGCGAGGTAGGCGTTGTCTCCGACAAGGTTGCTGGAGGTTGTGGGAGAGGAGGGGTCGATGAGGTGGAGAACGGGTAAAGGGAGTAGGAGGGAGGAGGGGCAATGAGGTTAACTGAAGGTACTTCATGAGAAAATAGAGGAGGTTTTTTCAGTTCTCTCATGTAGGAAGCCTTCATGAAAGACCCAAAGTCAAACATAGGATTAAAAAAAAAAACTGGAGTAGCTAGAAAAATGAGTTATTATTTGCTCTCTATGTAAGAGGATGGGCCTGGGAGACCTTATAAAAGACTAAGCCAGCATGATAATCATTACCAATATAATTGTCTTTGAATGCAGTCAAATTTTTCTGGATATCCAGTCTATCATTTTTATGCTTCTTTTATTTTGAAATGATCACTCATTACTTCTCTCTCTCTGTCCAGCTGCCTGCCTTGCAAGATGATGGTCCTCCGAGCGACTATTATGGCCGCTTCTCCAATAGCGAACGAGGTTCCCGTGGTAGTTTCAGGAGCAGTTTTGGATCCCGTGGCGGTTTTAGGGATAGAGGATCGAGAAGCACGGGTGGCAGGGAATATGGCAACGATGATGAATTCAGGCGCGGCGGACGCAGCTATGGAGCTGGGAATAGCTGGTCCAAATCTTCCAAGGGAAGTGACGGTGATTCCTATGGATCTGGGAATAGCTGGTCCAAATCTTCCAGAGGAAGTGACGATGATTTCCAAACCGGTAGCAGCAGGAGCTTCGGTCGACCATCATTTGGAAGCAGGGAAAGGTATTCTTCGTACTCCTAATATAATCTTCAGATTTTTTTCATGATTCTTGTTACCAAATCTTTCCGTGTTTGCTCGTGAAGGATGCCATGATGATGAAAATCTGTGTGAAAAATGAGAAATCTTAATTGGGCTTGTTTTAACATACTTTGTATTTTGTAGTACACTTTAAAGTATCCCCCAACTAGACCTATGAATGGGTCAGGTTCAGAACCAAGCCTCTCTGAGGTCTAATCTATTTGAATAGCAAACGCATCAAATTTATTGACCCCACAACTAAACCCATTTATAGATTAAATCGGTTGGGGTCTAACCGATTAATAACCACCCTAGTGAACTAAAAAAATCCCTATTTTCTTGCAAATGTCCAAGTCTAATTTACCTAGGCATCACTAACTTTGAGTTGTTAAGTATTTCAGAGTTTTGATATCTTAGTGCACTTTTCCGCTCAATGCGTCAGTTTGTGCCTGTGACCTAAGAACTAATAAAAAAATTAATTTCGCTGCCAACGTAATATATTGTGCTTCACCAATGCTCTGGATGCTGAATGAAGGAAGCATGGGTATGTGCACATAAATCAAAATGGATTCTTGGGTCTGCCCTCTCTGATGTCTTTGGCTTTGATTTGAGGGCATGATTCCGCAGCAAACGCAACTGTATAGGGGGCCACTATTTCAGTGGTACTCAGTGAGCAGCCACTTTGTGCATTTATTGTCAAAGGTTAGGTCTTTCTCCTCTGAGAGAAGCCACTTTGTGCATAGTGCCAAAGGTTAGGTCTGTTTCCAATCTTCCCCCGCCCATACCCCCAATGATTGGGGACTATATGGGTTCTGTTGTTGTTGTTGTTGTGCTGCCAACGTAATATGAACTTATGAGATCACATATAGAGAATGAATTTGAATATGAAAAATTGATTGGGCTGAGTTTTAATGAAGTGAGACTTTAATTAAACCCATGCCCTGATATAAACAGATGGATTAATTGTTTTATTAAGTTTTGAACTGAACATGCACAACCTGGTTTTGAACTGAACAGTCATAATCCTCCTTTTTGAGTTTCCTAACATCCACTTCTTCATAACTATATATACAATATATAGTTATCCCATTAAAACCTATTTTTTTTAGAGGGACTAGAGAACCTGAAATAGCGAAAGGAAACTCATAAGATGAAGCTAGTATTTTGTTCAAGGAGGGGTGATCCTCTACCTTCCTCGACCTTCATTGTGCATACGTTTCGATGTTCTAGACGATTCGAGTGGATGCTAATAGAGATGCGAACTTGATAGTTTGTATTTAGTGATCGACAAATATTTCTAGAACGTAACCAGATTCACTATTTTGTTGCAAGTATGATTCAACATTTACGTTTGGTAACATTTATGTTTGGTTTGTTTCGCATGTTTCCGCTGCACATTTAACGTCCACGAAGCCCTACAACATCCACTGTGAATCCCCGGTAGCGAAAGTTCACTCAGTGCCTACTTTCTCTACAAGGCTTGATTGCCAGCCCTTCTTGTTTCGAAGATTCGCTCCACTGCCTGACCTCATATTTTTCTCATCTTAATGTTCTAGAACATCAAACTTTGGTATTTAAAAAAATAAATCAATCAAAAGATAAGAACATATGGTTCGGGTCAGATGTGATCCGGCCGAGAAGCTATTATACTCGGATCGATGCCAGCGTCCACGCGATCTGAATCGGATCCGTAGACCGGCTTACCAACAAATTTCCATCATGCTGGAAAATGTGCTTCTTAATTAAGATTTCATTGTACAAGTTATTGAGAGTGGAGATGAAAATATTTCAGGGGATTCGTCGGGGCTTGCTTCAAGTGCGGCAGAACTGGGCACAAAGCGTCCGATTGCCCTAACAGCGAAGGAGGCTATTAGCCACGTGCTTTTGAGACGAACTGCTTCAACCTTTTTGGGGAAGATACTGATGGTATATATGTATGGCAAACACTTTATACTGTTAGCAAGTGCACCTGCATTCCTTTGAGAACCAAAAGGTTACCTGTTAAGTTCATGAATCAGCAGGTGACATGCAGTTGTTCAGCACCCACCCATTCTGAAAAGAAGAACTGCTGCTTAGTTTTCTTTTCAGTAGATATTTGATGTAGTAGGATTCCATGAAGGAGAGGGAAGAAGGTTCTGGAATGTGCCATGATGATTTATGATTGTATCCATGTTTCTCTTTTTGTTTTTAGACACTTGACAATGCGAAAAAATGGGATTGTCGCTATTATCTGTATTTATTAGTAGTTCTTGTTCACATAATCCTTTCACTTGTGCTTGCTTTTGCTTATTCAATGATTCTTGTTCTAAATTTGTTGTCTACGGTTGCATCTGTTGTTCTCTCAAACCATAATATGCTCATTTTAAAAATACATATGAGCAGATTGTTAGAATAGCGAGGATTATGTTCTTGGAAAAATTAAGATTCGCCGAAAAAACGGTGGCGACCGGTGGCGCTCTACGTCGCACCGCTGCCAGGCCTGAAGCTTTGCGACCATGCGGTGCTGCGCCGCACGTATGTTGCCATTGCGTGGCAGTACATTTTGTGCCTGTCCAGATATGTGGTGCACACGCTGCAGCACGGCAACGTGGCGTGACGCCACGTGTCGCTTCCAAAGAGTAGTAATTTGTGTTTTGGCTTTTCTGAGAGTTTAAAAGATCCGATTTTGAGGTCTATGGCGTTTGAAAATGTATTATAAATATGAATTCATTGTAAAGTTCAAATCAATTCGAATCCATTTCCACGTATTTGAAATCAATATAAAGTTTTGAAATTCCGTCGAACTTTTAGGGAAGCTTAAGAGGAGGTTCTAGATGAATATTATGTCCTCGAATAATGCCGAGGTGATGTCGTAGAGTCAATTTAGCAACAAATAAATTCACGAGTCTTTATAGGAGCAAAAATTCTATTGTAGGTGGAACTAACGGTTTTTATGTAACATCATTTGAATTACACACAAGCTGAAATGATGCTCACATTTGCGGGTTGCTCGACGCTCTCACAGCATCAACAATATCGCGGTGTGGAGAGAACTTACATACTATGCATTATGAATGCAAAAAACATAAAGTCATCTACTTGCAACATTTTGCAATATGAATAAAATGTGGTCACGAATCGAATCGAACAGCTCTTCAATCAAATTCAAATTTGTCGTAGAATGCAGAGATTCGAATTCAGATTCGTTCGAATATTTAAATTCAGATCTGGATTCCTCCCGAATTCGGATTTGGATTCGTCCCCCCAATTACAACAAATATTTAGGTGCGTGTAACACAGTGATCAAAATCGATCACCGTGCGGGAGCAAATATGTGATTCAATGATGTCGATTGATTGCGATAATATTCGTGCAATACGGTATATTGAAAAGGGTTGTATTTTAGATCAATCATGCGCGAAAATTTATGCTGACTGAAATATATGGCGTGAAAGGTGGTCACGCACGATGATCTCAGGTGCGTTACGCGCACCAACAAATTTTTCTTACAGCAGGGTCTAAAGTCTAAACTAACACTAACTTCGTATTAAAAGCCCAAACCGAAAGCCCGCTCTAAAGCCCAATTACAAGCCTTAAGCCCACAAAATATTACAAGCTGAAGAAGATAACGAAATCCTTCCTCTGAAGAGGATAGTAAAAGCACGTACAGAGAATTGTAGTAGCAAAAAATGGCGTCTGCTACTCCGATGGCTGGGGTTCGCTGCCCCTCATCCCCATCTCCTGCCCAACCGCGCCGATTTTCTCACCGAACCCTCGTCTCCCTCTCCTCTTCCTTCACCAAAACCCTCTACCTCGATTCCTCTTCCTCCTCCAACCCATTCCACTCCCTCTCTCTCGCCCTCCGCCGCAGATCCGGCGGAGGCGCGGCACATTCCACGGCGATGAGTATGGAGGCCGGCATCGGCGTCATGGGAACAAAACTGGGCATGATGTCCTACTTCGAGCCGACGGGTATCGTCGTCCCCGTCACCGTCGTAGGGTTCCGCGAGGGCAACATCGTCACCCAGGTTAAGACCGCCGCAACCGACGGTTACGACGCCGTACAGGTGGGATACCGCCGAGTCCGCGACCGGAAGCTCACCAAACCGGAGCTCGGGCACCTCAGCAAGGCCGGCGCCATTCCCATGCGCCATCTCCAGGAATTCCGGCTGCAGTCCATTGAAGGATTCGAGTCTGGGCAGAGACTCGCCGTTGAGGAGATCTTCAAAGAGGGTGACCTCGTTGATGTCTCTGCGAACAGCATTGGCAAGGGATTTCAAGGTATCATCGCCAACTTCCATTTCCTGATCTTCTTTTTCTTTGTCCAGATGTTTTGTTCAGATGTTGGATGAAGATTGATGTCAGTTTTTTCAATTTGAGTTGTGGCTTTTTTGGTTCAGTGCCATCTAGGTGTCAGCATTGTTAATCCATCTCTCAAATGCTTTTGTGTTTGATTCAAATTTTATTGTTTAAAGACAAGTAGAGAATCCAAGTTTTGAATTTATTGTATTTTGTAAGATTTCAGTTACATTTTGTAAATGAAAACATTTAGAATTTTTTTTCTTTTGAAGTAGTCACTAAAAAGAACATCCAACATCTCTAAGGCCCATTTGTTTGCACCATTTTCATTTACCGTTTTCGTTTTACTTGAAAATGAAAACTGTCTTTTTCGTTTTGGGCCAAAACGAATCGTTTACATAATGGTTTTCAGGTGCAGTTTTTGAATCTACCAATACATGTGTTCGTCTGCAGGATGGTTTTGAAATCCAGTTTTGATATTTTAAATCTAAGAACACATAATTCAACCCACTAAACTTTAAAAACTATGAATTAACATTGATTGTGAATTGATATCATTAAGCAGAAACAAATCCAACTTGGAAATATTTTGTTTATGATTGCGACTTTGTTTAAAGCTCTAAGGTTGCGTTCGTTTAGCAGGAATTCGGAGAAACGATTGGTTTTAGCATTATTGCGATATTAAAAGCAACAAACACTAGAAACAAAGCCAAACGAGCGCTTATATTTCGTTTACAAAAACTGAAAACGAATACCAGGCTGCCAAAACATTGCAAACGAACGGTCCCTAAACCAAATTCATTGCAACTCTACAGGTTCGTTTGGCTCGGCGTTTTTGCTCCGATGAGCTTGGACAAAAACGTCATTGTCATAAAATATGTGTTTGACATGACGACTATTACCGCTACCAAGAAAAAAATATACTTTTGAACATAAAAATAGATGAAGTTCCTTTAGTGAGGTCGGGCGTTCATGAATTTTGGTTCATAACCACCGCGTTCAAGTCTGCCAAGACCGCCACCGTCATGCCAAACGGACCCTACGTCCGGAAACATTTGTGATTTATACTTGTCAATTATATGTTATGGACATGCTTTCAAATGACAGCTAATTTGTTTTATAGCTTTCCTTGGGCTAACAATAGACTATCTCTTATTAGCTATAAGCACATTGGGCTATGTATGTTGGAGAAAATTGATGTATTGTGTAATGAGAATTTATAATGTTGTAGGCAAAATAAATTGGGAAATATAGTAGTAATCGCTTCTCGGTACTGCACGACTCAAAGAAGATGTTGATTTCCTTCCACCGCTTGTTATGTCATTGCTCGCAACTCTATGTTCTTGCATTGCCTAGAATAGCTGAAAAAAGTCCAATATAAACTCATCTTATTTTTAGCCTTAACATAATTCCGAAAATCATTAATTTAATTTGACTAAAAAAGTCATTTTGGTATTTCCATTTTTGAAATTAAATAATAAGCTGAAATATTGGTGATCTACAAATTATTTAAAAAAAGTTCTATCATTTCCATCAATCTCTCACTTTAAAATTTTAAATCTAGTCCATCCAAATACCTCAACTATCTATGAAGATTAACTGAGGCTTCATAGTACCTCTATTAAACTCATTGAACTTATTTCTATAATCCTTGCTTTGTTATCACACTCATGTTTCTCTAGGTTGCCAATCCTATCCTGGTTATGGCTATTATCGACTCAATTTCAAGCTGGTCCAAACCCAATTCGAAATCAGATTGAGTCATTTTTAATTAGCTCGAGATTGTCTCAAGATCAAATTATTAATTGTTTGCTTTATATTGCATACTAGTCATTTATATAGCTTTATGAGTAGTAGAGATTAGAGAGCAGGTGATATGGGACTAATATGTTCATAGGTTCAAAGAATAGACTAAATTATTTTGAGATTGTAGGAGTCAAGTAGGGAGAGATGGATTCTAATCAGAGAGCTCAGGGATTCCACACCACCTAGTATTTGCTTACCTTTTGACGGGTAGGTGCTAACGGAAATCAACGAGTGACTTCTAAATTTGCTAACACTAATCCGACAACTAACTTGCAAATTTTTTTTATAAAAATAAAACTAGATAGATCGCAGTTAATGAAGCTTAACAAATAGGAAAACAAAAGGTGTTGTATAAATGCTAGAATACGCAAAATTCAAATTACACAAGCAAATAAGAGCATACAATGTTACAAAAGTTTGGTGAAAATGATTACAAAGTGACATAACTTTAGTAGATAATTAATACTAATCCAACATCAAACAAATGATAACACAATGCAAACTTACACGACTATGGAGTAGCGGGCGTATTGGGTATCCGGCGAGGCTTAGGTGGCCGGGGATGAAGCAAGAGACTGGATCGGTTCTCCGGTGGGGAGTCGGGAAGCTGGACTGGACTGTCGTAGGACCGAATTGGTGGTAAAAGTTGATGGAGACGGTTCGAGGGGGATGTTTGTGGAGCTGGGAGCTTGCTAGAGAGCTGTTACCGATGGGAGTTGAAGTTGTGGAGGGATGGGGGGCTGTGGGGAGGGGTATTCCAGTGGATGACAGTAGCCTTGTATTTTCCTTGGCAGAAATTTCTGTCCACCAGCCGGCCGTGAGGTGGGGTTAGAGGAAGTAGATGTTCGGGATGGGTCAATTGAGGGAGGAGAACGTGGCTTGGGTGGGGCTGTTTTGTGAGGAGGTGGACTGTGGGTAACGGAGGGGGGGCGGGAGCTGGAAGGCGGTGACTTTGGGCATGACGTTGGGGTGGGAAGCCGGGAAGTGGAAATTGGGGGGAGTGGAGGTCGGCTAATGGAGGGAGGAGGAGGAGGATGATAACTCCTAGGCTTGGGTTTTGGCTTCAACACCAGGTGATCAAAATGAGAACTTTCACTCAAACTTTCAATAGCTTTTTCATCTAGCCTTCTACTCCTTATAGCTTAGAGAGGGACAATGAATGGTCACTATTCTCCATTCATTGTAAACTCACAAATGTACAAATAATACATGCATGCCAAATAAAAAATACACGGAAATAAAATAAGCATAAACAAAACATACTATGATCGGCGACCCGCTCGACATGAGCGGTCCCGATCGTCACTGGACCCGTTGTCGGCGCGAGGAGACCAATACTTTATACATACAATATGGGATTATATGGCATGATCCCCATCGCCTTTATTGCATAACAATACTTTATACATCATTAGAAACAACAAAGAACATGCAATATGGGATTAATTGTTCATTGGCTCAAACAATAAGCTTGGCTTTTTAATTGCAAGCGCCGGGCGCTTCTGGAGGACGGTGATTTTAACTAACTACCTTAGCAATTTCATGTTATCACCTTAACCTAATGCATGCTACTATTATGTTGGAGTAAAATTTGAAAAGGATCAAGTTATTAAATATACGCAACATAATAGTATGGTCCGTGCCGGGGGTATTTTTGTGCATGCATGTTATGAAAAGTATGGCTAGACAGGTTAATTGGTTGTTGTTGCCGCATACAAATATGCAACGCAAGATTTCTCTATTGCGTGGAAGGTATCAAGTGTAGGGATTTTAATTTAGTTCGAAGATCAAAGATTGCTGGAAAATCAGACCGAATTTTGGCTCATACTAGAAAGCTCTGATCAAACATTAATTTAACTAGATCCGAGTAATGTATGGATCAGATCAAATAGACTCCAAACCGGGGGTATTTTTATGTATGCTTGTTATGAAAAGTAAACTAATATGGGAGGTTTTTGTAATTTCAAAGATAGAGGGGTGCAATCTACAATAATGCTATAACTTAGAGGAGAGGTCCCTGTAAAGTACCCTAAATTTTAAGTTGAAAGTGATATTCTATGCATCATTTCATTTCTTATTTTCAAACTAAAGACTCTTCTCGCCTCTGCGAATGTGAGTTTTGAAAGCGAAAGCTTTCCATCCAAATAATGCACATCTCGCGGCGAAATTCAATCGAATTAGTATGATGCTAGAAGATCTTGCAAGAAAAACATGAGGATTTCATCAACAATTTCATTGTCAGAGTATTATGATTATATTATCTTCCCCATCTGTTTAATGTGTGTGGTTTAAATATTACATCAAACTGAAGAATTTGGAGCCTTGGATTTATGCAGGCGGCATCAAAAGACACAACTTCCACCGCGGGCCGATGAGTCATGGCTCCAAAAGCCACAGAGCCCTGGGTTCGATCGGCGCCGGAACAACTCCGGGCCGTGTCTACAAGGGAAAGAAGATGCCCGGAAGGATGGGAGGAGTGAAAACGAAGATCCGGAAGCTGAAGATCGTCAAGGTCGATAATGAGCTGCGAGTTGTCATGATCAAAGGCGCTGTCCCGGGAAAGCCGGGGAATCTTATTCGCATAACACCCGCCAAGATCGTCGGAAAGAATATTCCAAAGAGTTAGGATATGGGTTCATCCAATTGGATGGCTGTGCCTCTCTTTACTGTAAGTGTTTTCAGTTCTTCTTCTTCTTCGATCAGTTTGCCGATGATCTTTTTGTGATGACACCGAGAAATTATTAACTCCGAAAAGAGATTATGTACATGGTCTGTGACTTATTAAATCTTTAACCCTAAATTAGTCATTAATGGATGGATGATTAACTTTATTTGATCATTAATTATGTATTTAAGGTCTTTAATTAACTATAAAAGGTCACTAATGCACATCCCTCTGCATACATATTATGCGCTTCAACTTCTACTGCAGTTGAGCTTTTGAATCTCAAACACTCATGCTAAATTATTTGAAAGGTACATTAAAATAGTTCATAATTATGTAAAACATAGTATTAATTACTTTTGTTGTCACTAGCATTCTCGCACTGGCTTCGTCTGTGCTCTCGGGCGCACGGGCTTCGCCGTGCGCGACAGGCAGTCATCTCGAGCACAATACCCCTCCTATCGCTCGATCTCTTATCTCGCTCTGACTGGTGTATCTAATTATTTGAATTGACTCAATATATTAATAATGTGATATCTATAGTAATTTAGTAAGTTGAATTAATTCTTTGAACATTGAAATGAATCTTCAAGTGAGTATATACTTGAAACTATATGAAGCTAATATAAATAAATTTATTCACTTGATTTTAGAGTATTTTCCATCCCATCTCCACTTGGCAATATATCAATTGCAGACATCTTAATATATCAAATAATTAAAAATAGGAAAAATACTTAAATCAGTCCATCAATTATTCAATTTTAGCCTAAGTTTGAAATGAGTCTTTGTATTTTTATTTTTCTCATCATATTGGTCTCAAAATTTTAGACAAAGTTTGAAATAAATCCCAAAACTAACCTTCATGAGCTGGTGATGTGGAATATCAAATATTATTATTTTATTATAAAAATAATAACTCACATTACATAAGCATAGATAAATCAAATCTCATAATCAGTCTTATAGTTACTGTTAATCTTTTACATATATCATGTATAATAAATAATCAAATAGTGTGAATTATAATTCAGTTTCACTTTTTTTTTAAATTTATCATAGAATTTCAACATAGGCTTATTTTGAGGAACAAGCTTAATATTATAATTAATTGTATTATACCATATGTATATATAACGAATAATTAACTTATTATTAAAATTAATTTGCACATTCTGCTAAAGAACAATTAATTGGTTCAATTTCAGCTCAAACTGCATATATCAGCCGATAGTTTCTACTGAAATTGAACTTGAATGAATCATACTTTATTCTAGGTATGTATATTAAAAAACATTTATTTATTTATTTATATATACTATGGTTCTGTTTGGGGTGGCGGTGGAAAAAACAACGGTGAGAAATTAGTGGGGGCATTAGAACGGTCCAGATAGCTGCTTTTTGTTTGAAAAATCTCTAAGTGCTTTTCAAAATGGCGTGTATGCTTTTATGTTTGGAAGAACAACTTTTTAATTATAATTGTTGATTTGTTTAGTTTTTTAATAATAAAAATATATTTTATGCTAATCAATTATCATATAGATAAGAAAATATTATATAAATTGTAAATAATCAGATTGCAAAAGTTCAGCGTCGAGAAGTAAAGATCGCAAATGAGTGAAGAATCGCGAATGAGAGAAGAAAACCTCCACATAAAAGAGGAGAAGCCGAAAATAGAGAAAACGGTTTTAGAAAGTCCTATTGAACCGGCCGTTCAAAAAAAAATCCAAAACGTCTTTCTTGTAAAAACTCTTCATCCAAACAACCTAAAATGGGCAATGGTGTCAGGGAATAGTTTTTTCCACCGCCGCCTTTGCCCCAAACAGAGCCTATATATCAACAAAATCTAATAGATTTGATCATTTTTTACTTCCATAATTATATACCAAATTAAAATGTCTATCCACAAATTTTTTGTTTATTATAAATTATCTTTTCTTAAAATAATTTATCTGCAAATAAAACAATCTCTAAAACAAATAGAATTTTTTTTAAGCCTCTCAATGTTCTGCAAAGAAACAAGAAGGAAATTATATACAAATGAAGTATGATTGATTATCAAATAAAATAATTTTTAAAAAAACACCTGCATAGTTTTCATGACAACGGTTATGAGAAACTAGTTTTGAACATAAAAGTAAACGAAGTTTCTTAGGTGAAGTCGGACGTTCAGGAACAATGGTTCATAACCACCACGTCACGATTGCTATAGCCGTGCCAAATGGAGCTTAAGGGCTCATTCGACACAGCAATGACGGACGTGGTCACGAACCGTCGTTCGTGAACGCTTGACCTCCCTAAGGAATTCCATATTTTATGACCAAACATACCCTAAAAGGCAAGAATGTGTCCTACATCCCCGCACAACAAACCATAGGGCAATTTGCCCACCTTCCCTGGTTTCAGGATCTCAACGGCCAGATTCATCATTGTGACCAAAACGGAAGATCGGATGGCCGTAAACCCTCAACCGTCAGTTCTCGCTCCATTTGACCGCCAGATCCTCAGCTCTCTCAGCTGATTATCGTCAGATCGTCGACCGCCGGCGCTCTCAATTGACCGGCGTCGGACCCACGACTACCAGGAGCTTGAGGCATGCAGTTAACAAACCCTAGCTTTCATGTAAGAGTACATCATGCTCACAATATAATGAATAATGATTTTACAAAGGTGTCAAATGGAGCACATTTCCATAGATTATCTTGAAAATCATAAGAATGAAACTGAACACAAAAAAACCCAATAATCATCCAAAATAAACATACATTTTTGGAGTCAAATCTACATTAACTGTTGTAAGATAACCAAGCATTCATAAGCACACATTATTAGCCACCAGCAGCAGGAATCAAATTACAATTTCCTGCAATTAAACATTTGAACAAACGACTAGCATTTATCCTCACTCCCCGACCTGGGCCTCGCCCGCAATCGGATGTTCGTCGCCGCCAGCCTCCACCACGAGCTTCTCCACAGGAATCTTCACAACATCCCTCCGAACGCCTATATCCGCGACATAGCGGCTGACCGAGTACATCGACCCCGCCACCAGCACCAATCCTCCGGCGCTCGTCGTCATGAACCGGAGAGGCGAGGACATGATGGTGGAGACGCCGGCCGTCCACGACGCCCACTGGCTGCTTCTTCCCAAGCTGTAGTAACTCTCGATGAGAAGACCGGTCTTGCAATAGATGGCGAAATCTTCGCAGTTGTTCTTGAAGAGATTGTACACGCCGAATCCTTTTTCGAGAAGATATTTGGCCCGATGCATGACGTCAGACGCTGAATCCGAAGGAGCTATGGTGCAGGTTCCTCCGCGGGCCTTTGCGACGAAGAAGATCGGGGAAACATTATACTCGAAGATGTAGAGGTGGTCTCCGGCGAGGAAGCAGTCAACGCATGATCTGATAACTCCCTGGAGCTTCCTCTGATCGCCGCATCTCTCGCATATGGTGTCAGTTGGTGCCGGAGAAGAGCTGAAGAGAACTTTGTCCAGGAAAGTTCCTGTGCCGATCTCTTGGCCTGCCGCTCTTGTGAAATGGACGACCATGCCATCACCAACATAAATCCCTGGGGAAGAAAAGAACCCACCACAATTACTGTATACTCGTAAGTGTTTCAATCAGTGTTGCGGATATCGGCCAACTGACCGGAATTGTCGACCGACATAAATGTTTCATGGACAAAATCACACGATTCCAATATGCTATTGCAAAATATACTTTTGAAATATAATGTTTTTTTAAATTTATTTTATTTAGCATAGCTTAGCTGAGAACGGGAGTAGCAGCCTTTACTCAATAGGGCAACCCGAAGGTGCTAGCATCTTCTTTCCATCACGGGAATGCGGCAAACATTAGAAGAAGACTCCTAGTATAGGGAGTGAACCCAGCCTTCCTTTGAAGCAGTTTTCCCTCAATAGACTAGGAGTGACCATGTTTTCTTCCCTAAAGGAGACAAGAAGCCCGTCAACTTGGTCCCTACCTCGCTGAAATGCGAAGATTCCTAGACGGCTAACGGCGCCTTCGAAATGGGAGCAGGCAGGTTTGAAAAAGGATATTAGAGTGTCTAGGGTTGGGCCAGGAGGGTCTCTTAACGCCTTCACGATAGTTGGAGTCGGCGACTCTCCTAGTGTTCCTAGATGAGGGAACTCCAGGAAAGAGGATCAAGTTGGCCCTTGTGAATAGCTTGATACACTATCTCCCTTCAACACTTTGAGCTAAATGTGGAAAAACGAAGAAAAATCCATGGACCGACCCCACTGTCTCCACCCCGTAGGAACTGTGAGATCGCCCTAAGGACGCCTTCGACATCCAGGGGTCACAGACCGACCTCAGATACCATCATTGCTTCTTCTCCGAGAAAAGAAGTTCACGACCCATGGGCCTTCTACCTCCACGCGGCATTGCTCCGTCAGGCTTTCGCCCATTGCGGAAAATTCCCCATTGCTGCCTCTCGTAGGAGTTTGGGTCGTCTCTCAGTCCCAATTTTATGAATTCTCAAAATTAGGTTTAACGTATTCAAAATGAACAAGAATATAAAATTAATTGCATACGCTCAGATCATGGATATGAAATATAGCGGTTTTTTTTAATTTATTTTATTTAGCATATATGGTCTAATAGACAACGAAACGAAATTGTTTTATTGTCTTGGTTGTTTTATGTTCTACCTCTCGACTCTCTTTCTGCTTCCTCTAGCTTTCTTCCCTACGTTCGTCTGTCGTCTACGTCAATTTTGCTTCGCCTAAGGATTTTAGACTGAAGGTTCATTATCTTCCATGGTCGTCGATGATTTCTTGTTTTCTTTCCTGCATTATACCATTATTACTTGTATAACATAAAATCTTTATACTAGTTTGATAGACTTAGAATTTCTTGTTTTCTTCCCTGCATCCACCCATTTTGCATGGTAATGTCCTAACTTCTGTGAATCAAGATATCGCAGGGCCTGATGGTCAAAATATAAGACGAATTTCTTGCATATGAGATAGTGACGCCAATAGCGAAGTGCTTACACAACATCATAAAACTCACGATCGTAATTCGAATACTTTTATCGGGTGTCATTCAGTTTCTCACTGAAGTAAGCAACCGGATGACCCTCCTGACTAAGTACTCCAGTAATACCAACTCATTATGCATCACAAGCCACCTTGAATGCCTTAGACCTTAGTGAAATCTGGAAGATGCAAAATAGGGGTGGATGACAACTTCTCTTTAATTTTTTCGAATGCCCGAGTGGCGTCCTTCATTCATACAAAATCTCCCTTATAAAGGCAACTAATAAGGGGGTCATAATACAACTGAAACATCTGACAAACCTTCTATAGAAGATGAAAGTCTATGGAAACTACGGGCCTTATGAATATTTTTCAGAATGGGTCACTCACAAATGGACTTGACCTTGTCAATGTCAACCAATATACCAGATGTGGATATGATGTACCGGCGAAAATGGACGTACGCGGATAAGAATGAGCACTTCTTCAAATTGATATATAAATGCTCCATCAAGAGGAGATCAAATATCAAGTGAATATGATGTAGGTGCTCGGTGCGGCCCTGACTGTCTATCAATATGTCATCGAAATACACTACCAAAAATTTGATCTGTATCATCACCCTCATGAATATGTTGGGCTCGTTCAATAATCCAAACGACATCACTAGTCACTAATATAGATCATCCTTCGTCTTGAAGCCAGTCTTCCACTCGTCCCCCTCCCTCACCCTAATCTGATGGTACAACTATGTAGGTCGATCTTTGAAAATATTTGGGCATCAACCATCGCGTTCAGGAGGTCGTCAAGGCGGGTATGGGGAAAATGGTATTTCGCCGTGATTTTATTGATTGCATGACTATCGACACACATGCGCCAACTCTCATCCTTCTTCGGGTAAGAAGTGTGAATACTGCGCATGGACTCAAACTCTCACGTATGAAACTCTTCTGAAGAAGATCATCAACTTGTTGCTTTAGCTCGGCGTCTTCAGTAGGGTTCATGCGATAGTGGGGTAAGTTGGGCAAAGAAGCCCTCGGGACTAAATCAATCGCATGTTGGATGTCTCTCAAAGGAGGGAGCTCATCATGGAGCTCCTCATGCATGACATCTGAATAATCATCCAACAAATGACGAACGTTCGGGTGGCCGCCACTACATACATAACCCTAGTGTCTAAACTCTCTCTCTCTCAAAAAGTCACTCTTCCTTAAGATTTGCAAAGGCCTTGATGACCCCACACCAATGGACGAGTCGACCTTACCCATGGGAGGGTCTCTAGGATGGGACGGAGATAGGGTAATCTTTCGTCCCTTATCAAAGAAAACACATGCGTTACATCGACCATAACATGTGGCATCACGATCATACAACCAAGGTCTCCTAAGTAATACGTGCGCTAAATCCATGGGTATAACGCCGCACCAGAACGAGACGACACCAGGCATCTCTGTGTAACCTAGATGGTAGACTTGACCACCCAAAAGACGCAATAAGGAAGTGGGGGTGACTCGGCTGTGAGTTGATGATGCAACCTGAGTTGCACTTTTATCTAACTTTTATTTACGGCATTTGTTTTTATTTTTGTAGCGCGCCTTCGCGCATGTTATTAACGCATGTATGTTTTGTTTCGCACACATCTTTCGGTTTATTGGTGTGATCGAACAATAAGTCCTTGGATAAAAAGGTCCGTCATTTTATGTTAGGCAATAATTAGGGCAAGCTTTGAAAAGATTTATTTTAATGTAATTTCTGAAATTATCCTTAAAAATCTTGCTTTCTTAAATCATAAATATTATAATTAATAGGGAATATCAAATGATGAGTCTCTTCTTTCAATTCCATTATGCCATAAATTTCCTGACTTTTAACTTCAAGTGGTTTCTCATTTCAACACCTTGGAAAACTCATAATTCAATGCCAATATTAAATCCCACCTTGCTTTAAAACCAGCAGTCCAAACCTGAAAAAGAAGAAAACGGCGTGACCTTTGCAGTCCTCGTCGTTTTCTTCAACTCCAGCGCACCTCCCCGCCCGTTCCTCCCTCCTTCAGCATCGACACCCTTCCCGTGAGTCGTTCGAATGCCGGCGAGCCTTTCAGTGGCAGAAATGCCACCGGCGAGTTTACCCGAACATTCACCGACGGGAACGAGAACCTTTGTACCTCCGTTCCTTGAATCTCTCGTTACACCTTGCCGCACCACCGGACTCACTGCATGAGGGCCGGTCGACCATAAGAGACCCATTCCCGGCCCTCTCCGACGACTGCGACGGGATCTCCTTGGCCGCTGCTCGTTTCTGTCGACTACGGACGTGAGAAGAATCGCGAGTGAAAAGGCCCAAGCTTCCTGGTTTCGCTGCATCCCACCACCAGAGTTATCTTTCTGTTGTTTTCGTCCATGACTACGGTTTGCCTCGTCGTTTCTGACATATGGCCAGTTGGTATGATCCTCACCTTGACCCACTGCTCGATGCCATTAGTTTGCTTTTTATGCTTAATATGAATTATGTTCAAAATTCAGAGTTTGCCATTATTTTTTACCTACGTAAATGTCGTTAATTTAAAATCATCGGCTATGTTGCACCGACTCCGACACGCGACACGACATGCGACACGACACGCGACTAAACAATTCTCAAAAAATACCATATTCCGACACGCTGAGACACGTATATTAAAAATTTACTTTTTTATAATCATGAAAATACTAAAACATTTAACAAAAAATAAAAAAAATGAACAATTAACAAATATTCAAATAAACTAAGTCATGTTTAAATATTACTCGTCAAATATTCAAATGTAAAAGTTAACAAAAGGTCAAAAAATGATAGAACATTAACACATTATCATTATATATCATCAGTAAAAAATAATGGATTCTCAAGCAAACCTTTTTCCCCACTTTCGATCTTCCTTTTTCTAGAGAAACATCCACCCCACTAGTAGATCCACTATCACTACTTGAAATTTTAGAAGGAGGCAAAGACATTTTTTTAGGAGCAAGACTCGCTATTCCAGCATTCACTTCTAGTTTTTTCACCTCAAATAAATCACTCCTTGAGACTTTTACACACTTTCCAATATCTTTTCCACCAATCATTAACAAATGTGCTATCACTCTTGTATATGAACTTATAAAACTTTTTTCACAAAAATTGCACTTCCAAGACAAATTGCCTCCCGCCTCACCATGAGTATTAGGGACACGCATGTCCGATTGAGCGGGACACGGGAGTCCCGCGTAAGCCAGCGTGTCAGACTTCCGACACAATTGTCGGAGAGTGTCGGAGAGTCGGACGAGTGTCGGAGAGTCCGACACCGACGCGTTGGGCATTTTGAAGTGTCGGTGCAATTCCTCGGTTCCTTGTTATTTCAATTGATCGCGTGTAGAATATGTTGAATCTTGTTAAATCAATGCTTGAATGCTAGTCATTTATGCACGCTTGCAATCCCTAGAATGATTATCGCGAGAAAGATATTCGTGAGCGACTCACCGGCGCCACATTATTTCAAAGTGATCAAAATTTACTTTTAAATTTGAAAATTCAGATTTGGGAATATATCAGTGAGTCGTGAAAAAGAAGAAAACGTCGTGACCTTTGTTGTCCTCATCCTTTTCTTCAACTCCAGCGCACCTCCCCGCCCGTTCCTCCCTTCTTCAGCATTGACGCCCTTCCCGCGAGTTGTTCGAAAGCCGGCGAGCCTTCCAGTGGCAGAACAACCACCGACGAGATTAATCGAACACTCACTGACGGGAAAGAGAGCATTTGTGCCTCCGTTCCTTGAATCTTCCGTTACTCCCTGCCGCAGAAGTCGCTAACGCCACCAGACTCACTACCTGAGGGTCGGTCGACCATCGGCGACCCATTCTCAGCCTTCTCCGGCGACTGCAAAGGGATTTCCTTGGCCGCTACTTGTTCCTGTCAACTACTGACGTGAGCAGAACCGCGAGTCAAAAGGCCAGAGCTTCCTGCTTTCGCTGCATCCCGCCTCCAAAGTTGTCTTCCTGCTGTTTTCGTCCATGACTACGGTTTGCTTCGTCGCTTCTGACATATAGCCTGTTGAAATGATCCTCACCTTGACCCACTGCTCGATGCCATTAGTTTGTTTTATGCTTAATATGTATCTTCAAAATTCAGAGCTCTCCTTTAATTTTTACCTACGTAAATGATGTTAATTTAAAATCCTCAGTTCCTTGCTATTTCAATTGATTGCTTGTGGAGTATGTTAAATCTGGTTAAATCAATGTTTGAATGCTTAGTCATTTATGCGCGCTTGCGATCCTTCGAATGATTATCACGTGAAAGATATTCGTGAGCAACTCACTGGCGCCGCATTATTACAAAGAGATCAAAATTTACTTTTAAAATTGAAAATCCATATTTGGGAACACATCAGTTGCATATACTTCAGATCTTTCTTAGCTACAATGTTTGCACAACTACCAATATTGATGACTAATTTGCAGGGACCACCTACGGTAGGAAAATATGTGTAAAAGATAGTGGTGTGGCGCTAGTCCTCTTCTATACGAGGAGTGTGCAAAAGGCGATGAATCACTCCTAACTTCAGCGACTCTCAAAGTCATTCTCCCATCCGTCATCCACAGCGGATGTAAACTCCTCAACAGGTGTATCCACAGCCTCAGTGTTGAGCTCACCCTCTCCTTCAATCAGTAAGTTCCTAGTCGGACACAGCGCAACCATATTCTCCTGCCAAAGCACCTATAGCATTGCATGCCCCTGATTTGGGAGCTCCTAAAATAATTTTTTTGGCTTTCACATCCGCATGGGTGCAAGGTGGCATTGTGGCAGTGGTCCTGATCGACCGTCTCTACTCTACGGGGGGATCAGTTCCCTCTGAATTTCTGATCTGAGTTCAGTCTGAAAGCGAGACGCAATCGCAATGAGCTTCTCTAAGATGTTGCTCCCCACCACTAATTCATCAAAACGAGACATATACTCGACAACGGAAAGGGTCGCTCATCAAAGAGCGTAAAGTTGGTCAAAAAGTTGATCTCAATACAAGGAGGCAGGTGACAGTCCTTCAGCCGTTGTTTAATTTCGGCCCATCAGGTGATGGAATAGTATCCATCTCGTTCAAGAGATCTCTTTAGGCTCGTCCAGTAAATCTTGGTCTGACCATGTAACTTCATTTTGGAAAACCACATTTGACTTTCGTCACTAATCTCGTACCACTTAAAGCGATGGTCCATGTCCAGGGGCCAATCGCTAAATGTCTTCAGGTCCAGATGACCATCGAAGGATGGTACGTCGATGCAGATGCGTCAGGTAATCTCATCTTCGGTCGGGGTGGCTCCGCGACGCGGCTCTAGGTAGTCATCATAATGATCGTCATGATCGTAATCGTGTCATACTGGCGGGTGGAGTACGACCTCTACGAACCGGTGGAGAGGGAGATTCGTTGAGAGAGCGGTGATTTCTCATAGGGCCTGGACCCTATCGATACTCGTAGGCCTGCTCAAGATTCCTTCACGCGGGATAAGCGGGATCTCGGCAAGGCAGGTCTCTAACACGTCTCTTCGGAGGTGGTGGGGCATCCTGAGGATCGTCTAAAAGAACCTAATAACGTGGGGGTGGGGCCTGACCTCTTGGGATGTCTAACTGATCGACTCTAATGCTAACCATGGCAATGTCATCCCCAATGATGTCAAACTGGGTTGTTATCTACGCAAATTGATCAAGAACAAATCTTTGGAACTTAGCGGGCATCATGTCCGAATTCGAACTGACGGTCTGATCGTCGGTGAGGTTCTGGTCAGATATAGATGATCGGAAAAACCTACCACTATGTAACATATAATGTGGCTCAACCTCGCTCCGATACCAATTTGATGCAGTGATAGGTTGTAAATTTGGATTGCATAAGGGGCAACCTTACGTGGAATGTTGTGCGCTTAACGACAAACTCTAATGTGGGTGTAAATGCAATATAAATGGTTCGATTGTAAATTAACAGTAAGTAAGTAATTAAAATAAAACACAGTCAGAAGCACATTCGTTCACAAAAAAAAATGAATTTAGACACGTATTAATTCACACGTGAGTGAGGCACAATATTACAAATACGTAACAAATAAGTCCTGCAAATCAGACAATCTCGCGAAAAAAATGACATGATATTGCATTTACTAAACATAGTCCAGGCATATAAAAATAGAAAACAAAAATACCAAACAATGACTTACGCGTGCAGGTGGAGTCGAAATCCGACAATAGAAAAGATTTAAAGTTGCGTACACGAGTTGTGGGAACGGGGGAGGGGAGGTGGTGTCGAGATGGTCCAGAGGAGGAATCGGGAATGGCTTTGAGTAAGGAGGTCGATAGAATGGTGGAGGGGTTATCTGGGTTGTTAGGGATAGTAGGAAATAGAATCGTGGAAGAGAGTAGGGATCAGAATCGGCAAAGGAATGGTGATGCGGGCTTGGATGTAGCGTGGAAGCTTGGTAACGACAGAGGGAGGTTGACGAGATCTGGTGTACCGTGATGCGGAGTGAAACTGAAGGGGAGGTGGTGGCGGGTCGTTGTTAGGGCGCGATGTGGGCTTGTGGTTAGCGAAAGAAGGTGTTGCATGTGTGGCTTGCGGGAGTGGCTGTGTATAGGGAGAAGGCGGTCGGCGGGGAAGAGAAGACTGGAAACGGCGAATCCTTGGAGTCGCACCAAGGAGGACCTCGCGGAGTCACACTGTGAGGAGGGACCGGCGGTTTCTGAAATAGAACCAAAACCATCGATACCCCTCAACTACTTAGGGCACCCGGAGCAGACAACTCATAATGTCTGAACAGATCGGGTGTCAAATACAACTTGAAAAATAAAAATAAATACATTAAAAAAACTCAAAACTACCATCTGGATGCATCCGTGGACTCGGATCGTCCGAATAGGTAGCGAATCACCGCCTCATGCGAGAATTAATGTATGTGGACCGGCGATCTCCATCAACGTATTTATAAGGCGCGACGTAAACCTACACTTAAATGAATGCAGAAAGGAACATAACGACTATCTTAGCACAAGTGTGATGGAACTAAATTAATCAATCATGTGAAATTCGATGATCGAGTAATTAAATAAAAGAAAAATTATTAAAGCAATGATAGTTGATTACAACTAATTCTAATCAGGATAACAATAGCGATCGCATGTCGGGTAAATAAGCTTATAGATCAACATAAAGTAAATTAGCCAAAAATAATTAAAATTAAATATTACTAGCAATACAGGGATATCCATAGAATACGAGTGAAATGAAACTAAATGTAACAAAATTCACTGTGAAGGGTGTGTTAGATGGGTTTTGGCAAAGAGATGGGAGCGACGTGTGGGCGTGAACTTGTGATATGCGGGAAATCAATTTGATCTTTAGAGTTTGGGACTTATGAGTTTTGATGGGGAGCGGGAATGTGTCTAATTGGATTGAATAAAGGGGGATGGGTGGCTGACTGGCTGGAGGTGGAGTGCAGGTCGGCAGATGGGAAATCAAAAGGAAGGATGTTTCGTGATGGTGGAACGTAACTACATGAGGCAATGGTGGCCGGTAGTGGAAAAGGGGCAGTTGTCGGGGGTGCAGGGGGGAGTCAGCGGCTACTGAGAAGTGGAATGGCTCTATGGTGGGAGCAAGTTGCTAGGAGTGCAGTTGGGAGATAAGGGTTGGTTGCAGGTGGATTCAACTGCTGAAGGGGAAGTTGGCGCTGGAGTCGGAGATTGCAGTCGTGAAACTAGAGTTAGTATAAGCAACGGAGACGTCTTCTAGCATCGGTACCAAAGGAGGAGGGGAAGGATGTTGTAGCGTCGGCACCGAGCAGGATGATTGGGTTTCAGCACCAAAGCTTATGATCAAGCAGGTTCTATTCTTGCAATACCCTTAATACCTCGAAGGTTCTCACAACCAGTAAATGCAAGTAGGAGAAAATAGGTTAAATGCATTCAACAGCCCACATCACCCAATCAGGTCATTTGGCCTAATTTTTAGAATACAACTAAAAAAATATAACATAGAGTCGTTCACATTCTTGAGCCCGGATCATTCAGATAATGATCTTATATCATAATCAGTGAAAAGCGACCCTGAACAAATCCTGAGTTGTGATCCAAAGTGACACGACTAATCTCCACCAATTCTACCCAATTCAGAAACACTCATCTCCAATGAATGGAGACTATCATGATGTCAGGGAAGGCGCCATTATAGCTCCCGACGCAGGCGCTATTATGGCTCCTTGTAGGCCATCCATGTATCCATAGTGAATGGGGTCCTCTACAATGTGGCTGATAATGCGATGATCAGTCAGATGTTGTCTCTATTCATAGTCCAAATTAATTGTAGTGTCCTCCAGAAGGGTCATCATCTCATTGTAAATGTTGAAAGTCCCATAAGTGGTGTAAGCCGTTGTTGAAGGGGAAGTTGAGGTCGAGGTGGAAGGTAAGGCTAAGGCTGATATGAAGTGTCAGCCTTGAGGTCTCAAAAGCTAGGTAATTCATCATCTAGAATCAAATCTCCAATGTTGAATATATTATGTGTACCTGCATTTCTATAGATATCAAGCTCATACAAATTTGACTTTACTGTTCCATGTGCATTGTATGAAACTACTCGCCTAGCACTCAAATTCATATTAGTTACCAAAGGGAACCTCTCAGATCATGTGTGAGTCATCATCCAGTCACCTTCTTTGATTTTATGTTCTCGCAGGTGACTACTTAAGCTAGCTCTTAATACTTCACTATTTAATTTATCGCTAGGCCGAACAGTATCAGGAAAATCATGTGAATGATGATCAACTGACTTGAGGGACCCACTAGGATGGAACTTTAGTGTGTTGAATGTCCATTAGAAGGGATGGTTTATTAGGAGGCTCACTAGGTGGGGTGTTTAAATATTCGATGAGTGTGCGACGAGCCCTTGAATGATTACTCAAGATATTAGCAAAAGATATGACTCCATGGTGCGTCGAATGTCTCCCAGTGGATTGTAACTTAGGCTCCTGGGGAAAGGTATAAGAAAAATTGTGTGTATGCAACGGATACCCGAATGACTACAAGAGAGGGCAGGCACCATCCTTTTTCGGGGCAAGGAGGGCAGGCACATACGCCAGGTACCATCCTTTTTCGGGGCAAGGAGGGCAGGCACATACGCCAGGTACCATCCTTTTTCGGGGCAAGGAGGGCAGGCACCGCACAAGGGCTAAGGCTATGGCGAATAAAGCCTCTATCTAATAACTCTCCAATTTGCTTCTGCAGCTCCTCGTGGGCGGCAGGATTCAATCGGTAATGTGGTAGATGATGGAGGGAAGCTTCAGGAACAAGGTCTATCGCATGCTGAATACACCTCATGGGAGGTAACTCAGCCAGAAGCTCATCAGGGTGTAGGTCCTGGAACTCCTCTAAGAGTCTCCTAGCAGGTATAGGAGTTGACTCATATACCTCTGTCAAATCAGATGCCTGTAAAACCACTAAGGCATAATAGAATCCACCGTCAAAACTCTCTCGATGGAACTCAGTACCTCGTATAATGCTAAGAGTCTTCTTCCTTTCAGTGGGAGGAAGAGATTCTTTCGGACTATTACTCGCGCGGAATGACGGTGCTTTGGGTCGCACCGGGGTCAACACTACTCTCTTTCCGTCCAGTAGAAAGGAGCAAGTGTTGGACCTGCCATGTATGGTGACATCCCGGTCGTATAACCAGGGTCGCCCAAGTAATACGTGGCACACATCCATAGGCATAACATCACACCAGATCTTATCGGAGTGTGTACCGATAGTGATGGGCACTAAACATCTCCTAGTCACCGATAGTGTAGTCTTGGTGACCCAAGCTACCTAAAATGGGGATGGGTGCGGCTCAGCAGTGAGTCCCATGCGGGCTAAAGCTGTCTCAGCTATCACATTCATGCAATTCCCGCTATCCACTACTAAATAAACACTTTCTCCCCAGCCTTAAAGTAGGCCTGGAAGATGTTCGTCCGCCAATAATCAGTTGATTCTTGTGGTGTAGACAAGCTTATCAAAGGCGAAAGGCGCACCAAGGCGCAAAGGGGTCCTGGAGCCTAGGCGCAAGGCGCAGGCGCGCGCCTGAGGCACGTGAGGCGCAAAAAAGAAATAAATGACCAAATATTATTTTTTAAATACCAAATACATATAAAAACATCTACTACCATATTAACACAAAGGAAATATAACACGAATCTATAATAGATGTTCAATAAAACAAAAACATAGATAATCATATATGTAGTCATATAGGAAATGTATAATAGACAGTCAATACAACAAAAACATGAATATTCATATATGAAGTCATATTGAGGAAATGTAACATGGATCAGACGATCAACATACCTGGATTTGCAGCTTATCATATTGCTTTATTTATTTTCCATACGCATAATATGCACTGAAGTAATCAGAAAAACACTTATTAATATATAATTTAAATAAAAGATAAAGTATTCTGAAATTTTAAATAATTTTTTACTCACCTAGCTACTCATCCTCTGAAAAGACCATGTTTTCATCATTTTCTTCGCTGTCAGGATAATCTTCTTCTTCTTCGTTGTATTCAGCTTCTTCTTCATCGACTTCAGCATCATCTCTAAAGACTACAGGAGTAGGAACCTTCGTCTTAGATATGTTCTCTTTCTCAAATATCTTTGTACGAAGCGCATTCTTTCCTTTTGATAAGCGTGTGCGACTTCATTATTCAGCAGAGGCACGCGAATCTCATGATAACTTGGTGGCTTCAATCCAACTCCAAACTGTCTGATGGATTCCACCATCACCGCAAAACTAGAATGGGTTACAACATTGAATGGGATAGCTGCATCATACATCCATTGAGCTATATGTTTACAAGCTCGCCCTCTCAGCTCCTTCTTACAAGCTTCATTAATAGAAGTTTGTTTCATTTTTTGTTCAGCTCCTTTTTTTGGCACCATCTTTCCAATATTTGGTGCAAAGAAAACATCTATCGGTCCTTTCGGACGGGGCTTCTTGGAGAAACCTTTTATTCTATGAATCTTATACACATTGTCATCCATTTCTTCATCACCTCCGAACGTATCTACATCTGCAAAATCAGGAAATGAGCGCTTGTCTGTGTTGCTTGCACTAGCTTTTTTGTCCATGAACTCCTGCAATTCCAAGCGTACATGTTCGGGGCATTTGAGACATGCTTTTGTATTCCTAAAGCCCCCAGCGATGTGTTGCTTGGCACGATAAATTCCTCCCTTCGTAACTTTTTCGCAGAAATTACAAATCAAATCTGTTTGGATTTTGTGGTCGCACATATTTCCAGCCCGGATCTTTGTTTGATTGAGCAGTCGATGAACCAGAGCCGCTCGCTTCAATTAAATCCTATTAAACCGAATCAATCGCATAATTTTCAGAATAAACAATAGGCACCATTACAAAAAGCACACACACAAGATCCATTGGTAGAGATGTAAGTTCTAAAAAGGGGAGAAAATAATTCACCTTCAAGCATTAACGACGGTGTGGATGCGAGGTAACGACTATGCCGGCGAGGAGCAATGGAGCCGTCGAGCACGCAGCAGCGAGGAGTTATACGGCTGGTGTAGATTGTCGTTGAGCACGCAGCAGCGAGGAGCAAGGGAGCCGTTGAGCACTCTTGAGAGGTGGAGTCGTCGAGCAGCAGTAGAGGCGAGAGGAGCAACAGCGGAAGTGTAGATCGTCGTCGAGCAGCAGTAGCGGCGAGAGGAGCAGCAGCCACTTGTGATGATTGTCGTCGAGCAGCAGTAGCAGTGAGAGGAGCAGCAGTAGCGGCGAGAGGAGCAGCAGTAGCGGCGAGAGGAGCAGCAGTAGCGGCGAGAGGAGCAGCAGTAGCGGCGAGAGGAGCAGCAGTAGCGGCGAGAGGAGCAGCAGTAGCAGCGAGAGGAGCAGCAGCCACTTGAGAAGATTGTCGTCGAGCAGCAGTAGCGGCGAGAGGAGCAGCAACGTCGTCGAGCAGCAGTACTGGTGAGAGGAGCAGCAGCGAAAATGGGAACGCGGGTCGGGGTCTGAAAACCTAATAGGGAATAAGTAGGGCAGGCTAGGCGCTCGCCTAATTGGAGCCTTAAGACACGCCAGGCGCTCGCCTAGGCGCGCCTGGGTTGCGCCTAGCGCACGTCGCCCGACTTACTCCCCCAGGGGCGCAGCCACTTGCGCCCTGTGCGCATGGCGCCTCAGGCGCGCGCCTTCATAACGTAGGGTGTAAATAACATGCATCTCACCACTAGAACGCCGGGATCTATATCTTCATCACTAGGCGTACCGTACACTTCGTCGTTCAAAACGTGAGAGTCCTTCTCGACTCTCTCTCCTTCTACATGCTCATCCTCCTCAGTCACCTCATGAATAACCAACGTGTCTTTCCTCTTGGGACAATCTCTCGAAATATGGCCCATCTGCTGGCACTCATAACATCGGATCTGTGAAGGGGTCACAGTTCCCATGGGGGACTTCCTGTAATGATCTCTGGTGTAGGTCGAGGTAGGCTTCGACGCACTCTCCTTACCTTTCTGTTCTTCTTTCTTGTAAGAAGTATTCGTTTTAGGTTGAGATTTGAACCGGGAGGTTCTCTTCTGGTGCTCTTCGATATTGATGGCGATAGATATGATCTCAGGGAGAGAATAGTGGTCATATCGAATCAACTCATCTCGGATCTCAGATCGCAGCCCACACTTAAATTTGGATAATGTGTCACGTGGGTGTTCTACTACGTTGCACCTAATCATAAGATCCTTCATCTCGGCTAAGTAATCAGAAACTGATTTGGATCCTTGACGTAGAGACGTCAGCTCGTCTCGTAGACGGAACTGGTAATGCTGAGGAATGTACTGCTCCTCTAATATGGCTTTCATGTGGGGCCAAAGTGTAATGGGAGGGCGTCCATTCCTCTCTAGACTACACTCTTCGCCTATCCAAAAGATCTTCGCTCGCCCAGTCAATCTCATTTTGGCGAACTGGACCTTCTGGTCCTCCGTCATACGATACCACTCAAAATAGGTCTCAATGTCGATAACCCAGTCCGAAAAGACCTTGGGATCCATAGAACCATCATAAAGTGGTGGATCAAGTTTCACCACTCGTGTGAGATTCGGTCGCCTATCCCGGGGAGGATAGTCGTAATCATCATCGTAAGGATCACGATAGTCTCGACGCCGTGGGGGCGGCGGTCGATGCCAATCTCTAGGGCGGTCATCACGATGCATGGTCGGTATAGGCCGATGATGGTCTCGAGGACGCTCTTCTCTTGCCACGTCATAATGTGGCCTCTCCTGATAATTATCTCGCATGCCCAAGATAGGCCCTCGTTCGGGCTCAGGAAAATTCCTTGGAAAATTCCCACCCTGATCGCGCGCAAACTCGAACCTATCTATGGGGTGTCGACCCTCTTCCTCAAATAGAGGATTCCTCCTAAGTGTAGACCTTTCTCCATAGTGTGGAGGGGCTTCGTATTGTGGGCGAACAGAATGTTCATCTCGAATTGGAGGTGACATTGAAACTCGAGGAGGAACTTCTAAGCTATTCATCCTAACACTAAGGTTTTCAAACCCTTCTCTCACTTGATAAACACTCTCAGTTAACACTGCCATTTGGTGGGCGAAAGGTAGAAACCACTGGGGCGGTTCCATCCCTTCGTTCACACGACTCGCTTGGCCACGTTCAACTCGACGCATCTCCGAATTTACCTCTTGAGGGTGTTCAGGTGGAGTGTGATGTGGTGAACTCATGCTCACTAACCTACCACTACGCAGATGCATGCAAACACAATTAAGATGATGGTTATGTTATATAAATAAAATAAAATAAAAACTTAAAAAAAAAAAATTTAATGCGATGCGGGGTTCCTATTTTACGCAGGGCGGATTTCGAAACTTAGAAAAATTTTGGAACCTCCCTTTGATACCAAATTGATGCAGGACGGCGCATAGGGTTTGCGCGCCTGTCGGCTATTTCTAGGAAACCCGTCCGAACCTCTGTTCGGACGGGTACGGCGTCGGGCACCTTTGCGTCGACCTGATCTGGGCTGGTCTCCACCACCTGGTCAAGCTCCAACTTCACCTCCTCCTTCTCCTCTTCAAGAGCCAGAAAGGCACACACCAGACCTTCCAAGGGATGCTATCCCTCCTCCTCACTCTTCATCTCCACTGGACACTGTTCCAGATATCCATCAGGAAGACACTCCAGCACAACAACAACTGCAACAACAACAACAACAAGTCTCATCCACTTCAGCACCTGAGTCATCTCCTCAGCTAATCTATCAACTACCATCCACCCTCATTCCGGATCATCAGCCTGCTCCACCTCCACCACCATCAATTCACTTCTCACCTGATGTTTACCATCCTCTATCCCCTATCCAAGAAGAGCTCCCTCTATCACCTTTTCCATCTACATCTCATCCACCCAAAATTGATCTTGAGCAGATCATTTCCAAGGCAGTTGGCATTGTCTGCTCCACATTTGCAGATCAGGTGGCCTCTTAGGCAAGAAGATTTGACAGGAAATACTCTCAAATGGAGGCTGAGCTATTAACGTTTAAAAGAACTCTCCAGAGCCTAAAAGATTTCGTATCTTCCTCCATGGTCACAAAGAAATTCTTAACCTCACTGGCCAGCAAGGTCAAGAAGGGGGAGAACAACTCAGAGGAAGATAGACATGTTCTTGATATGAGTGGACAGGATAAAAGGAATGCTGATAATGAGTCTGCTCCTGACAAAGTGATTACATTTCAGGGTGCACAGATTCAGGGGGAGCTCCCAGAAAAGTTAAATGAGAAAGAGGAGAATGAAGCAGATCAAGATGTGCTCCCATTGGCTCAGGGGGAGATAATTGACAAAGATATGACAGATGTCATGCAGTCTCTGACAAAACAGGGGGAGTCTACCCCAGATGTTCAAAGGGACCTAGATGCAGAAATGGCAGTTGTAAGCACAGTTGTAGCTCAGGATGAGTTTCAGGTAAAAATGCATTGGATGAAGTAGCACAGATAGCTGTGGAAGCTGCCCAGAAAGCTGAAATAAATGCACAAAGTCAGGGGGAGCTTCCCAAAGACACTACTGAAGAAAATGATGAGCCTTTGAAGATTGCCTCAAGGAAAGTCTCCTCAAAAGTATTTTCAAGAAAAAGAAAAACTCCTGAGAAGGAGCAATGAGGCTCAGGTACCTTGTAAGAAAATATTTCTCCTGAAAAACAGCTCTGGATATCTACATATTGCTAGACATTAGAATGGTCTGTGAAAAACAATGTGTTATTTTCTATATTCACCAATGTTGTTTTGTATGTACTCCATTTTCATGTCCAGGATATCTTGTATGCATTTATGTGTATTTATGCAAAGAAATAAGTAAAATCACTTTATTCAATTTGTAAAATTTGTTAAGGTAAATAGGGGGAGATTGTTGGGAAAAACCCTTTGATTTAACTTAACAAATTACCTAAAAGTGATTTTATCTCTTAGAAATGAATTGCCCATTGTATAGTGAGGGTAATCTGGTCTTTAGATGTCTTAGGATATCACACTCAACATAGGGTATCAAGACCAAGTCAAGATAAGTAAAATTTGGGCAAAGTTAACACTTGCGTCGAATAGAATTCGACGCACCGTCAAGATATTGTCGACGCTACTCTGACTAGAAGTCCAAGTAGTTCACCATTCTGTCGAAGTATTCCAAGTCGACGGTACGTCGAATAGATATCAACGCATAGGTCATGGCCCTGTCGGAGCACTTAAGGAAGTCGACGCAACTTCTACTTCAACTCGGCGCAGAAGGAAATATCTGTCGAAGCCATTCAAAGTCGACGCAACGTAGACTTCATCTCGACGCAGATAATGAAGTTCAGAGCCAAGCCATCAACTCGACGGTTACGTCGATTGGGTATCGACGCAACGTCGACTAACAGAGTTCAATCAGAGCAAGGATGAATTCGAAGCTACTCCTACAAGAACTCGAAGGAGCGTCGATAAGAGAGGAAGTGAATTCGACGCTACGTCGAATACAGTCTGAAAAAGGAAACCTTTTCAGCTGTCATTTTGGACCCTCTCTCATGGCCCACCTCTCTCAAGACCGTTCTCCAACGGCTCCTTAATTACCTCAAATGGAATGAAGAATTAACAGAGGGCAGAGAAAAGCTTTCTTGGAAACAAGCTTTATGTTGGTGGACGGGTCGGGAATTAAAGAAGGAAAGAAGAAGTAAATGTCCAGACAAAAATACCTTTTCAGGTCCTACCAGAAAAGGAAAGAAATTCAAAATTGAACAGGGACAATAAAAGGCAAGAGAAGAAAGAGAAAGACAGGGTATTCATAACAAACGACATACTGTTCTATCAGCTCTCTCTTCTTCCTCTCTCAGGAACCTTAACAGAGCATACAAAGAAGAGAAGAAAGAACTGTTCTTTCAAAAACGACAGAAAAACTGAAGGCTGCTTCTCAACACTATCATATAACAGCCAGAGTTCCACAGGAAGAGAAGAACAAGGATCTGACAACTAGAACTCCTGCAATCCATCACTATTATAAGTAGGAGTTAATCAAGAGCAGATCCAGTGAAAAGACTCAAGAGGTTGTTCTTCATTCAGCCTTTCATAAGAATTTTGAAAACAGAATTCCAACAACCCTTCTCTTCTTACTCTCTCTTTCTCATTCCCTTCTGTAAAAGAGTTTTGTTAATCCCTCTTCAAAGGATTCAGTGGTTCAAGATCTCCTTATCAAAATATCTGGTGGTTCAAGATCTCCTTATCAAAAGATCTGGTGGTTCATGATCTCTTTATCAAAAGATCAGTGGTTCTAAGAGTCTCCTTACCAAAAGACTCAGGCACAGTGGTGTATCCCTACCAGGTGGTAGAAGAGGAGAGTACCCACATTTTGGGGAACCTCTATAAAAATCTATGTGTCTTCTGGTTGATTTCTGTGCTGTCCCTCATAGCTAGTTTACTTTATTGTGTTCTGCTTTATATTTCAGCACTATTTTATTCTGTCTGAGATCTTGATTGAGCATAAATCCTTAGATTATTTTATTGTTATCACAGTTAGAATAGGAATAATTTTTAAATCTCTATTCACCCCCCCCCCCTCTAGAGGATTCTCAGAGGCACACTATGCACTTTCATTGTTTATGAAGACGATGACGTTGATGTGGCATAAGCAAAATATATTGAAGATTGATCCTAAATGACTTTGCTCTTAAGATGAAACACAAAAGCTAAATTCTACATCAAAGATTCTTACAAGCTATACTTTTAGAACACAATAATTTTGAATGTGACTAGAAATTCCTACAACCATAACATCTTAAATGTTATATTCCTTCACAAGTTCACTATGAACTCCTTAGAGAGCGCCTTTTTTAATCAACTTCTTAAAAAACGTACCTTGGTCAGCTGAATGCTGGTATTTACCATTTAAGAGCAAGCATCCAACAAAAGCCCCGAGATAGTCTTACTATAGTATTGACAAATCATGTAAAAATAGACTTCAACTAAAATCATTGATGTCAGACATACATCATTATTTTGATGCGATTTTTTATGATCACTATTTACTTTTGTTTAGACATGATTTTTTTTATAGTGTTGGCGATCGAGTGGTGTATGCTCAATAATGCAACTAATCTGGGATCATGTCCCTATTTAGAACATGTTTTATTATTCTTGGTTGGTTGGGGCAATTTTAGTGAAATATCTATATTCCTTGACTTGTATTTGGTTTATTCCAAATTGGTTGTTATGGTCGATGGTGGTCATGGGAGGACCCACATAGAGACACGCCTGAGCACGTGCCCGGGCGTAAAAATCGCGAAAAAGGCTGAGGGTTCGGCTCAAAAACAGAGTTTGCACGCTACCAATCCTAGTCTCCTCCTCCGGAC
Source organism: Dactylorhiza incarnata (assembly GCA_033032865.1). Taxonomy (NCBI): domain Eukaryota; kingdom Viridiplantae; phylum Streptophyta; class Magnoliopsida; order Asparagales; family Orchidaceae; genus Dactylorhiza; species Dactylorhiza incarnata. Next base: position 16,137,028 of record JAWHQI010000007.1, read on the forward strand.
CTTGACAGGCGACCTCGACAATGAAAGCCTCCACCGTTTTTCATCGCAGAGGGGGAAGCCAACCCTAGTCTCGTCCTCGACAAGCCACTTCGATGTCGATGTCGACGCCTCCACAGTTTTTCTTCGCAAAGGGGGCAGAGTTTGAGTCTTGAGAGCAGGTATGTCTTCCTCTTCCATTCAGGATTTTTTCCCTTTTACATTTCCATTTTGATTTCGATGATTCCAGTTCTTTCGCTTTTAATTCCATTCATCCTTACAGAGGTGCAGAGACAGCAGTTCAGAGCTTGAGAGAAGTCGAGCAGGTATGTCTTCCATTCTGATTTTTTCCCTTTCCCATTTCGATTTCCAGCTCTGTTTGATTTTGATTTCTAGCTATTTTTCATCTCAAATCTGAGGCGAGCTGAGCAGCAGAGGTGTCGAGGCAGCATGTACCTTTTCCATTTCCATTTTGATTTCTCAATGTTGTTTATTTTCATTCAGCTTAAGCTTTACTCGATCATCAAAGATATATTTTTTTATTTTTGGGGAATATAGTTCAAGATAGCCCTTCACCATTGGAGTGGAGAAATTGATGAGGTAATATGATTTCCAAGTAAACAAAGCTATTTAGAGATGAAAGTAACCCACAAATAACGCTATGTATGCCCAAATTCACCATTGGAGCGGAGGGAGTGCCACGGTACATGTACTAGCTTCTAATGAAGTCAACCGTTATTACAAAAAAGAAACTTCAAAATCCTATTATAAACACAAGTTTTCATACTTGCAAGATGAGATAATTACATGACAAAGGGAACCTATATATTCCATTGATGAAAAAGAAAAAAAAAATATCGTTTTGTATGTCAAATTATAAAGAAAATGCTGTACAACTTAATAGGAAAAGCTAGCACAGCCAAGAAAATGGTAGAACTCCACTATATGTTGAAGGAAATTACAAAATAATTGCACTATCCATGTACACTGTATTTTACATCACTAGGAAAACAATCTAAAATCCAGAGGTTTATAACACTTTACATTTGATGTGTGAAAGGCAGAAAGGCCCCTACAAGATACCTTCACTTTTGGGTGAAGAAGACACTCTACCAGCTTTTGGTCCATTATGCTATCAATTGTTTTATTCCAATTTATGATTTCCATCCCAATTTGCTTTTGCAATTTCAGCTCTAGTTATGCAATTCCAGATTTCTTGTTGCAGAAATGCAATTTGAGTTCCACTTATGCTATTTCGATTATATCCATTATGCATATTCCATGATGCTATCAAATTTTTTTTATTTCAATTATATGCAAATTAGGTGTTCTGTGCGCTGTTATTTTGATGAATTCTAAGTTTAAATTTATTATGTCAGGGCTTTGTAAAATTCCTAGTTCCGCCACTGATGGTGGTTCAAGGGACTGTGATAGCAATTTAATTAGTACTAGTTAATTGTAGATGGCGTTCAGTACATAATATTAGTTATAATTTCCTTAATTACAAGGGTGTGATTGAGATTAGGGTGTTTTTGCTTCAATAAAAGATTTCAATGCAAGAGAGAGAAATCAAAGAGAAAAAAATATGGTACTTGGTTGCGGTTGTGGGCATGTGAAGCTTCAATTCCTCCTTTGCGTCCCTTCATGTTTCTTCCTTCTTCCCTTCTATGGTTTTCTTCCAACCACTTGTATGTTTCTTCTATCCTAATTGTTGATGTGGCTGATTTGATTGCTGATTCTTGGTCTGATAAATGTTGTTTGAACTCTAATTCTTCCTCCTTTGAGTGATTTATATCTCATCTACTGTTGTTTTCCTATTGTTGTGTAAGCTTGATATCAGCTGTTAGTTGATGCTATTTATATCACCTTTTCTATTGTTTTTTTAGTGTTGCAAGGATGTGCCTTGGCACTGTTTTGGTAGCATTTTGTTGAGGAATTCACTGGTTTTTCTTGGATCTTCCTAGAATATTTCGTGGTTTCAGCATTTGTGGGATTTAATTTGCTTCTACCTAAATTTATGGACTTTTGGCATTAAGCACACTCCAATTAGGAGGTTTTTGCGCATTGCACCATAGATATTTAATTTTGGCATTTTGTACCAGCAAAGACTTTAATATTGGCATTTTGCACCCTGAATATTCAATTAGGAGGGTGCAAAATGCGAAAATTAAAGCCTTTGAGGGTGCAAAGTGACAAAATTAAATATCTAGGATGCAATGTGCCAAAACTTCTTTATTGGAGGGTGCATAGTGCCAAATTCTCTAAATTTATATAGGACTTCTCATTACTGGAAAGTCTGAGAGTCAATTTCATTTCTATTATAAGGGAGTGTATGTTACTAGCTTTTTTTGGGGTTGCATTTCCTGCATTTCTTAGTCATTTACTGCAAGTTTCAACTTATTATTCCTGTCAAATGTTCTCAAAAGATATTAAAGCAACTAGGTTGCATCAATTTTGTCAAAACATCTTAGACTGCATCAAGCACCAAGCCTACACTGCGTTTTCTTTACGGTATATACTTTCTAGATTGCAATCAAACCCTACAAAAGTTCAAATTATTAGGTTACGTAAGAAATACCAGGTAAATTTAATGCAGCGGAAACTGCACGATCAAGCGGGCAGCTTAACGGCGTTTTCCCTCAATTTATGAAGCGGGAACCTTAGATTAGTAAACTGCAAGAGGGATGTTTAGAAATCCATCTAATTAAAACACAAGACAAACAAATTTGTGGTAAATAGGAAATACATGCAACCCAATCCGTCATCGGGGGGAGAAAGCTCGAAATTAAGATTGGAGAAAGGGAAAACAACGGAATCTGGGATCACGGGAATGCCGTGGGATTTGCACATCCGCCCAACTCTAACCTATTCCAAAATGAGGAGACACTCCAGAGAGAGAGAGAGAGGGGAGGAGGAGGATTGAGATTAGGATTCGGACCGTGATGAGCATAGATGTAGGCAGTCCTCCATGAATAAATATGATCTCCGGGTTTCAGCTCTTCCCTGGAGATCTTGTTCGAGAGCACCCCCATCGTCTGTATCCTCTCCTCCTCCCTGTCGTGATCTCGTATTCGGCGAGAGCGGAGGAAGAGGAGGAAGAACTCCAGTCGCTTTCTCGACGACGCCCGCTTGCTTAATAGCGAAGACTCCTCATTATCTCCCTCTAATACTCCATTTGTTATTCTGATTTTATTTTATTTCTCTTGTATATATATATATATATATATATATATATTTACATTTGAAGTTAGAATTTATACAAAAAAAATTTAATGTCAATATGCATCTGTGGATAGGTCCTCTTGCATATACAAGAAGTCTCTCTTACTAATCACAAGATTAGCATAGTAATTCGTCACACTATTAACAACTCGGTAACTAAGCTCGATGATACAATCATGAAGTTCGGAGAATCAATATCTAATTTACGGAACTTGTCCCCTTCCGCTAACTGAACAGGTTGAAAAATCATTGATCCACTGGATAATTGTTATTGTGTTACCATGGACAACAAGGCGCTAGAACCCAAGTACAAAGATCGCTTAACTGAGGCCCTCCCACGCAGCACATAGCTCAATAGTATGAACAGATAAGCAACGAAAGTGAATGAAAGTGCGGAATGATACTTTAAAATTACTGTAGAGAGGGTGAATAGAGATTAAAACTTTTTACACAATCAATCACAGTACATGTCACAGATAATTAAAGCATTAATAAGAGATTATACAGCATAATAAACTAGGTTATAAAAGTAGATCAATCAGACAACATAAATATTTTATAGATGTTCCTCAAATCTGGGTACATCATCTCTTCTACCCCTTGATAGAAATTCACTAAATAGTGGTGAGTCTTTTGATAAGGAGACTCTTAGAATCACATCTGATTCTTTTAATAAAGAGATTCTTAGAACCACTGATTTTTTTTAAAGAGAGATTCTTAAGACTCTATCATTGAATTCTTTTAAAGATATATTCTTAAGACTCTTTTACTAAATCCTTTAAAAAGGATTCTTAAAATTCTTTTACTAAATCTTTTAAAAAGAGATTCTTAAAACTCTTTTTTTAATGAATTATTGTATATGAAACGAATTTGATTAGCAATTCTTGAAGAGAAGATGAACAACAATCAGCAGACTTCATTTTCTTTCTTGAGGGCTTGCAGACAATAGTCATTTTCAATCGAGAGAAGATAAAGAAGAAGACAGAAGAATAATCAGAATGAGACTCAGAGAGAAGAAGAGTCATGTTTGAGATCACGTAGAAGAAGGGAAGAAAACAATCTTTCTTTTTAGACTTTCCAATCTGTCGATTCTGTTGGCCGACGTTTCTCGGTTTGAATCTCCTTCATTTATAGGAGACTATTTGAATCAATACTTTTCTTCTCATTTCTGATTCGATATAACATCTTGTCATAAGAAGAGCGCCAACGGCTAGATTTAAACTCCAATCAAGGCTTGAATCTGCTTATTTTCTTATCTGTTATTCAGTGGAGAATTCGACGTAAGTTAGACAAAATGTCGATTACTTCTCGACGTCCATCGATTTCTATGTATGTAGAAATCGACGTAAGTTGACTTATGTTTATTATGAATTTCGACTTCTTCATTGAAGCTTTCATACAATTCGATGCATACTCTCTTAGCTCTTTGACGTACGTCGAATACTTCTCGACGTACAGATCCTTCAGTGTACGTTTTGTTAGGGTTCAGCCCCTAAAGGTGATTGACGCGCAGAAATTTTGTGATTCAGCAAATAGGTTGCAACCTATTAAAAAGCAGGTTGCAACACTTTTAGTTCTGTCCTTTTACATGGGCAAAAATCTGGACAGTTTATTTTGGGTCCGGTTCAAGCTGAACCGGACAGTTTTGGCGTGAGCAGTTTTGGGAGGGGGTTAGGGCATATAATATTATCGATCCTTTCATTCTCTCCCAACTCTCTCTCCCGATTTCAATTTCGCCGCCCCCCTTTTGCTCTCGTTTTTTAGAACTGCCGCACCTCTCTCTCCCTGGTTCAGATCCGACGCCTGGAGGCGTTTTTGGTGTCGTCGCCGACCTGCTTTGGAGAAGGAGAGGGCTGCTGTTGGCGCTGCCTTGGAGGTTTGTCGGCGCTGTTGTTGCTGGAAGGAGAAGGGCTGACGCTGCCTCTATCGCTGGAAGGAAGGTGCTGTCGCCGCCTCTATCGCTGGAAGGAGGGGTTGTCGCCGCTGCTCTTGGAGGGTGTTGTCGCTGTCGTTGTCGTTGCCGGAAGGAGGAATTGATTTCCTCAGTGTTACTTGGAGATTTCTCTACCGTTTCAAAGGCCTCTTCGTCTACGATGCAAGGTGTTCTCTTTCTCGTTTTCGCTTGCTATTGTGCTTGAAAAGAGAGTAGGGTTTTATCCTGTTGTAGAGAAGTTGTGTGTTTAGCTTTGTGGTGGAGAGGGGTGGATTTGTTTATCAAATCCGGTGGGCGTTCTAGGTTTGGGCAAACCTAGATTATCTTTGTAATCATTATTTATTATAGTGGATTTTGTTGTGCCGTGCCCCGTGGTTTTTGACCTTCAAGTGGTGAAGGTTTTCCACGTATATCTCTGTGTTCTCTTGTGTTGTTTTGTTGGTTTTCTTTCTCCGGTTTCTAGGCTCTATTGATCAGTGGGAGACGTCGTTATCCGCGACCTTCATTCCCTACAAGTGGTATCAAAGCTAGGTTCTTTGGCTTGTCGTTTTTATTTCTCGGTTTCTAACTCGGTGCGGTAGGTGACGACCATTGGTCCGCTCCCTATCCTCTCTTGTTAATCACTTGAAATAAATCGACTTGCGGATCGTGTTAGAGCAATTTTTGTTTGAGAAAGCAATGGAACAGAACACAATGATGGTCAGCATGAATGGCAAGAATTGGAGCATCTGGAAGCCTCGGATGGAGGATCTTTTATATTGCAAAGATCTCCATGCTCCGCTGACAGGGAGACCGACTTCAGTTAGGGATGATGAAGAGTGGAAGAAGATGGATCGGAAGGCAGTAGGCTTCATTAGGCAGTGGCTTGATGACTCTGTTTTTCATCATGTTTCCACGGAGTCCTCGGCTCAAGCCTTATGGAAAAAGCTTGAAGCTTTGTATGAGCGTAAGACTGCAGGTAACAAGGCATTTCTGATTAGGAAGCTTGTTAATTTGAAGTCCCTGGAAGGTTCGCAGATGACTGAGCACCTAAACCTTGCCCAAAGTATTATCAATCAGTTTGAGTCCATGAAGATTACCTTGGGAGATGAACTCCAAGCTCTGATGGTCCTTAGCTCCTTACTAGAGAGTTGGGAGACTCTAGTACTGTCGTTGAGCAACTCAACACCTGATGGCGTGGTAACCATGGAGATGGTGTCTAGTTGTCTCATGAACGAAGAGTTGAGGAGGAAGGATGCTGGATCTTCCAATTCGGGTGTTTTCCTCACGGAAGGAAGAGGCAGATCTGTGAAGAAGGATGTGAAGAACAGGGGCACTTCCAGGAGCAAGTCTAGGGGCAAATCCAAGAAGGACATTGAGTGCTACTATTGTAAGAAGAATGGTCATTTCAAGAAGGATTGTTTCCAAATGAAAAGAGACCTGAAGGAAAAGACCAAGGAGGTAGGAGAATCCAGTGGTGATGCGACGATTTCGATTGTGGAGGCTGAGCTGTTATGCTTGCAGTGCAGTGAGTCGTCTTGTCTGGAATGCGTTGACACAGACTGGATCGTGGACGGAGGTGCATCTTATCATTGCACTCCTCACAGGGATTACTTCTACACCTATTCTGCGGGAGACCTTGGTGTGATCCGGATGGCTAATTTCGGTGAATCGTTGATTATTGGCAGTGGTGATGTCCACTTGGAGACTGAGTTTGGGAAGATTGTTCTCAAGGGCGTCAGGCATATTCCTGACTTGAGAATGAATCTGATTTCCGTTGGTAGACTTGATGACGCTGGTTACACAAGCATTGAAGGTGGAGGTACCAGGAGGTTGCTGAAGGACTCTTTGGAGGTAGCCAGAGGAAGGAAGTGTTGTGGCCTTTATCGCACTAATGCCAAGATCTGTGGCCCAATTGTGAATGCTGCTGAGGGCAACTCTATGGAGTTATGGCATCGCAGGCTTGGGCATATCAGTGAGAAGAGCTTGAAGATCTTGGTGAAGAACAAGGTTCTTCTGGAGCTATCAGGAGGGATTCCCAACATGTGTGTGCACTGCTTGGCCGGTAAGCAGAAACGTGTTTCCTTTGCTGATTCTGAACCAAAGAGGAAGGCGGAGTTACTATATTTGATACACACTGATGTGTGTGGTCCTATTGAGCCCAAGTCTGTGGGCGGAGCCGCTTACTTTGTCACGTTCATTGACGATCATTCTAGGAAAGTCTGGGCATATTCTGTGAAGCAGAAGAGTGATGTTCTAGCAAAGTTTGAAGAGTTCAGAGCGAAGGTGGAGAAGATGACCGGTAAAGAAATAAAGCGTGTTCGATCTGACAACGGGGGAGAGTACACTGGTGCCTTCGATGCTTACTGCAGAGAGCATGGCATAGTACATGAAAGGACAATCCCGAGGATGCCGCAACAGAATGGGTTGGCAGAGAGGATGAACATGACGATTATTGAGAAGATCAGATGCATGATTTCTCAAGCTGGCATTGGTAAGCAGTTTTGGGCTGAGGCTGTGTAAACTGCTGTACATCTGATAAATCTGTCTCCTTCGGCACCTCTGAATGGTGATATTCCAGAGCGTGTTTGGTCCGGGAAGGAAGTGTCGTACGGACATGTGCGGGTGTTTGGGTGCAGAGTTCACGTTCATGTCCCCAAGGAAGAGAGATCGAAGCTTGATGAGAAGTCTCGGGAGTGCATCTTGTTGGGATTTCCCCATGAGGAGTTTGGATATAGGCTCTGGGATCCCGTGAACAAGAAAATGATCAGAAGCAGAGATGTGATCTTTGTTGAAGATCAAGTGGTTGGTGAGCAGAATGCTGCGGATTCACAGGTTCCACAGTTTCCACCTGCGGAGGAGAGACTTTATATTGATGATGGGCCAGCAGAGACTGCTGATGATGATGGGCATGCTGAGGAGGAAGTTGGTGAGCTTATTCCTGATGAGTAGATGATTCAGGATGTAGGGGGAGCTTTGCCAATTGATGTGCCACCTGTGGTGGAGGTTCCTCCTGTCAGATCTGAGAGAGTCAGAAGGCCCAATATCAGGTATTCTCCTCATGAGTATATCTTGCTTACAGATAGTGGAGAGCCTGAGTCCTATGTGGAGGCTCAGAGTGCTGAAGATCGTGAGGCTTGGACAGCTGCTATGGAAGAGGAGTTATACTCCCTTCAGAAGAACGAGACGTATGATTTAGTCTCATTGCCTAAATGGAAGAGAGCTTTGAAGAACAAGTGGGTCTTCAAGCTGAAGTTTGATGAAAATCTCTCTCAGCCGAGGTATAAGGCGAGACTTGTAGTGAAAGGTTTCAGTCAGAAACAAGGTATCGATTTCGATGAGATTTTTTCCCCAGTGGTGAAAATGTCCTCTATCAGACTGGTGTTGGGTATGGCTGCCTCCATGGATCTTGAAGTCGAGCAGATGGACGTCAAGACGGCATTTCTGCATGGTGATTTAGAGGAAGAGCTATACATGGAGCAGCCCGAAGGGCTTTGTGGCTAAGGGGAAGCATCATCTGGTCTGCCGGCTCAAGAAGAGCCTTTATGGGTTGAAACAGGCACCCAGGCAGTGGTATAGGAAATTTGACGCTTTCATGATGAAGAGCAAATTTCAACGGACCAGGGCTGATCACTGCGTATATGTGAAGAGGACTGAGAAGGCTTGCACTATTCTGCTGTTGTACGTAGATGATATGCTGATTGTTGGGGATGACAAGACAAGCATAGCTGAGTTGAAGAAGGAGCTCGGTGAGTCCTTTGAAATGAAGGATTTGGGACCGGCAAGGAAGATTCTTGGAATGAAAATCACCAGGGACAGGAGTGCCGGTCAACTATGGCTATCTCAGTCTGAGTATGTGGAGAAAGTGCTGAAGAGGTTCATGATGGACAAGGTAAAGCTCGTTGCTACTCCTTTAGCCGGGCACTTCAGACTTTCTAGTTCTCAAAGTCCTTCATCTGAGAAGGAGGTGGAAGAGATGAGTCATATTCCTTATGCATCTGCAGTGGGGAGCCTGATGTATGCTATGGTCTGCACTAGGCCAGACATAGCTCATGTTGTGGGGTCTGTGAGCCGTTACTTGGCAAACCCAGGGAAAGATCACTGGAGTGTTGTGAAATGGATATTCCGCTATCTCCGAGGTACCTCAAACCTTTGCTTAAAGTTTGGTGGAGGTCCACCAGAACTTATTGGGTACTCGGACTCGGACATGTCAGGAGATGTTGACACGAGGAGATCCACTTCTGGGTTCGTGGTCACTTTTGGAGGGGGAGCAGTATCATGGCAGTCAAGGTTTCAGAAGTGCGTGACATTGTCGACAACGGAGGCTGAGTATATTGTGTTGAATGAGGCGTCAAAGGAGCTTATTTGGATGAAGAAGTTCATGCTTGAGCTTGGTCTTCGACAGGGCGTGTACACAGTATTTTGTGACAGTCAGAGTGTTATATTCTTGGCCAAGAATCCCGCCTTTCACTCCAGGACGAAGCACATCGACGTGAAGTATCACTGGATTCAGGATGCAGTTGGGCAGAAGCTGTTGGTGGTGGAGAAGATCCACACGGATGAGAATCCTTCGGATATGATGACGAAGGTCGTCCCAAGGGAAAAGCATGATCTTTGCCGGCGATTGATCGGCATGATATCCACTTGAAGGAGTCAAGGTGGAGAACTCCCTTTTATGGTCTGAAGGGGGAGTTTGTTGGGGTTCAGCCCCTAAAGGTGATTGGCGCGCAGAAATTTTGTGATTCAGCAAATAGGTTGCAACCTATTAAAAGGCAGGTTGCAACACTTTTAGTTCTGTCCTTTTACATGGGCAAAAATCTGGACAGTTTATTTTGGGTCCGGTTCAAGCTGAATCGGACAGTTTTGGGAGGGGGTTAGGGCATATAATATTATCGATCCTTTCATTCTCTCCCAACTCTCTCTCCCGATTTCAGTTTCGTCGCCCCCCTTTTGCTCTCGTTTTTGAGAACTGTCGCACCTCTCTCTCCCTGGTTCAGATCCGACGCCTGGAGGCGTTTTTGGTGTCGTCGCCGACCTGCTTTGGAGAAGGAGAGGGCTGCTGTTGGCGCTGCCTTGGAGATTTGTCGGCGCTGTTGTTGCTGGAAGGAGAAGGGTTGACGCCGCCTCTATCGCTGGAAGGAAGGTGTTGTCGCCGCCTCTGTCGCTGGAAGGAGGGGCTGTCGCCGCTGCTCTTGGAGGGTGTTGTCGCTGCCATTGCCGTTGCCGGAAGGAGGAATTGATTTCCTCAGTGTTACTTGGAGATTTCTCTACCGTTTCAAAGGCCTCTTCGTCTACGATGCAAGGTGTTCTCTTTCTCGTTTTCGCTTGTTATTGTGCTTGAAAAGAGAGTAGGGTTTTATCCTGTTGTAGAGAAGTTGTGTGTTTAGCTTTGTGGTGAAGAGGAGTGGATTTGTTTGTCAAATCCGGTGGGCGTTCTAGGTTTGGGCAAACCTAGATTATCTTTGTAATCCTTATTTATAATAGTGGATTTTGTTGTGCCGTGCCTCGTGGTTTTTGACCTTCAAGTGGTGAAGGTTTTCCACGTATTTCTCTGTGTTCTCTTGTGTTGTTTTGTTGGTTTTCTTTCTCAGGTTTCTAGGCTCTATTGATCAGTGTGAGACGTTGTTATCTGCGACCTTCATTCCCTACATGTTTTTCCTTAGCCTTATTCAGCCTTCAATGCTAACAACTTTCCCTGTTTATACAGATTGCATATATTATTTTTCGATACAATTTATAAGGCATTCCTAAATCACTTATTTAATCTCATGTACTAAATTAAGAGATTTTTCTCAACAATGTCCTCTTATTTGGTAAAACAAATTTTATAAATTAATAAGTGATTTTACATAGAGAGTAAGGAAAAAGAAATACAATTCAAAGAATACTTAGAGCATAAAGAGAATAAAAATTCATTCATCCAACTTTATCTGGCTATGCTTCTATACATCTTTTTCTTTCAAATCTTCACGTACTCAGAAGTTTCACATGATTACTCTTCTTCCATGACTTTTATCAGAGAGTCAAAAGTAAAGAGAAATTTTAAGAAAGAAACCACGTTATAACTGAATGATAGATGTTCCATCAAATATTAGATTTAAATATAATATTTCTCGCATTCAGATTAAAATATAACAGATAATTAAAATATCACTATTTTATCCAACAAGAGATATCTATTAAAAGAAGAACTTTAGATAGTGAGAGAGAGAGAGTTAGTAGGAAAGATGATCGATATAAATATTTCAGAATTCAGTTGTAGAGATATATTGAATATCAAAATAGCATATAAGTGTTTTTCAACAAAATATCACTATAGTGTTAAAACAAAATATTTATCAGAAGAAGAAAAACTTCATAGAATTAGCTAGGGAAGATGATTCGCCCTGATCTACCCCTGAAAATGAGAATTCCTACCTTAGCTTTCCTTTTTTAGAGATTTACCATTTTTCTTGGCTTCTTTCTTCCTTCCTTCGAGTAATTTCCTCTCCCTGAACAACTCAATACCTTCAAGTTCAAAAACTCTCCCTTGAACATCACCTTCAGACTTATAGACCTTCTCCCCCATCTTGATTTCATTAATCAATGAAGTCAAGACAGTTGGAATCCGGATACCGGTCCAACTATGTTCGAGACTTGGGGAATAACTTGATTTACTTCTCTCTTCGTCAGATCCCTAGGTCTAAATATTTCGAGTTGAGAACTGACCCTCACAGATTGGTAGGTAATTGCCTAAGAATGGACCCACTGGCTGCAACGAGGAGGTCTCACCACTAACCCGAAAATCCTACTTGATTTCCCCTCCCAAAAACCAAAGACTGAGCCTGTATCAGGTAGCACAAGGACGCAAGGAAGAAAGCTCAGGCTCTCTTGGGGGGTGGATCCGTGCTGATCTGAGACATAAGGGGTCATATTTATAAGCAAATTCTTCTGAGGGCAAAATAGTCCTGATGTCCTGCGAATAACTCCCTCCGCATTAACCAAATTGTTATATGTAGACCAAAATGGTCTGCGAACAGCTCCTCGTGCCTTTTGCTAAATACTAATCGCAGCCCCCGCTGGTCTGTGGATAGTGAGGGAGGACTAAGGAGTCGGGTTGACCTCAACTCGCCTCGCTCCCTCCTTGAGCGAGTGTGGCTGGGGCGACTAGGCCAAATCCTACTCGTCGGGGGCGAGCTCTCTTGAACCAAGCTCGCCTTGGGCCAGGTCAACTCGCCTCGCTCCGGGCGAGAAGAAACTTTGTCGTCGGGACGGGCTATTGGCATCGATAAGAGCTATGACGTCGATAAGAGCAATGGCGTCGATAAGAGCTATGACGTCGATAAGAGCAATGACGTCGATAAGAGCTATGGTTGGGAGGGGGCGTACTCGCCTCACCCTACCATGGGCGAGTAAGATTGCCATTGGGTCCACTTGCCGGATACTGTTGGTCTACTCGCCGAGCACAGGTTGGTCTACTCGCCGAATACGGGATGCATGTACAAAGACCTCAGTGGTTATAGGAGTCTGAACTGAGTTTCGCAAGTCATCAACTTGTTTCTAAAGATCTTTGAACTTAATATCAACAAATTCAAATAAATCATTTGCCTTTCTTACAACTTCCTTCACTAATTATGTATTTTCATCTGAATTAGTACTGTCATCTTAAAGGGTTTGGAATATATTTAGATGATGAAGTGGAGGTTGCAGTGTTCAACCCGTATTCATCGAGCCGAGCCCATATCACATTCAGAAAAGCTACAGGCAAGTCCCACAGGTGACTCCAGGACAGGCGAGTCCGGGATAGGCAAGTCCCGGATAGGCGAATCTGGAACGGGCGAGTTCCAAACGTCTCGGTCTTGGTATTCGCCCAGTCAGGTAAGCCGCAACCTTGTAGCATTTAGCAATCAGCAGACCACCAGGGTATGTCCCTAGTATTCTCGAAATGGAGGAGGCCGCTATCCGCATGCCATTTTGATCTGGGATTAGTAATTTTCTAAAAGCGGAGGTAGCTTTCTGCATGCCAGGAAAATACGGTTTTACACTCGAGAAGTTTTGTCTATAAATAAACCCCAAAGCACCTCGGAGAAGGCAGACCCATCCTCCTAGAGCTCGCCCCTTTTGAGCTCATTCTCCGTGTCGTCCGAGGTGCCGAGCTCAATTTTGGATTTGGGAGGGCAAGTTGAGAAAAGAACTTTCGGGTGTGTGGCGGGACCTCCTCGTTGCAGGACAAGGGTCTATGTGTAGGCAATCCACTCTCCACCAGGGAGGGTCATCTCTAGGCTTAGAATATCTAAGTCTAAAGCATTCGACGGTGAGTCAAGTAACGCAAGCTGCCCCCCTTAATCTGAATTCCGTTGAACCGATATCCGGGTTTCAACATGCAGTATGTGGAGAAACATTCAAAAAATTTCTTCTGAAGATGGTGATTAAGAAGAAAGAGGTATTGGAGAGGAAAGTTTTGAAAGAATAAATTTCTCTTCTTTTGTAAAGAAAGGGAATATGATAACATTTTCTTGCGGGTAGGTCTACACTACTTGAAATGCATAGACGACAGGGAAATGATTGAGATGGAATAATACTCAGTATTCTCCCAAAATGGATTGTGGCAAATCCAATTTTCTCAATCAAACACTTGATTAGTACCTTACCTCAGTCGAAGTCCTTCTTAAGCACATTTCAGCTTCATTTTCTTCTTGATTCTTTTTGAAGTTCTCATATTAAGAGATCGAGAGAGATCTTATCTTTTCTTTCATCTAAACTTCTTTCAACAATGTCTACTAGAGAGTCTCAAATCTCTTTTACTGATTGACATTCTACAACTCACTCGTAGATTTTATCACTCATTGTGGGGACTAGAATATTTATAGCCTTGGCATCACAAGATCTTGCCTTCTTGTCACATTCACTCCATTCAGCTTTGTGATTTTGCACTATTTCACCATTGAGATTCTCTTTGTTAGATTATATGGACCTATAAGCATATAATCAAATATATATATATTTATTAATGCAATTCATATATAATTTTATTCTAAATTTTCATAAAACAAAATTATTTATATTACACATTGATGGTCTAGTTGTGGTATGAGCTATGTAGAACTCGTGATTTTATAAGATTTGATAAAGAACTAATTCTCAGATATGAGGATCTTGATAAATCAACATATTAAATCTTTTCTGATTAACCTTCCTCTAATACCAATTAAAAGTGCGGAATAATACTAGAGAATTACTCTAGAGGGGATGAATAGAGATTAAAACTTCTTACACAATGAATCATAGTACATGCCACAGATAATTAAATCAATAATAAGAGATTATAGAATATAATAAATTAGGCTATAAAATAGATCAATCAGACGATACAAATATTTTATATAGGTTTCCTAAATCTAGGTATGTCCTCTTTTCTACCCTTGTAGAAATTCATTAAACAATGTTGAGTCTTTTGATAAGGATACTCTTAGAATTACTTCCGAATCTTTTGATAAGGAGATTCTTAAAACCATTGAATTCTTTTAAGGAAGGATTCTTAAGATTCTATCACTGAATTCTCTTAAAGAGAGATTCTTAAGATTCTTTTACTAAATCTCTTAAAGATGGATTCATAAAACTCTTTTACTGAAGCTTTTAAAGAAGGATTCTTAAAACTATTTTGATGAATGAATTGGTGTAGATTGAATATGATTAGCTATTCTTGAAGAGAAGATGATGAGTACTTTTTTGTGCTCATCTTTTAGTATAATTTTAATATAGTTTTAATATGAATTTATTTAATTTATATGTATTTTCTTATTTAATATGTTCCCTTTTTATTTTATAAACTAACTTAAGCCTTTTCTGTGTTTTTCAGTATTTCTGGGCATTTTGAGCAAAATTATCAAGTACACGCCCAAGGTCACGGGCGTGACCAAGGGCGTGACAGCCAAAGATGTGTTCCAGACCTGCTGCCGCCACCCAGGGTCAATTCCGTGAAGTTTCGCCAAGTACACGCCCCAGGTCACGGGCGTGACCAACGGCGTGACCCAATGTCACGGCCGCGACCCGCTGAGACGAATCAGAACCGCTAAGAGCGAGCCGCCACGTCATTTAAAGTTACACGCCCTCGGTCACGGGCGTGACCGAGGGCGTGACACCCAGTCACGGGCGTGACTCGCCCTGCGCGCCTTCCCGCCAAAGATTTCCCGTCGGCAGCACATTTAAAGATTACACGCCCCAGGTCACGGGCGTGACCTAGGGCGTGACGCGCTCGAAACGCCTGCATTGAAGCCAAAACGCGCTCTCTCCGCACCAACACCGATCACGCACCTTACACGCCCTTGGTCACGGGCGTGACCAAGGGCGTGTAACCTCAATTTTGCAGCTATAAAAAGCCAACTCCAGCAGATGTTTTGGGGAGGAATTTTGGAGACGAATTTTAGAATTAGACACTCTTCTTTTCATGTTTTATTTTCATGTTTTATTTTCATGTTTTAGTAGTTCTTGTATGCCCTTTTCTTTTTAGCATTTGTAGTTTACAATTCAATAGTTGTAACTTTCAATTCCTGTCTTGTAACTTTTCTTTAGCAATTTAATAAAATAGTTTCTTTGTTCTCTCATTTTCCCTTTCTTATTTTATCATGTACTCTTTTATTTTTGTGGATTCCTCCATCTCCATGAGTAGCTAAATTTCTATTAGCACTCGGTCGAGATGATCCAAGGAAAATATAATTCATGATTTAATCTTTAGCCTCTCTTTCTCTTCCTTAGAATGCTTAAGATTTATCCTTGAACTTTATTGAATTGAGATTATATGTTCGATATATAATTCTCATTCTTGTTTTCGTAGTCTAATAACCGAGAGGTTTTGAATTCGAATAGATCATTTCAAGGATAAAGAGAGTTGAATGCACTCCTCAAGCGAGGATGACATAATTCTCCCGGATTGGAGTTAAATCCAATAGCGGGGCTCACTACGATAAACCGAGTCATAGGGATTTTGATTCTAGAACGAAAGTTCGATTGATCAACCTAAACTCAGTTGAGTGTATCCTCGAGAGAGGTGTGTTCATAATTCGGGAGCATCCATGGTCAAGTAATTTCTTAAGAGAATTAGAAGTTGTTCTTATTATATTTATTTTCCAAGGTAATTCAAGATCGAGTGCTAGCCTTTTTACTCATCGTTTTAATCTTATTTTTATTTTCTTTTGCAAAACCAACTCCAAAGTTTTAATTGATAGAATAATAGAGATTTTCTTGAAGTAAGAGTACTCAACCGCCCCGAGTCTAATACGACCTTGATTTTTATAACTTATACTACATTCGACACGGTACACTTGTCGTTGTCGTTTGCGGATATAGTTTTGCGCATCAAGTTTTTGTTTCTAATAAGAGGATAAAATTCATTATTTTTCTAAACATATACAAACTCCTATTCAAATGAGGTGAGAGGATAAAATTCATCACCTCTATTCAAGAACTCTTCATTTTGCCATTTAGTCCAAACCCATCCCTAGCAAATTTCATTGTTTCTAGTCCTAAACTAAATTATTAAGAGAGCAATATTTGGTAGGTGTCTTTTCCTTAAGTTTATTTCATGTTAAAGTGTTTATAATTTCAATCTATTCTTGTTTGAAAATTTCTATAATTTTATTTGATAAATAGTTATCTTGAGAAGTAGTTAGCTAAACAAATTTCTCTTTTTAAATTATCAACATAATTTATGACTTAATTCTTGAATTCCTAAAATTTACTTTTGACTTATTCTTGGTTTAATAAAATTTTAGTTAATTAGAAATAATATCGATGTCTTATAATTCTTTCCTCACTCTTTTGCTCTGGAATAACAAAAGCTCAAGTATGAGGGTGTTTGATGAGTACTTTTTTGTCCTCATCTTTTAGTATAATTTTAATATAGTTTTAATATGAATTTATTTAATTTATATGTATTTTCTTATTTAATATGTTCCCTTTTAATTTTATAAACTAACTTAAGCCTTTTCTGTGTTTTTCAGGATTTCTGGGCATTTTGTGCAAAATTGTTAAGTACACGCCCAAGGTCACGGGCGTGACCAAGGGCGTGACAGCCAAAGATCAAAAACTTGATGAGCAAAATTATGCTTGCAAATGACAACGACAAGTGTACTATGTCGAATGTAGTATAGGTTATAAAAACCAAGGTCGTATTAGACTCGGGGCGGTTGAGTACTCTTACTTCAAGAAAATCTCTATTATTCTATCAATTAAAACTTTGGAGTTGGTAACAAAAGACGTAAAAAAGTTCATGAAGAAGAAGAGAATGAGAAAACAAAAGAACTATTTTATTAATTGCAAAATGAAAAGAAATTACAACTATTGAATTAAAAGTACAATTGCAGGAAATAAAGGAGGAGCATAAGAACTACTAAAACATGAAAATAAAACATGAAATGAAAATGTCTAATCCTAAAATTCGTCACCAAAATTCCTCCCTAAACATCTGCTGGAGCTGGCTTTTTATAGCTGCAAAATTGAGGTTACACGCCCTTGGTCACGCCCGTGACCAAGGGCGTGTAAGGGGCGTGATCGGTGCTGGTGCGGAGAGGGCGCGTTTTGGCTTCAATGCAGGCGTTTCGGGCGCGTCACGCCCTAGGTCACGCCCGTGACCTGGTGCGTGTAATCTTTAAATGTGCTGCTGGCGGGAAATCTTTGGCGGGAAGGCGCTCGGGGCGAGTCACTCCCGTGACTGGGTGTCACGCCCTCGGTCAGAAGAAGAAGAAGAACAATCATCAGGCTTTCTTTTCTTTCTTGAGGGCTTGCAGAGAATATCTCTTTTCAGTTGAGAGAAAACGAAGAAGAAGAAGATAAAAGAATAATTAGAATGAGACTTAGAGAGAAGATACGTCCTTCTTGAGATCGTGTAGAAGAATGGAAGAATACGATCTTTCTTTTTAGACTTTCCTATATGTCGATTCTGTTGGCCAACCTTTCTCGGTTTGAATCCCCTCTATTTATAGGAAACCATCTGAATCGATACTTTCCTTCTCATCTCTGATTCGATAGAATCTCTTTCCATAAGAAGAGCACCAACGACTAGATTTAAAATTCAATCAAGGCTTGAATCTGCTCACTTTCTTATCTGTCATTCAGTGGAGAATTCAACGTAAGGTAGACAAAACGTCGATTACTTCTCGACGTCCGTTGATTTCTATGTATGAAGAAATCGACGTAAGATGAGTTCTGTTTATTCTAAACTTTGACTTCTTCTATGAAGCTTTCATACAATTCGACGCATACTACCTTAGCTCTTTGACGTACATCGAATACTTCTCGACATATGGTGTCTTCTGTCGATATTTTTCCTTAGTCTTATTCAGCCTTCAATGATGACAGCTTTCTCTGTTTATACAGATTACATATGTAGCATTTCTATATAATTTATAAGACATTCTTAAATCATTGATTTAATATGATATATCAAATCAAGAGGTTTTCCTAACAGTGGATGTCACCATCCAATCAAAAAAGACCGTGATAGTCTCTGATGACCCAACCAGCACCGGCCCAACCTGACTGACATTTCAAGGCACCGTCAAAGTTGAGTTTAATTCAGTAATCTCATAGAGGTTAGGGTCGACGAATCAATCTCCCCCGAGAACTTCAGTAAGGACGATGGACTAAAACAAACTCGAGGTTTCTCCCTCTAGCCATAAAAAATTCCTTAGCCACAGTCACACCTCTTTCGACTAGCACGACAAATGGAAGTAATTGAGGTTTTCAAAGATCAAAACCTTGTGAGCCTTAAAAACCTCTCAAAGTAAAAAAAAACAAGAACCATTTAGAGGAAAGATAATTATCTTTGAAGCTTGGAATTTATTACATTAATCACTTTTTAATCAATTTAAATGCTAAATCATTTGCTCTGAATTATCAACAACTATAAGAAAAGATGAGTCCTTGGTGGAAAAAGTTTTATGCATATTTCATTTTATCCCTTATTTCTTAATCATGTATTCGTTGAGTTTTTTTTTTGTGAGCTCAATTCATCGAGACGTCCCGATAGAGTTGTATGTAAATATTTGAGGCTATTCTGACTCCTACGAGTATGAGTTAATTAAGTCGTGTGAATGATCGAAGACTGTAATAGGTAGTTATTAAGTCGCGTGAATGATCAAAGACTGTAATAGGTGGTCTAGATTGTTGTTGTGTAATCTGCGTGCCGCCTCCTCCCTCGGATCCCCAAAATTCCGCCAACATTCACTCCTCCCTAATTTCAACCAGAATTTCCTTTTATGGGTTCTCTTGGATTACCAACATGGCAACCAGTTTTGGAAGGAGATATTTCTCCTTCAATGGTGTTTGTCGACCCCGGCCTCCTCTCCTTCCTAACATGTCCTAAGGTTTTCTCCTATTTAAGGAGAGGTATGGCCGACCATCCAGGAAGGGCGGTGTAGAGGTGTATCAGCAGCAAGGTTGAGAGCACGTACGTTCTCCTTCCTGACGGGCGGTTTTGCGGTTTCTTCGTCTCGACAACATCCTTTTCTCGGCCGACGAGCTTCTCTCGCCGCCGCGTTCTTCCTCCGTCGGCTTCGTCTCCCGCCGCCAATTTGATTCTCATCGCATCGCGTACGATCGAACCTTGGAGGATTCGGACCGCCATCTAAATATTCGGTTTATCCTTCTCCTCAATATTTAGTCGTATTGTATGTTTGAGAATTTTTTGAGAATTATAATATTGATCTTTGTCTGCACAGTGGATGTACCCAAATTTCGGGGAACCACTTAAATCTTGGTGTTCATCTTTTGTGGTGCTTGCTCTTTATATCTTATCTGTTATTATTTTTCCTGTAACCTCGTTCTTGGCCGTTAGAAATTTATTTGAACAGAAGATCTCATATCTACACTCGGACGACCGATTTTCATAACAAGTGGTATCAGAGATAGGTTCAATCGATGATCGTTTGGACGCTCCGTTTCGAGTTGGGTCAACGGTAGCTGACGACATCGGTCTGCTCCCTATCTTCCCAATCTTGATCCGTGAATTTATTCGGTCGCTTCGGTCTCCGTGCAGATTTCTTCAGTTTGTTTTCCATGGCGACTTCCACCCCCAATGCGAAGTTTGAAGTTACGAAGTTTGACGGAAAGCACAATTTTGGCATGTGGCAGGTCAATGTCCGAACACTACTAATCAAGGAAGGTTTACACCGTGTCCTATTGGGGAATGCCAATAAGGATGTTGAGGGTACCGATCGCATGTGGGAGGATTTGGATCTTAACGCTATGTCCATTATATAACTTTGCTTATATGATGATGTGCTATATGAAGTTCTTTCAGAAACGACTATCTCTGGTCTTTGGGCAAAACTGGAGAGTATCTATATGACGAAGTCTCTCCCCAATCGCATCTACCTCAAGCAGCAGTTGTACAAGTTCAGCATGAAGGAGGGTTCCTCTCTACATGACCACATGAACAGTTTTAATAAACTGTTATCTGAGTGTCTCAGCATGGTATCAAGGTGGAGGAAGAGGACAAAACAGTTATTCTTCTGAACTTTCTTCCAAAGTCCTACAAGAGCATGGCCACTACTCTTACCTACAGTAAGGACGTTTTGGACATGGAAAAGTCACTGCAGCCTTACTCACATATGACATCCGAAAGAAGTATTCCGGCTCAGGAGTTGCTGAAAGTTCAGCTTTATTCTCTAGGGGTCAGTCTGGTTCAGACAAAGGAGGCAAGTCTAAGAAAAGTTCGGATAGATACTGCAATTACTGCAAAAAGAAGGGTCATGGAATCAAGGGTTGCTAGAAGCTTCAGAACAAGGAGAAAGGGAAATTCCTTGGTGATGATAAGTGTTGGGAAAAAGGAGGTTGTTCTTACAATTATTAGTGTTGGGAAAGATATTTTATTGGTATCAAAGCGAGGTTGATCTAAAAAGGATAACTCCTTGATCAAAAAGATCTTACCTCTTATATATATATATATATATATATATATATATATTTCAAAACTATTTTATCATATGGCACAAATCAAAGATTATGCTTCCACCAGACCTCCAATGTGCAATCTTGAAAAGTTTGCAATTTGGAAAACAAGAATTAGAATTTATATGAATTCCATTGATGCTGACTTGTTTGATATTACTATGACAGGTCCCCCAAAGCCTTATAGAAAGGATGCAAATGGCAATGTCACACAAACACTTGTTCCAAGATCTGAGTGGACAGAAGATGAAAAGAAGGCAAGAACATATGATCTAAAGGCCATGAACATACTTGTCTCAACTCTCTCAGATGACATTTTTCAAAAGGTTATTGACTGTGAATCATCCAAAGAAATTTGGGATGCTCTCACAAAGATGGTGGAAGGAAGTGCCGATGAAAAGAAAGATAAAAAGGCTCTATTGATCTCTCAATATGAGAACTTCCAAAAGAAGGCTGAAGAAAGCATCTCTGAAATGTATGACAGATTCAGTCTGATCATCAATCAACTAAGAGACTTGGATAGAGAAATCTCTCTCACTGAGATTAATGACAAATTGCTAATGAGTCTCCCTAGTTCATGGGACTCAAGAATTTGGGCAATAAGAGACACAAGAGGACAAAAAGAGATCTCAACAGATGCTCTCTTAGGAAAACTCAGATCCTATGAGCAGTTGCTGAAAACTAGAGAGGAGAAGGAAAGAAGAGAAAACACTCCAACTTCCTCAAAAAGCAGGAACATTGCTCTAAAGGCAACAGAAGAAGGAACCCCTGTCACTGAAGAAGAATTATTCAGTTTCTTGGCCAGAAGATTTAAGAAATGGGTCAAGACAGATGGATCAAAAAGGAGGGAGTCAAAACCAAGGTATGACAAAACCCCCACTAAAGAAATTATTTGCTATTCTTGCAGGAAACCTGGACACATTGCCCCAGAATGTCCAGAGAATGCTGAAACAGAAAAGGATCTGAAAAAGAAAGATCTGAAGAAAAAGGGGAAGAAGAAAGAAAGAGGCTTCATTGCAGAAGTCTGGAGTGAAACAAACTCTGAGGATAGTTCATCCTCTAAGAGTGACAATGAAGAATCTAGGCAAGAAGACCTATGCTTGATGGCCTTTGAAGACTCAAAGAATGATGATAAATCATGGAGTGAAACAGGATCAGAAGAAAGCATATCTTCTGATGATGAAAAAGAAAAGAACCTCATTCTCATTGAGGAATCTGAGGATGAGGATGAGGTAAGCATGTTTGATGAAATAGATTTTCAAAGTGATAATTTTAGAAATGATTTTATGGGAATGTACCTAGATCAACTAAAAACAAAACAAGAAATTAAAGATCTAAAAGAACAAATCAATGTAGCTAAAAACCAGAGAAACACAGAAATTAAATCCTCTAAAGATTATGAATCAATAGCTAGCAGAATAGAAAAGGAAATAGAAAGGGCTAGAATAGAAAATCAGTTCCTTAAGGATAAAGTAACCCAGGCAAAAGCCTTTGAAGAATCAATAAAAATGAGAAGCCAAACTCTTAAGGAAATCACTGAAAAACAAATAATAAGACACAACCATCTTGGGTTAGGGGCTGATCCCTCAATCAGCCTAATTCCATCCAACAAACCTGCTTGGATGAGCCCTGTAAAATTCACTAAACCTGTCAAAATGACAAACCAAGAAAAAGACCCAAAAGATAAGGAAGAAAACTTCTTCAAAGAAATAAAGGAATTTGATGAAACATCTTATTATTCAGCTGATGACTCACAAACTTCATCTGAAGAAACAATCAAACCAAGAAAAACAAGACATAAAGGAGTAAAAACAGAGAAGGGCAAAATGAAAATTTATGAAGATACAGTTGCGTCGACTTCATATCGACGCATGCACGATAGTGCGTCGACTTCTACTCAACGCAATCTCTCAGATGCTTCGACCTCTTCTAGATGGATGAACAAAAGCATGTCGACTTCCAATCGACGCAACTTTTTCTATGCGTCGAAATCAGATCGACACCATCTGGAGAAAGCGCCGAATACAAATCAACGTGACTATCAACATGCGTCGAATGGATATCGACGCACAAAAATTCAGAACAATTTAAACATCTTTCCTCCAAAAGTCTATCATCCTAACCCTTATTCAGGTCTCATTCATCCTGATCATAATTTCTATCCTAATCAACATTCTAACAAAAATTTTTACCAAAAACTTGGTAACCAAACTTCCCATCCTAATGAAACCTTCTATCCTAATCAACACTAGTATCCTAGTCAACACTTATATTCACCTTTAAACTCAAACTCTCACAAAAGTAAGATACTCAAGTGTTACATATGCAACAAAAATGGCCACCTTGCCAAAAAGTGTTGGTATAATCAATCAAATTGGTCTTAAAACCCAGTCCTAGGCTACCTTAGAAACCTTTAGGATTAAGAAGAGATAAAAAGAAATAAACACCCAGAACTTTTCAAGAAAATTAAAAGTCACGTCGACCTCTAATCGACGCAACGTCGATAACTCAGATCAATAAGCACAATCGACGCATGCGTCGACTGCTATCGACGCATACGTCGATAAGAAACTCTTGCATCCCAAAGCAGACTAAATCGACGCTCACGTCGAATTCCACTCGACGTAACGTCGACCTCATAAAAACGAGCGGCAATGCTAAATTATTTTCGGTCACATCCACTGAAGTACCGAATAAACCTCGAATTGAGTCCAGTTTCGACGCTTCACCTGACTTAAAAAGACTCTTCAGTTAGAAACCTTCACGAGACTGCCTCTTTCATTCTTCGTGCTCCTCAGACCAGCTAATCTCTTCCTCTCTCCTTCACTAACCTAAAATGGCTCCTAAGACCAACTCAGGCTTCGACATTGACCTTGAGTCCTTCCAAGCTGCCGCAGAAAACTACAAGAGCATCATTGCTCTCTTTACTGAAGCAGGACTGGACAAACTCATCTCCACTAGGTGCAAGCTCCTGGAATCAGAGCTCACAGAGCTAATAACTCATGTTCAGATATCTGAACAAGGAGAAATCCAGGGAACACTATATGAGACACCAGTCTCAATCTCAGCAGAACATATTAGGGCCACCTTTGATCTTCCATCAGGTATATCCTACTATCATCTTAGTTTAAAAGAAATAAGGAAAGACAATGAGCCTCTAAAAGAATGACTAAATAAGTCTTGATTATTCCCCTAATAGGTGATGAATCCATTGAACCCACACCTGATGAAATCAAGCATTTGCTCACCACCATGAAATTCTCAAAAGATAGACCAATCCATCTGAAAAAGGTAGACTTTTCTGATGAATATAGGCTGCTGGATGATATAGTAGGGAAAGTTCTACTGTGCAAGATCTCAGCACATGATGCAGCACCAAAACAACAAGTGAACATCATGGGGGCCCTTGTGTTGAAGAAGAAGGTAGACTAGGCCACATGGCTACTCAAGATGATAGGCTCTAAATACTCTCACAAAGAGAATGCCTACATGAGAATCATGAGTCAAGTCCTCTTCCATTCCTTTCCTGACTTATGTAGGTCAAAAGGAATCTCCATTCCTCCAGGAAAGAGGATGTCAATTGCTCTCTTTTCTAAATGAACCAGGCAAATCCCTAAGCCTGGTTCCATCCCTGAAAGATCTCCCTCTCCCTCTAACTCTCCTGCTCATCCTCCTCCTCCTCCTCCTTCAACAAATCTCTCATCTGTACCTTCATCATCCACACAATCACAAATACCACCTCAATCACATGCCCAAGTCTCATCTATTCCTCCACCTCCTCCATCAAATATACCTCCTCAAGATAATAGAATCCCCTCTCCACATCCATTATCTCCTCCTCCTCCTCTATCACCTCTTCCTCCACCATCACCTCCTCATCAACTCTCACACCATGAACCATCTGAATCCACTGAGGCTCTCATCACCCAGTGCATACAATCCACAGCTCAAAGATTCCAAGCAATGCTAGATGAGCATTGCTCCCAGATTCATTCCTCCATCCTTCACATGCACACCCAAATAGATGGGGTCAGTGCCTCTGTGCAAGATCTGAAATCTTCTCTCTCTTCCTCTAGAGTGACTAGGTCTTTCTTAACCTCCTTGGCCAAGAAGGTCAAGAAGGGGGAGAATCTAGATGAAGAACAACCCTCCAATCCTAAATCTCTCTCTCACAAGTCCCCTCCTCCAAAATCTGACAAAATCCTTGGGAATGAGACAGTACCTGAGCTACATAATGATGAACAAACAATAGAGGTACTCAACATAGCAAGGGATGCTGCAAATCAAATGGCACTACTACAAGGGGAGGGAAGCAGAGCAGAAAATGAGGCTGCAAAGGAAGATGGTGAGAAAGATAAAGAAACTGAACTTCAGGGGGAGCTGGAAGCTTTGTTTATAAATGAAGCTGAGACTCAGGGGGAGCAAATGGCTGAGACCCAGGGGGAGCTAGGAGAACTTCCTACAAATGAGAAAGAGAAACTCTCCTCTCCTAAAACAGTAGTATTCAAGAGAAAGAGAAAGACCCCTCCTACCCCTCCTGAGTAATATTTGAAAACAATGCTGATATATTTTTGAGTACTAATTGGAATGAACATGACATATATTTATATGATTCTGGAACATTTGATCTCTTCTTCTAAATTTCACTTTTTGATTATTTGATATATTTCTTTTCTATACAAATGCTGTGCTGGATTGATTTTATGCTAGTACAATTTCCCTCTAAATAAGGTTAAGACAAATAGGGGGAGATTGTTGGGAAAATGATTTCTCTTAACCCCTTGAATTAAGATTCTAAGAAAGAAAAACAAGGTTAAGTAAATATGCGTCGAATAGTATTCGACGCAACGTCGAGCTGTAGTCGACGTTCCCTTCAGATTAAGTCGAAGTAACTTTAGGAAGATTTCGACGTATGTGTTGTCGACGCTACTCTGATTTCTAGTCGACACATATAGAGAAGTCGACGCACCTTAGTCGATGCACCTTCCTTATTCTTCTCTCGACGTCCAGCCAGGATGAATTCGACGCTTACGTCGAATGGTAATCGACGCACGTCGATTTATATGACAGATTTAAATATGCGTCAGATCTCTTTCCTTCTTTCAGTAGATCTAATTTATATGGAATAATGTTAATATTTTATAGCCGTTCTGAATCATTATTTCCTTCTATTTAATTCTTGGCTAATCTGATAAAACTCATTATGTATATTATTCGAATTTGGAATGAATTCTTTCCTTCTATTGGTATGCTAATTATGGAAATATTTCTATTCTTCCAATTCTCTGACTGCTAATTAATTATCCTCCTATAGCATTATTTTGAATACACAGAGCTATAAATAAAGAGGAGGTCGGCAGAAAATAAGAAGTTGAGTGATCCACCACATACATTTGAAATAGTGGAAAAGCTCCCAAGAGAATAGAAAAAAAAACTGAGAAAAGAGATAGTGTGCTGCAGAGAAAAATCCTTCATCTTCTCCTTCTTCTTCAGAAGTCATTCTACTGCAAACTCTGAAAGTTCTCTCAAAAGAGAGAAAAGTTTTTACAATCTCCTTCTCACTATAGAAGAGAGATTTTCATTCACTACTTCTTGTGCTTCCAATCTTCTTGCTAGGAAGAAGATTCATTCTTCTTCTTATTTCTTTCTTTCTTTCTTTCTTACTTATAACATTGTAAAAGAGTTTTTAGAATCTCTCTTCAAAAAATTCAGTGTACTGGTTCTAAGAGTCTCCTTGTCAAAAGACTCAGTTGGTTCTAAGAGTCTCCTTGTCAAAAGACTCAGGGTGGTTCTAAGAGTCTCCTTATCAAAAGACTCAGTACAAGATAGTGAATTCCTACCAAGGGGGTAGAAGAGTGGACTACCCAAAGTTTGGGGAACCACTATATTTTCTTGTGTTGTGATGTGATTTCTTTTCTTGCATTTACTTTCTTTACTTGTTTAATTCTTGTTGATGTGTGGGAAGCTATAATCTGTGATCATACACATATATATATATTAACTTTGCACAAAATAATTTTTAATCTCTATTCACCCCCCCTCTAGAGAATTCTAGTGAGGTAAACTGTGCACTTTCAATAAGGAAAAGTCTGTCGCATCCCTATGCCTTGAGGATGTCAATGAGTACGTTCGATAGTACCTTTTCACCTATCGTTTTCCCTTTTTCTTGTGTGTTTTTCTTCCTGCATTTTTTATCCTTTCTGTTTTTCCCTTCATTTGCTCACTATCATTTTCCTTCTATTTTTCCTTATCATGCTAGTTTTATGTTTGTTGTACAACCCTCATTCTCCGAGGGTGGACCCTCCCAAGGCCACGTAGACAGAAGTCAAGGTCAAAGGGTCAACACAGAGACCAGCAGTCCAAGACAGAAGCAGAAGAGACCCTGACGAGTATGCAGGCAATACTCGCCAGGTAGGCGAGTATCAACCAGAAGAGCTCGCTTCGCACAGAAGACAGCAGACGCCCTGGGCGAGTATTGGCCCGGCGTGTGCGAGCAGCACCCAATACTCGCCAGATGGGCGACTATGGCATGATACTCGCTGAGTAACCCATAGTCACCGGGTTGGGGGCCGGGCTATAAAAGGCCCCCCTACCCTTTGGTTTTCCTATAAATAGGACCCAGGGGTACTTGGATTGGCACCTGGACTTGAGCTTTTGGACCCCGATTCCCGAACTCTCGAGCCCGTCACCTTGCTTTCAGCCAAGTCGGTGCCTTCCCTGTACCAAGTTCGGCCACTTTGGTTTCGGAGGGGAAGACTCTCTTGAGCTTCTGGGTACGTGGTGGGACCTCCCTGCCGCAGCACCTGGGGTTCGGTTCGTTGCTCTTCTAGCTTCGTCGTAGTCGCCAGCCAGGTCATCTCGTTGGACTGCTGGGCGAGTAGCCTCCGGCTGCATCGATCCGAATCTTGAGGTCAGGATTTTCCCAGCGTCAACACTTTGGTGCGGTGAGCGTGGACCGTAGTCGTTGGAAGAAAGTTCAGTAAGAAGGCGAGATGGTCGTAGTTGGCGACCATGAGGAGGTAGTCGGCAACTCGTCCGCGAGTGGCGAGTTCGTGACGTTGGTAGTTTTCGAAGCCTTTGCGCGGCGCATGGAGGGGATCTTGCAAGCAGCGCTTCAGCCGCGCGCCGAGGTCATGGCGACCTCGCCGCATCGCCCGGTTCTGACCAAGGGAAGGAGTCCCCCTCGGCGAGCAGGAAAGGAGCATGTGGAGGATGAGACCGAGCGACCAAGGAGGTCGCAGTTCTACCAGCCAACCTCGCAAGGGACTCGCTTCCGCGAGCCGGGCGAGCAGGCGAGGTATCAGGATACTCGCCCATATGGCGAGTATAGTTGTGATAGTCGCCAGGTGGAAGATCGTCGCCAGATTGGGGGTAGGAGCCCATTCTGCGAGGAGATCGTCGCCGTGCCAGTGCCGGAGGGGTCCAGGGATTCCTCGAAGAATTACTACTAGGGGAGGAATCGTGTTAGGAAAGAAGTGTGTAAGGAGGAAGGATGCATGGAGTCAATGGTTGCTGTACGTCAGGGGAACAGACGTAACCGGAAGGGTAACCGGAGGAGGAATAGGGATCGGGTCAGCCAAGGATGTCAAGGAAGTATCAAGGCCGGGGAGGTAGGAGTGAGTTTTGGAGAAGCGAAGCTCGGATCTTTTCACAAAGCAAATTTCCACCAGGCCTACCGCCAGAATGTCGCTCCGACCTCTCAAGCACCACCCCCACTAGAGGAAATCACCTTCTCGGAGGAGGGCATGTTAAGGGATGAGAATCCCTTCCATGAGGCCCGTGTGATTGATACGATCGTCGAAGACTTCACCGTCAACCGAATCCTGGAGTGCAACGGGGGATCTGTCTGTGTCATTTTTACGTCGTTCTCACGAACACGTTTGACAACCTATAGGTCGAGACAATCAGGATGATGATCCTGGACAGTTTCCTTTTTTGATTTCTTAGGTAAGCAAACGGTGGACGCGGCAGGAAGATCAGCCGCCGTCGGGAAGCTTAATCCAAGACGGGAAGAACCCTTCATCGTGAAGGGGAGCTGTTGGAAAACACCTGGAACGGCGACAACTTGAAAGGGTTTGGCTCCTGAATGGGAGTATGTACACATCCCACCCCTGTAAATTTGTTATCCATAAATAAAACCATCACCTCCCTGAAACATGGGAAATGGTGAGTCTTTTGTCTCTTTCGGCTATGTGTTTTCAAGAAAGAAGAAAGCGAGCGAAGCCGATCTCCGCGTCAGGTTGAGAAACTAGCCTCCGACTTGATTCTCATAAAAACCCAGAACTGGTGATGGGACAATGCCTCGGTTATACGTCCCCTTAAGTCCAAGCCTCTGCAATGACGGCCGAGATCAGCTCCCCCCTTGCATGTTGGCCGCGGTTCCCACCGGCTGCATTTCTCATCCGACTGGTGAGATTATCAGGAAGAAGTCTGGACGCCGACCTCCCAATCCGACGAAGGAATAATCGACTTTGACAAGGCGGTGCTCGCCCTTATCTGCTTCATCAAAAAAGTGTTTTCCAGTAAAAGAAGGGCAGTAGGTGAAGTTGATCTCCACGGCAGGTTGGGAAACTGGCCTCCAACTTGATTCTCATAAAACACAGAACGGATGACGGGATAGTGCCTCGGGTGTGCGTTCCCTTAAGTCCAAGCCTCTGCAATGACGGCCGAGACCAGCTCCCCCCTTGCATGTTGGCCGCGGTTCCCACCGGATGCATTTCTCATCCGACTGGGGAGATTATCAGGAAGAAGTCTGGACGCCGACCTCCCAATTCGACGAAGAGATGATCGACTTAAACCGATCAGGGGACCCTTGGATAAAGGTGTCATGTACCCTCGAGGGTTGAGAGCCCATAACGAAGCAATTCATTTCCACTTATTTCCTCCAATTGTGTGAGTTAATATGCTTAAGTGTACTTAACTCCCTGCTAAATTATTAAGCAACAGGAAGCAGGTCCGATCCACATTCAGCATCCAAGTAAGATAAAGGCCTCGGGATGGTATGTCCCCTTGGACCTCCCCGACTGCCACTCCCTGCTTGACGTCGTCCTGCATCAACATTCGACGCCGAAAGTTGGAAGACGAGCCTCCGACTTGACCCTCGTAAAAACTCAGAACGGATGATGGGACAGTGCCTCGGGTGTGCGTTCCTTTAAGTCTAAACCTCTGCAATGACGGCCGAGATCAACTCCCCCCTTACACGTTGGCCGCGATTCCCTCCGACTGCACTTCTCGTCCGACTAGAGAGATTACCAGGGGAAAGTCTGGAAGCCGACATTCCGGCTTAGACAGGGGCAAAACCTATCCGATCGACCAAAGAACGGATACATTCTAGCATCCCAGTAAGATAGAGACCTCGGGATGGTGTGTCCCCTTGGACCACCCCGACCGTCATTCCTTACTTGATGACATTCTTCGTCGACATCCGGTATCCAAGTAGGATGTAGGCCTCGGGAAGAGGTGTCCCTCCAGACCTCCCCGACTGCCATTCCCTATATGTTTCCCCTTAAAAGTCCATTGTTATTAAATGATTCTAATGAACTCTTCACCAGGTGTAAGGCAAGGCCTTGAGAGCATGTGTCCCTCGGGGCCCTCCAAGTGCCCCTCACAACTCGACTCAAACAGAAGGAACCATTGAAAAGGCGAGTATGAAGGTAATGCTCGTCGGATAGGCGAGTATATACGTGCGAGTATACACATGCGAGCATGCAGGTGCGAGTATGCAGGCGCGAGCATTCAATCTCGCCTCGAGCCTAAGAGCCTAGCGAGCACTCAACCTCGCCTCGAGCCTAAGAGCCTAAGCGGCATTCAAGACAGGAAGTAAGGCAGAAGAAACAGACGAGCAAAATCTTGTCCCTTTTTTCTTTATATATCTGGTATAAATTACAAAAGAATCTTCCAAAGGCTTACAAAAGGTCGTCGGGCGAGCAAAAAAGGGTGCCCAGGCGACTAGGCGTCATCGTTGCCATCAATGTCAGCATCTGGCTCATCGCCACCATCGTCATCATCCTCGTCCTCGGAATCATCATCCTCGGAGTCGCCAGACAGCTGGGAAGATGCTCGCAAGGGAGAGATGGACTCCTCGGCGAGCAGCGCCGGGATGAGATCCACCACTGTCAGCTCCATCGCCGCCGGCTTCAGAAGGTCGTCCGCCTTCAGTTGGCTCAGGATGACAGTCCCCGTTGCTCGCGCGATCTCCCGACGAATGCGAGGCATATCGTCGCCGAGTATCCTAATCTGCTTGCCGACCCTGGAGGGGCCCGCCACCGCTGGCTGTTGCTCGGCAGGCCGAGTTTCCAGCTCAGCGATGCGAACTTGGGCGGCCTCCAAGGCCAGCCGGGTGTCGTCCAGCTCCTTCTCCAGCTGGGAGGTCTTCTTCGCCATCTCCACCTCGACGGCCTGTAAAATCGAGAAGATGCGGAAGATCAGCGAACTATTCGACAAAATGGCGAGTATCCCAGAAGCGAGTATAGAAGCGAGGCGAGTACCCCATGCTCCTTCTCTTTAAGCCCCATGGCGATCATCTTCTTGCACTGGGTCTTGATCACCCCTTCATACTCGAGCAATCGCCTTGCTGTCGAATGGGCCAGCTCGGCAGATCGCAACAGAGATCGCGAGGTTTGGTGAGCGAGATACTCGGAGGTCTCCTCCTGCAGTCTCTCGGCATCCTCGCGACCATAGACGGCGTGGAGCACGTCGAAGCCCTCGCCCTTGTCCTCCCAGTCCTCCGACCATGGCGGGAGGTTGGAGCTTAGAGACACCACGTGGGCGCTCTCCGACCAGGTCACCAAGGGGCGACCATAGAGATCCTCGCCACGCCCACCCAGATTGAAGTTCGGATGGGTGAAAGGCTCGCCAGCCTCAGAAGGGTCTGCCTTCTTGCCAAGGTCCCTGTGGGCGACCTCCTTCTTCTTCCGCTTCTTCGAAGGCCCAGAACCTTCGCCGACAATCAAGGGTTCATCGCCTCCTGGCGACAAGTCGATGGGCGAGTAGACCCCATCCCCGCGAACAGAGGTCCCCGCACCTCCCTGTGTGGAAGTCGCTGCCTTCGTCGCCACGGGGAGAAGCTCGCGTGGCAGAATATGGACTGCTGCAACAAAAAGAGAGTTAGCCCCAGTTAGTCGCCAGAATAAAGATGAAGAGCGAGTAGTATGAATACTCGCGCGATAGGTTACCTTCGCCCGGAAACACCTCAGCGAGTTCATCTACTCGCCTCCTCCAGAACACCACATCAAGGCGGCGATTCTTGAAGGATTCGAGTAGTTTTTCGCCGCCATCGTTCAGGAAGGAAACCCCGAAGACGCTCTCCGGCGGCTGGAAGGACCTTTCGGGAATCGCTTGGAAGTCGCCAGCGATGATGACTAGTCGCTCTCCCCAGCGATGGTTCTTCTTCGCCGTGCCGACCAGCGTGCAGACATGGATGCACAAGAAGACGACGCCCTCGCCTGTCGCCATGAAGTGAAATATCCGCCTGAAGACGGAAAGGTCGAAGGCGATCCCCTGGTCGCGCAGGTAGCCGAGGAACCCCACGATCATCGCCACCCCATTGGGGTTGATCTGGGCAGGGACTATCCCAAAGTAGCGGAGTATCTGAGAGAACTCCGTCCACAATGGTAGTCGCAAGCCCACCTCGAAGTGGCGAGTAGGGAACATCCGCTCGGTGGTCAGGACCGTGTTTAGTCGCTCGCCCTGGCGAGGAAGTCGAGCGACAAACCCTGGCGGGATGTACTTCGCCCTGAAGATCTCCAAGTCCTTCTCAGTCGTAACAGACTTCTTGAAGGTGGTCGCCGCGAAGTTCTTGGCATGATTGGCACGCCGAACAGTCGCCTCGTCAGACATCTTAGAGGAGAGAAGGGAAGAGAGGCGAGTATCAAAGAAGACAAGAAGAGGGAAGGAAGACGGAAGATACTCGCGTATGAGTTGGAAGGTCGCCGAAAGCGTAATAAATACTCACCCACCCACCCCCCTATTTATAGTAGTCGGGTAGCTTGGCTTATCGAACACGACGACGCGATCAGGAATAAGGGGGTGGCGAGTATTAAATTGAAGTCGCCAACTCCGCAGCACGCGTCAGCAAGGAGTCGACCTCCAAGGAGCGAAGACCTGCAGGAAAAAACATGAAAGAAGCTCGCCATACATAGGCGACATGCAGACAATACTCGCCAAATTAAAGAAGATAGAAAAAATCAAGACAAAATATCCATCACAGAAAAAGAAAGCAGAGCAAGTAATGGAGGGCGAGTTTCCAATACTCGCCTAAATAATATTACATCAAATCAAAAATGTTTCAGAGTTACAAGGGTACTCGTCAAGGGCGACATAACGTGGAAAGAAGAAAATAAAGAAGGACAACATCTAAGGAGGCGCCTGAATATTCGCCTGAGGATCCGGAGGCTGAGGATGTCGTCCGACCCAGCCCAAGCTGCGAGCTCGCTTGAAGTGCTCGAAGGCTACGGACATCGCGTCCTCGCCCTGCCGCAGCTGGTCTTCAATCCTCGCCAGCCGACCGACCGAGCCCATGCTCGCGCGCATCCCCACCATCTCGTCATGATGCAGCTGCTGGCGATGCTCGAGCCTCGCAACTCGGCGCTCTAGGTCGCTAACGGTGTGAAGGCGAGATTCTGCACCAGCCAGGCGAGTATCGAACTCTTCCAGCCGAGATACTCGTACCTCCAGCTCGGTCAAGCGACGATGAGCGTCAGTGCTCGCCAGGCGCTCAACCCGCGACTCCATGTCAGTCAGGCGGCGATGGGGCTCGCTGACCGCCAAGCGCTCTAGCTTCGCCTCCAAATCCAGGATCGCGCGAGTGGCCTTCTCCTGATACTCGCGAGAAGGAAGCCCGACGGCGTCAATCAACGCTCCTATGGGAGTGCGAGCGCGAGCTGCAAAAAGGGTAAAAATATCAGAGCTTTGACGAACTAAAGGAACCAAGTGAAGATAGTGGCGACTATCACAAATGGTGACCAAGTACCTGGCCGAGGACTGCGAGAATGACGACGAGGAGAGCCCTTGCCTCGCTGGGGAGACGCGCTGTGATGGTGATCGCCTCGCCGAGCAGGATGGGACCCAGCGGTCTGATCCCGGCTAGAAGG
Source organism: Dactylorhiza incarnata (assembly GCA_033032865.1). Taxonomy (NCBI): domain Eukaryota; kingdom Viridiplantae; phylum Streptophyta; class Magnoliopsida; order Asparagales; family Orchidaceae; genus Dactylorhiza; species Dactylorhiza incarnata. The sequence goes on from JAWHQI010000007.1 coordinate 16,171,156, forward strand.
CGCGTTCCCGCGACCGCGACTATCAGATGGTCGCCCTCCCCCCTCGGAGGAAAGAAGCCCGAAGGGCCCTCAGTCCCGCCACGGCGCGAGGACTCGCCCTGGTGAGTAGAGGGAGCGATCGAAGTCGAAGGGCGCTGCTCGCCCTGAGTCGTGACGGGAGGAAGAAAAGGAGGAGGTGGCGGAAGCCCACCCACGGGCAGCTGTGAGCTGCTCGCCAACCCCGGAGATTGAAGAGGCGGTGGTGGCGGAAGCACGCTGCCCGCCAGAGGAGCCCGTTGCTCGCTCATCGGCCTCTTCTCCAGCAAGGAGCTGTGGAGAACTCGCGTCGAGCGCCCACCACCCCTAGGAGAGACCATGGACGACGATCTCAGAGGAGGCACGACCAGAGGCTCCTCCTGAGCACCAATGGTGGACGAATCTGCGAGCATAGAAGAAACATTCAGCAACTCGGACCAAGTCGAGGTCAATCAAAGAAGGTGGCGAGTAGGTAGCTCCCACCTCGCGCAGGAGCGGGATTCTCCGGTTGATTCTGGGTCAAGGTCCCTGGCATGCTCGCCTCCTCGGCGACATTTGGAGCAGGAGGATCAGCGGCCGGTGAGTTGCCCTCGTTAGAAAGCCCCAACTCGTCCAGCAGCTGCTGGTGTTGGTCACCCAAAGGGGCGGCGACCTCCTCTTCAGCGACCTTCTTCTTCCCTTTCTTCTTCTTCTTCGCAAGCATCTTCCTCTTCTTAGAAGCGAGGAAGTCCTCAACCTCGGGAGCCAGGTGCGGAGGGAGCGAAGAACCGTCGAACAGGCCAACAAGACCAGCCATGGCCGCCTTAGTCTCTGCAGCATAGTCGCGCGCCATCTTGAGCGAGTTCAGAAAAGACGTGCCATCAGAGACCCCTGCCCCTCTATTTATAGAGCTCGAGCGTCGGCCAGCGAGATGACGAGTATAGGCCAATAGTCGCCAGTGGGCAAGCTCGTCGAATGAAGGTTGGATGATTCTTTCCGAGCAACTACGTTACTCGCAAAGAGCGGGGATTGTGTACAACCCTCATTCTCCGAGGGTGGACCCCCCCCCCCCCCCCCCAAGGCCACGTAGACAGAAGTCAAGGTCAAAGGGTCAACACAGAGACCAGCAGTCCAAGACAGAAGCAGAAGAGACCCTGGCGAGTATGCAGGCAATACTCGCCAGGTAGGCGAGTATCAACCAGAAGAGCTCGCCGCGCACAGAAGACAGCAGACGCCCTGGGCGGGTATTGGCCCGGCGTGTGCGAGCAGCACCCAATACTCGCCAGATGGGCGACTATGGCATGATACTCGCTGAGTAACTCATAGTCGCCGGGTTGGGGGCCGGGCTATAAAAGGCCCCCCTACCCTTTGGTTTTCCTATAAATAGGACCCCATGGGTACTTGGATTGGCACCTGGACTTGAGCTTTTGGATCCCGATTCCCGAACTCTCGAGCCCGTCACCCTTGCTTTCAGCCAAGTCGGTGCCTTCCCTGTACCAAGTTCGGCCACTTTGGTTTCGGAGGGGAAGACTCTCTTGAGCTTCTGGGTACGTGGTGGGACCTCCCTGCCGCAGCACCTGGGGTCCGGTTCGTTGCTCTTCTAGCTTCTTCGTAGTCGCCAGCCAGGTCATCTCGTTGGACTGCTGGGCGAGTAGCCTCCGGCTGCATCGGTCCGAATCTTGAGGTCAGGATTTTCCTGGCGTCAACATTTGTTTTTCGTATAACTCTTATTCTTGGGAGTTATGTTTCCTGGTCAAGAACTTCATTGTTGAATGCATTTATGTCTTCCTATTACCTAAGCTCTTTCATTGTTACTCCTCATTTATGAGCTTAGAGTGTCTAATCCACCATTTTCGACTAGTTCTCATATGGGTTCATCTTTCCATGTTGATGTCAGTTTGTTTGCATTCTTTCTTGTTGTGTCTGCATTTAGCTCCAGGTGGAGCATTTTCTGAGTCAACCACATCAGTCCAGTTTGTGTGCCACTCAGAATCAGAGGAGTTCTTTTGTGATCCGCTATCAGCCAAAGTTCAGTCAGACAGTTTCTCTGGTTTTGGATCTTGGTGATCGTTGGGCATTTTGGAGTTATCTCAGCCAGGTGGAGCTTGTCCTGGGAGAGGCATCAAGGTGGAGATTGTTGTGTAATCAGTGTGCCGTCTCTTCCCTCGGATCCCCAAAATTCCGCCAGCATTCACTCCTCCCCAATTTCTGCCGGAATTCCCTTTTATGAGTTTTCTCTTTGATTGCCAACATGGCAACTCATTTTGAAAGGAGATATTTCTCCTTCAATGGTGACCCCTCCTCTCCTTCCTGACCCGTCCTAAGGTTTTCTCCTATTTAAGGAGAGGTATGATCGGCCATCCAGGCAGGGGCAGTGCATAGGTGTATCAGTAGCAAGGTTGAGAGCACGTTCTCCTTCCCGGCGGGTGGTTTTGCGGTTTCTTCGTCTCGGCGACATCCTTTTCTCGGTCGACGAGCTTCTCTCGCCGCCGCGTTCTCCCGCCGCCGGCTTCGTCTCCCGCCGCCGATTTGATTCTCGTCGCATCGCGTACGACTGGACCTTGGAGGATTCAGACCGTCATCTAAATATATATTTGGTCTATTCTTCTCTTCTATATTTAGTCGTATTGTATGTTTGAGAATTTTTTTAGAATTATAATATTGATCTTTGTCTGCACAGTGGACGTATCCAAATTTTGGGGAACCACTTAAATCTTGGTGTTCATCTTTTGTGGTGCTTGCTCTTTATATCTTGTTCGTTATTATTTTTCTAGTAACCTCGTTCTTGGTCGTTAAAAATTTATTTGAACAAGAGATCTCATATCTGCACTCGGACGACCGATTTTCATAACAGATTGTCTCGTATTTTAACTTTGTGGAGTCTCATCCTTGACATATGAATACACATGATAAATTGATCTAATTAGTTTTTATTGGATTTGATCTAATTTGATTTTTATCACGTAAGTCATGGGGATTAATTAGCCACATGATCGTGATAACTCCCATTGGGTCATCGGCGGTGCCCACCCGGGCACATGCGCGGGTAAAAATTATCGCTAAATTAGGTCATCTGCAATTCGTTTCCGCGATCGCTTCCGCTGGCCGCCGGGTTCATCTGCGAAGAGGAGAAGGCGAGAAGCATCTGCGATTCATCTGCGAAGAGGAGAAGCATCTGCGAATCCATCTGCGACTGCGAAGAGGAGAAGCCATCTGCGAATCCATCTGCGAATCCATCTGCGAAGAGGCGAATCCATCTGCGAAGAGGAGAACCAGAGAAGCTGCGATCCTGCGAATCCATCTGCGAAGCTGCGAAAGTCCTCTTCTTCTTCTCCGTTGTGTGAGTCGCCACATGATCGTGATAACTCCCATTTGGAATGGTAACTCCGTCTTCTAGTTCCTCTCCTATTCAGTCTTTGAGAAAACCTAAAGCTGCTGCATATTCTTCCTGTTTTTCTAGGAAAAATATGAGCAGTGAGCTTTCATTCATCCTTGCCGATTCTGTTAGACTATGATCTTAGAACAAGAAAAATATGATGCAGGAAAGAAGAAGAAGAATTTGAATTTCATTTCTTATTTCCATGCTTTGAACAATGCAGATACAGGAATATTTAATTGAGTTATAACTGTTATATTGTAATGGTTTAATTGAGTTGTTACATATACATAATGCCTAATACTTTAATGCTGAGTTAACTGCAGATCTCCAGATGCAACTGACGGTGCAAATTATCTCCTTTCAACAGATTCAGCCGGGAGAAAAATTGTTGGCCTTCATCTTCTTCATCGCAAACCAGAGAGACTTTGATTGCTCTGCTCCATTCGATTTTTGGTACTCTCTGAAAAAATTTGCAACTTAGTGATAGGACATTTCAGGGCACTAGGAAGTTCTGTAAATTTTTATATAATTTTTGGAGATTGTTATCAGTAGGCTACTTCACAATATGTTTATTTTAGGATTTATTTGAAATATTTATTTAGGTGAGAAAATGATTTCCATAAATTGTGAAACTCAGTCAGCAAACCTATATGATCATATTGGAGATTTAGTATTTCTTTCATAATTTTTGAAATTATTTAACAGTAGGTTCCTTCACAATTTTCCCTAGAAAGAGTTTCTTTAGAATATTTATTTATATGATTAATTTGTCTTTATAAATTCTGAAATTTTGTTGGTTTGAGCTGTGTTGACCAGGTCAACGGTTTTATATGGTGTTATATATATATATTTATGTATTTTGTATTAATTAAAGGAGGAGAGAGAGTATGCATTTAATGAGGAGAGAGGTTGGCTTGTTTTTCTTTGCCTATATATAGGCTTGCATTTGTAAAAAGTTTTTTAAGAGGAATAGAAAAGTTTGGGAGAGCACTTTTCTTTTGGCAGCTTAGAGAGAGAGAGTGTGTAGAGAGAGAGGGAGAAAGTTAATTCCCGCAGGAATAAATATAGTTCTCGCCAGGACCACCCCTCTCGTCACCCTCACGTCTCGTCAATATTCTTCTCGCCTGCCTATTCCCGCAGGAATAAAAAGCTCCCATTAATCTCGCAAGGAGATCTCGCCAACCACCTCCCTTAGGTGTTCTCGCCTGAAGAAGTCCCGCCTGGACAAGGAAGAGGAGAGGAGTAGCTCGCTCTCGCCGCATGTGTTAGCCCAGCTCGCCGTGAGTAGAGAGTGCTCGCTGTAAGTTGAGGGGAGAGCTCGCCTGAAGGAGAGGAGGTTGGAGTGCTCGCCGGAAGTGTTACTCGCCGGAGCTTTGAGATTGAAGGTGCTCGCCGAGAAGTGAAGGGAGCATCTCGCCGAGGCTGAAGGAGCTCGCCGGTGTGAGTGGAGGTTGTGGCTGTGCTCGCCGAGAAGAGGTTGGAGGTGCTCGCCTGAGTGAGGTGGTGCGTCTCGCCTGAGTGGTGGAGTGTGCGTGCTCGGCGTGGAGAGTGCTCGACAAGGAGGTAGTGTCTCCAAAGAAGGGAGTGTGTGCGAGCGGGCGTGTGCTTGCCGAAGGAGTGTTCGAGAAGAAGAGGACGTGTGCCGAGAGGTCGCGCTTCCAACAAGTGGTATCAAAGCCAGGTTGCAAACCTTTGTGGTGACTCGGAAGGTTTGAGGAGTAGAAGTGATGGAGACGAGCGGAGCTATGCCGGGGCAAGTCCCCAAGCTGACGAAGACCAATTATGGGAATTGGAGTATACAGATGCGAGTGTTACTTGCCTCCGAGGAGTTGTGAGATGTAGTGGAGAATGGGTATGAGGAGCGCACTGCTGCAGTAGAGGCGACGTTGACTAACGCCCAGAAGACAACACTTAGAGAGGCAAAGAAGGCGGATAAGAAGGCTTTGTTCTTGTTGTATCAAGGGGTTGACGAAGCAACCTTTGAGAAGATCTCAGACGCGAATACTTCCAAGGAGGCATGGGAGGTGTTGCAACGCTCCATGCAAGGGGTTGAGAAGGCTAAGAAGGTGAAGTTGCAGTCTCTCCGTGCGGAGTATGAAGTAACAAAGATGCAGAGCACCGAGAAGGTCGGTGACTATGTGACCCGTCTGCGGACGCTCACAAACGAGATGAAGAGAAATGGGGAGATGATCGAAGATGTGAGCTTCATGGAGAAGTTGTTGAGATCTATGGCGAAGAAGTTCCGCCATATAGTGGTGGCAATTGAAGAGTCAAAGGACCTCACCGAGATGGCCGTGGATGAGCTTGTAGGCTCTTTGCAAGCTCATGAGTACATGATGTTGCAAGACGATGAAGAAGCGAGTGGCTTGGGAAAAGCACTCCAGACCCAGTTGAACTTTCGGGAAAGTTCAGGAAAAGGAGGCGGCCAGCGTGGCCGAGGTCATCAAGGCAGAGGCAGAGGTAGAAGAGGAGGTAGAAACCAAAGTTTCCAGAAAGAGGTGGAGCGACCTCAAGGAGGTTGGCAAGATGGAAGAGGAAGAGGAAGAGGCCGAGGAAGAGGCCGAGGAGATATGTCCCAAGTACAATGTTACAACTGTGACAAGTATGGGCATATGAGCTACGACTGCTGGAGTCCGAGGAAGAGAGAAGAAGCTAACCACTATGCGGAGGCTAGGAACAATGGGAACAATGCTGGAGGCGGAAACCCAATGATGTTCCTAACCTACCGAGGTGCGGAAGAAGGGAGAAGTGAAGTGTGGTACCTGGACACAGGGGCGAGCAACCACATGTGTGGAGATAGAGAGATGTTCACAAACCTTGAACCCATTGGGGGTGAGGTTAGTTTCGGGGATGCGTCAAAGATCTCCTTGGAAGGAAAGGGTTTGGTGGAGACGAAGCTGAACGGGGAGAGAGTACACCTGAACGATGTGTACTATGTGCCAGGGTTGAAGACCAACATCTTGAGCATTGGGCAGTTAGTGGAGAGAGGCTATTGCGTCCAGATGAAGGATGGGTCTCTGGCAATGAAGAATGGTCAAGGGAAGGAAGTAGTGAAGGTGGAGATGACGGCGAACCGTCTCTTCACGCTGAAGATGGATGTTCAAGAGACAGCTTGTCTCGCGAGAACGGAGGAAGAGGAAGAAGCATGGCTATGGCCAAGCTTGCAGATGTCGGATGTCGGACTCATGTAGGTTTTAATTTTTTATGTCGGATGTCGGATTGCGGGGGATATATCGGGGATATTTCAAAATGTCGGATTTTAATTATATATATGTTTTTAATTAGATGATAATTATTTTTTAATTATTTTTTCTAATTATATATATATTTATATGTTTTTAATTATGTCGGATGTCGGATTTTAATAATAGATGGTAATTTTTTTTCTAATTATATATTATTTTAATTATATAATTGGATTTTAGGTTTTACGGATTCGAGAAATGAAGTGAACCGGGAGAAAATAAATGGGGTTTTAGTATTTTTTGGGTGCTATTAGCCATTAATAGGGTGATAATTAAAAATAAATGTTCATAGCTAATGTCGCCGCCATAAGCCGCCATAAACCGACATGTCGGACCGACATGTCCGACATGTCGGCCGCCATACTGGAAAACCCCATTTTTCTCATCTGTGTCGCTAACGTTGCGATTTCCCCTCAAAAATGACATGTCGGCCGACATGTCGGACATGTCGGCCGACATCTACAAGCTTGGCTATGGCACCATAGGATGGGCCATTTGGGTTTCACGGGGTTGAAGCTGCTATCTCACTCAAGGATGGTGACAGATCTGCCAATGATCTCACCACCCCAGAAGGTGTGTGAAGCTTGCACGAAGGGGAAGCAGAAGAGGCAGCGTTTTGAAGGAGGGAAGTCCTGGAGAGCAAGGAGGCAGCTTGAACTGGTTCACTCGGACATTACGGGTCCGTTTGAGACCACCTCAATAGGCGGAAGCAGATACTACATAACCTTCACGGATGACTTTAGTCGGAAGTGTTGGGTATATTTCCTAAGGGAGAAATCTGAGGCCCTTGACAAGTTCAAGGAGTTCAAGGCTATGGCGGAGAAGGAGAGCGGTCAGGCTCTGAAGGTGCTAAGGACAGATCGAGGTGGGGAGTACACATCGAGGCTGTTTAATGTCTACTGCAAGGAGAAGGGAATCTTACACCAGCTGACGGCGGCGTACTCACCGCAGCAGAACGGAGTGGCAGAGAGGAAGAACCTCACCATCATGAACATGGCGAGGAGCATGGTGAAGGAGAAGGGGCTACCGAAGAGTTTCTGGGCGGAAGGAGTGTAGTGTGCGGTGTATCTACTGAACAGATGCCCCACAAAGAGCGTGAAGTTCATGACGCCGCTTGAAGCATGGAGTGGCTGGAAGCCAAGCGTGAAGCACCTAAGGTCTTCGGGTGTGTAGCTCATGCTCACATCCCGGAACAGAGAAGGAAGAAGCTCGATGATAGGAGCGAGAAGTGTATCTTTGTTGGCTATGCTCCGAGAGCAAGGCATACAAGTTCTACAACCCGGTGACGGGGAAGGCCATCGTCTCGAGGGACGTGGTGTTCGAAGAAGGCAGCAGCTGGAGCTGGGATGAGAAGACGAGGAGCATGAAGGGCATGTTCTTCGAGGATGAAGATGAAGGAGGTCATGAGGCTGGAGCCGAGGATGGTGGAGTGGAGCCACCATCACCACCGAGCATGAATTCAGGGGGAGCTTCCACCTCCCACTCAAGAGGGGAAAGCTCAAGTGGAGGAAATTCAGCAGGAGGCAGCGGGAGCCGGAGTGACTCCGAGAGTCCACCACCCAGGATGAAGAGGGTGGGGGAGCTCTATGAGGAGACGACCCCAATCCATACTAATTATTCATTGTATTGCCTCTTAGCAGATTGTGAGCCAAGGTCCTATGAAGAAGCTGCCCAGGAGAAATCTTGGAGGACGGCGATGGATGCCGAGATGGCTTCTATCAAGAAGAACGATACCTGGAGGCTAGTGGATCCACCGGCAGGCCACAAACCCCTCGGGGTGAAGTGGGTCTATAAGGTGAAGAAGAACAAAGACGGCGCTGTGGAGAAGCACAAGGCCAGGCTGGTGGTGAAAGGGTATAGACAAGTCCAAGGAGTGGACTATGATGAAGTCTACGCCCCAGTTGCGCGGATCGATACCATAAGACTGATCATCGCACTGGCGGCTCATTACGGGTGGACAATCTTGCAAATGGATGTTGTGGCGGCGTACTTGAATGGGTACCTGGAAGAGGATGTGTACATTGAGCAGCCTCCAGGGTATGTGGTAAAGGGCCAGGAGAGAAAAGTCTGCAAGCTAGACAGAGCTTTGTATGGGCTGAAGCAAGGAGCAAGGGTGTGGAATGGAAGGATAGATGCCTTCCTCCAGAAGCATGGATATGTGAAGTGCCCGTACGAGTATGCCCTGTATGTGAAGATAGAGGAGAACATGGATATCATGGTCTTGTGTCTATACGTGGACGACATGATATTCACCGGGAACAACCCAACCATGCTTGAGGAGTTCAAGAGGCTTATGAAGAAGGAGTTCGAAATGACCGACTTGGGAGAGCTGAGTTATTTCCTGGGGGTTGAGGTGAAGCAGGAGGAAGACGGGATCTTCATATCCCAGAAGAAGTATGCAGAAGAAATTCTGAAGAAGTTCAGGATGGAGGGTAGCAAGGCTATCTCTACTCCAGCGGACCCAGGGACAAAGTTGAGGAAGGACTCTGAGGAGGAAGGTGTGGACCCGACGATGTTCAAGAGCCTAGTCAGGAGTCTAAGGTACTTGACCTTCACTAGGCCGGACATCATGTATGCGGTCGGGGTAGTAAGCAGGTACATGGAGGAGCCCAAGCAGGATCACTTCACTGCAGCGAAGCGAATCCTAAGATATGTGAACGGAACAAGGGACCATGGCCTGAAGTACTCATCAGGAGGAGAGTTGAAGCTAGTCGGCTACTCGGATAACGACTATGGTGGAGATGTCAATGATCGGAAGAGCACTTTCGGATACTGTTTTCACATGGGGACGACGACGTTCTCATGGAGCTCGAAGAAGCAGGCTACTATAGCCTTGTCATCATGCGAAGCAGAGTATATAGCGGCAGCGACATGCGCCTGCCAAGCCATATGGCTCAGGAAGCTATTAGAGGAGCTACATCATGTGCAGGACTGACCAACGACAATGTTAGTAGATAACATGTCGGCCATCCAGCTCGCGAAGAACCCAGTGCTGCATGGGAGGAGCAAGCATATCGAGACTCGATATCATTTTCTTCGGGAGCAAGTGGAGCTGAAGACGGTCGAAGTAAAGTATTGCCCCACCGGAGAGCAGGTCGCGGACATATTCACTAAGACATTGAAGACAGATACGTTCGCGAAGCTCAAAGGCAAGCTCGACATGTGCGACCAAACTTGAGGGGGAGTTTGTTGGTTTGAGCTGTGTTGACCAGGTCAACGGTTTTATATGGTGTTTTATATATATTTATGTATTTTGTATTAATTAAAGGAGGAGAGAGAGTATGCATTTAATGAGGAGAGAGGTTGGCTTGTTTTTCTTTGCCTATATATAGGCTTGCATTTGTAAAAAGTTTTTTAAGAGGAATAGAAAAGTTTGGGAGAGCACTTTTCTTTTGGCAGCTTAGAGAGAGAGAGAGAGTGTGTAGAGAGAGAGAGAGGGAGAAAGTTAATTCCCGCAGGAATAAATATAGTTCTCGCCAGGACCACCCCTCTCGTCACCCTCACGTCTCGCCAATATTCTTCTCGCCTGCCTATTCCCGCAGGAATAAAAAGCTCCCATTTATCTCGCAAGGAGATCTCGCCAGCCACCTCCCTTAGGTGTTCTCGCCTGAAGAAGTCCCGGCTGGACAAGGAAGAGGAGAGGAGTAGCTCGCTCTCGCCGCATGTGTTAGCCCAGCTCGCCGTGAGTAGAGAGTGCTCGCTGTAAGTTGAGGGGAGAGCTCGCCTGAAGGAGAGGAGGTTGGAGTGCTCGCCGGAAGTGTTACTCGCCGGAGCTTTGAGATTGAAGGTGCTCGCCGAGAAGTGAAGGGAGCATCTCGCCGAGGCTGAAGGAGCTCGCCGGTGTGAGTGGAGGTTGTGGCTGTGCTCGCCGAGAAGAGGTTGGAGGTGCTCGCCTGAGTGAGGTGGTGCGTCTCGCCTGAGTGGTGGAGTGTGCGTGCTCGGCGTGGAGAGTGCTCGACAAGGAGGTAGTGTCTCCAAAGAAGGGAGTGTGTGCGAGCGGGCGTGTGCTTGCCGAAGGAGTGTTCGAGAAGAAGAGGACGTGTGCCGAGAGGTCGCGCTTCCAACAAGTGGTATCAAAGCCAGGTTGCAAACCTTTGTGGTGACTCGGAAGGTTTGAGGAGTAGAAGTGATGGAGACGAGCGGAGCTATGCCGGGGCAAGTCCCCAAGCTGACGAAGACCAATTATGGGAATTGGAGTATACAGATGCGAGTGTTACTTGCCTCCGAGGAGTTGTGAGATGTAGTGGAGAATGGGTATGAGGAGCGCACTGCTGCAGTAGAGGCGACGTTGACTAACGCCCAGAAGACAACACTTAGAGAGGCAAAGAAGGCGGATAAGAAGGCCGACACGAAACTCGCCAGGCTGGCGAACAACACTCGCCCTTCTAAGTCCTGCACTGAACTTCCTGCAACTTCCTTCCCGGCCCTCCCCCCGGGGCGTTCTCGCCAACCGCTGCTGGGGGAAGGGTCGCCTGGGGTGTCGGGGTCGCGAACTCGCTTCGCAGTGCCGCGACCGCGAGCCCGAAGGTGTCAAGCACCTCCCGCCTGAAGTCCGCGAACATCCTCGGCGTCACCACCTGTGGTGACTCGCTGAACCCCTCGCCCTGATCCTCGCCTCCCGTCATATCTGCTCTTCGGAACTTTCTTGGACCAGCCACGCTCCACGCTCACCGCACCAAAATGTTGAAACCGATTTCTCGGCCTCTAGTGGAGCTCGGGGCCCTCACCGAGATGAGGGGCAGCTAGCCCTTACTGATCCCTCGGAGAAGGCAGACCGAAGAGTAGGAAAATGACTAAGACCTTAGCCACAGCGAGGAGGTTCCTCCACTAACCCGGAAGATCGTTGAGCGCTTCCCCTCCCAAGCCAAAGCTGAGACTCGGGCACCTTGGAGAGCTCTGGAATTGCTAACCAAGAAGAGCCTGAGGAGAGAGAAGCTGAAGTCAAGTCCACTCCAAAGGTGCCCTTAAGATCCTATTTATAGATTTTCTGATCTGGCCTGCAAATAGCAGGATTCCGCCTTTTGATTTTACTATCCGCACCCCCAAATGGGTCTGCTAACAGCCAAACTCCGTTGTTTTGGAGAGGCCAAAGGCAGACCACCAAGGGTGAAAGGGTAATTTGACCCTATTAGCTTATGGGCAAGGGGCTGCGAGAACCTTCCTGCGAGATGCTCTCGCGGGCCTCCTCGCGAGCCCTACTCGCAATGCCTCTCTTAGGCGAGCCCCTGCGAGGACCTCGCCGGCCACTTCTGGCGGTGTCTGCCGAGGTCCGGTCTCGCGAACCTTCCTGCGAGATCGCCTCTGGACTTCGCCGATTTCAGACGAGGTCGACGGATGGCGAATCGTTAAGTTGTTCGCTGTATGCTGGGATGGGGGGGGGGGGGGGGTTCGCCGACCGCTGCTTTCCCGCTGTAATTTGCCGAGGTCTGGATCTTGCGGCTCCCCTTGCGAGACCATCCCCTTGACTTTAATGATCGTAGAACGTTTCGTCGACTGCTGACGACTTGGCCGAACAGGGGCAAGCTCGACGACCATAGGCGGGCTCGACGACCTAGGGAGAGTTCGTCGAACGCGTCATTCCTTCTATCGAACTCTGGGAACTTCTTTAAGTCGCCTGCGGGTAGTTCATCTCGCCTACGCTTCTCGCTCGCCACTCCACGAGCCCTCCGAGAGAGATTTCTCTCCGATCACTCTCGCGAGGTCTTCGGCCCCAAGGCCTCTCTCTTACCACTTCACCCCGTTGGCCTTCTTAAATCGCCTCCTCGCCTGGCGAATACCGGGGTTGTACACAATCCATGCTCTTCGCGAGGATATTTATGCTCGCGAAGAAACATCCAACCCCCGACATTCGCCAGCTCCTTGTTGATCTGTCAGGAATCTTTGGTGGGACCCACCCTGTGGGCTATAAATATCGTCCCGAGTTTCCAGTGGCGTGCGCTGCTACTTCCCTTCCTCTCCCTTTGCCTGATACTGTAGCTGCCTGGAGATGCCTCTTTCCGAAGAAGCCGAGGCTCGCCTGAGGGCGATGAGAGCCGGCGGGCTACCCTCCATGACCAGGGTCCCCGCCTGGATGAACCGGCCGCCCCCCGCTCAGTCGCCGAAAGTCAAGAAGGCGAAGGCGGCTCGTCGCACCGGGGACGACTCCGTGCTGCTGGACTCCTCCCCGGACGATCGCCACCATGAGAAGGTACGAGCTACTCCAGTTCACGTCAATAAATTTGCTTGTCATTCATTTCTACTCGCAGGATGCTTTGCCGAGCGAGAACGCTGGAGAACTCGCTGAGGGGTCTCGCAAAAGTCCGCAAGCGGATATGAATCTCGCTGGGAAAAACGTCACCGGTATGATCTTAATCTCGCGTGCCATAATGTTTCTTGTCAACTATATGTGACCTCCGTTCCTTATTTCTTACAGTCTCGCCCCTGAGGTCCCCGGTCCGCCAGGCGTCGCGGCCTCCGTCTCCGCCTCCGCCTCCTTCTGACAAAATCATAGATATGCCCGGATTCCAGCTCCTGACGAGCGAGGAGACCGGTGGCTCTGTGCCGCCAAAGATCTCCCGACCAATAGTGCAGCCTACCCTGCCGGCCTGGGCAAATCTCTCTACCCTCACTACGGCAACGTGTTCCAGGGCCGTCCTTCGACTTCTCGCCCCCCGCTTGGTAAGCATTCTGACTTCGCCGAAACCCTACGCGAACTCACGCGCGCCATCTAACCCCTTCGTAATATTTTGCAGAAAATACCGAAAACCCGCACACCGATTCCGAGCTGGGCGACGACGAGATGTCCCCCCTTCCTGACCAAGTGGAGGAATTCTTAGGGGATCCGCGAGATCCCGAGATAATGAAACAGCGAGCCACGGAGTTGCTGAGGAAACATGGGCGAATGCTGATGGACCTCAACATGCAGGCGAGACGGGACAGAGAAGCCGCCGAGGATGGGCACGCGGTCCTGATGGAAGAGTGTGCGAGGCTCCGGCAGGCGAGACAGCGTGACCAGGATGAGAATGCCACGGCGCCGGAGGTTCATATAGCTAGGATGAGAGACTACGCCTACCTTATGGTCAGGGAGGGCCGTTTGGCCGAGGATTATTATAACTCTAGGGTACCGCCGAGGTCCGGGTCGCGGGGTGGGGGCCGGTGGAAATGGTTACCCCATGATTCTCGCTAACTGATGTGTTGTTGTGAACTCTTATTATTTGTAATGGGTGTCGTTGTTTTGTAGACAATCTCGCCATGGCTCGCAACTCGCATATTCGCCACTCATGTTGGCTTTTATTTCTTTTGACAATAAGTATCACTAGCTTTTTATTGTTTCTCGCTCGCTGTCAATAAATCTGTTTTATTTTCATGTTATACTGCGCTCGCGAGGACCTTCTGTTCTCGCTAAATATGTCCCGCGAAAATGTTGTTTGTACTAACCCCGCAGGTCCCTCTCGCCCACGTCCATGATGTGATGTTTTTGCTGCTACCCGCGCCCGCCAGCGCTTGGACTTCTTCCCGCCATTTTGCTTTGGCTATAAATAGGCGGCCATAACTGAGTCAACCACCGCATTTACTTTCGACCTTCTTCCTCCTCTGCTCCAGAGCTCTCGCTCCTTCCCGTTCTTGCTTTTCTTCTTTTCTCGCGGGTTACTAAAATGGGTGGTGACGCTAATGAGTCGGAGGGTCGGCGAAAGATCGCTAAAGCTTTCGCCGAGCATAGCTTCTTCCACTGCAATCTGACCGATGAGGAGTACTTCAGCGCGGTCGCCGACTATGTCACCCCCCCCCCCCCCCGTTCGAGGCACGTCGTCCTAGCGAGAACGACGTGATCAATGCCCTGCTGGTAGGCGAGCTGGCCATTCCCACCGCCCATTTCGCGGTCGGTCTGCGCCTTCCCCTGTGGCCGGAAGTTCGCCAGGTAATAATCGCTCTCGCTCGCTTCTTATTCTCTGCAGTTCAAGTCTCGCTCATCATGTGAACTAATACCGTTCTTGTTGCTCGCCAGGTGCTCAAGCACTATGGCGTTGTTCCGGGCCAGCTTACCCCCAATGCTATGGCAGTGGTCACCGCCTTCGCATGCTGCCTTCGCGAGGAGCGCATCGAGTTCAGCCTCCCGGCCTTCCGGAAGCTGTTCTCGTTCCGCGCCTACAAGGATGGGACGGCCTACTTCGTGGGCTCGGGTCCTAAGGTCGACGGGACCGTCAACAAGGCCCACTTCTGGGCCCAGAAGTTCCTCGTCGTCAAATGGAACTTTGGCAATATCCCCCTCTCGCCAGTTCAACACAGCGAGACCACGTACCGGCCTACCGCCCTCGGCGGCCACGACGCCCTCCTCTATCAGTTCTTCTGTAAGAAGAACTTTGAGGTCATTTATCTCCGCCGCAACCTCGATTCGCTGCCTCCAGTTCTCGCCGGGGAAGGTAAAGATCTCGCTTAGCAACTACAATTTTATTCCCTGCCATTCCGTACTTATTGAAATTTCAATGCTTATTTCTTAGGCGAGCGGGATCTTCCCCTCCATCTCCCCTACGCGAGCAATCGGAAAACCGACGCTACCCTGGCTCTCGCAACCATGGGGGCGGAAGCTTGCCGAGGCGCCGTCACTCCAGGTGAACCCTCTTCTCGCAAGAGACCGGGGGCTTCTGGTAGTCATGCCGCTCCTTCGAAATCTCCGCCAAAGAAGAAGAGCAAGAAGAGCGGGGTCTCGCTCGCCTCCTCGAAGGGAAAGGAGCCCCGCGAGGTCGCCTTCGATGAGTTCGACCTCACCGGCCTATCCGCAGGGGGTGAGGACGACGAGCCTTGCCAGGAGGCTCCTAGAACCTCCGTCCTGCCCATCCCTGTCAACCACTGCAACTTTGGCCTCGGCCAGAGGCGCCGGGATGAGACTGGCGAGCTCCTGGTCAACTGGAAACCGGAGACCAACAGGGTGGATATCTCCACCATCCTTCCCTCCTGGGTGGAGAAGGAGGCCGTCAGCGGTCACGCCTTCGACGTCGCGTTCGCTCTTTATGGTCGTGAGGACGCGGGGTCTTATAAAGATGAGACTGCAAGAACCCTCGCTTTCGAGAGCGCGAGGTCGCAGTTGCGTTCTGCCGAGCTCGCCCATATGACGGGGAGGCATTGCTTACAGCTGGAGCTTCAGAACGTGGAACTCGCGAGGGCCTATCAGGGGCTCTTTGCCGAGAACACACAGCTGAAGGAGAAGCTGCTCGCCGCAGAGGGCAGTGTGGTGAGTTACTTAAACTTCCTCATCCTCCTTTCCTTTGGCTGTTTCGCCTTTTTAATTGAACTTAATTGCAGGATGTCAAGGCCGCCGGGAGAGCCAACGCTCGCATCAAGGATTTGGAGGGCGAGGTGGCTGGGCTGAAGGCCCTAAACTGCGACCTCACCCGTGCCGTCGTTCCCCCCTCACCCGCCGTCTGAAGGAAGAGCGGCGAGCTCGAGATGAAGAAGTTCGCTTGGAGTCTACGTATTCGGCTCGCTACATCTTCCAGATGATGAAGGCGGCCGGACTCTTAACCGCCGACGCAGCCGACCTGACTCTGGAAGACATCGTCCCTGAGCTCTTCCTCCCGCTTCCGCCAGTGAAGAGCAGCATCGACGAGGAGGGGTCCACGAGCGACTCCTGAAGCCCGCCACCACTCCCCCTGCAAGGTCTCTTTTTTCAAAACCCGCTCGGGTACTTGAAAACTCGAACCTCTCCCGTATCGCACGGTTGAGGTGGACCTTCGCCCAGAATCGCTGCCTTGCGGTGTCACCAACACTCGGGTTGACTAACACCGCTCAGCACCAACCCTGCCGGCTATACGATCATAAGTAAAATATGCCAAAAAGTAAGTACAAAAAGGAGGCATGTCCACAATCACAACATCATATATAAATATAATGAAGACAGAATGTCCATAAGAGAAGTACAACTAAAGGGGGCTTATGCCCGATACATATCCAAAATAAAGTACTATATCTCTCTCTCACTACAACATGCGGAAGACTACATCAAAACTCTCAAAAATGTGGAAGACTAGCTATCTAATTATCAACCTGTGGCGTCGTGGTAGTGTGCTGCATCTGCTGCTCAGGTCCTGCCGTCTCGTCCTGCTGCGCGCGGGACAACTCCGTCTCCTCGGACTCCTGCGGTCACACCGACCGTTAGTCATAAAGACTAAGCCGTTTTGTCCTCGCCTCCCTCCACGACTCCTAGGCACCGAGCGGGAGGAAGAAGCGGAGGACAAACAAGGGGTAAACAAGAAGGTGGTGACATGACACTACTCTAGCAGGTATAAGTAAAGCAGTAAAATCTAGCTAGCAGTATAGTGCAGGTATAAGGCAGTAAAGTAAAGCAATGAAGTAAGCAGTAAATAGAAAGGAAATGCAGTGCAGTAAGTAAATCTAAACTATCATCACAGATTCGTACCTTAACTTATATGAACGCCCATACGACATATAAGTTAAGATGTCCAGGTAACCCATCATATAAAAGAGCCCATACTAATTTATATGATGGGGGTATGCTATGTGTATGTTATGTTATGCTATGGTTATGATGTTTTAAATGAATTTATGAAATGTGACTCACCCACACGACTCTATGCACACAGACCTTTATAGTTCCCAATTTGTTTGAAAGGAAGCCAATCTTTCGGGTACCGACCGTAGTGGCTCACGGTGGTAGTGGATCGGGCACTCCACATTCTAGGCGGGTATAGTCACTACCAAGCCTAGACCTCATGTACGCCTCAACGCTAAAAACACAACAGCGGAGCTCCTGCGTACTCTTGCTGGAATCCACCAGACTTTAAGGTCGGGGTGGGTTATTAGGGATCGTCCTCCAGACCGCGGTACTCAAACTTACCGGCCCTCTAAACCTCACCCTCACCTGAGTCAACGTACTACCGTCGGTGACACGACTAGCCTAGTACCGAAGACTCGCCACTATTTGAATAAGTAACAGGTGTTAACATGTCCACCCGAGCTTCCGGCTCAGGGACTAACACACAAGCTGATCCAACCCATCTCCTTCCCGGAGGAGATCCATACCAGTTTGCATTCCCACTTAGGCTACTATTGCCTACAACTTAGTTAGTGTTATATTTAGGGTGAATCTTGGACTTCCCGCGGCGTACTCCGTAAAGGGGCCCCTAACGGTACTACAGATCAATGGGCTCAACCCCACGATCCTCTTCAAGACAATTACTTTAGTTGGTGGATAACATTTGGTTCACCCTCATTATTTCATATACTTAGAGTGACTTAACTCAACACCCGTTCGACCCAATTGGGTTGGACGTACCTCCATTCCTCCCACACTAACTCTAGCACAACCCCACAACTATCCCTAGGATTGACCCTCCTTGAATAATGGTGTGCTACATCTCATTTACTGATTGGATATAACTCCTAAACACTGCTTAGGGGTCTGAATTGTCAAAAACTCAAAATTCTGTTTTTACTAAACGCAGACCACCAAATTGAACTTTCCATCAACCCACAAGGGAACCCTTCTAAAAACCCATCACCAAGGTCTCTAATAATTATCCTAGGCTCCCACTGACATTATCAAGGTATGTTCCAATTTCCATAATTTTCCATATTAAATTGGTATTTAATATAATTTTAAGTAGTTAAGGCCATAAGTCACTTTACACATGAACTACCCTCAAATTGATTCTTCATGCTACATGAGAATTATCAGTAAGATAATATTCCACATCATGGTGGTTCACTGAGTATCATGACCCTATGATGTCATTTGGCCTACTAAATCATCATAATTGTATAATTACCAAAATGCCACTATAATTAGGAAAAATAGTAATTCACTTCTGAAAATTCTACAAAAATTACCAAGTGTCCATATAGGGATCTAGAGTCATCTGTCAAATTATTGTGTCATTACCATGTGATTTGATATTTTAAAATGATTAAACATCCAAAGGTGGCAATCATCCATTTCTTCATGAGGTACAAGAAATATAAATCTACAAGCTTCCAAACTGTTGTCATTGACATGTATTAACATAAATTGACAGATTCCTAAGTATCATAACATTGCCCCATGATTTGGTATTTTAAATGGATTAAATTCTCAAGTGGTGTAAAATCCAATTTCTACATAAAGTACAAGAAATATAATTCTACAAGCTCTCAAACATTTATCATGAGCACATATTAACATAAATTGACAGATTCCCAAGTATCATAACATTGCCCCATGATTTGGTATTTTAAATGGATTAAATTCTCAAGTGGTGTAAAATCCAATTTTTATATAAAGTACAAGAAATATAATTCTACAAGCTCTCAAACATTTATCATGAGCACATATTAACATAAATTGACAGATTCCCAAGTATCATAACATTGCCCCATGATTTGGTATTTTAAAAGGATTAAATACTCTTAAGATAGCAAGCACTTAAAACTTCCCATACAAGGAATGATGCTTCCATAACTCATAACAAAATTACCAAAACCTCATTTCACCCTAATACATCCACTGATAGTATATCAAGGTCATACAAGGTCATATGACCTTGCAATTTATTTTATTAAGGAAAGGGGAGCACCTTCATTTATTAAGAAGAAATACACCTAAATACCCCTAAAAATTCCCATCAAATTTACCAAGTCAATTCATGTTCCTACAAACCTATCTACAAAGTCCTAAGCCATGGCAAGAACATTTGATCCCATGTTCTTCACAAATCCCAACTTTTGCACCCTTAAGGGTTTACCCTTAGGGTTTTAGGTCACCCCACCCTAATGGCTCCAAATAGACCATTAGGGTGTGTGACACAAGCAATTGTATATCCATACCCACATATCCAACATGATGGGAGGAGGCTAACACACTCAACTCCTCAAATTGATTCAAACCCTAATTTGACCCTTAAAGGCCCTCATTAGGGTTTCCAATTTTCCATATCAAATCAACTCCAAATGGAGTGAAATTTTAGGTAGGCACTACTCATGTACTAAAGAGCATGCCACCAAAATTTGGTGTCATTTGGACATCATATGCTCCAAAAATCAACATAATTTAAATAATCTAATTTCCACAAAAACCCTAGGTAAAAGTGTCCACCAAGGGCTGCCCCTTTGGCAGGGGGTGCCCCTAGAGTATACCAACCCATGGTTAAAAGCACAGCTCCAAAGATGGAGGGGTTTGACCTAGGCAATTTTTCTAATGGACTGACCTAGTGTAGGACCAGTCCCAGTAAAACAGCTCCCTAGGGAGCTGTGGGTCACCAAATGACCCAAACTCAAGGCCAAATGAAAGTTAAGACCAAGGCCTACAACTTTTATGTTGGACACTTTTTCTAGTACAGCCCTTAAGAGGCCCTAATTTCTGTTGGAAGTTAACTGATCAAATGGGGGCAGAATAGCTATACTTTGAATTAAATAAATGCAGGTAATAATGATTATGCATGAATCTTAAAGCAGATCCGAGCCTCCCCCTTCATCTTCTTCCTCCAGCCAACGACTGAGATCAACCAGAGCTGGGCGAACTTGCTCCTCCATTTCCCGTCCATCCCTGCTCCTCCCCGGCCAACCACCACCACCAACACCTTCGTGGTGGTCGGGGCTATGGATTCCCGGCGACATGGCGGCCGGAGGTGGTGTTTTCCGGCGATCCTAGCATGGCCGAAAATCCCAATTTTCCATGGATTTGAGGTTTCGATCCCGGCCCAATTGAGCCCGAACCTTCAAATAAAATAGAGGGGAAGCTAGCATAGAGGGAGAGGAGGAGAAACGAACATTAAAGGGGGCACGGCGGCGGCGGCGGCGGCGATGGTTTGCCATGGATGCACCTCTCTCCGGCGAGCTTGCTCAAGACTTCGTTTTTCCATCGTTTTCCTTGATCCAGGAGTCGATTCCAACTGCTTTCCTACCTCTGAAGCTGATGGGAGAGTTGTTTTGAGGTGGGGTGGCTTGTATAAGGAGTATTCAAAAGGAGGCTCACGAATTTCTCTTGGGCTGCCACCACCTTGCTGCCACCTCTGCTTTTCAGCCCTTTCCAGGTGTTCCCAGCAATCATCTAAGTCCCTAGGTGGCTGAGGTGGAGTGTGTTAAGGAGAAATTCACCTTTTGCTTTCTCTTTAAGCTTTATGCTTTTTGATCAACTTTTGGTCCCCCCCCCTCCATTGATTTAATCAAGCTCATTGTGTAGTTCAGTCTAGGGCTGATGGCAAGACCTATGTCCATGATTAATTGGTTAATTGATTGGTGTTGGGGTTCATTTCAATTTAGGCTTGAAATTCACCTTTAATGGGCTATGTTGACCATGGTTGACTTTGGTCAACCAAGGTGAGTGGGTTGACCCCACTTGGGGGTCATGGGTCCCTTAACATCACCCAACATAGGTTGGTCCATGGTGGGGCTCCAATTGGTTCAATTTAATCAAAGGGTGTAGATTTGACCAAAATTGGGTAAAGTTTGACTTTGGTCAATTGGGGTCAATTGGTCCCACCATGATGGGGCTTTTTGGTCCATTGGGTTCCTTAAGGTGTTTAGAGTGTGGTGGTAAGGTCAATTTGAACATTTGAGGGTCAATTGAGCCCTAATTGACTTAGTTTGGTTAATGTTGACCTATTGTTGACTTTGGTCAATTTCATGCAATTGGGTCCCACCCAAGTGCAATTTCCATGGTTATGGTCTTCCTCAGTGGTTAGGGTGGTATGGGGGAGGTCAATTTGGTGAATTGAGGGTCAATTGGCCTAAGGGAGTGGTATTGGGCTATGTTGATTTTGTGCCCTTGGTGTGCACTTAGCACACTCCACTTGGCCCAAGGGCCTTAGTGGCCACTCTGCACACCACCCATGCCCTAACACCATCTAGGGGTCTAGAAGGATTGGGGATGTTACACCCCCCTCTTTTTTTGTAACTTTTGATCGGCGAGATCGCCATAGATTGTAATCAAACTTTGAAATGTAAATGCAAATTCTACTTCGTTCATTGTGCTTTCCCCTTCCTGTTTCGTTATCTTCGTGTGTTGAATGTCTCGTTCTCGCTTATCTCGATATCCGCCTTCGCGGAGGTTATTCTTGCGATGGTTGTTCTCTCCCCTCACGTTATCGAATAGATAGGCATAAGACACTTTGACTGCTCGCGCCTTTCGCCATTTGCCTTAGGATTATTACCCTCCTAGGCATGCGCTTTTCTCTAGGTTTCGCAGGGTACCTTCCCTCTCGGCCAGAGCTCGCCTCTTCTCCTGTGACGGCGACCTTTCTGTCGAGCACCAGGAACCCTGGAGCGCCTAGGGTTGGTTTTTGTCACTCGCATACTATCTTGCGAAATCTCTCTTCGCCGAGCGAGCCGGCCCGCTGAGCGAGAAGGATCGGGTCAACTCAGAGGTCTCGCTAACCTGATGTGTTTCATCCTGACCCTATAGAGAACTCATCTTCTTGCTCGGGAGCGGAATCGGTCCGGGGCATTCCAGCATAAAAACTTGTCACCTTGCCAGCCTCTCCAGAGATCAACATGAACCACCCGTCTAGTGAGAGCCCGGGAGCGGAATCGATCTGGGGCATTCCAGCATTAAAACTTGTCACCTTGCCAGCCTCTCCAGAGATCAACCTGAACCCCCCGTCTAGTGAGAGCCCTGGAGCGGAATCGATCTGGGGCATTCCATCCTAAAAAATTTGTCACCTTGCCAGCCTCTCCAGAGATCAACCTGAAACCCCCCCCCCCCCCCCCCCCCCCCCCCCCCCCCGTCTAGTGAGAGCCCGGGAGCGGAATCGATCTGGGACATTCCAGCATAAGAACTTGTCACCTTGCCAGCCTCTCCAGAGATCAACCTGAACCCCCCGTCTAGTGAGAGCCCGGGAGCGGAATCGATCTGGGTCATTCCAGCATAAGAGCTTGTCACCTTGCCAGCCTCTCCAGAGATCAACCTGAACCCCCCGTCTAGTGAGAGCCCGGGAGCGGAATCGATCTGGGGCATTCTAGCCTAAAAAAATTGTCACCTTGCCAGCCTCTCTAGAGATCAACCTGAATCCCCCGTCTAGTGAGAGCCCGGGAGCGGAATCAATCTGGGGCATTCCAGCCTAAAAAATTTGCCACCTTGCCAGCCTCTCCAGAGATCAACCTGAACCCCCCGTCTAGTGAGAGCCCGGGAGCGGAATCGATCTGGGGCATTCCAGCCTAAAAAATTTGTCACCTTGCCAACCTCTCCAGAGATCAACCTGAACCCCCCGTCTAGTGAGAGCCCGGGAGCGGAATCGATCTGGGGCATTCCAGCCTAAAAAATTTGTCACCTTGCCAGCCTCTTCAGAGATCAACCTGAACCCCCCGTCTAGCGAGAGCCCGAGAGCGTAATCGATCTGGGGCATTCCAGCATAAGAACTTGTCACCTTGCCAGCCTCTCCAGAGATCAACCTGAACCCCCCGTCTAGTGAGAGCCCGGGAGCGGAATCGATCTGGGGCATTACAGCATAAGAGCTTGTCACCTTGCCAGCCTCTCCAGAGATCAACCTGAACCCCCCGTCTAGTGAGAGTCCGGGAGCGGAATCGATCTGGGGCATTCCATCATAAGAGCTTGTCACCTTGTCGGCCTTCACATAGTAGCTATAACTATCAAGTGAGGCAAAACATTCAACTAACCTCATGATAAAATTTTCAAGGATAGAATCGTTTCAAATCGTCTCCGCTTCTCGCTCGGCCGAGGGGTACCCCTTCCACATCTCGGAGGTGATACGCCCCTGTCTTGAGCACTTCACTTACAATGTATGGACCCTCCCAATTGGGGTTGAGCTTACCTACCGCGGCCCCTCTCCCAGCCGCGTCGACCTTCTTCAAGACCAGGTCCCCTTTTTGAAAGTGCTTTACTCGGATGTGCTTGTCAAAATACCGGGCCATTCGCCGCTTGATTTCCTCCTGCCTGATGGTGGCCTGGTCCCGGAGTTCCTCCAGCAGGTCTAAGGATAGCCTTTGTTCTTCATCGTTGGCCACCAGCCACTCTTCATCCCCTTCACCTGCGGCGATCACCCTGGGGGTCTTTACTTCGAACTCGATGGGAAGGACTACTTCGGATCCATGGGAAAGTTTGAACGGGGTCTCCCCGGTGGCGGTGTTAGGGGTAGTCCTCAGGGCCCAGAGAACGGATGGTAGTTGCTCTATCCAGTTCCCTCGGAGGTTCTCCGCCTTCTTCTTCAGCAGGTTGACAATTACTTTATTTGCCTCCTCCACCTGGCCGTTGCTTCGTGGGTGGTGAACCGATGCGAACCTGAGGTCAATGCCGAGCTGGGTGCAGAAGCTAACAAACTCTTCGCTAGCAAATTGCGGCCCGTTGTCCGTCACGATAGCCAGGGGGAGACCGTGCCTGCAAATTATTTCTCCCCATACAAAATTCCTCACAACTTGAGATGTTACCTTGGCGAGCGCCTTCACTTCTACCCATTTGGAGAAATAATCGATCATGACCAGCAAGAACTTTCTTTGACCGCTAGCTTGAGGGAAAGGGACGACTAGGTCCAACCCCCATATGGCGAAGGGCCAGGGAGCAGTGATGGTTCGGAGTCTCTGAGCTGGGAGGAGTTGGAGTGGAGCATAGAGTTGGCACTTCGAACACCTCCTTGCGAACTCCGCCGCATCCTTGCTGAGGGTGGGCCAGAAGTAGCCTTGTCTCAACACCCTTCCTTCCAGAGTTCGGCTCCCGGAGTGACTCCCACACTCCCCGGAGTGAATTTCTTCTAGGACTCTCGGAACCTCCTCCTCTGAAACACAACGGGCCAGGAGTACCGAGAGAGTCTTCCTGTACAGCCCTCCTGCATGCAAAGAGTAATAAGCCGACTTATACCTGAAGCGTCGCCTGTCTATGTCTCCTTCGGGGAACTTCCCCGATGATAGGAAAGAGATGAAGGGATCCATCCACGAGACCCGCTGATCCACTTCCATCAGTTCTCCTTCCTCGATGGAGGGCCGAAAGAGTTCTGAAACCGTCCCTCCTGCTCGAGGACCGAACTTGGCTAGGAGGTCCGCGGGAGTGCTCTCTTCCCTTGGCACGTGTTTGATGGAGAAAGTGTGGAACAGCCCGATGACTCCCTTGACCTTCTCCAAATATCGCAGGAGGGTCGGGTCCTTTGCCTCGAACTCTCCCTTGACTTGGCATGCTACCACCATGGAGTCCGTCGAGACCTCCACATCTTGCACTCCCAGCTCTCGAGCTAACCGCAGGCCTGCTATCACTGCCTCGTACTCCGCTTGGTTGTTGGTAATTGGGAAATGGATGTTCAGGGCTTGCTCGATTCTTGTCCCTTGGGGACTCACTAGGATGATCCCCCCCCCCCCCCTAGGAGTGCTTTCCTGAGGCACCATCCACCAACATCCTCCATGCCACTGGGGGAGGCGGTTCATGTTCCCCCACCTCGGTCGTGTAGTCGGCCATGAAGTCTGCCACCGCTTGGGCCTTGATTGATGTCCTGGGTATGAATGTAATATTGAACTCGCTCAGCTCCACAGACCATTTTGCCAATCTCCACGAGTGTTCCACCCCTTCCATGATTTTGCGAAGCGGGTAGTCTGTCACTACTTTGATGGAGTGTGCCTGAAAGTAGGGTCGGAGCCTCCGCGCCGCCACCATTAATGCGAAAGCCAACTTCTCCAAGATTGGATATCGGAGCTCCGCCTTCTTCAGCACCCGGCTGACATAGTAGATGGGGAATTGCTTTCTCCCCTCCTCCGGGACCAGCACCGCACTTACTGCCTCAGACCCTACTCCTAGGTATAGGGATAGGTCTTCTCCCAATCTCGGCCCTTGGAGCAGGGGGGTTTGGGTGAGTTGTTCTTTCAAGGCTTGGAAGGCTCCCTCGCATTCCGAAGTCCATTCGAACTTTTTGTTGCCCCTTAGTGCCTTAAAGAAGGGCGCACACTTCTCCCCCGCCTTGGAGAGGAACCTGTTGAGTCCGGCCAGCTTCCCTGTGAGGCTCTGAACCTCCTTCGGGTTCCTTGGCGACCCCAACTCCATTATTGCCTTGACCTTGTCCGGGTTGGGCTCCACCCCCGCCGGGGTGAGCAAGTGACCCAGAAATTTCCCTCGGCTAGCCCCGAAGACACACTTCAGGGGGTTGAGTTTCATCTTGTACTTTCGTAGAGTCCCGAACGTCTCTTCAAAGTCTCGGAGGTGAGACCCGAGGTCCCGACTCTTCACCATGAGGTCATCAACATAGACTTCTAAATTTCTTCCTTTCTGCTCGCAGAAGACCCTATCCATCATCCTTTGGTACGTAGCACCTGCGTTCTTGAGCTCGAAGGGCATCATCTTATAGCAGTAACATCCATCCCCCGTGATGAAGGAAACATCTTTGATGTCCGGGGGGTGCATGCGGATGTGATGATAACCTGAAAAAGCATCTAAGAAAGACATTACAGAGAAACCAACGACTGAGTCAACCAGCGCGTCGATTCTAGGCAGGGGGTAGCAATCTTTCGGGCATGATTTATTAAGAAGTGAAAAGTCGATACACATGCGCCACTTACCTCCCCCTTTTTTTACCATGACTACATTGGAGACCCAGCCTGGATACTGGATCTCTGACACAAAACCTGGATACTGTATGAGCTTGTTCACCTCCTTGCGGATTGGTCCCTCCAGCTTGTCCGTCGTGACCCTCTTCTTTTGGCGGATGGGGCGGGTGCCGGGGTCTAGGTTGAGGCGGTGGCAAGCCACATCCGCATCGATCCCGAGCATCTCCGCGGCGCTCCAAGCGAAGACATCCACATTCTTCTGTACACAGGCTAGGATCTCAGCCCGCTCCTCCGAATTGAGCTCCCCGCTGACTCGGACCTTCTCCACCACCCCAAGCCGAGTGGTGACCTCGAGTTCCACGACCTCATCCACGGCCTCCAGCCTGGATTGCTCTCCCCAAGCACCTTCCTTCTCTCCGCCGCATGCGAGCGCTTGGGCTCCTTCCTCCGTCTCTTCCTCCCCTACCATCATCAACTCCTCCACTCCTCCTTCCTGGGTACCCTCTTCCTTCTCCTCTTCTCCTCCTCTCTCCGCCCTGGGTCCTTCAACGACCCCTTCCTGGGCACGAACTCCCTCTTCCTCCATCCTCTCCTCGACTCTATTCTCTCCTTCTGCTCCTGCCGCCTCCCCCCATCACTTTATCGAACTCCTCCGCTTCTCCCATCCAGGTGACGGTGTTGACAGCCGTCACATAGCACTGTCTCGCCATCTTGGGGTCTCCTCGGATCCGGACCTGGACTCCACCCGTGTTGAACTTGAGACACTGGTGGAAGGGACGCATCTGAACGCGCTGATGAGAGGCCGTCCGAAGATGGCGCTATAGCTGCTTGGGGCGTCCATTATCACGAAGCGGCAGTTCCTGGACTGCCCTCCGAGGGTCACATGGAGCCCCACTCCACCCTCCACCTCCTTCCTTTCTCCTGAAAAGCCGAATAGGGGGCCATCCGAGGCCAACACCCTCTTGGACTCCACCTTCATCTCATCAAACGCCTTCTTGAAGACGACGTTTACCGAGCTACCATTATCGACTAGAATCCGTGAGACAGTGAAGTTCTCGATGGCGGTCTGGATGACCAGCGCATCGCAAAACGGGTCTTCATAGCTTGGCATGTCCTTCTGGGAGAAAGTAATTCTCTCCGTTGGGGGTGGAGCAGTGGATGTTGAGGCAACGCTCCGCCGATAGATGGTATGGAGGCTAGCCTTGCGGGTTGCCTCCACCCCTACCCCCCCCCCCCCCCCCCATGGATCACCCCGATCCCTCCTTTACTCCCCACATCAACTCTGTTTTCACACCTTTCTTCCTCCTCCCCTCGAGGCTCGACCTCCTCAATTCTCACCTGTTGCCTCGACGCGGGCACTCGGCCCCTTTTTGTTTCCAGGAATTCTGGGCAGGTGGCCGTCGTGTGACCTTCCTCATCGTGGAAGTCACAATACGACAACGTCACCTCCCCTGCCTCGCCTTCCGCCACCCTGTTCCTCCTCCTTCTTGCTCCCGCTTCTTCTCTCGCCTCTTCTCTCCTTCCTCTTCCTCCTCTTCCCCTCCTGATCTCCATGGCTTGCTGAGGCGGGGGAGGCAACGACCTCGGACCCTGCCTCCATCCCAGCTGGTGGGGTCTTCCTTGACCCCCATAGAAGTTACCCCTTCCCGGGCCGTAACCTCTTCCCTGACCTTGCATTCCTTCGGCACGCTGCCTCCACTCCCCCTCCAGGGCCCTGGGCTCTTCCCTTCTCCTTACCTCTTGCTGCCTGACCTCCGGCTCACTGAGCTTTGCTAGCCTCTTGGTGAGCTCCGGATTGGCCTCCTCACTCTCAATCTCCTCCGCCACCCTCTCCATCAACTCCTCGTAGGAGACGGGGGCTTTCCTCTTCAAAGCCATTTTGAAAAAGCTCTCCCTCAGCCCAACGGTGAAAGCGAGCTGGAGTGCAAATCCTGACATCTCCTGAGTGAGCAACACTTCCTCTTGAAATCGATCCGCGTAGCGAGCCAACGACTCCTTTGGCTCCTGCTTCACTTTGAAGAGAGACTCAGCGTCCTTCTTCCTCTTCTTTGCAGTTGAGAATCGCAACAAGAAGCTCCTGCGCAAATCCTCGAAGGCGTAGATCGACCCTGTAGGGAGTTGATGGAACCAGTCCCTGGCCTTTTCCTTAAGAGTGACGACGAAGAGCCGACACTTGGAAGCGTCCGACATCGGCCTGATGGAGACCGAGTCCTCAAAAGACTGGAGATGTTGGACAGGGTCATCCCTGCCGTTGTAGTACACCCTATCCCACTCTCTGAACCCTGCCGGGACAGGTGCAGAAAGTACCAACTCGCAGAAGGGACTTCCCCCTTCTGCTACCCGTTCTCGCTCTGCGCGACCCCCGAGCTCTCTCGCCAGACTCGGGCTCGCGAGGGCTGCGCTCGCGAGGGCGGTATTCGCCTGGACCACTCCCACGGTCGCCATGTCTTCCGGACACTCACTCGCCTGCGCCGCGCTCGCCCGCACAGAGCTTGCCGGCACGGAGCTCGCCGACACGAAACTCGCCGGG
The DNA here is from genome assembly GCA_033032865.1 of Dactylorhiza incarnata. NCBI lineage: Eukaryota > Viridiplantae > Streptophyta > Magnoliopsida > Asparagales > Orchidaceae > Dactylorhiza > Dactylorhiza incarnata. Next base: position 16,199,747 of record JAWHQI010000007.1, read on the forward strand.
CTGGCGAACAACACTCGCCCTTCTAAGTCCTGCACTGAACTTCCTGCAACTTCCTTCCCGGCCCTCCCCCCGGGGCGTTCTCGCCAACCGCTGCTGGGGGAAGGGTCGCCTGGGGTGCCGGGGTCGCGAACTCGCTTCGCAGTGCCGCGACCGCGAGCCTGAAGGTGTCAAGCACCTCCCGCCTGAAGTCCGCGAACATCCTCGGCGTCACCACCTGTGGTGACTCGCTGAACCCCTCGCTCTGATCCTCGCCTCCCGTCATATCTGCTCTTCGGAACTTTCTTGGACCAGCCACGCTCCACGCTCACCGCACCAAAATGTTGAAAACGATTTCTCGGCCTCTAGTGGAGCTCGGGGCCCTCACCGAGATGAGGGGCAGCTAGCCCTTACTGATCCCTCGGAGAAGGCAGACCGAAGAGTAGGAAAATGACTAAGACCTTAGCCACAGCGAGGAGGTTCATCCACTAACCCGGAAGATCGTTGAGCGCTTCCCCTCCCAAGCCAAAGCTAAGACTCGGGCACCTTGGAGAGCTCTGGAATTGCTAACCAAGAAGAGCCTGAGGAGAGAGAAGCTGAAGTCAAGTCCTCTCCAAAGGTGCCCTTAAGATCCTATTTATAGATTTTCTGATCTGACCTGCAAATAGTAGGATTCCGCCTTTTGATTTTACTATCCGCACCCCAAATGGGTCTGCTAACAGCCAAACTCCGCTGTTTTGGAGAGGCCAAAGGCAGACCACCAAGGGTGAAAGGGTAATTTGACCCTATTGGCTTATGGGCAAGGGGCTGCGAGAACCTTCCCGCGAGATGCTCTCGCGGGCCTCCTCGCGAGCCCTACTCGCAATGCCTCTCTTAGGCGAGCCCCTGCGAGGACCTCGCCGGCCACTTCTGGCGGTGTCTGCCGAGGTCCGGTCTCGCGAACCTTCCTGCGAGATCGCCTCTGGACTTCGCCGATTTCAGACGAGGTCGACGGATGCCGAATCGTTAAGTTGTTCGCTGTCTGCTGGGATGGGGGGGTTCGCCGGCCGCTGCTTTCCCGCTGTAATTTGCCGAGGTCTGGATCTTGCGGCTCCCCTTGCGAGACTATCCCCTTGACTTTAATGATCGTAGAACGTTTCGTCGACTGCTGACGACTTGGCCGAACAGGGGCAAGCTCGACGACCATAGGCGGGCTCGACGACCTAGGGAGAGTTCGTCGAACGCGTCATTCCTTCTATCGAACTCTGGGAACTTCTTTAAGTCGCCTACGGGTAGTTCATCTCGCCTACGCTTCTCGCTCGCCACTCCGAGAGCCCTCCGAGAGAGATTTCTATCCGATCACTCTCGCGAGGTCTTCGGCCCCAAGGCCTCTCTCTTACCACTTCACCCCATTGGCCTTCTTAAACCGCCTCCTCGCCTGGCGAATACCGGGGTTGTACAATCCCATTATTGTTCCTAATACTGTAGCGAGCCCCTTACAGGGTAATCCTCGGGAAGTCCAAGGTTAACCATAAATTGTAGGGCTAAGTTGTTTTACAAGATTAACTTAGTAATACACTCACTCACACCCCGTGGTCATGGGTATGTTAGTCGGTTTGGTCTTACGAGCGGTAGGCTCGGTGGTTGTAGCAGTAGACTAATTTAGTCTGGTGGGTTGTGACTCAGCATTGTTTATTGTGACGGATGGGTTAGCTCGGGGAGCTTATGGCTCGGAGGTAGATGATAAACATGTTTGCATGTGCATAAGGTGGTGGGTCCTTAGTGTTGATGGTCGTTGCACCGACATTAATACTTAGGCTCGGTAACTGTGGACAACTCTTTACCAAGACAAGTCTGGTGGTCTAACCAGCAAGAGTACGCAGGAGCTCCGTTGTTGTGCTCTTAGCGTTGAGGCGTATGTTAGGTATAGGTTAGGTAGTGCAAATACCAACCTAGAGGTGGGCGAGGCCCAACCCACCTCTTCTGTTTGCCACTGCGGGAGTATCCTGGGAGTTTTGCTAGCTCCAAAAAGGGGGAACGAAAGGTATGTGCGCATAGAGTCGTAGTGTGTGAGTTGCACTTGTGTGAACATAACATTTAACTGCATACATTGCATGACATAACATCAACATTGCATTTCAATCCCTACCTCTATCGTATAAGTTGGTTATGGGACTTCTTATACGATATGCCTTGCTAAACGACCCCTTGGTCTATAGGTTTGTGTGGGCGTTCCTATAAATTAAGGTTTCTTTTCTTTACTACTGCTTTACCTATTACTACTGCTTACTTGCTATTGTCTTACTTCCTACTTCTTTGTTTATTGTACTATATATTGCTTACCGATAAACTCTTCCGTAGTTAGACTCACTGTCATCTGCTTTTGATTTTACCCCTTGATGTTCTCCGCTTCATCCTTCTCGCACAGTGCCTAGGAGTCACCGGGGGAAGGGTGGGGGATTGGCTGAGTCAAGTTTGACTGACGGTCGGTGGACCTTATCATTTTAGGGGACCGAGGAGACGCTGCAGCACCAGAGGCCGGTGCAGATGGAGACGGGGCAGTCTAGCATGGGAGCACCGATGACAGGATCCATGAGTGTCTTTTAGCTTTAGTATTTTATGCTTCCGCGAGAGAAATTGTAGTGAGAAATTGATGTACAGGGCATGAGCCCTTTATTATTACCGCACATTCTTATTCAGTTATTATATGTGGACATTTCTTGATGGTTTTATTTTCTATGTGATGTGGACTTGAACTTCTATAAGTTTGTTTAAGCTTTACTTCTTTGTGATCGATATGGCCGGCAGGATCGGCATTTTGTAGTGGCGACCTTCCCGGGCGAGGGTGTCACCGCAAAGCGGCGGTTCTGGGCATAAGACCCGGATTTGAAAGAAGAAAAAAAGGGTCTTGCAATGGGTCCCTTAGATCACACCTTTGATTGCTGGATAATTTTGCCCCTTTTCCGAATCTGACCAGCACAGTCAAGTTCACCGAAGTGGGGGTTGCTGTTTCGCCTGTCTCTACGAGTCTGTTGGTGGTGACAATTTCTTGATTAATTTTGAGTTTGAGTTTTTTCGTCTTTATATATCCACGAGTAACATTGTAGTGGAACCTCGTGCGGCCACGACAGTACTTCTACAACTTGTTCTTCAATAGATAATGTGCAGTTTCGGTAGTACCGGGATGTTGCTTGACGTCCCCGGGGCATGCCACTTGGCATCCCCAGTGCACACTGGTCAGCGTCCCTGGTGCACGCCGCTCGGCATCTCCGGTGCACGCCACTCTCCGTCCACTATGAAATCAAATAAAGTCATAGTTTTCCTTTGCAACTTCTTGGTGGAAGACCAACAACATGAAATACCGAGAAACGAACAAGTATTGTTAGTGTGGTATACAATATACTATGTACCAAGTGTAATATTTCACTTGCAAACATATTGTAACATGGGTTCGGCCGACGCCCAAGACATACCACATTCACAAGCTCAATGTTATAAAATGATAACGCAGTAAACTACACTACTCTAGAGTATTAAAAGCTAGCGGAAGCAGGCTGATAAAAGAAATCCACAACTGAATGTCCGCAACTAAAAGGAATGAAAACAAGACAAGTCCGGCCTTATGGAATATACATGTCCAACATAAAAAGTACAAATAAAAGCACACAAATATACTATGATATGTAGACTGGAACTACTAAAAGTCGTATTCATCGGCTCAAAGGCCGGAATCTACTGAGTAAAATCAAAACGATAAGCAGCATCACCGCAACCTATGGACATTGCACGACATAGACTTTGGCCCGCTATGCACCACCATGAGTTATTCTCCTTGCAACCAAAAACACATCGAGAAAAATATGGGTCAGCACGAGGCTGACAAACGCTACGTATGTAACGACCCCTCTCCCGACCATCCTAACGGACTCCAGGGCGAGTTATCACACCCCTACGAGTACTCACATAGACAAGCATGCATATATATAACTAAACAGAAAAACTAAGTATAAGTATAAAAGAACAACTCTACACATGGCGAAAGACTCAATACACACATGAGCCTAAGTTGAACATGTAAATAAAGTGAACCCAGATGCAATGCATGATGACTGGGTTCACCTGAAGGATCCCCACAATCTTCTATCCAAACTCCATGAATTCTATCAATACATCAGTCCATTAAAACGAGGGTCTGTACGACCCTATGACCTAACACATTCATATCATTCAAATCACATGAATTGTGACGTAAAACACGTGTGCACAATTTGTCCAATCCCCTAGCGACGAAAGGAGTTAGACTAAGCTCACAAACTGTCCAAACGTACAACGATAGAGAGGGTAGATTTCCCCTACTATATTCAATCCTCATAGTGACAGAGGTAGTGTTCTCTGTCCAAGAGCATAGCGATAGGGAAAAGGATCTCCCGTCCAAAATATAGTGACGGAGGATGTGGACTAATCTCCGGTCCTGACCAACGGTGATGGGAAGGGTACAAAACACCAACTTTAGTCTTAAATTTAGTGACGAGAAACATAGGCTCATTCCTCATCCTTAATCACAACAAAAAATCAAGGAGTCATAGGGTGGTCCTGAACAAGCTAAAACTCGGTCATACGTGTAACATCCCAAAATTCATGGCCTGACCGATTGAACCCATAAGGGACCTAATTGATTCAATCGACCCCTTTTGGTGAGTCTATTCAGGGCCAGAGTGACCTTGTTGGTTCGATGAACCAATTTCAATTGGTTTACTTCAAACTTCAAACTACAATGACTAAAACAGACTTTTGAGCAAATGAGTTCAAAAGGGGCTCCGGTCAGTGATGTTACACTCGTAAGACCAATACGAATTCAACGACATTCGTTTCATCGCTATTCGATGCGTATATATGAAGTTGGCCAAAAAGGGTCGTCTTGAGCTACACGACGCCTCAAATATAACTATTGTGCAAATGACCTCATAATCGACCTTAGTTGGTTCTGTTAGACTCGTAAAGCTGATACGAGTCCAACGGAATCGACCGCACTCAATTCCAATGAGTATCGGAGAATTTGTCTTGTCTACGCGAATTTAAGTAACGAAATTATCTAAAATGTGATATCGAGCAAACAGCCTCGGAATTCACCTCGATCAGTTTTGTTAGACTCGTGAAGCCTATACGAGTTCAACAAAACTGTCCGCGCTCGATTCTGATGAGAATCGGCGAAATAATAATACGGTATGCGAATAACATATTTATCCACGTTTGTGAAATTGAGCAAACAATCTCGCAATTGACCCCAGTCAGTCTTGTTAGACTCGTAATAATAGAACGAGTTCAACGAATCTATCAGTTCGCGATTTCGACGTCGTTTGGACAGTTTTTCACGTTTAAGTCAAATTTGGCCGCAAACGCTCCGACAAGCATAAAATGAGCAAACGAACTCGAAACTGATCGCAACTCGTCTCGATGTGTCCATATCGTCGAGACGGTCGTAACGAGACCGTCCGGGGCAAATTTCGAGCCCTCTAGAGCAAGATACGGGAGTTTGAATGCTAATAATAATAATTATTATTATTATTACTATTATATATTTATAAATCTATACATATAAATATACATTAGGTTAGAAAATCTCATTACCCGATCCCCCATTCAGGCTGTGTTTGAGAACCCGTCCCGGTGGCCGGCCCGGGAGGAGAGAGAAATATTTTCAGAGGTCTGAAACGGCGGTCCTCAGCTCGAGCTCAAGCGGCCAGCTTGAAAACGACCATTTTTTGCCCTTTCAGGCTGGCCGTTTCCAACCGATGCTTGCCAAACACCTCTGCGATGGTTCAGCCTCACCGGGCTGGAGCCAAAACGGCTTCTCAAACGCAGCCTCAGCCGCCCCATTTGCCCGATCTCCCTTGCGCCGTCAGCCACCAGGGTTCCCCCGATCCCTCTTCCTCTTCTCCGGCGCCGCTCCTCACGGCGAGCCTTCTCCGGCGCATCCACCTCTGGCGCACCTTCTCCTTTGGCAAGCTCCATGGCCGACCACCTCTTCTCTCCGACAGCCGAGCTCTCTCCTATACGACATCTCCTCCGACGAGAGCTCATATCTCCTCCTCATCCATGGCAGAACCCCCCTCCAAGCTTCGGCGTTTCCTCCAGCAAAACCGCCAACTCCCTCCTTCCCGGCAAACCGAGCTCCACCATGGCCGAAAACTGCTCTCCCCCTCTTCTCCGACGAGGTGCAGCACCGAGGGCTCTAGATCTGAACAGGTTCGCTGCATTTCAGCAACATGGCGGCCAAATCTCCTTCAAATTGCCACCCCTCTTGTTCTTCCAGAGAGAAGCCTTTTCCAGTTGAGCCTTCTCCGCCATGCTCCTCCAGAATGGCAGAGCAGCCCTTTCCCTCTCCGATCTCTGATCTCCGACGACCTAACTTCAACACGAGCTCCCTCTCCAAGAAGCTCCGACTAGCTTTCTCCAAACCGACAACAACTCCTATGGCTGACCACTCCATGGAGGAAGTTTCTTGATCCTAAGAAGAAAGGGGCAATGATGAATTTCAGCAACCACCTTCTTCATCAAATCCGACCTTGGATGGGACCAACGGACAAATGTCGCATACGCGGATATTGGGTAGCATGCATGGACACAAAGGTGCGTTCTTCCTCGACTCCTCCCTCCGCATAAATCTTAAGTTTCAATTGTAGAAACCTTCTCGCAAAGGCCCCGTTTTTCCGGGGACCCGCGGACACTCGAGCGTAGTCGTGCTCGGCGTGGCCGCGGATCATTTTGAGTGGGTCCTTGCAACCCTTCTCCGCGAGTTTCGGGGTGTGACACGACGATAAATAAATATTATTGCGGGCGCGGTCGAAACAACGACGGTCGCGGGGCGGCCAATAATATTGTGCGCGCGCGGTCGAAATAACGACGATCGCGCGACGGTAAATAAATATTAATGCGCGCGCGGTCGAAATAACGACGATCGCGCGGCGGCAAATAATATTGATGCGCGCGCGGTCAAAACAGCGACGATCGCGCGGCGGTAAATAATATCGATGCGCGGGATCAAAATAACAACGCTCGCACGTCGAGAATTAATATTAAATTGTGCGGTGAGATCGACGGTAGATCTCGCGATAAATTCGTGTTGATCGCGCGACGGGAATCAACGAAGAATCGTGCGACGAAAATCAATAATGGATTCCGCAATGAAGATCAACGATACTTGTGACAGAAATCCACGAGGAATCATGCGACGGAAATCAACGAAGAATCGTGCGACGGAAATCAACGAAGAATCGTGCGACGAAAATCAATAATGGATTCCGCAATGAAGATCAACAATACTTGTGACGGAAATCAACGAGGAATCATGCGACAGAAATCAACGAAGAATCGTGCGACGGAAATCAACAAAGAAGCGTGCGACGAAAATCAATAATGGATTCCGCAATGAAGATCAACAATAGTACTTGTGGCAGAGATCGACGGTGGATCATGCGACGAACTCAACTGGGAACTGCGCAATGGAAGTAAATGGTGAAACTTTCAGAGGGGACTGACGTCGAAGGTGAAATCAAGTCTGTTGTCACGTGATTCAGATTTAGGGTAGAGTCGTCGAACCAAGGGACAATCGTCGATTGCAATATTATTTAGTCAACGACATGATACCATCTAAGGGTATTATCGTAACTGCTGATATTTGATGCTTATGAGCGGATAGTCCAAATCCTGGTTTATAATTGAGGATATTAACCTTGGAATGCTTTGACGAGTCTGATGACAAGAACGTATAACGAACTTAGACTTGAAGAATTAGTAGGTTTAAGCCTATTATGATGAAACCAGGACCGAGCATGAAATGATGATCACAGTCTCGATGTTATGAATCTATAAGATGATTTCAGTGGGAGTAGACGAGAGCACGTCACGAACCTTAAATGCAGGATGTGTTTAATGACCTAGACTAGATCTCGTGAGTCGATCCGGTCTTGATGAGTATAACCTTATGTTGGAAACGAATCAGGTTTTGAATCCTCAATAAGTATGTTTGAAGGCAATAGTGACAATCCTGACCTGATGATGGTAAGATGAACTGTGTGATTGAGTGAGAATATAAATTGAGGAGCGAATAATGTTGTGTTAAATTATAGGTTATTAATCTAAAGTATATGTTGAAGCCATGCAGTCTCAAAGGGTTGAAGCCGAGCGGTCTAGTGCCAGCGGTCTGTGCAGTCTCCCAGAATCAGACCGCACCTTCTCCTCAGAAGTACGAGATCGCGTTATATGAAGATCAGCGGTCTCCAGCTCCATCAAGTAACGGTCTGATAACCGCGGTCTGTGTGGTCTCCCAGCACCAGACCGCGCCTTCTCCTCAGAAGTGCGAGATCGCGTTGTATGAAGATCTGCGGTCCCCAGCTCAATCAAGTAACCATTGGATAACCGCGGTCTGTGCGGTCTCCCGGAATCAGACCGTCGTCTCTCCTCAGGAATATCAGATCGCTTCATATGAAGAGAAGCGGTCTGGTCCCCCTGGTCTCTCCCTTACGGGGGAGTGTTCGCCAGAGCGGTCTCACGGTCTGTTGGCCTTCTCTGTCACACGACCTTCCTCCTGTCGTGTGACCGCCAGTCTCCTCTCCAGACCGCAAAGGTCGTTGCGGTCTCGTTCTCCCTGACCGCCTGATCGCCCAGCTCTCTTTGTGTATTGTATTTGTATTTAGTCCCACATTGTGTATTTGGTTTTCCCTTTTTCCCTCCTAGTCTATATAAAGGAGGCAATACTCTTGTAATGCTTAGTTTTTTGGAAATAAAAATTCCGTTATTTTCAAATTCTCGCAGTATAAAAGCTGATGAATTGTAACTGCTGGTGACCTTGGATATGATAGGGTGTTCATTTCCCCTAAGTGGTGAGGAGTGGTTTGAGACTCTCATCAAGGAGATGTATAACGTCCACCTGTAACGTAGAGAGTGCTAGGGTGGGACGATACACAAGCTGAGTGTCTTTCCCTCAGGTGCGATGATTAGTAAGGTGTTCTCTCCCCTAAGTGATTGTTTGTATGTTTGCACGTGTGTGATGTGGCGGGTCGCTGGCTCTCCCGGTGGCACACTCTGGAGGGTTCTTACAACGAATCTAGGGTAGCCTCATGGTCGAACAACAACGTGCGCCCTAGCCTAGTTTGTTGTTTGTGTAGGTGTTAGCCACCTGGAGTTCGACCTGATCTATGCCTCAGTTCTTTTGTTTGTTCCGCCAGTATGGGCGATGACTGAGTACGGGCTCGGACAGCCGTACGTAAGGCCTAGGGGTGATAGTGCTTAAACACTCTAGAAGTAGGCGCAGGCTACACCCCCTGTGGGTCCGAACTCAGAGACCGGTTGACGGTTTCAACAACCATATCTTAATATCTTTATATATTAGTATACACACACACACACACACGAGTGACAGGCACGGGTCTCTGCCCCTATTGCCAAGCGCGACAGTACCCGTCCGGCAACGGCGGGCTTCGTCCGTCCCGCTGGAACATATGCATATGAGTACTTAAAATGACCGCACAAAAATTTTAATTAATATTTTATAATCATTTTTTTTTCAAAAACATTTATATTGTAACAAAAAATCATTTTAAAGTAGGTCTAATGATAACCTATGTCTAATAATAACCTATCATAGTAGGTGTAGGAGGTCTACTAAATTTTTTTTGGATTTTATGAATTTTCATCGTTATTTTTATTATAGGGATATAGTGTAATTACACAAATAACCATTATATTTTATAAATTTTAATTTTTTTTTCATAATATATGTTAAGTCATTGGAATAAAAGAATGAGACTATATTTGACAATTTTGAATGTTGCACCAAATGCAACTTCTTGTATATAGTAGTTAAATATATATATATATATATATGAGTGACAGTGCACGGGGGGCTCCCCGTGCTCCGCACAACTGTACCCGTCCCGCGGCGGCGTGCTTCGCCCACTCCCAATCGGCGGGCTTATTTTAAATTTTTGGTTTAATTTATTTTGTAAATAATTTTATTTTTTAAAATTATATCATTTTTGTTTTTTTTTTAATAATTTTTTTTTCAATTTTTAAATTATTTATACGGTATTTTATTATAATTTTTCGAAAAAAAACTCTACTCAGGTAATCTGCGAATAGTCAACCGGCGCAAAACTGTTTGGCTATTCGCAGACTATGATGGTCTGCGAATAACCAACCAGCGCAAAACTGAAAAGCTATTCGCAGACCACCTGCGAATGGATTAGATCATTTAAATCTTCATCATACGGCTTATATTCGTTGGTGGACCATATTAGTATATATATATATATAATTAAACGATAAACAAATCGGCAGTATAATATTCACAGCTAGCAATCATGGCGACAGAATGGAGCAAGCTTGCAGCCTTGCAGGGATGCAGTGCTGCTGCTGCTGTATCAGCGTGATGATGATGATGATCCTCTATTGTTCTTCGGCAGCAAAAGTAGTAACTCATCTTCCCGGTTTTGATGGTCCTCTTCCCTTTCATCTCGAAACCGGGTCAGACTCTCCGTTCACTTTCTTTTATGATGCATTCATTCTTCTTTTTAGATGTAAAAACTCGTTCGTTCGTTGTTGGCGGGCAAGGCCTCGGCGGCCGGAAAACGGTTTGAGGAGATGGAGCGGTGGCGGGTTAGCAGCCGTACGTGGATCTAGTTTACTGGAGGGATGGGATTGGGTGGTGCCAGAGAGAGAGAGAGAGAGAGAGAGAGAGAGAGAGAGAGAGAGAGAGAGAGAGAGAGGCTGGGCGGGCGGCAGCGGGCTTAGGCGCGTGAAGCCCGCCTACAAGGTGGCCGGCGGCGTGAACAGATCTGGTCATGAGCATAAGAAAACATTCATCCATGCTCTCCGAAGGGTACCGGAATCTAGATCGCGTAGGCGACGGAGATCGCTGCGGCAAAGATCCATCCGATGGAGGCGAATCCAGCGGCGGCGGCGGCGTTGTTATCCGAAGCTCCGGGAGGCGATGCGACCGAAGGACCCAAGATCTGCGGAGAGGGGGCCATGCCGGAGGGAGTGGTTTCCGGAGTAGGGGCCGAAGAACCGGAAACGGGGGCGACGATGGGAGGAGAATTTGGGGCTGTGGGAGGAGAGGGAGTCGGAGGCTTGACGGGGGGAGGGGATGTTGTCGGAGGGGAAACCGGGGGGACGATGGGAGGGGAAGCAGGGTCGGGCTTCGGCGGCGAGATAGTTGGAGAAGAGGCGGGGGCTTGGGCGAAAGCGGCTCCGGCGAGACATCATTGTTTCTGCGGAGAAGATATTGAGAAAACCTAGAGAGAGAGAGACAGAGAGAGAGAGATGGTGTTTATTCCAAATGGAGAGAATCCGGATCCGATAATGGGAGGGAGCGTGGGGACTATTTAAAGAATTGGAGGGAAAATTATTATCTTAAAAAAATAATAGATGCGTGGGAAATTTAAATTGTATTTTTGGATCTACGCATATTCTAATTAAGAGATTTTTGAACTTTATATTTTAAATATTTAATTTTGATATTTTACAAATTTTAATGTGGACATTTTGCACTCTTTTAAATTAAAATACAATATGTTTGATGGAGTCCCCACACATGAATATGAAGAGGATGTGATGTGATGTGATGCGCATAGAGAAAATCATCCATCATGCGGCCACGCACGGGAGCACCATACGACGCTGCACAACTCCGTGCTTCGAGTCCAGATCCCCTGTTGCTGCACCCATCCTTCCAGATTGCTCCCAAGCATGCCTCCATCCTGTTGGAAACTATTAGAGGACACAACTTATATGAACCAAAGTTCTATTGCATTAACAAGATGATACAAAAATTTACACACCACATCAACACATACAAAGTGTTATAACACAACACTACTTCAAAGTATTACAACGCAACACTGCATATGTATTACAACGCAACACCACTTCAAAAGCTCGCACACACAAACTTCAAGGTAAGGTTGGTCGACTGCTTCTATCTTGTTTGTCCGCCCAAACAGTTCCCCTAGAAGTTGTCCGCCTCTACTGTTATGAAATTGGATCGGATCCACGACTTCGAATCGTCGCGGACAGCGCAACGAAAACAAGCAATAACAATAGCGCAAAATATAAAAGCGAGAAATCAAGCACACACAGACTACACAAAATATACGTGGTTCGGAGAGAAGCTTCTACGTCCACGAGGAGAGCACCGCATGTTGAAATCGAGACTTGCGAACAAGACTTAGTCTCTGTGGAATTCGGGGCCCTCAGCTAGCCGAGGGGCGACCAATCCTTACTCCTCCCAAGGGAGAGCTCTAGGTTGAAGGTGTTGGAACTAGGAATTGGACCAAGGGCTTAGTGGGGAGGTCCCGCCACATACCCGGAAGCCCATTAGGAACTTCCCCTCCCAAGCCACTACTAAGATTGGGCACCACTGGAAGCTCTCCTCACCCCACTGGAGAGATTTGGGGAGGGAGAGAGAGCTAGCCTAAAAACCAGATCTCTCAAATGGTGCCCCCTTGGTCCTATTTATAGGATTCTCGGATCTGGACTGCGAATAGCCAAAACTGGACTGCGAATAGCCAAATCTCGCTGTTCTGAAGCACTAAACGCAAATCACTGGACTGTGAATAGCCAAAACTGGACTGCGAATAGCCAAAACTGGGCTGCGAAAGGGAAGCCTCCAAGCTGGGCGAGAGAGGGGGCGAACCGCCCCTCCCCCTCATCGCCTCCTAGCCGGGCGAGAAGGGGGGGGGGGGGGGGGGGGGGGGGGGGGGGGTGAACCGCCCCTCCCCCTGCTCGCCTCCAAGCTGGGCGAGAGGGGGGGGGGGGGGGGGGGGGGGCGAACCGCCCCTCCCCCTCCTCGCCTCCAAGCTGGGCGAGAGGGGGGGCGAACCGCCCCTCCCCCGGCTCGCCTCCTAGCTGGGCGAGAGGGGGGGGGGGGGGGGCGAACCGCCCCTCCCCCTCCTCGCCTCCAAGCTGGGCGAGAGGGGGGGGGGGGGGGGGGGGGGGGGGGGGGGGGCGAACCGCCCCTCCCCCTGCTCACCTCCTAGCTGGGCGAGAGGGGGGGCGAACCGTCCCTCCCCCTCCTCGCCTCCAAGCTGGGCGAGAGGGGGGGGGGGGGGGGTGCGAACCTCCCCTCCCCCCTCCTCGCCTCCTAGCTGGGCGAGAGGGGGGGCGAACCGCCCCTCCCCCTCCTCGCCTCCTCTATGAACTGGGCGAGCGGGGGGTCTCCGCCTCCACCGCTCGTCCTCCTTGCCTCCACCTCCCTTCCTGCATGGGTCGATGTTACCATGATGCTCCAATGAGCCTTTGGGAGTATACTCGGCGAATATCGGGGTTGTACACAATCCCCGCTCTTTTCGAGCGTGGCTCACGCTCGGAAAGAAATGTCCAACCCTGCATATTCGACGAGTGTCGATGGGAACCCGGTCATCGGTGCCATCTCGGAAAAAACACAGCGCCTCCTCGAGAGGTCCTCCAACCCTAACGGCCAGTGAGAGCCCGGCTAGTGGGACCACCTTGGGGGAAACATACATAGCCTCCCCGAGAGGTCTTCCAACTCTGCTGGCTCGTGAGAGCCCGGCTAGCGAGACCACCTTGGGGGAAAAATACATAGCCTCCCCGAGAGGTCTTCCAACTCTGCCGGTTAGTGAGAGCCCGGCTAGCGAGACCACCTCGGGGGAAAAATACATAGCCTCCCTGAGAGGTCTTCCAACTCTGCCGGCTAGTGAGAGCCCGGCTAGCGAGACCACCTCGGGGAAAAAATACTTAAGAGAATTTTCGGCCACTGAGCGGTTCCTGACCCTGCCCGCTAGGTGGGAGCCTGGTCAGCGGGTCAGCATCAGGACTAAGTACTTGGGACTTTCCTGCCACCGTGCGATCCTCGGACCTGCCAGCCTGATGGGAGCCTGGTCAGCGGGCCAGCGTCGGGGATAAGTACCTTGAGACTCTCCTGCCCCCGAGCGATCCTCGGACCTGCCAGCTTGATGGGAGCCTGGTCAGCGGGCCAGCGTCGGGACTAAGTACTTGGGACTTTCCTGCCACCGAGCGATCCTCGGACCTGCCAGCTTGATGGGAGCCTGGTCAGCGGGCCAGCATCGGGACTAAGTACTTGGGACTTTCCTGCCACCGAGCGATCCTCGGACCTGCCAGCTTGATGGGAGCCTGGTCAGCGGGCCAGCATCGGGACTAAGTACTTGGGACTTTCCTGCCACCGAGCGATCCTCGGACCTGCCAGCTTGATGGGAGCCTGGTCAGCGGGCCAGCATCGGGACTAAGTACTTGGGACTTTCCTGCCACCGAGCGATCCTCGGACCTGCCAACTTGATGGGAGCCTGGTCAGCGGGCCAGCATCGGGACTAAGTACTTGGGACTTTCCTGCCACCGAGCGATCCTCGGACCTGCCAGCTTGATGGGAGCCTGGTCAGCGGGCCAGCATCGGGACTAAGTACTTGAGACTTTCCTGCCACCGAGCGATCCTCGGACCTGCCAGCTTGATGGGAGCCTGGTCAGCGGGCCGGCATCGGGACTAAGTATTTGAAAACTTTCACTACATTAATCATCACATTACATGCAAGAAAAAACTAAGTAAACAACCACGCTACATGAACTTAAGGGTGGATAGAAGAAACTAAGCACTTAGACAAACTTGGTCTCCTACTGCTGAGGGTGATCTCCCTCGTTCCCATTTGGTTGTTGTTGCCGCACCAAACCCCTTGCTTCCTTCAATTCCAAGAACTCAGGGCAGGTGGTCGTCGCGTGACCTTCCTCATCGTGGAGGTCACAATAGGGTAACTCCACCCTACCCCCTCTTCCTCTTCTTCCTGCTTTTCTGACTCTCCTCCTTTTTTCCCAGCCAATCGTCATGGTCTGTTGAGGCGGTGGAGGGGATGCCCTTGGCCTCTGCCCCCACCTAGGGAGGTCAACCCCCTCTTCCTGGAAGTTGTCTTCCTCTTGGTCCAACTTTCTCTTGGGAGCCCCTACTCTTCCCCCCTGCTGCCTTGCCTCTGGCTCACTCAGCTTGGCCAGCCTTCTCGCGAACTCCGGGTTGGCCTCCTCACTCTCGACTTCTTCTGCCACCCTTTCCATCAACTCTTCAAAGGACAATGGAGCTCTTCTCTTAAGGTCCATCTTGAAGAAGCCCTCCCGCAGCCCCAACGTGAAGGCGAGCTTGAGGGTGTACCCGGGCACTTCTTGGACGAGGAGAACCTCCTCCCTAAACCGTTCCAGATAGTGAGCCAGCGACTCCCCTGGCTCTTGTTTGATCTTGAAAAGTGCCTCGGCATCTTTCTTCCTCTTCCTTGACGTCGAGAAGCGTAGCAGGAAAACTCGGCGCAAGTCTTCGAAGGCATAGATGGATCCCGCAGGGAGCTGGTGGAAGCAATCTCTAGCCTTCTCTTTCAGAGTTGTCGCGAAGAGTCGACACTTGAAAGTGTCCGACATGGGCATGATGGAGACCATGTCCTCAAACCACTGCAGGTGCAAGACGAGGTCATCCTTGCCGAAGTAGTGAGACATCTCCGCCCCCTTGAACCCCTCCGGAATCGGGGCTGAGAGGATCAGCTCACAAAAAGGACCTCCTACGCTCGCCCCCCTTTGGGGCTGGGCGAGTGGGGGCATGGCGCCTCCCCTCTCGCCCCCTTGGGTCTCGGCGAGTGGGGGTCGAGGACCTCCCCACTCGCCCACTTGGGTCTCGGCGAGTGGGGGTCGAGGACCTCCCCACTCGCCCACTTGGGTCTCGGCGAGTGGGGGTCGAGGACCTCCCCACTCTCCCACTTGGGTCTCGGCGAGTGGGGGTCGAGGACCTCCCCACTCGCCCCCTTCCGGCACCTCTTTCCCGGGCTGCTGGCCTGGAGGGCTCTCACCTACTTGCTGGGGCGAGACCTCCGGACCAACTCCTCTCATGCCTTCGCTTATCGTGGCGAAAGTTAGCTGCAAGGTCTGCAAGATCTCTTGCCTGAAATTTTCAAACATCTCCAACGTCGCTCCATCCACCAGGGGTTGCGAGCGACCTGGGTCGGATCCTCCACCTCCAGCCATGGAGCTCATCTTAAGAGTTTCTTGAATCAGTCACACTCCACGCTCACCGCACCATGTGTTGAAACCGAGACTTGCGAACAAGACTTAGTCTCTGTGGAATTCGGGGCCCTCAGCTAGCCGAGGGGCGACCAATCCTTACTCCTCCCAAGGGAGAGCTCTAGGTTGAAGGTGTTGGAACTAGGAATTGGACCAAGGGCTTAGTGGGGAGGTCCCGCCACATACCCGGAAGCCCCTTAGGAACTTCCCCTCCCAAGCCACTACTAAGCTTGGGCACCACTGGAAGCTCTCCTCACCCCACTGGAGAGATTTGGGGAGGGAGAGAGAGGGAGAGAGAGCTAGCCTAAAAATCAGATCTCTCAAATGGTGCCCCCTTGGTCCTATTTATAGGATTTTCGGATCTGGACTGCGAATAGCCAAAACTGGACTGCAAATAGCCAAATCCCGCTGTTCTGAAGCACTAAACGCAGACCACTGGACTGTGAATAGCCAAAACTGGACTGCGAATAGCCAAAACTGGGCTGCGAAAGGGAAGCCTCCAAGCTGGGCGAGAGGGGGGGCGAACCGCCCCTCCCCCTCATCGCCTCCTAGCCAGGCGAGAAGGGGGGGGGCGAACCGCCCCTCCCCCTGCTCGCCTCCAAGCTGGGCGAGAGGGGGGGGGGGGGGGGGGGGGGGCGAACCGCCCCTCCCCCTCCTCGCCTCCTAGATGGGCGAGAGGGGGGGGGGGGGGGGGGGGGGGGGGGGGCGAACCGCCCCTCCCCCTGCTCGCCTCCAAGCTGGGCGAGAGGGGGGGGGGGGGGGGGGGGGGGGTGGGCGAACCGCCCCTCCCCCTCCTCGCCTCCAAGCTGGGCGAGAGGGGGGGGGGGGGGGGGGGGGGGGGGGCGAACCGCCCCTCCCCCGGCTCGCCTCCTAGCTGGGCGAGAGGGGGGGGGGGGGGGGGGGGGGGGGCGAACCGCCCCTCCCCCTGCTCGCCTCCAAGCTGGGCGAGAGGGGGGGCGAACCGCCCCTCCTCGCCTCCAAGCTGGGCGAGAGGGGGGGGGGGGGTGAACCGCCCCTCCCCCTGCTCGCCTCCTAGCTGGGCGAGATGGGGGGGGGGGGGGGCGAACCGCCCCTCCCCCTCCTCGCCTCCAAGCTGGGCGAGAGGGGGGTGGGGGGGGGGGGGGGGGGGGGGGGGGGCGAACCGCCTCTCCCCCCTCCTCGCCTCCTAGCTGGGCGAGAGGGGGGGCGAACCGCCCCTCCCCCTCCTCGCCTCCTCGCTGGGCGAGAGGGGGGGGGGGGGGGGGGGGGCGAACCGGCCCTCCCCCTCCTCGCCTCCTCTATGGACTGGGCGAGCGGGGGGTCTCCGCCTCCACCGCTCGTCCTCCTTGCCTCCACCTCCCTTCCTGCATGGGTCGATGTTACCATGATGCTCCAATGAGCCTTTGGGAGTATACTCGGCGAATATCGGGGTTGTACACCACAGAAGATCCACTAAATATTCAGAGAGTTTGTAGTACATAAATTACACTGAGACCAATAGATCTGATACGCGTCAAGAGAGATTTGTCCGATCTGACTCTGGGAGCTACCGCTCGCGGTATCGCTACCGCCGGGCGGTATCGCACGAACAGGTGCGTCGATCTTCTTCCTTCGACAGCGCCGACGTCAACAGCCCCCAGGGAACCTCCACCTGAGATCCCGCCACCGATGAGGAGATCTTCCTCGACTCGAACAAAGCTCTCGCCGACAGATCGTCGGAGCAAAGCTCTCGCCGATATGCCTTGACCACTGCCGAGGACCGCACGCCCTCTCCTTCTTGGCCGCACAAAGGAACTGCACGCCTGATGCCCTAGCCTCCTCTTCTTTCGGTGATGATCAAAAACTCTCATATATCTTAAACCCTAAAGCAAGATCCTATAAATATATAAGATGAGAGGGAATAAAAAAAACCTTGCATGAATGGAAGAAGCCAAAAAATGAAAGGGGCGGCATATTCCAGCAATCTCCACCTTGACGCCCCACGCACATATGCTCCACATGCAGCTTGGATCTTCTTCCTCCTAAAAGAACTACCCATCTCCCTGGGGTCACCACTGTGAAATTTTTCTAAGGACCTTGTGAGAGCAAGCAGGAATCGATTATGCAACTTAGAGATACAAGCCAAACAACCAGAAACAAACTTTAGGCAAGCAGTTGATCTTTATTGATAGCATAAACTTCATTACAGGGCAAGGCATGCTTGGCGAGACATGATTTCGCCAGCACAGATACCAAACAGAAATACACGAAGATGAGGAAAACTTGAGATCGCTCCAGACCGCGCGACCTCCCTGCGACTTCAACACACTGCCAAACCGCAGCGCCTTGCCGATCACAGCACACCACCAATCCGCTGATCAGACCGCACCCTTCTTCCGACCTGTTGAACCTCCCGAACTCCAGCACCACAACTCCAAGCCGCAGACCGCCCGAACACTTTCAGAGGAAGAGGTGATCGCTGCTGCCCACACTATCCGCAGAAGCTGCACAAGAGGAATTCAATCAGCAGACCGCACGGTTAGAATAACACAGACCGCAGGAAACAAGCGAACTCAGCTTACACTTGGTGTGTGTCTGTTTGCTGCTACAGTGGCCTCCTATTTATAGGCACGGGACCTGATCCAGTCACCACCCTATGAGATAGGATCACCACCCTCCAGATCGCGCGACCTGATCGGTCAACCCGCGCGATCAGCAACATAACTCCTGCTTCATTTTGGTGAACCCGCCAGCTTCAATATCGCCATGAGAGACCGCCACTCTCACAGCAGACCGCAACTCCAGAAGGAGCTCTCCAGACCGCCCGAAGCTATTCACCACCTGTGTTCGCACGAGACCGCGAACACAGTCAGTTCGCCATCAGATCGCGAACTCCTGTCCGCATGCCGATCTCCTTCTGAGACCGCGAACAGCAACCAGCTCGCATACCAGTCTCCTCCTGAGACTGCGAACTGAGACCGCGCGACTAAGACCCTTAGTCCGTGAATACCCCCAGAAAGCCCGGTCAGCTACCAGACCACATTCCGGAGAGAACCTGGAACACACTGTGCGGTCACACCAGACCGCCACAGCCTTGAAGAGGACAACACGCCACGCGGTCACGCACAGACCGCGCGGCTTCACCTTCAGCAGACTTTGGACGAGACCAGCGGTCAACCCGGGAAACTGCAGCTAGGCTAAGATCAGCCAGACCGCGGATGCAGACCGCCAAGTCGCGCGAACTCGCCAGACCGCCCGACTTCCTCCCTGACCGCACAGGTCCAAAAGCCTCCTTCACTTCCACTTCAACAATTTCAACACTCCCCCTTGAAGTGGGAAGTGGAGACCAGCCCAAGTAGCACCCTTAGCCGTGTGAACGGCCCCTTTGCCAGTGCCTTTGTGAAGATGTCCGCGACATTGTCCGCACTCCGCACATGCCCGACCGAAAGAGATCCCTCCAGCACCTTCTCCCGTATGAAGTGATGCTCGATCTCGATGTGCTTGGTCCTCGCGTGACAAACTGGATTGGTAACCAGTTTGAGAGCACTCTCGTTGTCACCGCGTAGCAGAGTCGGCTCCCGAACCTCTTTGTGGACGTCTCCCACCAACCTCCTAAGCCAGATGGCTTCCTGAGCTGCCAAGGCCGAAGCCTTGTATTCCGCTTCTGTGGTGGAGACTGATACAGAATCCTGCTTCTTGCTGCACCATGATATAGCCGTAGGGCCCGCCATGAAGACGAATCCAGATGTCGACTTCCGATCATCCGAACCTCCCCCGTAATCAGCATCCATGTATCCATGCACTTCAAAGCCCGCATCCCTCCTGTATAGGAGACCCATGTCCGAGGTCGCCTTGACATACTTCAGAATGTTCTTGGCCGCTAGCAGATGAGGTATCCGAGGGTCCGCCATATACCGACTCACTCTGCCTACTGCATATGCAATATCTGGCCTCGTAATCGTCAGATAGATCAGGCTCCCAACCAGAGCTCGGAACACCAACGGATCTTGCATAATCCTCCCCTCATCCTTCCGAAGCTTCATAGCCTTCTCCAGAGGTGTAGTGATGCACTTCCCTTCCTTCATGCCGAATCGCTCCACGATTCGCTCTGCATATCCAGCCTGGGAAACCAGCACTCCACTTTCCTTCCTCTGCACTTCGAGTCCAAGGAAATGGTGAAGCTCACCTAAGTCCTTCATCTCGAACCTGATGGCCAGCTCGGCCCGAAGCTGAGCTACTTCCTCCTTTGAGTTCCCCGTCACGATCATATCGTCGACGTAAAGCAGCACGATGACCTGAAGCTCCCCGCTCTTCTTGACGAACAAGCTTGAGTCTGAGTCTGAAGCACAAAATCCACAGAATAAGAGATATTCTGCGATCTTTCCGTACCACGCCCTTGGCGCTTGCTTCAAATTGTAGACCCATTTGCATGTTACAGGAGTAATGCCCTTGGGCTTGGGCACAAGAGACCAGGTCTCATTCTTCTCAAGAGCTGCCATCTCTTCTTGCATTGCAACATCCCACTCCTTCACGCCTTGGGCCTTCTCAAAGCTCGACGGCTCCCTCTCATCCAAGGGACCAGCGAAGAAACATGAGACAAAGCTCACTGCGTTTCCTCCTGTATAGCGATCAGGGGCAACGATTGCTCGCTTCGACCTCCTCAGCTCCTTCCCCTGAACCGCATTATCTCCAGCTGCTTCTTCCCTAGCTCCTCTTCCAGACGTGCTAGGAGCATTGCTCCCCCTGCTCCCTGAACCAGAAGCCCCCGTCTCGGAACTAGAAGGAGATGGACCACCTGGTGACACAGGTAGCTCCACCTGAAGATCTTCCACTGCTTGCTCTGGCACCTCCACCCTGCTCTCTGGTAGCTCCACTCCAGAAGACCCCTTATAAGATGTCACCTCATCAAATACAACGTCGCGAGATACAACAAATCTCCGCGTCTCTGGGTCCATGCACTTCCATCCTTTCTTCCGCTCGTCGTATCCCACGAAGACTAGCTTCCTTGCTTTCGCATCTAGCTTCGTCCGAAGAGCATCTGGAACATGCACGTAGCAGGTGGAACCAAACACCCTAAGGTGTGCCACGCTTGGCTTCTCTTTGAACATCAACTCATGCGGAGTTAACATGTTGATGGGACTAAGAGGCATCCGGTTGATGACGTAAGCAGCACAAGACATTCCCTCCGCCCAGAAGGACTTTGGGATCTCTTGGCATGCAGCCAACACTTGCAGGTCTCTGTTAGATGACGGATCTTCCGTTCTGCAACTCCATTCTGTTGTGGAGTATGTGCACAAGTAAGCTCGCTCCGGATGCCTGCCTTCCTGCAAAAAGTAGAGAACTCACTGGAGGTGAACTCCCCTCCGTTGTCAGTCCTCAGCTTCTTCACCCGCAGTCTTAGCCGACCTTCCACGAGCTCCTTGAACTCCACAAACTTGGCAAACGCCTCCGCCTTCTCCTTCAGAAAATAAACCCAGACATATCTGGTGTAATCATCGATCAACACCAGCATATACCTGCTGCCTCCGAGGCTTGGGGTAGCAGTTGGTCCCATCAAGTCACCGTGGATGCACTCCAACGGCACACTACTCCTTGTCTGCGACTTGTCAAACGGTAGTCGATGAGACTTGCCGAACTGACATCCTGCGCAAACGTGACCTTTTCCGTAGGAAGATAGACTTGGCAGGCCCTTAACCAGACCTTTCACCGCCATTGCTTTCAGCTTATCCATTCCTACATGCCCCAACCTCTCATGCCATATAACGGCACCATCATTCGTCTTCATCTTGTCGACGTAGGAACTTGTCGATAAAACGAACAAGTCCTTTGCCCGTCTCCCGATATGAACGACCTCGGCCTTCACGGCCTCTACATTACGTAGAAATTTCACTTCTGTTGGGCCGAACAGAACGTGATACCCAGCGTCAACAGCGTTGGTCACGGAGAAGAGGTTTTTCTTCATTCCGGGCCCATTGGGGTCAAATAAAGAGGCCAATTTGACTAAAGTCAACCTTAACCCTGAATTGGTCAAACTAACTCAGTTATGGTCAATTGGCCTCCACCATGCCAAATTGACCTTACCCCTACCCTAATAGGGATACTAGGAACCTAATGGACCAAAAAGCCCCATTATGGGACTTGCAATTTGACCAATTTACCCTAAGCCCTAATTTGGTCAAAGTGCCATAAAAAGGGGCAATTCACCTTCACTTTGCCAAATTGACCCTACATAGGCCTTCCTAACCCTTAAGGGAAGCCAATGGAGTCTAAGACTCCCATTGGGGTCAACCCAATTGGTCAATTTGACCAAAGTCAAATTTTCCATAATTTAGGTCAAATAACCTAATTGGACCCAATCCACTTGGGCTAGACCCAATTAAGGTGGTCCACCACCTAAAGGGGATTGAATGCTGCTGAGGTGGCCATTAAATTTGGAGAGAGTCGGCTAGGAGAGAGAACCTTAAACCCTAAACCCTAAACCCTAAACCCTAAACCCTAAACCCTAAACCCTAAACCCTAAACCCTAAACCCTAAAACCCTAAACCATGATAGACACTCTTCAAAGTAAGTGGCCCTCTATTACTGTCCAAAGAAACAACCCCCACCTTCTCTACTGGATGCACGGTATTATCAGCAGTAATGATTGCATTGTTACCTGTGTAGGGCTGTGCAGAAGAAAGCTTGGTCCCGTCTCCGGTGAGGTGATGACCACACCCTGAGTCCACGATCCAGTCCTCCAAATAGTTGATGGGAGCCGAAGCTCCAATAGAAGCCGAGAAGGCTCCTCCCCATCCTCCATCTATATGTCTGGCCTCAGCATCTTCCCTCTCCGCAGCATGCCCTGCTTGAGTGACCACTCTGCAATCCTTTTTGAAGTGCCCAACCTTTCCGCATTTGTAGCATTTGAGACCTTCCTTCTTCTTCTTCTCCTCAGCCTTAGGAGGATAGCCCCTCTCCTGCTGTCCAGAAGTTGAAGGCACATAGCCTCCAGTGGTCTTCTTCTTCTTATCCCACTTCTTCTTCTTCCCCGAGAAGAGAACTTCGCCATCTCCCCCAGTCACTGACAACCCCGCCATCTGTCTTGCCAAGCTTTCTTGCGAAGAAAGCAAGTTCTCCAGCTCCAACAGAGACGGCTGATTTGCCCATCCCTGCACCGACGTCACAAAGGCCACATATTCCTTCCGCAAGCCGCGGATGATGTGCCTCTTCAGCTTCGCCTCAGAAATTGGCTCATCAGGATCCAGTGCTGATATCTCAGCGCAGAGGTTCTTCATCTTCAGAAAGAAAGTGGAGATAGAAAGATCGCCCTGAGCCGACCTTGCCAGCTCATTCTCCAAGAACTGCAGCCTCGCTACATTCTTCTTATTAAACAGCCCATCCAAGGCTCTCCAGATCTCGGCAGCTGATCCACACCCTAAGATGTGATCAAATAGATCAGGTGAAATGGCACGCTTCAAGGTGAACTCGGCCTTGGCATTGGTCTTTCTCCACGCCCTTACGGCCGGACCATTGTCACCAGCTTCCGTTGCCTTCACCTCTTCTGTCTCATTTCCTCCAACAACTTCCCATAGATCCTCACCCAGAAGATAGCTCTGCATACATGACTTCCACTTTTTGAAGTTAGTCGATGTAAGCATCTCAATACCAAGACCTCTTGCAAATCCACCTTCCATTGTTTTTCCTCTGGTTCCTTCTTCACAAAGGCGATGGCTACTCTAAGTTGCAACCTGCTCTATCCACTCGAACCTCCCTCTGATACCATGTGAAATTTTTCTAAGGACCTTGTGAGAGCAAGCAGGAATCGATTATGCAACTTAGAGATACAAGCCAAACAACCAGAAACAAACTTTAGGCAAGCAGTTGATCTTTATTGATAGCATAAACTTCATTACAGGGCAAGGCATGCTTGGCGAGACATGATTTCGCCAGCACAGATACCAAACAGAAATACACGAAGATGAGGAAAACTTGAGATCGCTCCAGACCGCGCGACCTCCCTGCGACTTCAACACACTGCCAAACCGCAGCGCCTTGCCGATCACAGCACACCACCAATCCGCTGATCAGACCGCACCCTTCTTCCGACCTGTTGAACCTCCCGAACTCCAGCACCACAACTCCAAGCCGCAGACCGCCCGAACACTTTCAGAGGAAGAGGTGATCGCTGCTGCCCACACTATCCGCAGAAGCTGCACAAGAGGAATTCAATCAGCAGACCGCACGGTTAGAATAACACAGACCGCAGGAAACAAGCGAACTCAGCTTACACTTGGTGTGTGTCTGTTTGCTGCTACAGTGGCCTCCTATTTATAGGCACGGGACCTGATCCAGTCACCACCCTATGAGATAGGATCACCACCCTCCAGATCGCGCGACCTGATCGGTCAACCCGCGCGATCAGCAACATAACTCCTGCTTCATTTTGGTGAACCCGCCAGCTTCAATATCGCCATGAGAGACCGCCACTCTCACAGCAGACCGCGACTCCAGAAGGAGCTCGCCAGACCGCCCGAAGCTATTCACCACCTGTGTTCGCACGAGACCGCGAACACAGTCAGTTCGCCATCAGATCGCGAACTCCTGTCCGCATGCCGATCTCCTTCTGAGACCGCGAACAGCAACCAACTCGCATACCAGTCTCCTCCTGAGACTGCGAACTGAGACCGCGCGACTAAGACCCTTAGTCCGTGAATACCCCCAGAAAGCCCGGTCAGCTACCAGACCACATTCCGGAGAGAACCTGGAACACACTGTGCGGTCACACCAGACCGCCACAGCCTTGAAGAGGACAGCACGCCACGCGGTCACGCACAGACCGCGCGGCTTCACCTTCAGCAGACTTTGGACGAGACCAGCGGTCAACCCGGGAAACTGCAGCTAGGCTAAGATCAGCCAGACCGCGGATGCAGACCGCCAAGTCGCGCGAACTCGCCAGACCGCCCGACTTCCTCCCTGACCGCCCAGGTCCAAAAGCCTCCTTCACTTCCACTTCAACAATTTCAACAACCACAATCAACAAGCACAAATATGAGCCAAGTCAAGGCAGTGCTTGAACTTGACTCCCGATACAGGCTTTGTCAACATGTTCGCAACATTGTCCTCCGTGGCAACTTTCAGCAACTGTATGTCTCCACCTCCAACGAACTCCCTCAACTTGTGGTTGCGCACATCGACGTGTTTTGTCCTTGCATGATAGACCAGGTCCTTTGCAAGACAAATCGCACTCTGACTGTCACAATACAACTTCACTGCCTCTTGAGTAATCCTGAGTTCCTTGGTGAGACATTTGAGTCAGATGGCATCATTTGCGGTCTCCACCGCAGCAATATACCCTGCCTTTGTCGTGAAGAGTGGCTTTTCCAACTGATGTGACCTTCACCTAAAAGGAAAATATAATCAGATGTAGATCTTCTTCGGTCGAGGTCGCCGACGTAGTCAGAATCAACGAAACCCTCTAAAACTCCAGCATCCTTGCTCCTCTTGAAAAGTAGCCCGACGTATGGTGTTCCTTTCAAATACCTCAGAATCCACGTAACTGCTTCCCAGTGTTGTCGCCCTGGATTCACCATGTATCTGTTGACAACGCTCACGGCCTGAGCGATATCTAGTTTCGTATAAATCATCGCGTACATCAAGCATCCTACCGCACTAGCGTACGACACCTTGAGCATCTTTTGGCGTTCCTCCTCTAAGTCTGGACAATGCAGTGAAGATAATCTGAACTGATATCCCAAAGGAGTCGTAACAGCTTTAGACTCCATCATACTGAACTTTTCCAGAACCTTCTTTATGTAGCCAGACTGAGAAAGCCCAAGCATGCCTCGCTTTCTGTCCCACTTGATCTCCATCCCAAGGATTTTCTGTGCGTGACCAAGATCTTTCATCTCGAACTCAACATGCAACTTCTACTTCAATAACTAAATCTCCCGAGCCGACTTGCAAGCAATCAACATGTCGTCCTCGTAGATCATCAGAATCAGAATATCTCCGCTTGCCAGAAATCTGTAGTAGACGCAACTGTCATACTGGCTCCTACTGTAACCTTGTGAAGTCACGAATGTGTCGAACCGCTTGTACCACATCCTCGGAGCATGCTTCAGACCGTAGAGAGATCTCTTTAGCTTGCACACCTTTTTCTCGTCACCGGGTCGTATGAACCCCTCAGGCTGCAATATGTAGATCTCCTCCTCTAAGCTGCCGTGAAGAAAAGCCGTCTTCACGTCCATCTGCTCCAGCTCGATGTCCCACATCGCTACCATAGAAAGTAGCACCCGAATGGAACAGTGTTTCACCACGGGTGAGAATATTTCATCAAAATCAACACCTTTCTTCTGCGTGAACCCCTTTGCAACAAATCTGGCATTGTACCTCCACTGGTCCTTCCCGGATGTAGACTCCTTCTTCCTGAACACCCATTTGGAACTGATTGCCTTAGCCCCTTTGGGTAGACAAACCAAGTCCCATGTCTGGTTCTTTCGAACGGAATCCATCTCTTCCATCATAGCAACTTTCCATTGAGAACCGTCTCTGCTCTCCATAGCTTCTCGATATGAACTAGGATCTGAGGAAATCACCTGAAAGGCGTGTATTTTTAGAAAAAGTGTTTAACAAGAAAGTTGTAGATCTCGACGAGATCTACAACTTTCGTGTTGAACACGTTTCCTAAAAATGTATGCACAAAATGTATTTCCAAAAGGCGCATATATAACTCATACAAATATATAGAGTGCGGATAGCCCAAACTGTTTTAGGGGTAACAATCACCTATTTTTATTATTATTAAATTTAAATTATTTGTTATAATTATATTAAATATTTTAATTCCCTTTTTATAATTAGTGGGATATGATAATATAACTTGTTATTATTTCATTTAAATTTTTTATACTTAGAGTTTTCTTAACGAAAAAGAATGAATTGTAATATATAGGTACGTGACGATGGGGGAGTCGGAATTCTTCTACTATTTTGTGGAGTCGGAAAGGAATCCTAGCCAAGACCCCGCTTCTCTTATGTGGCTCATCGGCGGCCCTTATTGTTCCGCCTTTATCGGATTGGTCTTAACCATAGGTAATAACTAAGAATATACTTACAATATGATCAACTTGTTGGGTTAATAAATTTTGTCCCTCTATTAGCTACTTCTCTAGAAATTACCAATTTAGTACCACCATATTAAATCTACCTTTTAAATGCATGCTTGTGTGTGTTTAGGCCCTATAAGATTTAATGGGGATTCTTATAATGATACATCTCTCACCATAGTTTATAACCCTCATTCTTGGACCAAGGTGAGTCATTTTATTAAGTATAATTTGCACCGCTACTATATCGCTCTCATGAATATTATAATTTTTGGTTGACAGATCTCCAGCGATATCTTTTTAGATTGGCCGGTCGGAGCGGGATTTTCATTCTCATCAAACACTGAAAGTTGTATCTCAGACGATGTACAATCATCGAAAGAGATCTACAACTTTCTTAAACAGGTATCGTTACGTTTCATTCCACATACAAAGCCATAATTATGATCATGTATATAGGTATAATGCGCGCAGATTAAATAATTTTCAAACCTTTTTTCTCTGAGAGTTAGCATAATTACATGCCGCACCCCTATATCTTTTAAAATTACATAAACCTTCAGGGGATCGAGTATTTTTGTGCGTGCACTTTATGAAGTTGAAACTTAGACGATAGATTTTTGTAATTTCAAAAGATATCTAGAGGGGTGCAATATGTAATTTTGCAATGAATAAATGACCTACATGTAATGCTACTGCCCTCAAACTATATATGTTTCTCCTATATTTATGTATTATATATAAGGAAATCTCTTTAATGGTGTAATTGGACGCCACCAATCAGATTGGTGACGTTTTCTTACGATTTCTCCTTAATTTTTATTTTATTTGAAAAAGTGATCAACATGAAAGTTGTAGATCTCATCGAGACGAATAACTTTCATGTTGATCAGTTTTTAATTTGAAGCCGTTTAGGCTCCCGATTCGGCGTGACCATTTTTGAGGCTTAAATCAGAGCCCTAAACAGCTTCAAATCAAAGAGTTATCAACATAAGAAAGTTGTTCTTCTCGATGAGATCTACAACTTTCATGTTCATCACTTTTTCAAATAAGATACAAATCGAGCTCAAAATCATAAAAAACAAGACTCATGTTATAAAAGCATAGATGCGCCGAAGGCCGCCTGACAGCAACGCGCCAGGGGCGGGCTCCGTGAGCCGGGTACTGTCGCGCGGGACACGAGGGGCCTCACGTGCACTGTCACTCGTATATATATAAGGCAATACTAGATCACAATGATTTTGCATGATTCTTCGTGCATATTCATTATTTTTGTATTATATTTGTTGAACACAAATGAACCATGCAGTGGCTCCTACTCTATCCAAATTTCCTCTCGAATCCCATCTACATCGGTGGAGTTTCATACGGTGGAAAGTTGGCACCACTTGTTACTTATGAGATCGTGCAGGGTACGTACGTAAAAATCACCCTCGATTATTTAATTATTTTCGCATATACAAATACTGGCGGAATTAATTAGGAATTTTACTTAGTCCGGGCACACTTAATTATGGGCATTGTTAAAGGCAAGCCAGAATTGGCTATTGACAAACCAATTTGTATGAATTATTACGCGGCTTTTGAAAATACGTCTTGTACATGCATTTTTAGGAAAAGTGTTCAACACGAAAGTTGTAGATCTCGACGAGAACTATAATTTTCGTGTTGAACACTTTTCCAAAAAATGCACGCACAAGGCCATAAAATCGCCATGATCGTTACTATAGTGATTTTTGAAAATAACAAGAAAATACGTCTTGTACATAGTTGTAGATCTCGACGAGATCTGCAATTTTCGTGTTGAACACTTTTCCTAAAAATGCATGTACAAAGCGTATTTTCAAAAGCCGCGTAATAACTCTTAGAAATTGGTTTGCCAATAGCCATTTCTGGTTTTCCTTTAACAACTCCCTTAATTATAAACTAAACAAAAACACTTAACAGTGAACAAATTGTTATTAGGACAATATAAAATTAAGATAAAAATAATTGTTTTCATTTTAAAAATTTGAAGTAAATTGAGGCCTAATTCCAACAACTTGAGGTATTTTATGCGTGTGGAGACGAAGTGCATAATTACAGAAAAAAAGTTAGTCCAAAGACTCGAAAGTGATAACTAAACTTGAAAAATAATAACTATAGAGTACAAATGAAGCAAAAGCATCAAAGAAATAATATTGATTGGACTTCGACTTAGTATACAGAGATTCGGATTGAAACTGCATAAATATTAAAAACTAGAGAATAAGTTTTGATTCAACCTTTCTATTAAATTTTGGACTTATCGCGGGGAGCTTTCTAAAATGCAGAAGATCATGAAGCTTTTTTCTCACCATAATATTTCAATTGATGGTGTGCCCTTGGACAGTTGGGCTCGTAACGGCGGCGGGTCCAGACTCCGTGAGAGAAGGCGGCGAGGACTGCGAACACCAAGGAGGCAAGGCGGCGAAGAGAAAGTTGTTGTAGATAGGCTTGACTTCCATTTAATGGTTTCTATATCTTTTTAGGGTAAAAGCTTATAGACTTTTTTTTAGAATTTACTGCCTCGATCAGATAACAGTGGCCTTTAGGGTAAAGGCCTATGGTTTGGCAAGTGCCCTGGTGTGTCTCCACTTAAGTCCGCCTAAT
Organism: Dactylorhiza incarnata; assembly: GCA_033032865.1. Classification (NCBI taxonomy): domain Eukaryota; kingdom Viridiplantae; phylum Streptophyta; class Magnoliopsida; order Asparagales; family Orchidaceae; genus Dactylorhiza; species Dactylorhiza incarnata. The sequence goes on from JAWHQI010000007.1 coordinate 16,229,437, forward strand.
GTGTGTGTGTAGATATATATGGTTAATTACTGGGCGCACTCCTATATCTTTCTAAATTACATTTACCTCCCCCTCTAAGTCTCCCCAATTTACAAAAATACCCCTTCTTTTAGAAATATGGACGACAAATAATGCTAAAATCAAAGAAATTGTTTTATGATATTTCAATTTTATTCTTTTAAAATAATTCTAGATTCATTACAAAAGATAAAATGTGACGCACCATTTTCAACGTAGAGTTATTACAAAAGGTAATTTTATGATAATATCCAAAAATATTATGAATAATTACCAAAACTTCCCCTGGAAGATTGCATAATTCCAAATTGCACCCATCTTATTATTGAAATTTACAAAAATCTGAACTTCTGAGGAGGATATTTTTGTGCATGAATGTTATGAAATGTGAACTTCCGAGGAGGTAAATGTTATGTTTTATAACATTGAGGGGAGATTTTTTATAATTTCAATAATAAGAGGAGGGGCAATCTGTAATTTTGCAAACTTAGAGGGGAGGTCCCGGTAAATGCCTCTAAAATTATATGTATATGTAATTACAGGAAATTAATTAATAGGCCAGAGTCAACCTGCTGCAGCACTGCTTATTAATTTAGAGGTACGTACACATTCAGTCATGCCTTTGAACCTAGCTGCCACGTGTACATGCATACCTATATATAATCTATATATATATAGAGAGAGTAATTATATTGTAGCTTGAATAATTAGAGAAATTTGTTGGTGCAACGCATCTTAGATCACTGTGTGCAATCGCCTATCACGCCGTATATTCTCGCCAGCACGAATTTGTGCGCATGATTGATCTAAAATACAGTCCCTTTTCAATACGGTCATACTGCATGAATATTATCGCAAGCAATCGATACCGTTGAATCACGGAACATACGGTGATCTGTATATTTTGATCACCGTGTGAATAATTATATGGTTTTGTTTGGCACGAGTAATATGTTATCTGCAGGGATATCTGGTGGGCAGCGGTGTGACTGATTCAAAGTACGATCTTAATGCTCGGGTGCCACGTGCTCGCGATTTGGGAATCATTTCAGATGAACTATTTGAGGTGCTCATTTTCTCTCTCTAGAATATTCCGGATCGAATAAGGCTCATTTTCTCTCTCTAGAATGTACGTCGGCATGACAACGGCTATGACCGCCACCAAGAAAGATGACTATTTTCGAACATACAAAATGGATAGAAATTCCTTAAGTGAGCTTTTGTGTTCACGAACGATAGCTCGTAACCACCACACGTTCACTACTAATAATAAGGCAATTGTTAACCGCAACCCAGTTTTGACTATCCGCAACCCTTTTATATGAAGTATTACGCGTTTTTTTTTGGAAATACGCCTTGTACAAGCATTTTTAGGAAAAGTGTTCAACACGAAAGTTGTAGATATCGTCGAGATCTACAACTTTCGTGTTGAACACTTTTGCTAAAAGTGCACTCACAAGACGTATTGCCGCCCGAATTGAAATATGGGCGTAACTATAACGAATTTTTGGAAATACGCATTGTGCATGCATTTTTAGGAAAAATGTTCAACACGAAAGTTGTAGATCTCGACGATATCTACAACTTTCTTGTTGAACATTTTTCCTAAAAATACTTGTAAAAGGCGTATTTCCAAAAAAACGTGTAATACTTCATATAAAAGGCTTGCGGATAGCCAAAACTGAGGTGCGGTTAACAATTGCCATAAATAATCAGTACTAGTAAGTTGGTTCTGATGGTGTGTGCCTGAACAGGGGATAGTCAGGAGTTGCAAGGGAAATTATTACGCGGGCGCGCAACCCTTGAGTGATGATTGTGCTGCAAATATGAATATCTATAACCAGGTGATCGATCGACCGCGACTATTTAATCCTACAATTAATCATGAATAAAACTAATTATTAATTAACTCGCGCGCGACGTCAGCAGATAATTTCGGAATTAACATTCTAAACGTATTGGCGCCGCTTTGCGCCGGATCCATGAAGACGAAACCAGGAAGGTCTATGATGATGGAAGACAAATCATCTTGTACACAATTAGTTGCACTTGATCCACCACCAAAGTCAATTGAAGATGAGTGCAGCAAGGTCATCAGCACAGTTCTTAGCTAGCTCTCTGCTGTTACATATTATTATTAGGCAATTGTTAACCGCACCCCAGTTATGGCTATCCGCAACCCTTTTATATGAAGTATTACGAGTTTTTTTGAAAATACGCCTTCTACAAGCATTTTTAAGAAAAGTGTTCAACACGAAAGTTGTAGATATCGTCGAGATTTACAACTTTAGTGTTGAACATTTTTCCTAAAAGTGCATGCACAATGCGTATTTTCAAAAAAAAATTATAGTTACGCCCATGTTTCAATTCGGGCGGCAATATGTCTTGTGCGTGCATTTTTAGCAAAAGTGTTCAACACAAAAGTTGTAGATCTCGACGATATCTACAACTTTCACGTTGAACACTTTTCCTAAAAATGCTTGTACAAGACGTATTTCCAAAAAAAAATGCGTAATACTTCATATAAAAGGGTTGCCAATAGCCAAAACTAGGGTGCCGTTAACAATTGCCTATTATTATTATTATTATTATACAAATATCTTATATAAAACTAATTAAATACCATGTTGCCCGGATCTATCCAATCTTATCAGAAAATGGGCAGATAATCCTCTCGTGCGCAAGTCCCTTCATATAAAGGAGGTATATATATAGGGTTAATTACCGGGACATCCCTTGTAAGTTTGTATAATTACAGGTTGCACCTTTCTTAGTTTCGAAATTACATTTACCTCCGCTCGTAGTTTGTTCTGTTTATAAACATGCCCAATTTGTTTAAAACAAGTAATTTGTGTTTAAAATACTCAATTACCCCTAGGTTTAATATAAAGCGTTAAAAACTAATGATTTACTATCAAGGGCAAAATTGAAATATAAAGAACTAAAAGGGGAGGTAATTGTAATTTTGAAACTAAGAGGGGTGCAACTTGTAATTATTATACAAACTTACAGGGGAGGTCCCGATAACTTTAATAGAGTTAATTACCGGGACCTCCACCGAAAGTTTGCATAATTATAGGTTGCACCCCTTCTAAGTTTCTCCGATTTACAAATTGCACATTCCGTTAGAAATATGGGCGGAAAGTGATAAACCTGCAAAATTATGTTATGATAATTTTACCCTATTCAATGACTCTACATTGAAAGGGATGACCTTTTTTCCATTAGAAATATAGATGGAAAGAGATAAAAATATGCCAAATTATTTTATGATATTTCGATTTTACCCTTTGTAATAACTCTACATTGAAAGGGGTGTGTTGCATTTTATCCTTTATACTGAATTTAGAATCATTTTAAAAGAATAAATTGAAAATATCATAAAACAATTTGGCTGATTTTATCATTTTTCATCAATATTTGTAAGAGAATGTCATTTTTGTAAACTAAGGAAACTTAGAGGGGAGGTAAAAGCAACTTGTAATTACGCAACGGTAATTAGGGTTTCTGTTGATCTGAAATCCGTGGATCCATCTCTGAATGACCGTCATTAAATGTGTGCTGACTAATGACGCAGGGCACTCTAGAAGAGTGGCATTTATGCAGGGAGGATCTCAACGACAAATACGGATACAATATTGAAAGCACCGTGCCTTTCCACTTTTATCTTGCCACCAAAGGTTACCGAGCTCTTCTTTATAGGTGTGTTGTTGTTGCTGCGTAGTACGTATTACGTAATCTTCAATTCTCCGTACAATATTCGAGAGATTATTTATTGTGATATTTAAATTTAATGAAAAGATTGTATGGGTGCAGTGGGGATCATGATTTGATGATCCCATTTACGGGAACATTGAAGTGGATCAGATCTTTGAAGTTCCAGGTTATTCAGGGATGGAGATCGTGGCATACTGGTGGCCAAGTTGCAGGGCAAGCATTATAGATACATAATTTGATTCTAAGTTATTAGTACTTTATCAAGTATAGTAGCACTATGTAATGATGAAGCCTTAATTTTACGCTTTTGAATCCTCATGCAGATACACCGTTCTCTTCTCAAACAACTTCACTTTCGCAACAATATTGGTATATATTCTTCTTGTACATATACGCATACTACTTACGCGCGATAATATATAATTGCCATTATTATTGTTGTTGTTGTTGTTATTAAGTTGATAGGTTTATTCTATTTGTAGGGGGGAAGTCATATTCCCGCGTTTGACAGGCCAGCACAGAGCTTTTCAATGTTCGAGAGGTGGATGTCCCATGAGCTCCTTTGATAGTTCTGTATGAGTGGGCGGTACTGGAGGGATGTTATATATATGCTTGATTGATTGGGTGATAAACTGTTGTGTTGTGGCCCACGTTATTGCCAACATTTCTTTCTTTTTTCTTAAGGAGCATGAGCAATCCTATTTCTTCTGGCTCACAATTATTCAAGTATCTAGCAAAAGGGCATTTATGTTAATGGGAGACATCATGTTAATGGGCCTAGTATCTAGCAAAAGGGCATTTATGTTAATGGGAGACATCATGTTAATGGGCCTAATTGTTTCTCGATTTCAGTCTTGAAAATCTTAAATTTATCAAATGATGAGACTTTTCCTTAATAAAAGCAAGAGTAGTCATAGCGGGAGAAATCATCAATGAAGGTGATGAAGTGTGTGTTCTTACAGAGCGTATAATGAATAAGGTCATATGACCGAGTTTTAGTTTGATTTGGACCACACTATGGTTCCCTAAGTTTCCTAATGTGATTAAGGATGAGAAATGAGTCTATGCTTCTCATCGCTACGTTTAGTACAAGAAGTCGGTGTTTTATACCCTTCCTGTCACTGTTGGCTAAGACCTGGGATGAGTCCCCACCCTTCATCACTATGTTTTGGACAGGTTATCCTTTTCTCTGTCGCTACGCTTATGGAAAAAAATTACTTCTGTCACTGAGTTTTGGACAGTATGAGAAATCTACCCTCTCTGTTACGTCGTGTTTGGACGGTAGGTGAGTTTAGGCTTCGTTTGGCTCAGCTTATTTGCTCCGGTGAGTTTGGACAAAATCGTCATTGTCATAGAATGTATGTTTGGTATGACAAATGTTACTATCATTATCAAGAAAAGAAACTAGTTATAAGATAAAATGTTTGATATGACAATGACGTTTTTATCCAAACTCACCGGAGCAAATAAGCCAAACCAAATGAAGCCTTAGTCTACTCCCTTCATCGTTAGGTGATTGGATGGATAGTGTACACACGCTTTATGCCACAATTCATGTGGTTTAATTGTTATGAATGTGTTAGGTCGTATGGTCACAGACCCTCACGATCCTCATTTTGATGGATTGATGTTTTGCTAGAAATCATGTGGTTTAGATAGGAGATTTTGGGGATCTATCTGGTGAACTCAGTCATCATGCATTGCATTTATGTCTACTTTATTTACATGCTCAACTTAGACCCATGTGTGTATTGAGCCTCTTACGTTGTGTAGAGTAATATTTTTGCACTTAATTATACTTAAATTTATGTAATTTATATATGCATGCTTGGCTATGTGCGTACTCACAGAAGTGCGATAACTCGCCCCAAAGTCCGCTAGGATGGCCGGGGGAGGAGAGGTCGTTATGTGCGTTGGTCAGCCCCATGCTGACCCATGTTTTTAATTCCTCGACACATATTTGATTGTTGGAAACATAGCTCATAGTGGTGCAAAGCGGGCCAATGCACAGACTGTGCAAAGTTTATAAGTTATGGTGTCGATGCATGTCGCTTTGATGCTGCTCAATAGATTATTCTAGCCTTTGAGCCGATGAATATGATCTTTTTTTTTCATTACTTTTTTTTTTCAGTAGTTCTCGGTCTGCATACTGTACTATATATTTGTGTGCTATTGTTTATACTTTTCATGTTGGATTGTATCGGCCATGAGGACATATCGGACATGACTTACATTTCTTTTAATAGTGGACATTCCATCGTGGTTTCATTTAATAGATTGCTTCCGATGGTAGTTTAATACTATAGAGTAGTGTGAATTACTTTGTTATCATTTTATAATATTTAACTTGCGAATGTGGTATGTCGTGGGGGTCGGTCGAACCCATGTTATAGTATATTTGCACGAGAGATATTACAATTTGGTATCACGGTCCAATGGATATGATCCTGCAGTCTTTTGGTTCGTGGTCGAACCCTTTTAACGAGTGGTGAGCACTTGTAGTGCAAAGACCTAAACGACTAAATATCCGATGAATGTCTAGGAAGTTTCGAAAGTGCATGTTTGATGTTTGTTTCGATATGTAAACGGTGTCCTTATTTTGCTTGGAAATGTGTCGATTTGCTTCAAAATTGCATTTTCTGCGCATTCAAATTACACTAACTATTTTGTTGTTCTTGACCATTTTTTTTAAAATATAGCTTTATTTTGTCATGAATCCTTTAACTAATGTCAATATTTCCTTAGTATGGAGATATCTTTGTTAATGATTCATAAACCCATAGTATTTCAGATAGAGGTTGCATTGGGGTTGCGAACATCAAAGTAGTGTACAAATAAGATTTTGTGGGCTATGTATACCGAAGAATTACGTATAGCGAGAGATGATGTGCTAATAAAAACAACCTAAGAAAATTCATATGAAAATAACTTTGCATTATGAAATTTGATATAATTATTTATAAAAATTCATTTATCTATATTTATACAATTATACTACTATAAAAGGTAAAACTTTTGGTTACTAGTATAAAAGACCATCAAATTCATCTTGGCAGTTCATTGAAGATTACGATCAATTTTTATTCTCCCAAACCCTATGCTAACTCTCCCTCTCGATCGCCCGATTGGCCTTGGGATTCCTAGCCTCTCCATTGCACGAGATATACTAGCTCTCTGCTCATCTGGTCGCCGCTCTCCATTGCATCAGAGCTCGCATGCCCCCTCGCTTTGCCAGGACAAAAACCCTACGAATGTCTGCAAAGGCCTCCTCCTCCTCTTCGAAATCCTTTCTTTCATTGTTGTCCTCTCCCTCACTCTCTGCTCGCGATTGTAACTTCTCTTCATTACTCGGTATCTTCAACCGAACACGATCCAAGCTTTTCGGCGCTCTCCATCGCATGTTTTCAACTAACTAACGATGACCGCACATGATTTCGTGTGAGCTCTACACGGTTGTTTCTTCTCCGCCACACATCGACATTGTGAGTCTCCTGGATGCATATTTTTGAACGGGCCCGGATTGAAAAATTTCGCGCGTTTGGAAATATGTGTACTTTAAAATGTTTGTCTTTTAAAATGTGTGTGAAAAGTCAAAAGAGGTGTGCTAATATAAACACCATTTTCTTAGTGTGAAACATTAAAAAATTCAAATGTACAAATATTTAAGTGTTTTGTACAAAGTGATTTTAAAAAAAAAATTATAACTGGATGTGAAGTGGAACTCATATGACTGATTTTTATCAAAACCTAAATTTTAGTTAACTAATTTATATCAAATAAAAATTTAAAGGCTAATTTAAAAAAAATATTTCTACCAAAATAGAAAAATAAAATCAAAGTGGAAGCAGAAGCCGATTAGAATTAGCCAACTAGCTTCGGCTATGTTTGGCGGGGCGTTTTGAGAGCTGCACGCCGCAGTTTTTTAAACTGCCCCGCCAAACAGAAATTTAATGCCCGCAGTAGAAACAACCACCGCCGAAAACTCCCCTAAAAACTGCGATTCTGAGTCGTGAATATTTCTCACGACTCCAGATCGCGGAATCGGCCGCGATTCACTTGCCCTAGCGCGACGGGTCTGGCGACGACCATCTCCCAGTTCTTCTCAGCAGCCCTTCCTCCTCCTCTCACCTTCCTCCTCCCAGTTCTTCTCAGCGGCCCCTCCTCCTCGACGACAACATCTCCCAGTTCTTCTCAGCGGCCCCTCCTCCTCTTCCTCCTCCCAGTTCTTCTCAGCGGCCCTTTTTCTACTAGTGGATAGCAAGACGGTCGATGACAACATCTCCCAGCGGCCCTTCCTCCTCCTCAGTCCTCGACGACATCTCCCATCCGCAATCAAAGCCGAAGAAGCTCCAAGGTTGGTCTTCCTTCTCCCATCGCCATTTGGGCTCGTTCAAATTTCTTCTTCCAGACCTACTTTTGATTGCTTGAGGTACTCTATTTTGATGTTCGCAGGCTATACTTGACTCCTTTCAGCAACTCCTTCTCAAGGAGGTTGCTGGTTCAAGACCCGGCCTCAACAATGCGCCGTTGCTGAGAAATAGTGGCGCGGAGAGACTTTGGGGTGCTTGGGCTGCAGCCCGGTAGCGTGCCTACGTGGCCCCTAAGGGGGAGGGCCGGGGCGTTACATAGCTCCTCTCATTTCTTCCTCCCTTGACTGTAGAAATCATTGTAAAAATTTAGATCCAATTTTTTTCAGGCGTTGTATGATTCGCCGTAGAAATTTAAATCACCGTAAAAAATTTATTATTTTTGTTGTGTTTTTTACTTGTTATAAATGTTTGGATCCATTCATAATGTTGTGTTATTACCTGTGAATTTCAACTTGCTGCTAATGTTTGGATTCATTCATATGTTGTATTTTTATTTGGATTGTTTTTTTATGTTTGATACCTTAGATGGTAATATCAAAAGATGGTGGGATATCGGCCAATTGGGAGTCAACTCATGTTCTTTTATTCTGCGATCTTTGTATCCGAGAGATAGATTTAGGGAATAGACCAACCACTCATTTCAATAAAGAGGGTTGGGTGAATTTGATGAAAAATTTTAAGGAGCGAACCACTTTAGAGTACAGTCGTGCACAAATGAAAAACAAGTGGGATCAATTGAAGCGTGATTGGAAATTATGGCGTGAACTTAAAAGAGGCGAGACATGGCTTGGTTGGAACACTACTAAACGGACGATAGACGTTTTAGATGAATGGTGGAAGGAAAGAATTGAGGTTAGTTACTAGCGTGATTTATATATTTTAGTTATTGTAATTACTATTTTCCATGTCTAACAATTATTTCAATTTTTTAGATGATCCCTAATGCAAATAAATTCCGTTCTGCTGGTATACCTCCGGAACTTGAAGAAAAATTAGAAAAAATGTTCAGCTTGGTTGTTGCTACTGGGGATAATGTATATATGGATGCCTTCGTCTGGAGAGTTGCCCTCTCTTTTCTCCCAGCCGGACACCTTATCAGGGGATGATGACCATATCACAGAACAAAATAACACACAAGCTGTTGCAAGTGATGATATTGGCTCAGCTACACCTGGTCAAAGTTCTCAAAGCGGATTTGATTCAAAAAGAAAACGCAAGGGGAAGAAACTGGATATGAGGGTAAAAGAGGTTATGTTATCACATGTTGAGAAGTTATGCTCCTCTTATGATGTTATTATACAGCGTGTTGCAGCACCCATTGTTCCACCAAGCATATATCTACTGCGAGAGGCTATTCAGGAACTAGAGAAATATCCAGAGATCTTTGAGGACAGAAGGATTTATCATTTTGCTACAGTCCATTTCCAAACCCCGGTGAATCGAGTGACATTCCTGAGTATACCAGAGGATAAGAGGGTGGAATGGCTCAAGACCCACTACATGAATTCACTTAACTGATGCCTTTGTTTTATGTTATTTCTATTTTGCTACTTCGAAATTTGAAACTTCTATGTTACTTCATGTATTTGTTATTTTGTCAGTTATGAAATTTATTAAATATTGATAATGATTATTATTTCATATTGTTAGGCTACTATAATGGCAACAGGGAATCATGATGATGATCTAAACATAAGTGATGATGAAGAACTAGTATTAAATTATTATGAAACTCGTCAGCAGAATGTGCTCACTTTGTCAACCTCGTGGCATCTAGTGTATGGGTGATCACTGAGCATGCCTCTTTATTTTGTGATAAACACATTGCATGACATCCTCTCAGATCGGGCACAAATGGATACATGAATTATTCTTGGGACATCCTGTGAGGTTTCACAACATGTTTCGAATGACAAAGTGTATTTTTTTTATTTGCTAGCACTGTTAGAACAGACTCACGGGTTAAAGGGTACACAAAGAATTCAAGCTAGTGATATATTGGCAATCATAGTATATATTTTGGGTCACAACGAAACATTCAGGAAAGCAAGTGAACGATTTCAACATTCTACGGAGACTATAAGTCGGTTATTCATGATAGGACTTCGTGCTCTGACTAATCTGTCCATGAACATCATAGCTCCTACTGATCCTCAATTTCATGCTATTCCTTTACACATAAAAAATGATGAAAGATATATGTCATTTTTAAAAGATTGTGTCGGAGCTATTGATGGCACGCATGTTGATGCACGCATACCGGTTGAAAACCAAGTGTCGTACATTGGTCTTCATGGAAGTCCAACTCAAAATGTGATGGTTGTATGCGACTTTAATGTGTTTTACTTACATTGTTCCTGGTTGGGAAGGTTCTGCACATGACACCCGCATATACCATCGTGCAGTAAGGGATCCTATGAGTAAATTTCCATTTGCACCTGAAGGTACAGAATCTCTGTTTTACATATATTATTTTATTTGTTCTATGTGACTACTGCCTAATCTTTTCTAATATTGAAGGTAAATATTATCTTGTGGATGCTGGTTATCCACTAGAAAAAGGGCTTCTGAAACTTTTTCCGGAAACTAGATATCACTTGTCGGACTTTGCTCGGGGTAATCAGTCAATAGAAGGACGTAGAGAGATATTTAATAAAGCACACTCCTCGCTCCGTAGTGTGATCGAAAGGAGCTTTGGTGTATGGAAGAAAAAATGGGGCATACTAAGCAAAATGCCGCCGTTTGATTTTTCAAAGCACTGTGTCGTTGTGGTCGCTACGATGACCCTACATAACTTCATTAGACGACATCCATCACGTTCTGACCCAGAGTTCGCTGTATATGATGAGAACGAAAGCTTTGTACATGCAGAGGCGTACGAACTACTACCAAACAATCGTCCAAGAACAATTGATCTAAACCCGAATATTGCACCTAGTACATTTGAAGGAACGGGAGCTACTGAAATGTCAAACATCAGGGACTTCATAGTGGATCAACTGACGGAATAATTCACAGGTATGAAACATTAATGGTTTTAATTTTGTAAACTATATTACCTATAAAATTATATAATTGATTAATTACATTACTCTTTTACTATGCAGTTGAGGTTCGATGATCGAAAGCGTTGATGCATGTTCGAGGCGGATCACATTTACGAGTTTTGTTTTGGAAAAACCTATTCATTAGTGTGTTTTATTTTATGGTAGAATATCAAAGTGCTTACTATTTATGTAAACTAAGTTATTTTATTATAATTAATTACAATTAATTTATTAAAAAAATTCAAAACGCACAGTTGTTTTGTCAAACAACTTAACAGCTTCTCCGTTTGAAACAGCACTGCAACAGCTGTTCTTCCAAACAAATTCACAGATTCAGTCACCACCCTGCTTCCACCCACTGCTTCCACCCACTGCTTCTCCAGTCGCTGCAGCCGCGCCAAACAGTGCCTTCGTCTACATGGGATCCACATGGTATCAAGATTCAGATTCCACGTGGGACCTGCGGCAATCGAAAATACTAGACCGCATGATCTCATTCCGGCTCCGTTTGGCACGGCGGCAATGGTCGTGAACGCGGTGGTTATGAACTGTCGTTCGTGAACGCCCGACCTCACCTATGGGACTTCATTCACTTTTATGTTCAAAACTAATTTTCTTTTCTTGGTAACGATCACCGCCGGTGTCATGACAAACATATATTCAATGGGGGTGACGTTTTCGTCCAAACTCATCGGAGCAAAAACACTGCGTCAAACGGAGCATCTATCTCATAGAATAAATCTTATGTATAAATAATCTGTATTATTATAACAATTCTGCCCATTATGTTTAATGCAATAAAAATAGAGCAATGTTAATAGCACCTTTTATTACGATAATAGCAACCCATAAATTAGATTAAAGTTTAATACTTAATTGATCTAGTATTACCGCACTCGATCCACACATCTCCTTTCATCCTCCTTACGCAAGCAAACCTTACAGACGAGGCCATCTCCTCTCTCCTTACCTCCACATTTGGCAACCACCGCCGTTGTCTTCAACATCCAGACGATCCACACCGTCAACTTCCTCAACACCCTCGTCGACAGTTGGTCAATGGTGGATCGCTTTCGACCTCTTGATTTCTTCAATCACGTTCGATTGTGATCAACGATTGTGTTGGAATATTTTTCTTATATTCCTATATTAATATAGAAAATACTATATTTTCAGTTTTAAAAAGGTTTTACAGAACAACATATATAAAATTATATGAAAGAGGTGAGAAATAAAAGAGATCAAAATTATAGTTTAGAATCGAGCCTGGGTAAGGCGTGTGATCACTGCCATGAAAAAGTTGCACCACCCTCCGACAGGGCTTTCATCGATGCTCACTCCTCCAAGGTACAACACCCGGCTAAATCCCGAAAGCTCCGATGTGCGCAGACACCGAAGAAATACAGAGCACCCGAACTCTCACTTGATGAAGCAAAGGTCAAGAAAAGAAAGCACATAGAAGATCGTCGCAAGAACAGAGAGCAAGAATCAGGATTTCCGAAGACGTAAAGCGTATGTCGAAACGATTCAGCAAAACTCCTATATTGGAATCTCGTAATAATAACATGTAATTAATTCCATCGGATATAATTGGAAGGCGATAATCGTGCAGAGAGACGTTGAATATTTCCAACGTAAGGAAGTAATAGCGAGAAACACGCGTAAAGGAGCGGTTAGAAAAACGCGTAATAACTGCGAAGAGATAGCGCAAAACAGCAGGTCGCGTCGAGTTCAATTCGACGCTGCGTCGAAAACATATCGACGCAACTCGACAGCACGTCGAGTTCTTATCGACGCAAGTCAAAACGACGTAGGTCTATTCGGAGCCACTCGACGCTTCGTCGAGTTCTTATCGACGCAGGCCAAGCTGACGGAGAACTTGTCGATGCGAGTCGACGCCACGTCGAGTTCATATCGACGCGGGTTGGGTACGTCGAGTTCCATTCGGCGCAACTCCAATTTTCAAGCGAGCTAGTCGACGCCACTTCGTGTTCCAATTGACGCAGCTCCGACTTATATTCGAGGCAACTCCGAATAAAAAGTCTGAAAATATTTTGTACAAAAAATACAATTCAATCCCACATCCGGATCCGGGTGCGGTGCGGTGCGCGCGCGAGCCCGTGTGGTTCATAGTTTCTCCTTATGTTTTTTTGAACAAATAAGAATGTGTGAACTAATATTTATACTCACCAACAAGAATGGAAATAGGCAACGTGGAACTAAATGGATCATCCTTTCATTCATGAAAGGTTTCCCTCCAAATAATTTGGATTCCCTCCATCTTTTGGTTTTGGAGCTTTTCATCAAATATGAATGGTCATACACCAAACACCATAAGGCCCTACAACAAACTGCACTTATAGTAAGGACCTAAATCGTTACAGTAAGTGCCAAAAATCGTTACAAAAACTCTTTGGTAACGAAAAAAACTTTAAGTAACGGTCCTCCTCTAAAGCTCGACGCTAAAAGTTCTTGTAACGAATGTATGCATGTCGTTACAAATAAATTAATTGTAACAAATGATACTAGCTTTCTCACCAAAAAGAGATTCTTCCTCACAATAAATTGGTCACAATAAATATTATTTCGTTACGAATGTTTTTTCTTCTTCACAAAAAAACAGTTACGATTAAAACTATTTCGTTACAAATGTTTTATTTTTTCATCACTAAAAATAAACTAACTTCGTTACAATAAAGTTTAATAAACATTTAGTAAGGACAATGTCTTTGTCACAAAAAACTTTCATGATGTGGTTACAATTGATACTTATTGTGAGAAAAGTTTTCTATTTGTAACGTAACATTAGTGTTGTTACAATACTTACAGTTATAGTAACGAATTAATTATTATTGTAACAAAATTTAAAATATTCGTTACAAAAAAGTAGTTTTTGTAACAACAACAAAAATTTGTTACTAAATATAACTATTAGTAACAAACTGTGTTTTAGTTATATTTCAGTCCTTACAACAAGTGCAGTTTGTTGTAGTGAGGGCTCAAATAAAATATTATAAAATAAATATTTTATTTATAAAATTTCTAATAATCCCCCACAAAAGCGAAAAACCCAAAACGAACTTCATAAGTTATGATATTAGTAATAATAAATAAAATCAAATACAAATTTGCTTCATCAAGTTGTATCTAATGTAATGGGTATAGGTGGAATGATTACCTTAAACCTATACTTAGTCATTATTTCCTCTACCGAAGAATATAATGTGTCAGAGGCTTTGAATTATAAATTTTTGATCGGTAAATTAGATAAGCACACAAAAGATTGGTTGTTCTTGGGTTATGGTGGTGGGTGCGTTAATGGTCATGCACATTCCTTGATTTTTCATGAGAGTTATTTTGGGTTCAACCCAGATCCCAAAGTTGCGGCATCACAACAACCCCCACATAGGTGGTGCCTCAAGAGATATTTCGTATCTAATATCTCGCAAAGATATATGCCTTTGACAACCATTAAGAACTTAACGTTCATCCTAAACCGTTACGTAGAGAACAACATCATAGGAATGGGGAGAAGGTTTTTCTCAACCTTTTAAATTTGTGCTCCCAACTACGCTACATCAACGACTTCGTTTCTACCACATTGAACTCAATTCATGAGATCTCCAATCACATGGGTTGAGTATCCACCGTTGGCAGCAAACCATGTGGGCTTCCATTCCCCTCAATGACAATAAAATCTCACTTCGGGACAATCCCTTGATAAGATTATCAGCCAGATTTAATTACCCAATTGACATCTGAATTGTTGAAACCAATAACTTGGTCTCTGTGGAGTTCGGGCCCTCAACAAGTTGGGGGGTGATCTCACACCTACATCTCCCAAGGGAGAGCTCTATGCTAAGATGCTAAGGAACTAGGAATGAGACCAATGGGTTAGCGAGGAGGTCCCACCACACACCCGAAAGATCTTAGAGCGCTTCCCCTCCCAAGCCAATGCTAAGCTTGGGCACCTTTGGAGGCTCTCCTTACCCACTAGAGAAACTTGGGGAGAGAGTAGCCAAAAGAGAAGTCCCACCAAATGGTGCCCCCTTGGTCCTATTTATAGATTTCTGGACTTGGTCTGCCAATAGCCACAATCTGGCCTATGAGATTACAAAAATGCCCTCAAGTTTGGCCTGCCAATTGCCAAATCCCGCCATTCTGAGACGCTAAACGTAGACCCCCCCTCTTGGGGCTGGGCGAGAGGGGTCAAGCCACCCTTACTGGAGCTGGGGAGAGAAGGGGCAGGACACCCTCTCCACTCGCCCCCTTTGCTGGGACGAGGGCGAGAGGGGGCTGGCCGCCTCTCACCTCTTGCCCCCCTTGCTGGGACGGGGGCGAGAGGGGGCTGGCGGCCTCCTCCTCTCTCGCCCCCCTGCTGGGGCGGGGGCGAGAGGGGGCCAGCGGCCTCCTCCTCTCGCCCCCCTGCTGGGGCGGGGGCAAGTGGGGGCCAACGACCTCCTCCTCTCGCCCCCCTGCTGGGGCGGGGGCCAACGACCTCCTCCTCTCGCCCCCTGCCGGTTGGGAGAGCGGGAGGCTCCCGCCTACACCGCTCCCCTCCTACACGAGCTGGGCGAGCGGGAGGCCTTCGCCTCCACCACTCGCCCCCCCTCTCTCCCTGCCCTGGACCGTGCTGGGAAATAATGTCTTAAAAGACCCATTGGGTCCCAGGAGCCCACTCGGAGAATACATGGTTGCACACAATCCCCGCTCTTTTCGAGCAGGGTACACGCTCGGAAAGAAAAGTCCAACCCTGTATATTCGGCGAGTGGCGCTGAGTGAAATTGAGAAGACCCCACATCGTCCCGGTGAAAATTTACTCAAGCTTCCCAAAGAGGCCATCCTACCCTATCGGTTAGTGAGAGCCCGGCTAGCGGAGCCACCTCGGGGGGGGGGGGGGGGGGGGGGAATCGTTTAGCCTCCCCGAGAGGCCATCCTACCCCGCCGGCTAGTGAGAGCCCGGTTAGCGGAGCCACCTCGGGGGAAAAATCACCTAGAGAACTTCCGGCCACCGAGCCGTTCTCGGCCCTGCCAGCTAGGTGGGAGCCTGGTCAGCGGGCCAGCATCAGGGCTAAGTACATTGAGAACTTCCGGCCACCGAGCGGTTCCCGGCCCTGCCAGCTAGGTGGGAGCCTGGTTAGCGGGCCAGCATCGGGGCTAAGTACCTTGAGAACTTCTGGCCACCGAGCGGTTCCCGACCCTGCCAGCTAGGTGGGAGCCTGGTCAGCGGGCCATCATCGGGGCTAAGTACTTTGAGAACTTCCGGCCACCGAGCAGTTCCCGGCCCTGCCAGCTAGGCGAGAGTCTGGTCAGCGGGCCAGCATCGGGGCTAAGTACTTTCCTTCCTGCCACCGAGCGGTTCCCGACCCTGCCATCTAGGTCGGAGCCTGGTCAGCGGGCCAGCATCGGGGCTAAGTACTTTACTTCCTGCCACCGAGCGGTTCCCGGCCCTGTCAGCTAGGTGAGAGCCTGGTCAGCGGGCCATCATCGGGGCTAAGTACTTTACTTCCTGCCACTGAGCAGTTCCCGGCCCTGCCAACTAGGTGAGAGCCTGGTTAGTGGGCTAGCATCGGGGCTAAGTACTTTGAGAACTTCCGGCCACCGAGCGGTTCCTGGCCCTGCCAGCTAGGTGGGAGCCTGGTCAGCGGGCCAGCATCGGGGCTAAGTACTTTCCTTCCGGCCACCGAGCGTTTCCCGGCCCTGCCAGCTAGGTGGGAGCCTGGTCAGCGGGCCAACATCGGGGCTAAGTACCTTGAGAACTTCCGGCCACCGAGCGGATCCCGGCCATGCCAGCTAGGTGGGAGCCTGGTCAGCGGGCTAACATCGGGGCTAAGTACTTTGAAAAACTTTCATTATATTAGTCGTCATAATACATGAGAGAAAAAACTAAGTATGGAAACGAAACATCGCACTACATGGACTTAACAGTAGAAAAAACTAAGAATGAAAACCAAAACTTGGTCTCCTACTCCCGAGCCTGGTCTTCCTCGACCTCTTCCGGTTGCTGCTGTTGCTGCCTCAGACCCCTTGCCTCCCTCATTTCCAAAAAACTCAGGGCAGGTGGACGTCGTGTGACCTTCCTCATCGTGGAAGTCACAGTAGGGTAACACAACCCTATCCTCTCCTCCTCTTCTCCTTTCTGCTTTCCTGATTCTCCTCCTCCTTCCCCCGCCAATCACCATGGCTTGTTGAGGTGGTGGGAGGGGTGCCTTCGGTCCCTGCCTCCACTCTGGGGGGTCAGACCTCTCCCCCTGGAAGTTACCTTTTCCATGGTCAAACTTCCTTTCTGGATCCTCCATGACCCCTCTCCGTTGCCTCGCCTCCGGCTCACTCAGCTTGGCCAACCTTTTTGCGAACTCTGGGTTGGCATCCTCACTCTCAATTTCTTCCGCCGCCCTTTCCATCAATTCCTCAAAGGATAAGGGGGTCTTCCGCTTTAAGCTCATCTTGAAGAACCCCTCCCGTAGCCCCACTATGAAGGCGAGCTGGAGGGTGAACCCGGGCACCTCCTGAACTTGCAGGACCTCTTCCTGGAACATGTCTACATAACGAGCCAACGACTCCCTTGGTTCTTGCCTAATCTTGAAAAGTGCCTCAACATCTTTCTTCCTCTTCTTCGAGGTCGAGAAGCGCAACAGGAAACCTCGGCGTAAATCCTCGAAGGCATAGATAGACCCCACGAAGAGCTGGTGGAACCAGTCCCTCGCCTTCTCCTTCAGGGAGGTGGCAAAAAGCCGACACTGGAAGGCATCCGACATAGGCCTGATAGAGACCATGTCCTCGAACCACTGCAGGTGCAGAACTGGGTCATCCTTGCCGGAGTAGTAAGACATCTCCGCTCCCCTGAACCCCTCTGGAACCGGGGCTGATAGGATCAACTCACAAAAGGGACTTCCTCCCCCGGCTCGCACACCCCCATTTGCTTGACCTCTTTTGGGGTGGGCCGAATGGGGGTCGGATGCCTCCCCGCTCCCCCCTTGGGGATGGGCGAGTGGGGTAATGACACCTCCCCACTCGCCCCCTAGGGGCTGGGTGAGTGGGGGTATGGTACCTCCCCACTCGCCCCTTCCTTGGGGACCGGGCGAGTGGGGGTCGAACGCCTCCCCACTCCCCCCACTGGTACCTCCTTCCTGGATTGCTGGCCGGGAGTGATCTCGCCCACCTGCTAAGGCGGGACCTCTGGACCACCTCCTCTCCTGCCCTCGCCTATCGTGGCGAAAGCTACCTACAAGGTCTGCCGGACCTCCCGCTTGAAATTTTTAAACATCTCCAACGTCACTCCAGCCACCGGGGGCTGCGAGTGGCCTGGGTCGAATCCTCCTCCACCTCCATCCATGGAGCTCAGCTTGAGATTTTCCTGTGTTGGACACTCTCCACGCTCACCACACCATAATGTTGAAACCAATAACTTAGTCTCTGTGGAGTTCGGGCCCTCAACAAGTTGGGGGGTGACCTCACACCTACTTGTCCCAAGGGAGAGCTCTAGGAAAAGAGGCTAAGGAACTAAGAATGAGACCAAGGGCTTAGCGAGGAGGTCCCACCACACACCCAGAAGATCTTAGAGCGCTTCCCCTCCCATGCCAATGTTAAGCTTGAGCACCTTTGGATGCTCTCCTCACCCACGAGAGAAACTTGGGGAGAGAGTGGCCAAAAGAGAAGTCCCTCCAAATGGTGCCCCTTGGTCCTAATTATAGATTTCTGGACTTGGTCTGCCAATAACCACAATCTGGCCTACGAGATTACAAAAATGCCCTCAAGTTTGGCCTGCCAATAGCCAAATCCCGCCATTCCGAGACGCTAAACGCAGACCCCTTCCCCTCTTGGGGCTGGGCGAGAGGGGGCATGCCACCCTTACTAGAGCTGGGGCGAGAGGGGGCAGACCACCCTCTCCACTCGCCCCCTTTTGCTGGGACGGGGGAGAGAGGGGGTTGGCCGCCCCTCACCTCTCACCCCCCTTGCTGGGACGGGGGCGAGAGGGGGCTGGCGGCCTCCTCCTCTCTCGCCCCCTACTGGGCGGGGACGAGAGGGGGCCATCGGCCTCCTCCTCTCGCCCCCCTGCTGGGGCGGGGGCGAGAGGGGCCAGCGGCCTCCTCCTCTCGCCCCCTATCGGTTGGGCGAGCGGGAGGCTCCCGCCTCCACCGCTCCCCTCCTACACGAGCTGGGCGAGCGGGAGGCCTCCGCCTCCACCGCTCGCCCCCCTCTCTCCCTGCCCTGGACCGTGGTGGGAAATTATGTCTTAAAAGACCCCTTGGGTCCCGGGAGCCCACTCGGCGAATACAAGATTGTACATGAATATCCTTCCAAAACTTCGGGATAACACGTATACACTGAGTTATTATAATCTATAGTTCCACGAAGATATTTAAAAATTCTAGTTAATGCTATCCAGTGATCATCACTTGGATTACTAGTATATCTACTAAGTCTGCCTACGACATAGGAAATATCGGGTCTAGTGCGATTAGCAATATAAAGTAGTGACCCTATTATTTGTGCATACCTATGTTGGTCAACAGGTTCACCTAAATTTTTACACAGTTTTATGCTAGCGTCATAAGGAGTAGAAGCAGGTGCGGAATCAAATAAATTAAATTTATGTAACATTTTCTCAATCGAGTGAGAAAAGAGATAATGAAACACTAGAATCAGATTTAGCTAATTTCATTCCCAAAATGACATTAGCTTCTCCCAAATCTTTCATATCAAATTTAGATGATAAATTATTTTTGATATTATTAATTATTTTAATTGAACTTCCAAAGATTAAAATATCATTTACATAGAGACATAATATCACGGATTCATTTCCTTCTTGGTTTGCATAAATGCATTTATCATATTCATTTGATATAAATCCAAAAGACAATACCACAGAATCAAATTTTTGGTGCCATTGTTTAGGTGCTTATTTTAAACCATAAAGAGATTTAATTAGCTTACATATTTTGGTTTCTTGTCCTTTAACTACAAAACCTTCGGGTTGAGTTATATAGACTTCTTCATCTAAGTCTCCATGAAGAAAGGCGGTTTTTACATCCATTTTGTGAATGATTAAATTATGGACTGAAGCCAAGGCTACGATACACGAAGGGATGTAATTCTAGCCGCGGGAGCATATGTATCCAGATAATCTATCCCTTATTTTTGTGCATAGCCTTTAGCAACAAGGCGAGCCTTATATTTTTCTATGGAACCACCCGAATTTAATTTCTTCCTAAAGATCCATCTACAACCTATGGCCTTGGTACCGGAAGGAAGATCAGTTAGAATCCAAGTTTTATTTTCTAGAATAGAATTGATTTCGACATTTATGGCTTCTTTCCAAAATGGAGAATCAGATGAGGTCATAACTTCCTCATATGAATTTGGATCTCCTTCAACTAGGTAAGTGAAGTAGTCCTCTCCAAATATTCTTTCGGTTATAACTCATTTACTTCTTCTAGGTTCATCAATTTTTAATGGATCTATGTTAGAGGAAGGTTGAATTGAACTAGAAGATGGTTGAGATGAGTTGTCTAATTTATATGAGAATTTATCTTCAAAATAGACGGCATCTCTAGCTTCTATAATAGTGTTATTTGATATTTCACTAATTAGAGAATTGACAATTAGAAACCTATTAACACTACTATCGGAAGCATAACCTATAAACATGGAGTCTAAGGTTTTATGTCCTATTTTCTTTCTTTTAGGTTCAGGAATTGCTACTTTAGCCAAACACCCCCACACTCGAAGAATTAGGAGGTTCAGTTTCCTTAATTTAAATAATTCAAATGGAGTTTTGTCATTATATTTTGAAGGAATCCTATTTAGGATGAAAGAGGAGGTGAGCAACGCTTCTCTCCAAAAATTTTCAGGGGCACCGGACTCGGCTAACATGACATTGACCATGTTCATCAAGGTCCAATTTTTCCGTTCATCTACACCATTCGATTGAGGAGAATTTAGGGCAGTCACTTGATGAATAATCCCATGTTCTTGACAAAACTGGATTAGTTCATTCGAAGTGTATTCTCCACCTCGGTCGGATCTAAGAATTTTGATTGAAGATCCTAATTGATTTTCTACTTCCGCTTTGAAAATCTTAATGTAAAAAAATACTTCATCTTTAGTTTTTAATAAATAAATGTGACAGTATTTAGTAAAATCATCAATAAAGGTTACAAAATATTTATTTCCACCTCTAGTAGGTTGGCGGTTCGAGTCACACACATCCGAGTGAATTAACTCTAATGGTTTTGAAGTTCTTTCTACTGATTTGAAAGGTTTTCTAGAAAATTTGGATTGCACATATATTTCACATTTAGCACTTAGTGCAGTATTAAATTTAGGAATTAAATTTAGAGTCATCATTCTTTTCATGCAATCTGAATTTACATGTCCTAGTCTAGCATGCCAAAAATCAGAAATTGAACTTGAGACAATTGAAGATGAAATCTGATTTATTTCTAAATCATCAACATTTAATTTAAATAGACCATCACAAATATATCCTTTGTCAACAAAATTATCATTAAATGTTATTAAAACTTTATTTGATTCTAAAACAATTTTATAACCCTTCTTCACTAACAAGGATCCGCTCATAAGATTTTTCCTAACTCTCGGCATATAAAGCACATCTTGCAAGGCTAGTGTCTTCCTGTATGTCAACCTAAGATCCACTCGCCCGCGTCCAAGTATTTGTGCCGAAGAAACATCTCCTAGGATCACGCTTCCTCCACTGATGTCCTGAAAGGTGGCAAAGCAAGAATGATCAAAACAAGTATGAATATTTGCTCTGGAATCAAGCCACCAATCTGATGAACAAGTGAGAAGAAGACTAGGAGAATAATCTAACCTGAAGATAGGTTGATCCGGTGCTTGTATCATGTTGGTCTGAGGCTTGTCGCCACGAGACTTGCCAATCACGGGTTCTGTCTTCTTGTAGAAGCAGTTGGTAGACATGTGATTTGTGCGGGCGCAGATGAAGCACCACTTCCCTTTACCTGTGTTTTGGCTTGAAGGACCAGGCTTGGGATGGTTAGGTTTCTGATGGCGAGAACCTGGACGGAAAGGTTTCTTATGGATCTTTCCCTTGCCTTTGAAGTGATGGTGGGAGTATTGATTGCCATGAGCTTCAGTGAGATTCACTTTAGGAGCATGGTCTTTTGGGGTCTTGGAACTCTTGGACTTATGATGCTCCTCTATGCATAGATAACATTTTGGATTTGAACATAAGTGAGGTTAGATTGGTCATGCATTAGTCTAGTGCTAAAGCCGGACTAAGAATCAGGAAGAGCATCAATGAGACATGCTACTAGATAATTTTCAGAGAGAATTGAGTCATCGGCTCGGATCTTGGACAACATCTCATCAAGTTGATGGAGTTGAGGATTGATAGGCTTGGAAGCATCAATCTTGAATTTGTGGAGGTTAGAAACGTTGTAACGTTCTATACCCGCATTATCAAGGTTATAACGAGCTTCAAGAGCATACCACAAATCCTTGGTTGTACGATATTGAAGAAAAATATCGTAGAGGCTGTCAAACAAGGCACTAAGAATTCGGTTGCGACAATGATATTCTATATCTACCGGATCTCCGTAGGGAACACGTCTAACATAGGTTCTAGTGGTATTTGCACTGGAAGATGAAGACGAAGGAAGAGAGGAAGCGACTGCAGTTGCAGCGCTGAGGTTTTCAATTTCTGCAGCAGGAGTGTCAAAGATTGCAGATAAAAGACCTAACGTATTAAACCAATATTCTACTTGTGCTTGCCAACGACGAAAACTATTTCCATTGAATTTCTCGGGTTTTATCCCGGCAGAATCATCAGATCTAGATGTCATTACAGATTTCTGGAATTTAAAAAACATAAAATAAATTCCAGTACATATGAAAATAAAAACAGAGATAAACATATTTGATTTTATTTATTTTAAAATAACAGTGCAGTAAATAACTTTTTTAGATTGTTAGAATATTTCTCTTATATTCTTATATTAATATAGAAAATACTATATTTTCGGTTTTAAAAAGGTTTTACAGAACAACATATAAAAATTGCATGAAGGAGGTGAGAAATAAAAGAGATCAAAATTATAGTTTAGAATCGAGCCTGGGTAAGACATGTGATCACTGCCCGAAAGAAGTTGCACCACCCTCCGGCAGGGCTTTCACCGATGCTCACTCCTCCAAGGTACAACACCGACTAGATCCCGAAAGCTCCGATGTGCGCGGACACCGAAGAAGCACAAAGCACTCGAACTCCCACTTGATGAAGCAAATGTCAAGAAAAGAAAGCACGTAGAAGATCGTCGAAAGAACAGAGAGCAAGAAGCAGGATTTCCGAAGACGTAAAGCGTATGTCGAAACGATTCAGTAAAACTCCAATATTGGAATCTCGTAATAATAACATGTAATTAATTCCATCGGATATAATTGGAAGGCGATAATCGTGCAGAGAGACGTTGAATATTTCCAACGTAAGGAAGTAATGGTGAGAAACACGCGTAAAGGAGCGGTTAGGAAAACGCGTAATAACTGCGAAGAGATAGCGCAAAACGGCAGGTCGCGTTAAGTTCAATTTGACGCTGCGTCGAAAACATATCGACGCAACTCGACAGCCGTCGAGTTCATATCGACGCAAGTCAAAACGACGTATGTCTATTCGGAGGCACTCGACGCTACGTCGAGTTCTTATCGACGCAGGCCAAGCCGAGGGAGAACTTGTCGACGCGAGTCGACGCAACGTCGAGTTCATATTGACGCAGGTTGGGTACATCGAGTTCCATTCGACGCAACTCCAATTTTCAAGCGAGCCACAGCCAGTCGACGTCACTTCGAGTTCCACTCGACGCCACTTCGAGTTCCACTCGACGCAGCTCCGACTTCTATTCGACACAACTCCGAATAAAAAGTCTGAAACTATTTTATACAAAAATACAATTCAATTATTTCCCAAATCCGAAATCCGAAATCCGAAATCCGGATCCGGTTCGGTGCGGTGCGCGCGCGCGCGCGTGTGTTTCATAGTTTCTACTTATGTTCTTTTGAACAAATAAGAAGGTGTGAACTAATATATATACTCACCAACAAGAATTAAAATATGCAAGGTGAGACTAAATGGATCATCATTTCAGGTTTCCCTCCAAATAATTTGGATCCCCTCCATCTTTTGGTTTTGGAGCTTTTCCTCAAATATGAATGACCATACACCAAACACCATAAAGGCTCCAATAAAAATTATAAAATAAATGTTTTATTTATAAAATTTCTAACAAATTGATCTTTGTTCTTCGATTATTCTTTTCCTGTCTTCTCTTATCGCTTATCCTAATGGTTCGTCTTCTGTAAACTTCTATTGGAGAAGCTTCAAATTTATAGGATTCAGGAAGAAGGTTGCAATCTTTTTGGGAGAAGTTTTCGTCATCGGTGGTTTTCACGTTTTTGCTGTAGTGGAATTGATGAGTCTTCCGTCAACCAACTCGGCTACAACAATGGTTTCACTCCCCTTTTTGTGCTCCGTTGTAGCTCCGGTGCGCCGTTGACCTTAAGCTAAGGTGATAGCTAGGTCGAAAAAGATGGATCGAGGATCCCCACCCAACGGCCTCGGCCGGAAGGGACGAGTTACATCGAGAAGGAAGGTAGCAGCCTCGACCGGAAGGTTCGCTAAAGAGAAGCAAAGTATAATAATTATGATTCTTTAGCCACTGAATTCCTCGTTGAAAACTCAAACTTTGATTATTCTACCGTTCAACTTATTTATTCCCACGCATTCAAGCTACAAAATACTTGACTACAATAAAAACTAAAAACTAAGTAGTGTCGTCTAACAACTATATTTATGCCTCTTTTGACGCGGTGGTGGGGATTCTGCGAAAGTCATCCGCGCCGTTGGACCGTAACCGCGGTTCCCGCGGCGCGGGTGTTTTTCATGGAAATCCCGCAGTTTTGTGTGGCGGGGCGGATCCCCACTGCCCGATCGCGGCTCCGTCAAACAAGCTGTAACAACGGCGGGACGGTTTCGCCCACGCAACCGACGCGGATCCGCCCCGCCAAACAGAGTCGTATGTTCATAGAGTATAAGTTTGGCATAATAAGTGTCTTTATTGCTGCAAAGAAAAAAAAACTAATTTTGAACATAAAAGCGGCAAAACTCAGTTTATTAAATAAGTAGTTTCTTAGGCTATTTTTCATCAGTACGAGTCCGGCCGTACGGAACGACATTTAAGTGCTCAACTTCCCGATAACTCCTCCTTTCCGGCGCTCGACCTCCTGATAACTCCGCCTTCCCAACGCCCGACTTCCCCCCGCTTCCTCTTCTTCTATGCCCAACACTCGACTTCCCTCGTTCAACTTTCAACGGAATTTTACCCAAACAATTTTATACTAACAACTCCCTTTCAGTCAATACCAGCTCCCAAACTGCAAGTAATTAGATAATTATAACGCGCGACCATTTTGTTTAGGCAATTGTTAACCGCACCCCAGTTTTAGCTATCCGCAACCCTTTTATATGAAGTATTATGCGTTTTTTTTAGAAATACGCTTTCTACAAGCATTTTTAGGAAAAGTGTTCAACACAAAAGTTGTTATCTACAACTTTCGTGTTGAACATTTTTCCTAAAAATGCATGCACAATGCGTATTTCCAAAAAATCGTTATAGTTACGCCCATGTTTCAATTCGGGCGGAAATACGTCTTGTGCGCGCATTTTTAACAAAAGTGTTCAACACGAAAGCTGTATATCTCGACGATATCTACAACTTTCGTGTTGAACACTTTTCCTAAACATGCTTGTAGAATACGTATTTTCAAAAAAAAAAAAACATGTAATGCTTCATATAAAAGGGTTGCGGATAGCCAAAATTGGGGGGGGGGGGCGGTTAACAATTTCGCATGCGGATTATGTCATTGATTAGCAAATAAAAATAAAATAAAAAATAAAATAAAAAAATAAAAAAAGTGTCAGATTTAGGGTTTAAAATCTCGCGCGGCCTGGCCCCAAATTCCCGGAACAAATTCTAAATAAATATGCCTGTCTTTCGCTGGTTACTACCAAAAATTCTTTCGCTGCAAGAAACTGGGCGCGCCTGAGCTGCTCCGCATCCACCGGCGAATTTACTGACGCCTCTTAGGTTTTCGTTGCACGGCCAAGATCTAGAGGAAATCGTATCCGAACTGAGAGGAGAGACCAGGGCCAGGATGCCGACTATCCCCACCGCCTTGGCCATGGATAGCTTGTTCCAGTACAACACCAAAGAGTCCCTCACCAAGAAGCCGTCGCTGCCCGAGAAACGTGAGGCGGTAGACGATTGTCCAGTTCCAGGCGCGGCAAGGAGACCTTCATCCCAGCGGTTCTACTACTCTCCGGCACTTTATGCCACGCCGGCGCCGGCTCCGATCCCGGATGTTTCCTCCATTATCCTTTCCCCGACCAACTATGTCGTTAACCACAAACGTCGTGACGCGCGGCCTTGCCCTGCGGTGGCTAGCCGGGTGGTAGAGTTTGATGTGATGCCAGAGGGGGATGATTTGAATGGAAGAGATGTTTCAGCTTCATCTGAACTTCTGGGAGGAGGAAAGGAAGAAGAGGAGATCATGTTTTCTGATAGGGTTGGTGATGGTGAAGCGATGGATGATGACGTATTTGATGATTTCCTTGAGCCGCAGGTTTCCGTAAATGTTGGTTCCAGTGGGAGCGATGTCGAAGATGGAGGTAGCTTGCGACGTAGAAGATTGGGAAACCAGCTGTCTTTTAGCTCCCGGTGCCAGGACGAGTATTATGATACTGCTGACGGTAAAATATTATGCCGCACTTCTTTTGGACGTTTTTCTTTTATCATGGCACTATAAGCAAGAGTTTTGTGACTGGAATACTGTCTTCTAGTCCATTTTTTTTCTGAATAAGGATAGAAATCTCGCAACAACATCTGCATGACTTAAATTTTTCTCCTTCTGTTTAGTTATAAAGTTTTATGCTCCTCTTCTACAGGAAAAAATATCAGAATTCTGTGATTCTTATTTTATTTGTGAGGGTCTTGATTAATGTTCATGAGCGAGGGAAGCAGTAATTGAACTAGAAAGTGATCTGAAATCAAAATATATAACCGTTTGTTATAGGTAAAAAATTAGATAGACCTATGTTAGGGATTTAGGAATGCTGCATTCGGTCTCAGCGGTCCACGGTGACGTCTAAGCGGTCCACGAAGAAGATCACCAGCCGACAACATTCCAGATGTCGACCTCCCAGCCACCTAGCTCATCCAACGGACAGGATCAAGCAACACATGGACCATCAGCCATCATTGACCGCAACAAAGGCATCAGAACTCAGCCACCGCAGGATGCAGACAACGATGGAGATTAAAAGCTATCATGTTGTATTCGTAGTATTGTACCGTTAAAGTATTTCAACGGCCGTATCTTGTATTTGCGTTATATAGCCGAAGGGCTGATGTATCTTTTTTTGCAAGCAATGAATTAAGTCTTTCCTCTTCCTGTCATCTCTTCCCTGTCTCCTTCCTCTTCCCCCTCCTGCCCTCCTCCTGGCCCCTTCCCCCTTCCTCAACCCATCGCTCAACCCAGATGGAAGAAATACAGCAACGGCTAATCGCAGAAGTCACACAACAAAATCAACTCTTTCAACGACAATTTACAACCGAACTCCAAACCAAAGAAAACATGTTAGCATGACAAATCATGGCGTCAAAGGAGGATTCAGCTGACCAGGTTGCAGATCAAATTGCAACTCTCCGCCGCGAAATCATATCGCAATTCGAAGCTCTTCAACGAAGCTTCGACAAAGGGAACTCACCAGGTCAAGAGACCCCACCGGTGGTTGCAGAGACATCACACGAACGACGTCAACCTGACTTCATTCCAGCGCAATCATCAAAATGGCATACTTGGATCGCCACCCTCCGCTCACCGAACCCAGGTAGTTTCTGACCGACCTGGAAATTTAGATGTTACTTGCCCGCGTTTTTCCGACGGCGACCCAACGGATTGGCTGTACGAGTTACGACAATATTTCGATTTTCATGGGATCCGGACGCAAGACTACCTATTAATCGCCTCTTTTCATTTGGATAAACCCGCCTCCAAGTGGTACCAGGCTACCTTAAAGGATCACCCCGCCTTAAACTTTCCTCTTTTTGTCGACGCTATTCAAAAACGTTTTGGACTCTCCTTATATATCAAACCAGCCGGACTGCTAACCAAATTACAACAAACCGGCATGGTCTTACAATATAAAATTGAATTAGAAGAACTTATAACACGTGTCCCAGGCCTCCACCCGGAATTCATTGCCGATATGTTCGTCTCGGTGCTCAAAGAACACATTAGGGGCCCGGTCCTCTTAGCCCGCCCCGCAGAAATTCATGACGCATATTCCATTGCACGCATGTATGAGGATCAACACACCCATAATACTAAGCCAAGACACAATCCCTTTCCGAATCACAACCCATATCATCGGGAAGTAAATCGACCCCCCAAGCTTCACACAACACTTTTCGCCCAAAATATCCTCCCATCAAACGTCTCAATCCCGCCGAGCTCCAGCCTAGGCGCGATAAAGGTTTATGTTACAACTGTGACGAACAATATCACGCCGGACACAAATGTAAAGGACGGGTGGGCTTTACTTTATTTAGTTGGCACTGACGAAGAGGAGGAGCTAGAGTACCTCGACCCACCAGAATTACCCACTGAGGAGGACGCACCATCGACCATGATTTGCTTACAATCTCTCATCGGGGCCCTTCCCGATCACGGGCTTAGAATGACGGGATACAGTAACAACAAACCCTTACAAATATTCGTGGATAGCGGTAGCACACACAATTTTATTTCTCCACTTATGGCGCGTTTTCTCAACCTCCCGGTATTAACGGTCAAGAGATTCCCGGTGTTCATGGGGAATGGATCAACCGAATTCTGCCAAGGCAAGTGTAAAGACACATCGCTGCTCATCCAGACCATTGGATATACAGTTCATTTATATGTCCTGGAAATCGAAGGCACGGACCTTATCTTAGGACAAGGTTGGTTACGGACACTCGGCCCGGTCACTATGGACTACGATAAATTCACCCTATCTTATTCAAGCACGGAGGGACACGTAACTTTAGTGGGTCATCGTAGCACTTCCTTATCCGGTCAAGTTTCATCATCGCAACTAATGCGGATGATTGCCGTCAAGCCATCCGCTATGTGTCTAGTTCTTGCCAAACAAAATTCAGTTGATAACCCCTCACAAATTCCGGGCAAAATTGGAAGCAGTTTGCCCCCCCCCCCCCTCCCCCCCCCCCCCCCCCCCATTCCAACGGGTAATTAATTCATTCGCCAAACTGTTCAAAGAACCCGCCGCACTGCCACCCCCAAGGGATTTGGACCACAAAATTAACCTCACTAATAATGCCACCGCACCAAATCTTAGGCCTTTCCGCTACCCGTACCATCAAAAGAATGAAATCGAACGATTAGTCGCCGAAATGCTCGAAAATGGCCACATTCGGCCAAGTACATTGGTTTTTTGTTCACCCGTGCTTCTAGTTAAAAATAAAGACGGTACGTGGCGCTTTTGCGTCGATTGTAGAGCCCTCAACAAACTCACCATAAAAGATAAATTTCCAATTCCCACAATAGATGAGTTGCTGGATGAATTATATAGGGCCCGTTTTTTCTCAAAACTAGATTTAAGATCCGGATATCATCAAATTAGGATGGATAGGAATGATGCTCATAAGACCCCCTTTAGGACCCACCAGGGGCAATATGAATTCCTTGTGATGCCTTTCGGGCTTACAAATGCCCCATCGACCTTTCAGGCCCTTATGAACACCATTTTTCAGCCATTCCTAAGAAAATTCGTAGTGATTTTTTTGACGACATATTAATCTACAGCACGACCGAACAAGAGCATTTGGAGCATCTGCAATTAGCATTGGGAATATTGACGCACCATACCCTCTTTGTGAAACTCTCTAAATGTTCGTTTTTAACTACAAAAATCGAATTTTTAGGGCACATCATCCAGGGTGGGACGGTCACACCCAACGAAAGCAACATCGAGTCCATCAAAGGTTTTCCCGCACCCACCAATCAGAAACAAGTTCGCGCATTTTTAGGATTGACGGGTATTATAGGAAGTTCATCCACGATTACGCAAAAACGGCCTTCCCCCTCACCGAATTACTCAAAAAGAACTCTTTCCTCTGGAACACCCACACCCAAGTCGCTTTCGAACAATTGAAGCATTAATTAATTCACTTCCCCATCCCCACCCTACCAAATTTCGAGGAATCATTCATCTTAGAAACTGACGCTTCCGACACAGGTATTGGAGCCGGGCTACGCCAAACCAAAGGTACCATAGCATATTTTAGCAAGAAACTATCTCCGCTAATGCAAAAAAAAATCCACGTATATTCGAGAACTGTATGCAGTCACGTCCGCAGTTGCTAAATGGCGCCAATACTTACTAGGCCACCAATTCCTCATTTTAACGGACCACCAAAGCTTGCACCATCTGCTTACCCAGTAAATACAAACACCCGAGCAGCAAATTTTCTTAGCCAAATTACTAGGTTACGATTTCATCATCCAATATAGAGCAGGAAAAAATAACCAAGCCGCCGTTGCACTCTCCAGACTACCAGAACCCCCGGAAGGCACAACCCTCATGAGTCTCACCAAAATCACACAACCCCTTTCCAACTTGTTAGAAGGACTAGCAGCAGAATACCAAGAAGATAATTCACTTAAAAAGTTTTTTCACGATCCTCAACAACACCCTGACTGGAATAAACAAGGGAATTATATCACATATAAAAACAGAATATATATACCCAACAACTCACCAACCAAACACAAACTGTTGCTGGAGGCTCACGCTAGTCTAGTAGGGGGGCACTCCGGAATTAAGAGCACCATGCATAGGATCAAAACTCAATTCTTCTGGCATAACATGAAAGCCGAAATTACCCAATTTATCAACCAATGCGAACTTTGCCAAAAAGCCAAAGCTATCAACCATGCCCCTTACAGCCTTTTACAGCCACTACCAACACCGCAACGGTTATGGGCCGACCTCACAATGGATTTTATCACCCACCTACCCAATTCAAAGGGGTTCACCATAATTCTAGTCATAGTCGACAGGTTCTCTAAAGCCGCACACTTTGCCCCTCTCAAACACCCTATGTCAGGGCCATTCGTTGCCACGTCTTTTTGGGACTGCGTGGGAAAAATACACGGCACACCCGAAACGATCATATCGGATAGGGACACAATCTTCCTTAGTAATTTTTGGGTCGAGCTATTTCGATTACAAGGCACCCTCCTCAAATATAGTTCGGCCTATCACCCCCAAACCGACGGCCCGACGGAGCGAGTCAATCGATGCTTGACTCAGTATTTAAGAGTCTTTTGTCACGAAATTCCCAAGAAATGGTCATTTTTTTAAACCTTGCCGAATATCATTACAACACTACATATAACTCCTCGACCAATATGACCCCATTTGAGGTCATGTTTGGTCGACCACCCCCTGGTTTACTTCACTTTTATGCAGGGAGCACCGACAACGAAGCCGTGGAGGAGACCATGCTTACAAGAGAACAAATCTTCCACAGTTTAAAAGAACACTTAACCAAATCACAACATCGCATGAAGACTCACACTGACAAGAAAAGAAAGGAGCTGAAACTTGAAAAAGGGGACTGGGTACTACTCAAATTACACCCCTATCGACAATTATCCATGAAGAAGCCCCAAGGAAGGAAGCTTGCTCTCAAGTATTATGGCCCCTATCAGATCCAGGAAGTCATCAGGGAGACGGCGTTCCGCCTGCTCTTACCCCCTCCTCCCAGATACATCCGGTTTTCACGCATCATTACTTAAACCCTATGTTGGCGACCCTAGCATCCAAATCTCAGACCTACCGGAGCTCAGCTGGGAGAATAACCCGCTACACTCGCCATTAGCCGTCATCAGCACTCGGCAAATCAGGCGGCAGGGACGGATTGCAACGCAAGCTCTTATACAATGGAAGGGTCTTCCCCCAGCCGACAGCATATGGGAGGATATATCAAACCTCGGAGACAACCCTTTACTGCAGGCGGCCATTGCTCAGCAATCAGAACGCGACGGGACCAACATCACTGCTCTCAACTGGAAGGTCAAACAAAAACGAAGCTCCGACAAACAATTTCCGACAACGACACCGCAGGGCAAACATTACCAACAACAACATGGGGCACGCAAAAAAAAACGCACGACCCCTGGAAGGAAAAGCTTACTACGGCTAGACGGGCGTTCCCCGCACAGAAACAACGAAGAACAAAATAAAGCAGACGAGGGCAACAGGGACGATCAGGAGTTACCAGTCCACCCTGGCACCACGGTAGAAACGACGAGTTATAACTCTCAGCTGGGATGGGTCATATCCTTCCCAATCGTCACCACTGCCTTCTCAGCAATTTCGACCAGGGCTAGAGACGCAGTATCCAGAGTTCTTCCCAGCGGGAACATCAAGCCCAACGAATCTCTCCCAGGTTCCCTGGCGGCATCGTTCCCGTTCCCCGGGAGCGAGGAAGTGAGGACAAACCAAAACGCTGAGGACAACGTTTTTAATGGGGACGACCATGTTAGGGATTTAGGAATGCTGCATTCGGTCTCAGCGGTCCACGGTGACGTCTCAGCGGTCCACGAAGAAGATCACCAGCCGACAACATTCCAGATGTCGACCTCCCAGCCACCTAGCTCATTCAACGGACAGGATCGAGCAACACATGGACCATCAACCATCATTGACCGCAGCAAAGGCATCAGAACTCAGCCACCGCAGGATGCAGGCAACGGTGGAGATTAAAAGCTATCATGTTGTATTCGTAGTATTGTACCGTTAAAGTATTTCAACGGTCGTATCTTGTATTTGCGTTATATAGCCGAAGGGCTGATGTATCTTTTTTTGCAAGCAATGAATTAAGTCTTTCCTCTTCCTGTCATCTCTTCCCTGCCTCCTTCCTCTTCCCCCTCCTGCCCTCCTCCTGGCCCCTTCCCCCTTCCTCAACCCATCGCTCGACACCCCCCCGTAACCAATCACCGGCGACGATAGCCACGACGTCACACGGGATCGTTACAACCTACAACAACTAAACACATAGGTAGCAATAGGTACTTTGGGATCATAGGATGTGATCTAACATTATCCGAGAGACTTGAGCTAGACCTAGACCAAATCTAAATACAAGGTAGGGAACGATGGATAATAATTCAGCTAGAAGGTAATCCAGGGGAGGCGGGAGGGAGGAGGGTCTGGGGAACGATGAATAATAATTCAGCTAGAAGGAACATTAAGAAGATAGTTATTAATCTTTCATTATCTGATGGAGTTTAGATTGACATAATACAAATATGAATTCATGGTTTCAGAATATAGTTCAAACTAATGCTTAACTTAATTTTAGGGATTTAAGAAAAGAAGGTAATTGAACCAACAACAACAACAACAACACTCAAGCCTTTATCCCACCAAGTGGGGTCGGCTATATGGATCATTTGTCTCCATTGCGCCCTATCTTTAATCATAGCCTCACTAATGCCCATTGCGCCCTATCTTTAATCATAGTCTCACTAATGCCTAAGTACATCGCGTCTTTCCTTATAGTTTCATTCCAAGTCTTTTTTGGTCTACCCCTCCCCCGCTTAACATGTCTAGTGACTATACTCTCACAATGCCTAACAGGTGCCTCTAATGGTCTCCTATGTACATGTCTGAACCATCTTAAATGAGCTTCTCGCATCTTCTCTACAATTGGCGCCACTCCCGTCTTATCGCTGATACATTCATTCCTAATTTTATCCATTCTCGTGTGACCACACATCCACCTAAGCATTCTCATCTCCGCAACTCCCATTTTTTGCTCATCTACACCATTCACTGCACAACACTCAGAACTGTAGAGCATTGCTGGTCTAATTGCAGTACAGTAAAACTTGCTTTTAAGTTTTAATGGTACTTTACGATCACATAAGATCCCAGACGCGCCTCTCCACTTCAAACCAACCTGCTTGGATTTTATGTATCAATCCCAGATAAAGCACTCACTGCGGAAATTATCTTGGTCACCCAATTTAATGACGGAGTCATCTGACCTTCTTGCACTACTAAATTTAAGCTCTATATACTCCATCTTTGTCCTGCTCAACCTAAAACCCTTCTTTTCTAAAGTGTATCGCCAATATTCAAGTTTTACGTTTACACCCTCGCACGTCTCATCGACCAAAACAATATCATCTACAAATAATAAACACCAAGATATTGCTTATTGAATATGTCCGGTGAGCTCATCTAAGATAAGAGTAAAGAGATAAGGGCTTAAAGCTGACCCTTGATGTAAGCCAACAACGATAAGGGATTCCTGTGTTAATCCTCCATATGTCCTCACTCTGGTCTCTGAATTTGTATACATATCTTTGATTACGTCAATGTATGATACATTTACACCTTTCTTTTCTAAGACTCTCCACAAGACCTCTCTTGGATAGTTGTCGATGAGTCTCCTCAAGAGATGTATAGCTTCCATGGTTGACCTCCCTGACATGAATCCAAATTGATTCTCTGAGATGCCAGCCTCTCGTCTTACTCTTCTCTCTATTACTCGTTCCCATAGTTTCATAGAATGACTCATTAATTTAATTCCCATGTAATTGACACAATTTTGTATATCTCATTTGTTATTATACAAAGGTACGAAAATACTTTCAACCAACAAATAAATCAAAATGGTCCATCAATCTCTTACCACATACATATGTACAACCTCGCTTATGTTCACGGGCTCTCTTTCACATTAGTAGCAAAAATAAATTTGCTCACACACACACACACACACATATATATATGTATATATATTGAGACCTTGCGTGTGCATACTAGACAGCTATGTATGTATCCTAGAATTATCTAGTGGGATTGTGTACATATACACATGCAGATATCAAGTTTGTTTCATATCCTTCCAGATCTATGCACATTCTTCGAGTTCATTCACTCTTGTGAATGGTTGCAATTGTTGATAATCACACTTTTTTTTCCTTGGCATTTCTTGGCTTGCTTTGGAGTCCATCCCTTCTTGGAGATTGATCTTGTATTTCTCCTTCATTCCACCTTGCAATGAAATGATTTTGATGTTCACTGTATTCTACTTACAGTGGTCCTTTAAGATTGATGCTAAGATATTCATCTCTAGGAATCACTCTTCTTCGCTACTCATTGTGTTGTCATTAAGAACTGATGATTCAAACGTCTTCAAATTCTTGATGTAGGAAGATATATTTTTTCAGAATGCATTATATCTTGCCTTATGTAGTATCTGGAACGGGCCATAGAAATATTTTCGTTCTCCTTTCATCTTTCACTTTATCCTTTTCCAAGTGCGATCTAACCAAATCTCCTTGGAATGTGTGACGCAGGACGAATCTATAGGCGGCGAGATAATCAGCGACCTAACCCTACATGCTATGCAAATACGATGGTTAAATCATAATTAGATAATAAAAATAACATCCCACGCCGTTAATTCACAGCAAGACAAAATAATTTACTAGGGCAAAGCAAGCTTATGCTCTCCTCCGCGTGGAGCGCTAGCGCGCGGCGAATAAACCCTGCAAATCACAATAATAATCTAACAAACAACTATCATGCAAGATATTCAAACAAGTACAAGATCCAATCCAATATAAATATGCTGAAAATAATAATCCAATACAACGAGAACTCACCAAGTAGTGAGCTGACCAAGGCAATGAAGAATTCGGAGCCGGAGATGCGTGGACGACGATCCGAAGTGTAACCGAAGGCGTGGAAATGATGGCGGTGGCTGTCCTCGGCGATGGAAGATGAAAACAGACCGGAAATGGATGGATCCGGCCATGCGGGTAGAGATCCGGACGGGCTGAATAGATCCGATGATTTGATAACGGATCCGGGTTAGGGAATGGTGAATGGATGGGGAGAAAGCCGGATGGGGGCTGGATTTGCCTAGATCTGGGCTGCTAGGGTGCGGGAGGGGCTGCTAGGGCGGATCCATGGGAGGTGGCGGACTGGCGGCTTGGGAGGGCCAGATCTGCTGATATGCAGCTGGTAGGGGGTAGATCTGGCGGGGGAAAGGCTGGGAGGCGTCAGATCTGGTGGGGGAAGGCTGGGAGACGCCGGGTCTTGAAGGGAATAGGCTGGACAACAGGGGATCAGGCGGGGAATAGGCTGGACAACAGTGGATCTGGCGGGGAAAAGTTGGACAATAGTGCAACTAAACACAGAGGTAGCAATAGGAACTTTGGGATCATAGGATGTGATCTAACATTATCCGAGAGACTTGAGATAGACTTATACCAAATCTAAATACAAGGTAGGGAACAAAGGGTAATCCAGGGGAGGAGGGAGGGAGGAGGGTCTGGGGAACGATGGATAATAATTCAGCTAGAAGGAACATTAAGAAGATAGTCATTAATCTTTCATTATCTGATGGAGTTTAGATTGACCTAATACAAATCTGAATTCATGGTTTCAGAATATAGTTCAAACTAATGCTTAACTTAATTTTAGGGATTTAAGAAAAGAAGGTAATTCAACCAACAACAACAACAACAACACTCAAGCCTTTATCACACCAAGTGGGGTCGGCTATATGGATCATTTGTGTCCATTGCGCCCTATCTTTAATCATAGTCTCACTAATGCCTAAGTACATCGTGTCTTTCCTTATAGTTTCATTCCAAGGCTTTTTTGCTCTACCCCTCCCCCGCTTAACATGTCTAGTGACTATACTTTCACAACGCCTAACAGGTGCCTCTAATGGTCTCCTATGTACATGTCCGAACCATCTTAAATGAGCTTCTCACATCTTCTCTACAATTGGCGCCACTCCTGTCTTATCCCTGATACATTCATTCCTAATTTTATCCATTCTCGTGTGACCACACATCCACCTAAGCATTCTCTTCTCCGCAACTCCCATTTTTTGCTCATGTACACCATTCACTGCCCAACACTCAGAATCGTAGAGCATTGCTGGCCTAATTGCAGCACTGTAAAACTTGCTTTTAAGTTTTAATGGTACTTTACAATCACATAAGATCCCAGACGCGCCTCTCCACTTCAAACCAACCTGCTTGGATTCTATGTATCACATCTTTATCTACACCTCCATCTTTTTGAATTATTGATCCCAGATATTTAAAGCACTCACTGCGGAAAATATTTTGGTCACCCAATTTAATGACGGAGTCATCCGACCTTCTTGCACTACTAAATAAAGCTCTATATACTGCATCTTTGTCCTGCTCAACCTAAAACTCTTCTTTTCTAAAGTGTATTGCCAATATTCAAGTTTTACGTTTACACCCTCGCGCGTCTCATCGACCAAAACAATATCATCTACAAATAATAAACACCAAGGTATTGCTTATTGGATATGTCCGGTGAGCTCATCTAAGATAAGGGTAAAGAGATAAGGGCTTAAAGCTGACCCTTGATGTAAGCCAACAATGATAAGGGATTCCTGTGTTAATCCTCCAGATGTCCTCACCCTGGTCTCTGAATTTGTGTACATATCTTTGATTACGTCAATGTATGATACATTTACACCTTTCTTTTCTAAGACTCTCTAGAAGACCTCTCTTGGAACCCTATCATATGCCTTCTCCAAATCGATAAACAGCATATGCAAATCTTTTTGTCTTTCCCGATAGTTGTCAATGAGTCTCCTCAAGAGATGTATATCCTCCATGATTGACCTCCCTTACATGAATCCAAATTGATTCTCTGAGATGCTAGTCTCTCGTCTTACTCTTCTCTCTATTACTCGTTCCCATAGTTTCATAGTATGACTATTAATTTAATTCTCATGTAATTGACACAATTTTGTATATCTCATTTGTTCTTATACAAATGTACCAAAATACTTTCAACCAACAAATAAATCAAAATGGTCCATCAATCTCTTACCACATACATATGTACAACCTCGCTTATGTTCACGAGCTCTCTTTCACATTAGGATGAGTGTGGAAGTATGCGAGGTCACATATGTGGGCCCCAATGGCTTATGGATATGTTAAAAAATAAATTTGCTCATATATATATATATTGAGAGCTTGCGTGTGCATAAGAGACAACTATGTATGTTTCCTAGAATTATCTAGTGGGATTGTGTACATATACACATGCAAATATCAAGTTTGTTTCATATCCTTCCAGATCTGTGCACATCCTTCGTGTTCATTCACTCTTGTGAACGGTTACAATTGTTGATAATCGCATTTTTTCTTCCTTTGGCATTTCTTGGCTTGATTTGGAGTCCATCCCTTCTTGGAGATTGATCTTGTATTTCTCCTTCATTCCACCTTGCAATGAAAAGATTTTGATGTTCAATGTATTCTACTTACAGTGGTCCTTTGAGATTGATGCTAAGATATTCATCTCTAGGAATCACTCTTCTTTGCTACTCATTGTGTTGTCATTAAGAAGTGTTGATTCAAACATCTTCAAATTCTTGATGTAGGAAGATATATTTTTTCCAGAATGCATTATATCCTGCCTCATGTAGTATCTGGAACGGGCCATAGAAATATTTTCGTTCTCCTTTCATCTTTCATTTTATCTTTTTCCAAGTGCGATCAAACCAAGTTTCCTTGGAATGTGCACTTGTACTGTGCTTGTGATACTGAGTCTTGTATCTTTCTTACGACATCTTCAAAGTCTCCCAACTTCATTTGTTGTGCTCATCTAAATGTTTCTTCCTCATTGCCAATATCTTTTGCTACTAATTGGGAACTACAAGTTGAATGGGCTTTATGGATGATAACCCAAGCACACCTCCTTTAATGTAGATCCATGGATTGCACTGTTGATGGTAAACTGCATACGGAAGATGCAAGTTCCAACTTTTTAGACATCTTGACATGTAGCTCCTTAGAACAAGGTCCATCATCCGATTCACCTTTTATGCTGGTTAATTTGTTTGAGGATGAAAAATGGTGCTCCAGTTCAACTTTATGTTCATTAGATCTCAAAGCGTCCTCCATAAGTTGTTGAGAAAGTGACGAGCTTTGTCCAAAATGATGGAATAAGGTAACCCTAATTGTTTCCAAACATGTTTGAAAATCACTTGGTCTCGTGCGACATTTTTCAGAAATGTTATTAAATAGATCATCTTGCTGAAGCAATCGTCTTTGGCAATCCTCCTAATAACTTCGTGCAAATGTTCTCGCATGGATGTCTTGGTATGCATGCTTCCTGCATAAATAATTTGATTTGCCGCAAGAATCTCTTTACGTACCTTTACATGTGAAGTGGCTTTTTACTCGACGTATACCTCTCCCGTTTCAGGAGGTTTGTATACCTGAACCATGTTTTACAAAAATCTGTCTCGATTGGTATAAACTTGCTGTCCAATAGGATCGTGGATTTCTATGGGCTCTTTAGATGTGTTAATGGATCAATGCTCCTTGCTATTGTTTAGTCTCACCATATGCTTCCAAAGCTTCTTGGAAGCCTGCAGTTGTTAAGTGTATTGTAGTGTACACTTTGTGGTGTCTTGGCCGAAACGTTCCTTCCATGTTTATTTTCCATGCCCGACTATACATTCAAATAAGCACCATCACCATTCTTGCTCCAACCCACACACAATGGTTGAACTTGGCATCACCAAACTTAGTCACTTACAGTTGAATTCAATCAACCACAAACAAACCTAACGATAAGTCGATAACTCAAACCCACTTAATAAAATCTCATTCTTAATGTTTTCATAAATTATTCAAGTAGGTATCAATTACTCATACTTTATTTTCAAAATTTATAATTATTCCTTCAATGTTACACCACTTTATTTCTTGCCATACTTGCATTCAAGCATCACTTATCTTATTATATTTATCCCATAAATTGAATTAATAAGACTTCATCTTATTGGAGCCATCTCCATTCAATTTTCTAAACAAATGTTATTTTTCCCTCTTCCTTTGGTCTCCCATCAACATGCTTTCATGTGCTAAAACAAACTCAACGTGTCTTCATGCGCTAAGACAAACTCAATGACATTCCAACCAAGGTTGCAGATGTTGGATATCAAAGATGTCAGTTTGGAATTTACATGTCAAATTTCGTGTCTGGGATTATAGCTAGGTGAATATCACGTTTCAATATATATATAATCAGATCTTAATGTTTTGACAATTTAACATTTATTTAGTTTCCAAATTTACTTAACTCATATATAAATAACAACACAAAACATACACAAATTTAAAATTAACAAATTGCTAGATATAATCATACAAAAACGTATAAATTTTTTACATATGAACATTAAATTATGAAAATTAGGGTAACACCTATTTATGATTCGGATCATTAACATAGTAAGCAAAAGTAAATTGAAGAACAACCAAACAAGTAACATTAGGCATGCATCATTCATCAGGCTATGACTAGCAAAATAACTAAAAGTAAGATAAAGAATAAATGAAGGTAAACTGAAGAACCTGATAATATTAGTAGAAGTAGTAACAACAAACACTCAGACATAACTACTAGGAATGACTTAGCTCACTAGCATAGTAAAGAGATCATTAACAAAAAGAAGAGGAGTGCCAAAAGAATTTAACAAAACCGTTAGTTGTTATGACATCTGATGCGAAACAGAGGCGCGAACCCGCGGTGGAGTACGATTTTTGGGACGGTTCCGGGCCGATTGGCTATCTGCCATATTTAGCTTCTCCGGATCGACGATCCGACTCCGCGGATGCGTCCGGATTTTTCTTTACATGTTTTTTCATATATAACTTTTGTATTTTCAATCATTATTTAGTGTAATCGGGCACCTGACACTCTCGACCAATCATAGCCGTTGATGTCAGTGCGCCCTAATACCCTTTTATTATAAATAGGAGTAAGGGGGCATCCATCTTCCTCATTGTAGATTTTGGAGAAAGAAAGTGATGGCGCACAACGCCCTACGCAAGTCTATTCCCGCATGAGGTGGTGAACCTCTACCCATTCGGCCAAACCGAGTCCACAGTTGCGTCCGGATGGTCGTTCCTAGTCGATTTGATATATTAGTTTATATGTTTTGAGTTGTATTTGACGCCCGATCGGACCGGACGATATGAGTCGTCCGTTTTGGTTGCCCTAAATGTGTTTTAAATATAAATAGCGCAGGTTATGGTTGAAGTGGCATCGAAGGTTGAGTTGCATTTACAGCCGCCGGTCTCCTCTCCTGGTGCAACGCCAAAAAACCCCCGCCCCTCCTTGGCGTGACTCCAAGGTATTCCCCACCTCCTTCCTCTTCCCCTACCAGCCGCCTCTCTCTAGCCGCAGCCACTCCCTCTTCCCCCGCATCCCCCTCCCGTCGTTCACTCCAACCAAAACTTACCCAGGGCATGCCGCCCAGGCTTCCCCTAACCTCTGCTATCATCCAGCCCGCCAGAGCCCTTCAGGAAACCCATTCCCCACCCCGTCCAGCCATCACCTCCGCCCAGAACTCCTCCCCAAGTTCCCGTTTTCCTTCCCGTGCCCTCTCCTGGCTGCCCCGTCGGCTGCTGGGAGTTCTCAGCCGCCAAAACCAGCCCTCCACCCCTCCAGCTGTCCATTTCTGTGTTGAATCAGCACCGGAGTTTCGAATCCAGCCCCCCACCTCACCGCCAAACCATACCCGAGCCCCTCATCTCCTCCCCCAACCCTACAACTTCCCCTTCTATAGCCTTCCCCTGCGGCCAACCCCACTATTACCCCATCCGTGATCCTCCACTACAAACAAGCCACCCCTACCTTGCCGCACACACCATCCGAGCTCCCCCCCAATCCAGAACTCCTCTCCCGACGCCTTCTCCGCTCCGCAGGGACCTTGGATACCCACACCTGCTTTTGTTCTCCACCACCTGCGCGTGTAAGTTGTCGTTTGAGTTATTATTTTCTATTGCTGTATACTTGGCACTATATCTGCAGTGGATGTTCGTTATTATTTGCTTTAGTACTGGACTACGTATGACTTATTCCGCGCACGCTTAAAGTATTTGCGTCTTGTTCGTTTGTGGATTAGCGCTTGCTCTCCTTAACTGAAATTTGTGAATGCTTGTGTCTCTGTTTAGTTTATAGAAATCGATTACTGTTGTTAATTTTATTGCGGACCGTCTCTTGCATTTACATCACAACATATTGCATTTAGGTTCGCATTTGGTTTGTCCACCTCGAGTCGTCCTACCACTGCATCAGAAAGCTTCCCGGAATCCGGCGATCTTCTTATGGCGACGACTCCGTGAGATCCTAGGTGCTGAATCCTAGGTATTGTCCTCACATGTTCTCTTGTATTCCTTTGTATCCAATCCCTTTCAACCAAAATACTTGACGCTCGTATTTCCCCAAATACACCAGCAGCCCCACCTGTGTATCCTCCTCCCAGTTTAGGAAAACACCTTGTTCACGTAAACAACCATCCACTCACTGTTAAAGCTTACTAGCCATCATTTCCTGCACAACCGATCTATC
This sequence comes from Dactylorhiza incarnata, assembly GCA_033032865.1. Taxonomy (NCBI): domain Eukaryota; kingdom Viridiplantae; phylum Streptophyta; class Magnoliopsida; order Asparagales; family Orchidaceae; genus Dactylorhiza; species Dactylorhiza incarnata. The sequence continues at coordinate 16,272,135 of JAWHQI010000007.1, forward strand.
TAAAGCCCCCTTCACAATCGAACCTCTTCCCAGCCCTAAAACATAATAGTGGGGCACTCTCTTTCATTTCTAGACACAACCACTCCCTCCTTGGCCCATTCATCTTATAACCGATCCATATCAGGCCCATTCTAGGGCCAGCCACTGATACTCCCCACCTACAATTCCCTTACTCTAGCCACGATACTTAACCCTACAACACTCCCTCCTCCGTACAACCACTATACAACATTTCTTCCTCCTCCGGACAGCAACCCCTACTTCATGGAGCATCAGATCTCCACGCTACGACCTTCCCCTACTTCGTGAGTATTATTTTGTCTTGTGGATTTTGTTCTCCTTACTAATATGTGGTGCTGCGATCTTTATGCTTGCTTGGATATCTTAAATTGTGGGTGTTACGTCCTTGGAATATTTTGTGATTTGCAGGAATTATTCGCCGCGCGCTGTTGTTTTGAGTTTTGACCCTCCAAGTAGAGGAAAGTTAAACCTTGCTTTGCCCTAAAGAATTACTTTGGTCTTGCTTAAAGTATCTCTTGCAATTTAAATATTTATTGCTATGATTTGATCCCTCCGTCAGATTTGCATGTGTGTCACATTTAGCCGTTAAGAAGAATCGAGTCATTTCCACGACACTTCACTTAGGTTTGCATGCTAATCGCACATCCACATGTCTCGTCCTTCATTAGACGGTGTGTAGGTTTATTGCAGTTGTTGCATGTGTCTCATCTTTCATTAAATGGTGTGTAGGTTCATTGCAGTTGTTGCATGAACGTTCACATTGCATCAAGGGTTAGGGCATCGCTTATCAGCCACCTATAGATTCGTCCTGCGTCAACATCATTCATCAACTCTGTTCATAGAAAAAGTGAGCACTAGAGGAGATCGTCGACATCAGCTAGGGAAAAAGCAATAAAAATAAAAATTCTCATAGTTTGTCGAACGACGGATAGGGTCAGAGACAAACAAGTAGGCAGATTTATTCAAAGAGAACTTGCAATAAGCCATTGAAGAAAAGGTGATCGTCGACGATAAAGTTGAAGAGAAGCCTTAATCCAATGATATAAATATGGGAACAATGCTCGACGAATGTAGAACAATGCTCGATGAATGTAGAACATTGCTCGATGAATGTAAAACAATGCTCAACGAATTTAGATCAATGCTCAACGAATTTAGAACAATGCTCGACGAAGTAATAACAGTGCTCGACGACCAAAGAACGACGCTAGACGAACAACAATTAATATAGAAAAGTAAAAAACGCCTGCCCTATATATCATAAAATGATTATTAACATTTTTGGGTTCTGTGGGTCATTATTATTATTTCTCCTTGGATGTATCTCTTATATAAAGGAGTGGACTATTTTGATTAGTGAAATATTTCCCTTCCTCTTTAGCTAACATGGTATCGAAGCCCGATATCGAAGTTCACTCGGTTTGCCTGCCTTTGTGTCGCTCAGTCATTCCTTGACTGTTTGTTATCGACTCTCCGTCGATCCTCTCGCCGACCACCTTCCTTGTCAACCCCGCCTCTCGTCGACCACCTCCCTTGTCGAGACAACCCTCCTGCGCTGCTTTGTGCGGTTTTGAACCCACATAGTTAGAAGACTCCGATTGTGCGCCTATCCTTACTGGGATCTATTCAGGCCACTGTTCGCCCTCATTTTCTCGAGAATGACTTATCTCTTTCCACTCTATGTTCTTTCTTGATCTCTCACCTTGATCTAATGTTTATTACGCTTGAAGCTATTGATCTAGGGTTTGTCTTCTTTGTTTGAAAACCCGTTTGTAGACTTTTTTTTTCTTTCCCTTGTAAGCTCATTTCTATTGAGATACGTCGGAAGTGGTTGAATCTCAACCCACGCTACCTTCAATCCTTCCTCTTGTATCACCTTCTCCTACCTGCCTAACCTGGGGGAATCCTAATCATAATTTATCGATTACACCCCAAATTACTACCATTCGATTGGATGACACTAATTATATCTCATTGTCTTGCTCGATTACTAGTCTTCCCATTGCTCTCAGAGGAGATACTAAATCTTGTACCCTATATTCTTTATCTTATTATCTTTCATATGACTCTTTCGCCACTTCACATAAAGCTTTTATACCCTCCCTAGCCTCCATTTTTATTTCCCCAGCCTAGCAGGATGCACATGGTCATCATGAATGAAAATAGACGATGATTGAGGGGATGACACTACCTGGGATCTTGTTCCTCTTCCTGGAGGGAAGAAGACGGTTGAGTGTAAATGATTGTACTATGTTAAGCAGAATTCACATGAAATTGTGGTACAGACAAACCCCTGGAATTGACTGTCAGGAAACCTTCTGCCACTTGCCAAGATGAACTCAATTAAAGTCCTCCGTCCTGCACAATTTGTGAAAGGCGGGATCTTAACCAATTAGATGTAAAAAATGTGTTTCTCCATAGTGATTTGGAAGAGGAAGTATATATGTCCCTACCACTAGGTTTCGCTCCTAAAGAGTCATAAAGCAAAATCTGCAAGTTAAAGAAAACTCTCTATGTGCTAAAGCAATCTCCATATGCCTGATTTGGTCAGTTTCACAGAGCTATGATATCTTTTGGTTACAAACAGAGCCATGCTGATCATACACTATTTATAAAACATAAGACAGTGCCTATTTTCATTATCTATGTTGACGACGTAACGATTACTGATGACGATGCGGAAGAAAGACAAACCTTGAAACATCAACTTGCAAAGAAATTTGATGTTAAATACCTTGGAAATTAGAGATTAGTTGTGCGTCGTGCGTTTAATCTATTTATCACACACTTGACCTGACATTACATATGTTGTTAGTGTTGTTTGTCGGTTCATGCCCTCACCGAGTGTCACAACCCGCATTTTCTCCGAATTTAAGAATATCAGAGTAAGAGAAAATACACGTCATGATGCCACGTCATACAGGAGACAACTGTAGACGCTCAGGCGGGAACCTATTACTTAACTAAACAAACTTGATTATATGATAAGTCATCATTTGAAATCATTTATCAGGGGTTTTGAGATAAGAACTGTGTCTCTCAGTTCGTGGATCAACTAGTCCACCGAGAAAGTATATATAATTGTAGCGGAAAGTACTTGATTTAATTTACTTAAAGTCCTACATGTATGCAAACGACGGAGCATGAGGTAAATGATATGCACATAACTAGGCGTACTGTAAGAGTAGAAAATACCTTTAGGCGACTTTAAAGTAAGGGTTTCAGTTAGAAAGAATGCAATGAGGATGAAGAAAAAACATTTTATAACTATAGTGCACCTAGCATAAATCATTCCCAGAGGGTAAGATACACAAGATCTAAAAGTAGTGGCATAATCTGGCAAATAATCTATAAAGTATAAAAAGGGGCATAATGGGCGTCAACAACATGACACTAACCCATTGGCACCAACTAGTATGTCTGAGCACAAGAAGTAACTAAAACAACTACCTCGCAGCAGCGGGGTGAACAGCTACTAAAACTCTGAACTTCAGGCTACACCACTAGCCGCTACGGCTCTGAACCTGAGGCATTCAATAAAACAAAGAACGCCTCAGCAAGGAATTACAAGTGGCAGAAAACTAGCAGAAAAACAAGCAAGGCATAAGGGGTACCAACCCAAGCCAAATTTACCGAAAGAGAGCTCTAAACAAAGAATCAACAAGCATTAAGTGCACTAAATACCAAAAGAGGAACAAACATGTTCATTTATTTAGTTTCATCAATTAAAGAGACTGATCAGCTCAAATTATACGGGAGCGGTTAACTACCTCCGCTACCCCAGGCCCAAAAGCAGGTGGGGGTACCACTAGACCCAACCACCCAAACACGACTACCGTGCAAGGCTAGTGGTGTAGCCTGAAGTTCAGAGTTTTAGTAGTTGTTCACCCCGCTGCTGCGAGGTAGTTGTTTTAGTTACTTCTTGTGCTCAGACATACTAGTTGGTGCCAATGGGTTAGTGTCATGTTGTTGACGCCCATTATGCCCCTTTTTATACTTTATAGATTATTTGCCAGATTATGCCACTACTTTTAGATCTTGTGTATCTTACCCTCTGGGAATGATTTATGCTAGGTGCACTATAGTTATAAAATGTTTTTTCTTCATCCTCATTGCATTCTTTCTAACTGAAACCCTTACTTTAAAGTCGCCTAAAGGTATTTTCTACTCTTACAGTACGCCTAGTTATGTGCATATCATTTACCTCATGCTCCGTCGTTTGCATACATGTAGGACTTTAAGTAAATTAAATCAAGTACTTTCCGCTGCAATTATATATACTTTCTCGGTGGACTAGTTGATCCACGAACTGAGAGACACAGTTCTTATCTCAAAACCCCTGATAAATGATTTCAAATGATGACTTATCATATAATCAAGTTTGTTTAGTTAAGTAATAGGTTCCCGCCTGAGCGTCTACAGTTGTCTCCTGTATGACGTGGCATCATGACGTGTATTTTCTCTTATTCTGATATTCTTAAATTCGGAGAAAATGCGGGTTGTGACAGTTGGTATCAGAGGTAGGTTGTTCGACAAGTTGGTCGGGCAACAAATTCTGATATAGTTTAGTAGTTTTTTTTGGTTTCATTGCATACACACACCGATGTGTCATCAGTACGTCTTGGCCGAAGCATGAACACTACACTCATAGCATGATAAGAAGTATACGGGGCATATTATGTAGTATGAGATGCATAATATGTGTTTGTATATGGATCCACCATAGGTTGCAACATGTGACGGTTATGTAGTATGGGATGCATAACCATCATCACATGGATGCCCATTAGCACGTTTTCTCTTTCGTTACATGCAATATTATGTAGTATGGGATGCATAATATTACATGTGTACGCCGCTCATAACATGCATTAAGGTCTTTATTAGAATGCATAACACAACATACTTTACATAGCATTGCATAAGCACACGTGCGAAGTTAAAGACTTATATGATGACACACGTACACACATGATTTCAAAACGAATAGAAATTTCATGCATTCATGCCCTTTGCACATGAGACTAGTGGGACGATGTAGTATCGTTCCCGAGATTTGCATATCATCATGAAAATATCCCAGAGAAAGGTAGTGGAAATGGCAAGTAACTGTACAGGTATGTTCTGAAACAAGCAGTGTAGTTCTAGTGTAAGGTTAAGTTTTAATTAGAGGTTTATGCGTATTAGCAGAGATGTCTCGGAGGCGTGTTGCGACTAGGTCGACTCCCCAGTCGGAGGGCGAGTCTTCGGGTGCGCAGAGTGAAGCCTTGATCGAGAGTTTGCGCCAGAGCAATGAGACTCTGACTAGGCAGATGGTTGCGATGCAGTCGCAGGTCGAGGCGTTGTTGGCTGCCGGTGCTAGGCAGCAACCCGTAGTGCAGGCCCCAATAGTAGGACAGACTGTACCTACTCCTCCTGCTCCCTTGGTACCCCCAGTAGCGATACCACCGGAAATGAATTTCATTTCGCATTTTCAAAGGTTAGGACCTCCTACGTTTGACGGAAGAGCAGATTTCATGGCATTAGATGACTGGTTTGTTGCCATTGAGGAGATGTTTTCGTACTCAGGAATCTCTGCAGACCAAAAGGTGATGGTCGCCGCTTACCAACTGAAAGGACTTGCTAAGAGCTGGTGGATCAGGGAGAGGGAAAATCTCGTGGGTGGATGTTCGTGGGAGTCGTTCAAGGCGATTGTGTTAAAGAAATTCTTGCCGTCGGTCGAGCAAGACCGTTTAATGAATAATTTTCTGCACCTGAAGCAAAGACAACTCACGGTTAGTGAATATGAGATCGAGTTCAGTAAGTTGAGCAGATTTGCTCCAGATTTAGTGGCTTCTGAGGCAGGAAGAATGAAGCGATTTCTTGAAGGTCTTCGTAGCGATATTCAGCAGTTGGCGAGTGCTTATAAATCTGAAAGTTATGCTGAAGTGGTAGAAGCAGCACTGAAAGTCGAGGCTATCGACAATGCCAAGAATCGGGGTGCTCTAATGAAAAAGGACAAGAGGAAAGTCGAAGAGGGAGAGACCCCCAAGGTATCTAGCTCGGCTCCAAAGAAAAGGAGTGGAGAGGTGTGTAGCTTCTGTGGCCGCCCCGGCCATCCAGTTGAGAAATGTTTCAAGAGGAAGGTTGCTCAGAAGCAGCAGCGAGTGCTAGCAATCCAGGGTGCTCCGAAGGGTGAGGTGCTCTGCCAGTTGTGCAAGCAGAAAGGGCATGATGTGGCCCAGTGTTGGACCAAAGATAAAGTCTGCTTCCAGTGCAAGCAGAAGGGGCACATGAAGTTCCAATGCCCGCTGATTCAACCCCCGTTGCAGCCTGTTCCGCTTCGAACCTTGCCGCCGCCGCAGCATCAGGATAAAGGAAGAGGAAAGCTGAACGTGTTAACCCAGGAGCAAGCGCAGTCTTCGACCCAAGTGATCGCAGGTTAGACCTTAAGACAACTGTTTAGTCTTGTTTCCTTTTTAGTTCGCTGTATTAGACTAGTTTCTCTTCGCGCTTATAGGAAGATTTAAGGTAAAGAATCGTTGGGCGCGTGTTCTGTTCGATTCGGGTGCTACCCATTCGTTCGTAGCAAGGGCCTTCGTTGAGCGTCACCGTTTGACCCCTGAGCTGGGCAACGATTCGTTCCTCGTTAAGTTCCCTTCTGGTGATCTGGTGTCCTCGAACCAGTGCGTCCGAAGTTGCCCCGTTCTCTTAGGAGGTTTCTTGGCTGTTGCTGATCTCAAAGTGTTGGACTTAGAAGACTTTGACGTAATATTGGGTATGGACTGGTTGTCCAGTTATGATGCGGTCATCCGATGCAAGGAAAAGCGTCTGGACTTCGTGATGGACAACGGTCAACCCATGAGCGTTTTTGGCTCTCCGTACCAGAGTTCTTCGATAATTTCTGCGGTATGTGCTCGGAAACTGTTAATTTCCGGTTGTTTGGCTTACCTTGTTTCTGTTGTAGAAGCTGTTGGTGGTTCGCCGTGTATCGAGGATATTCTGGTGGTGCGAGAGTTTCCCGATGTTTTCCCTGCTAATCTCCCTGGTCTCCCGCCCGTTAGAGACGTGGAGTTCGTTATTGATCTGGAGCCTGGTACTCGTCCTATCGCGAAGGCACCGTACCGCATGGCCCCGCGCGAGTTAGAAGAGTTGCGAACTCAGTTAGATGAGTTGTTGTAGTGTGGTTTCATTAGGCCAAGTTCTTCTCCCTGGGGTGCTCCGGTTTTGTTCGTGAAAAAGAAGGACGGTTCCATGAGATTGTGCATAGACTATAGAGAATTAAACAAAGTGACCATCAAGAACAGGTATCCGTTGCCAAGGATAGATGATCTGTTTGATCAGTTGCGTGGTAGCACGGTGTTTTCAAAGATTGATCTTCGATCAGGCTACCATCAGTTGAGGATCCGTGAGTCGGACGTTCCCCAGACTGCCTTTCGTTCTCGTTATGGCCATTTTGAATTTCTAGTCATGTCGTTTGGTTTGACAAATGCACCCTCTGCATTTATGGACATGATGAACCGCGTGTTCAAGGATTTTCTGGACCACTTTGTGGTGGTATTCATAGATGATGTGCTGGTTTATTCTAGAAGTGCTGAGGAGCATGCTATGCATTTGCGCTTAGTGTTGTCTACTCTTAGAGAGCACAAGTTGTATGCAAAGTTGAGTAAGTGCGAATTCTGGCTTTCGCAAGTGTCTTTCCTGGGTCATGTGGTGAACAAAGATGGAATTAAGGTAGACCCCGCTAAAATTTCTGCCGTATTGGATTGGAAGACGCCTTCGACGCCTAAGGAGATAAGGAGTTTCTTAGGGTTGGCCGGGTACTACAGGAGATTTGTCCAAGGATTTTCAGTGCTGTCCGCACCCTTGACTAAGCTTACCCAGAAGAATACTGCTTTTGTTTGGAGCGATAAGTGCGAAGAGGCCTTTCAGGAATTGAAGAGGCGTTTGTGTAGTGCTCCGGTGTTGGCCTTGCCGATCGAAGGAGTCGAGTATGCAGTTTATGCAGACGCATCTCACATTGGACTGGGATGTGTGTTGATGCAAGAAGGGAAGGTGATTGCTTATGGGTCTAGACAATTGAAGGTTCATGAAAAGAATTACCCTACGCATGACTTAGAATTCGCCGCAGTAATCTATGCTTTGAAGCTTTGGAGACACCTATTATATGGAGTGTCATGCAAGATTTTCACAGATCATAAAAGTCTGAAGTATGTGGCGGATTATGAAGTAGATATTCTGTACCATCCGGGTAAGGCTAATGTGGTGGCCGATGCCCTGAGCCGGAAAACCGCGCATATCTTCAATCTCTCAGTGCAGTCCTTAGTAGAGGAGTTTATGTTGATTGATATCTCAGTCGGTAGTTGTACCGCACCTTCGAGCTTAGAGGTTGAAGAGCCTTCTTGGATTGCCCTTACTAGGCTGCATCAGAAGGAAGATCCTGACTTGCAGCATCTTCGAAGTAGAATTGAAAAAGGAGAATTGCCAGATTTTTCAATCGATGATAAGGATACTTTGAGGTACCGAGGTAGATATTGCGTCCCCGCGTTGGAAGAAATTCGGACAAAGATCTGTAGCGAGGCGCATGATTCTAGTGTTTCCTATCATCCTGGTTCCACGAAAATGTATAAAGATCTGAAGCAGATCGTTTGGTGGTCGGGTATGAAGAATGATATAGCGAAGTATGTGTCTGAATGTTTAACTTGTCAGCGCGTGAAAGCAGATCATAAGAGGCCTGGAGGTAAGTTGAACCCGTTAGATATTCCAAGCTGGAAGTGGGAGAGTATTTCGATGGACTTCATTACCGGTTTGCCGAGATCTCCCAATGGTCATGACTCGGTGTGGGTTATAGTAGATCGCTTGACAAAGTGTGCTCACTTTGTGCCCTTTAAGATTGGATACTCGATGGAGAAAATAGCAGAGCTGTATTTGGATGAAGTTATCAGATTGCATGGTGTGTCTGTGAGCATTGTGTCAGACCGAGACTCAAGGTACACGTCTCGTTTCTGGCAGAGTTTGCAGGGAGCCTTGGGTACTGACCTTAGGTACTCTACCGCTTATCATCCCCAAACCAATGGTCAGACAGAAAGAGTAAACCAGATTTTGGAAGATATGATAAGGTGCTATATCTTAGATCATGGTGGAGCTTGGGATAAGCGGCTTGGATTGATGGAGTTCGCGTATAACAACAGTTATCAGGAAAGCCTACAAATGGCCCCATTTGAGGCTCTGTATGGGAGGCGTTGTCGGACTCCGTTGTTTTGGGCCGAGGTTGGTGAGAGTCCCTTGCTAGGCCCAGAGGCTTTGGAAGAGATGAATGTTGCTGTGACTCATATCCGCGAGAAGCTCCGTATTGCTCAGGAGCGGTATGAGAAGTATGCGAATCGAAGAAGAGTGGATTTAGAGTTTGCCGGTTGTGACACCGAGGACCAGACATCTCGTTGCTGCCCATATGACCCCGAATACCTGAAGAGCTTGTCTGGAAGGGGCATATTGTACATTCCAAACACAGAGTTAAAGATTGAAGTGTATACCAATGCAGATTGGGATAGGTTTGTCGATAACAGACGTTCTACCTCTGGGTATTGCACTATAATTGGTGGGAACCTAGTCACGTGGAGGAGTAAGAAGCAACCAGTCATTGATCGATCTAATGTTGAAGCTGAGTTCTGGGCTATGACTATGGGATTTGTGAAGGGTTGTGACTTTGCTCGTTGATGAGTGACATAAGACAAAATGAGGAAGGGCCTCTCAAACTATTCTGTGACAATATGTCTGTTATTAGCATCGCTCATAATCCTGCCCAACCCTACTAAACTAAACATATTGTAGTTGATCGACACTATTAAGGAAAACATTGTGAAAGGAAATATTTGTACTTCGTTTGTTTATTCCAAAAGACTACTCGTCGATGTACTCACCAAGGATCTGAGCGGAAAAGTCTGTGAAAATTATTGGCAAGCTGTGCATGAAGAACATTACCAACCCAATTTGAGAGTGAGTGCTAGCATTTTTGGTCATTGTTATTATTTCCTCTTGTATGTATATCTTCTATATATAAGAGATGATAGACGTGCGCTATTGTCAAACCAATCATGATATAGATTAATCAAAGTTGAGATAAAATATATCGATGTATACTCGATATTCAACTCTTGAGGGCATGATCCCTTTATGAGATCTTCTTTCCTATGAGATCCTAGACAACTCAATGATCTAAGTTTTCGGAAATAACTCTCCACCACTCCCGTATATAAGTGAGAGTGAGTATACATGAAATGACGAAAGTGCCATTAGGGCTACATAGACTGATATGGAGATGTGCGACAGGCTCGAGGAGTCGTCTTCGTATCAACTCTCCCCTCTTGAAAATCGACTTTGTACTCAAGGTCGAGGGTCATAGGGGTCTCCCCTCTTGAAAATCGACTTTGTACTCAAGGTCGAGGGTCATAGGGGTCATCCACAAGTCTCAGAGGATCCAAGCCAGGGAAGTCAGGATCGTCGTTATCAGCGTTGCGCAGTAGACACATGTACTTGAGAGGGCATTTGTGGGTGGGTGAGTATGGCCGGTGGCAGCGAAATCAGAGCCCTTTACCATGAAGCTCGAGGTACTGTTGTTGAGATAAGCGCTGGGGTGACGAGGGTACCAAGCGATGGAGAGGTGGGCGCCTGGGCCACGTATAGTTCCTCACCAAGGTATACATGAAATGACGAAAATGCCACTAGGGCTACATTGACTGATAGAGAGACGCGCGACATGAGATGATTCTTTATTTTTGATTAATGAAATATTTTCCTTCTCCTTTAGCCAACAATGATATTTAGAAGAAAAAGTAGATGCTGTGTCATTCCCCCCTCCCCCCAAAAATCTGCGTTTTGGCCGATTCTACAAACATTTGATTCTATCACGCGACAACTTGTTATGCAAACCCACCCGTATATCACGTGGACACCGTAGCTCCGCACTTGTTGACATATATAGGACTATTGAGACTTACAACAACGTGAAATTGAATTACATAAACTCCTTTCTATCCTTTATCACGTCTGATTGCAATTGATGAGAATGATAATCTTTAATACCAGGGATCATAAAGACACTTACTAATAGAGTAGCAATGGTCAATGAATTTATAAACCTTGCAAATGAATGTAAATGTGATTCATCAATTCCTTGTTAGCACCAAGTAATTGGATTATGATGCTAGATATTAATATGTTGCAAAGCGTGTTTAATTTTTTTAAGATCCGCATATGCCATTGTAGAAACACAGATAATGAGAGAAATAGTATATTTATTTTATTAATACTTCATCTATCTAATACAAAAGCTGTTTGTACATTTATATAGGTAGAGAGAGGGGAGAGGAAAACCTATTCTAAGATGTGAGACTAAACAAATACGGAGAAAGTGGGCTCAAACTGGGCCTTCATTATTGGGCCTTTTACATTGTTTTTTCAACAATCCCCCGCAAGCTGAAGCATACACATCATAGATACCAAGCTTGGATAAGAACTGATAATATAGCATTCAAGGTGGTCTTTTTGAGAATATCAACAACTTGCCCAACAGCAGGAACATGTTTCAGCTCTAGCTTCTTCAGTTGAACCTTCTCCCGAATGAAGTCACAGTCAACTTCAATGTGTTTAGTACGTTCATGAAAAACATGATTCTTGGCAATATGTATAGCAGTTTGACTGTCACAATAGAGAATCGCCGTTGAGGAAAGTCTAACACCAAGGTCACTTAGAATACTCTCCAACCAGGTAAGCTCAGACACAACATCGACCATTGATTGATACTCAGCTTCAGCTGATGAGCGAGCAACAACAGACAGCTTCTTGCTGCACCAAGTGATAAGGTTTCCACCAAAGTATGTACAGTATCCACTTGTGGAGCGAAGATAATCCAGTGAACCAACATAATCAACGTCAGAATATGCAATGAGAGATAAGGGAGACGAAGAGGGCTTGTATACAAGTCCTTGTCCAGGAGCAGTCTTCAAGTATCGAAGGACACACTAAACTGCCTGGAGATGAGAGATCCGTGGTTCGTGCATGAATCTATTGACAACTCCAACAAAAAAAGATATATCAGGTCTTGTAACAGTGGGATATATTAGCTTGCCCACAAGATGACGATAATACTCTGGGTTTGGAAGAAGTAGATCGGAATCTGAGGCATGAACGCATAGTTTGTGATTGATATCCCTAGGAGTGTCAACATGCTAGCATCCGAAGTAGCCAGCATCACGAAGCAAGTCAAGACAGTACTTTCGTTGAGATAGAACAAGTCCATCAACACGTCGAGCCACCTCGAGACCAAGGAAGTGCCGAAGATTTCCCAGATCCTTCATTTGAAAAACAGAAGCCATATGTTGTTTGATCATGTGTATTCCTTTGAGATCATCTCCAATGATCAAAATATCATTGACATATACCAAGAGAATCACTGTGCCCGTTGGACGATGACGAGTGAATAGAGAGAAGTCGGCAGAACTTCGGGTGAACCCGACAGCAAGAACATCCTGACCAAACTTGTCAAACCATGCTCGAGGAGACTGTTTGAGACATTAAAGAGATTTCTTCAAACGACATACAAAGGACTCCCCCGTGGTCTCAAACCCGGGAGGTTGTTGCATATAGACAGTCTCCTGCAAATCGCCATTGAGAAAGACATTTTTGACATCCAATTGATGCAATTGCCAGTGTCGATGAACAACGAGGGAGATCAAAACATGAACAATATTCAGTTTGACGACCGGAGAGAAGGTCTCATCATAATCCAGACCTTGTTGAGTAAAGCCACGAGCCACAAGACGAGCTTTCAGACGTTGAACTGTCCCATCAGAACCTTGTTTGATGGCAAATACCCACTTACGTCCCACACAAGTTTGGCCGGGAGGAAGAGGGACAAAATCCCAAGTTTGGTTCGCCCAAAGAGTCGACATTTCCTCATCTATGGCCGCCCGCCACCCCGGATGTTGAAGAGCCTCTTGCACAGAGTTAAGGGTGGAAATAGAAGATAAAAAAGTTGCAAATTGCCGGAGTATCGGAGAGAGGCGGTGTAAGGAGACATAATTCTCCATCGGGTGAGCAGTAGAAACGATTGCCGGATCTGCAAGCCGCAAAATATCATTAGTAGAGGGCACCTCTCAGAGAGCAGCATACGGAGGAGAACGACGAGTATACACACGAAGCAGAGGTGGTTTTGGTGGTACGTTTGGGATTGGCGTGGGTAGGAGAGGTGGTAGGTTGGACGTAACGGGAACAGTAGGCTGCGGGAGAAGAGGTGGTAGTGGAGGGTCACTGGGTAAGGAGTGATAGGGTTGGTCTTCGAGAAAGGTTACATCAGCTGATGTAACAACCTTCGATCACTGGGAAAGTAACAAACATAGCCTTTCTGAGTGCGCGAGTACCCAACGAACATACACTTGGTGGCACGAGGAGAAAGCTTGTCAGTTGATGGACCAAAATTATGAACATAGACGCAGCTGAAGACACGATGTGTGACTAGGAAGGGGGTTGTGGAAGGAAAAAGAAGTATAAAGGGTGTCTCAAAGTTGAGAATGGAGGAGAGCATGCGGTTAATAAGGTAGCAAGCTGTAAAGACCGCGAAATTCCAATAAAGTTTGGGAACATTCATTTGAAACATAAGAGAGAGTGCGACCTCAAGAAGGCGACAATTCTTTTATTCTGCAACTCCATTTTGTTGGGGGGTATACGCACAGGAGGTTTGATGGATGATTTCAAACTCAGCACACAAGTCTGTAAACGCATGACTTGTGCATTCACGGGAATTGTCGGTTGTGTAGAAAACTGGTTGCGAGTCTCAATAATAAAAGCACGAAACACACGAGTGAGTTCAGAGCGATCTTGAAGTAAATATTACAATGTCATACATGAGTAATCATCAATAAACGTAAGGAAATAACGATAACTAGAAACACTTTCTATTTTATAGGGTCCCCAAATATCAAAATGAACTAAAACAAAGGGAGCACGACTCTGAGTACAATTAGATGAAAAAATAGAACGATGTTGTTTGCCGTAGATACAAGACTCGCATGTGAAGTCGTTGAGGGACACATCAGGGAGAGCTTTCTTTAGGATTCAGAGAGGAGCATGCCCAAGACGCTGATGCCATTCGACAGAGCTAACAAAAGAGAGAATCGGGGGTGGAAGATCCAGGATGTAGAGCCTATTCGATAGTTGCCCTTTACCAATTATATTCCACGTTTTTCGATCCTACACAACAAAAGAGGTAGAAGAAAAGGTTACATAGCAATCAAGGTCTTGAGTGAGATGACTAATAAAGAGGAGATTGAAAGGGGAGCCCGAAACATGAAGAACCGGGCGAAGAGCAATGAAAGGAGTAGGGGTGATGTCGGTTGATCTAGACACCGGGGTGGTGCCCCCATTGGCAACAGTGATGAACATGGGATACTCAGAATCCAAGTATTGAGAAGGTTTCTTCAGGGTAATATGGTGTGTTGCTCAGGAGTCCATTATCCAGGATGGACTATGGGTGAGACATGTGATACCTTCATCTGAGATAGACGCAACGGAGTCGGAGGAATGGCTGGTCATCCCTTGAAGCTACTGGAGTTGGTTGCGTAGAGCATCATTGTCAGTTTGAGTATTGGTTGGAGCATTGACCGCAATGGAGGCATGCGGAGCGGGTGACATACCGTGCTACGGTAACAAGTAGCTTCAAGATGACCAACCCTGCCACAGTAAGTACACTTAAGAGGAGCGTGATTGTGTCGACCCCTACCCCGAGAAGGGTGCGACCTCCAAGTGAGGGTAGAGTAAAATGGGATGAAGGTGACCGCTGGAGAAGGGCTGGAGAGAAACTCCCAGGAGCATCGGCCGGGGGTGTGATCTTTGACAACATGGAGCACACATCCGAAAGAGAGGGAATGGTTGAGGTGGATAGGATCTGAGCCTGGACGCTGTGGAGGTGGGGTGGGACACGGGGGCCATCATCATGGCAATACCAATTGCTTCTTTTTGAGCACGTTGGGCAACGAGATCTGTAGTTGGAGGTTGATGCTGAATCCAGACCTCTACTAGGGTTTTGGAGCGCGCAACAAAGGAAGTTAAGTCGCCTGTTACCCCCGGTGTCAAGATATTGAAGGTCTGAGATGCTGTCAAAGAGGTGTTGCAAGTCGTCCTTGCCAGAATAAAGAGAGTGAAGTTCCTCCCACACGGCTTTGTCCGTCTCATGATACATGGCCATACGATTGGATTCACTATCCATTGAGTTGAGAATCCAAAATTGAACACGACCGTCATCACGAAGCCATTCCTCGGAGGGCGGAGATGGAACCACCTTGGTCAGATGATGGATAAGGCCTTTTATCTGAACAACACGACGAACCGAGTGCATCCATTCAACAAAATTCTTTTTCCCACTAAGAGAAATATTGGTGATCCGTAGTTCATCACGAACTTCAGGAAGAGGAGCCGTAGCACGGGTCGGAAGAGAGGAGGCATCATCTTCGGCCATTGCAGAACACGACTAGAGGAGCATCGGAGCGCCCACAAGGAAGAACAAAGCAACAACACTTGCGGTCAGGAGAAGACACATCGAGCAGAACCTACTGCGAGCCGGAGTTGGCCGTCACTAGCGGTCAAGAAGATGCGGTTAACTGGCAGTCAACAGCAAGCGGTCACTTGGAAGAAGAGACCGGCAGGAAGAGTCCGACAAGACGAGTCCGGCCAGAAGAGAGACCGACAAGTCGAGTCCGACACGAAGAGAGACCGACAAGACGAGATTGTAGGAGGGAGGAGAAACCACGACGATCACTTGCGTGAGCTCGACAAATGAGAACAAGGCCAAGAGCGCGCACACTTGCGTGGTCTAAGATCTCCGAAGAGCTTGCAGGCGAGCACTGAACAGGGAATAGAAGCAGTCGGGGTTGCGGGGCCCATAGGGAGCAGGCACCGAGAAAGTTATAAAAGCAATAGGGGGGGGGGGGGGTAGGTGGAGGAAACGAGAAAAGGGAAAAAGGAGAGGAGCGGTCTGCCAAGAAGAGATCGCCAAGCCACATGCGGGCAGGTAGGAACGGATAGAGTCCGGTCGGGAGCTAGAGCTTCAACCGAAAATAATAAGGGGATCGAATAGCTCTGATGCCATGTAGAAAAACAGATAATGAGAGAAATAATATATTTATTTTATTAATACTTCATCTATCTAATACAAAAGTTGTTTGTACATTTATATAGGTAGAGAGAGGGGAGAGGAAAACCTATTCTAAGATGTGGGACTAAACAAATACAAAGAAAGTGAGCTCAAACTGGAACTTCATTATTGGACCTTTTACATTTTTCCAACAACCATAAATATGATGCGGATTTTGCCTAGGTGGGCGTCTGCCACCTCAGTCCCCAGTTTTCATCAGTGTTACTTCATGATATTGTCACCAACTTAATTATGCTTCCAAACGCAGGTGATATCACCAGTAACAAAATTCTACATAAGCAATCCAGGGCAGTAGTGCTTCGAAAGTGCAGCAATACAAGTTGAAACAAGCCCATTGATTTGAATCAATCATTGCATAACACGTAGGTTTGTGGGGGCGTGAGACGATTTATTTGGTACTAAACCCCATAAGACTTTCCACTATTTGAGGTGTTGCATTTTTATCTTGCCAACTCCTGGCTTGTTCTGGAACTTTGGCTGGCCTGCTCTATTTGACATGTCGGACGAGGAAGGGGAAGTTATCATTTTTCATCCTTTGATTGGACTACACCGGCCTATAGGTTATATGCAGTCATTGGGCTGGATTTAAGAAAACTTTAAAAATAAGACCAAGTTACCGTCGGAGAATCTTGATTTTTTTTAAAAATACATAGAAATGGTTTACATTGAAAAGATTCGTTTTTTACATTTGGTATATTTTTCTTCAATATTACAGTGATGGAATAATATGGAATGTTTATATTAAAGTTGAATTATGTCCTTGTTTTGTATGGGCATCATGGTTGGTTGACTATGACATTTGTTAATCCAGTTAGGACTTGCCGGCCTCCATAAGACTAAAGTGTACTGCACTTTGCTATGCGATCAATCATCGGCCTGCCTCGGTTTTTAGGGGAGCTGCTCAAGCTGACGGAGTTGCCAAATTATCTCAATTAGTTAAAAGCTTACTCTAGTATTCTGCCCATGCATGCAAAATATTTATAACGAGTGACAGACTGACAGTGCATGAGGGGGCCAGTGCAACCGCGAAAATACCCTGGTCACAACAGTACTTACGCCCATGCTTGCCTGCTCTCGGGCGCACGGGCTTCACACGACCGTACTCACGATGCTTGTAGACCACCCGAATGCGTTAGGAAATCGAGCTGCAGCCAGAGTAATACGATGAGGGCACTACGAGCAGCTGGAGTACCATCGTGTGATGCTCGTGCGCTCGAGAGCAGATGAGCATGGGTGAGGTACCGTCGTGACCAGAGTACTATCACAGACGCACATGAGGCCTCCCAACTCAGGTGGAGTGCTATGTTACTCTATTTGTGCTTAATAAGAATAAATCAACATCCATCAATCTAAAAGCTTGAGCTTGGGTAGGGATCATTAGTAATATGTTAAGAACTCAAAAGCCGTATTTCAATTCCAATATGAGACTATTTTTTTACTTCACATCTTTGTAAATCCTTGCAATCTCCCCTCTCATGAGAGACCTACCCACCAGCCATTCTATAATGAATGTTCCATGTGTTCATACATGATAACCAATCATTACAGAAGAAGACCAAACAAAATAGGCAGCATTACTGCTGTGGCATTTTCATGACTTTGCCCTTGAAATCCGACGTTGGTCTGCTCATAAGGCAGAAACCATTGGTAGCCAAACTGGGATGTGGGTGGAATAGTAAGAATAAATTATAAAGTCAAACCAAGTTTACATCATAATTTAGCAATCAGAAAATAAGTGCCACCTCTCTCGAGGTGTTCAAGTATCTAATTGAAAATAAAATAAAATAAAAACAGCTGAAATGCATGCTGAAACCATCCAAAATTCAGCATAGATAAATCACAAGAAAAATTAAAATTCTTGTGCCAATAACCTAAAAAAACAAAGCGCAGATCGAAATAAAATAGGGTGCAGCAAGATCTAGCTATAAAAACTGTGTCAGCAGCCAAATACAAAACCGATATATAAAGAACAGATGAATTGCATTCAGAAATCAATCAAACAACATTATCTAGGTCAATGGCATAAAGCCTTATATAAATGAAAACCCCGCGAGAGTAATCTGTAGATCAGCAAATTAAGACAAAGGATCAAATCCAAAATGTTATAAGATCTGAAGCATAACGGGGAAACCAAATCAAGTAAATCTAATGGATATCGAAAGGACCAAAAAACCCAGCGAACAATTGGCAGCAGGAGATGGTGCGCTGTAGAGAGACGATGAAGGGAAAAGAGCTGACCTCGGAGAACTGAGGTGAGTGATACTCAGAGCACGCCATGGGCTCGATTGATCAGCCGAACCTCATCGGAGTACTTAGCTGATTAAATAAATGAAACTGGTAGATACATCATATGGGTAGAGAATCTAATATGTAATTCCAATTCGCTTTAGTGTCTATATAATAGTAGGACGTGGATTGATTCAATTTCAACTGATGAAACTGTTGAAGTAAAACAAAGGAAAAAACAGTAGTAGTTGAACTTAAAGATGCATTTACTTAGAAATCAAGAAAATGAATGCATCAAAGACAGAGATTGAGAGAGGAACTCGCTCAATCCAATGTAGTCTAAATTGTATTAATTCATGCCTCTCTTTCGTTTGTTTCTTAATCAACACCAAGATCATATAGAACTACATAATATCTTTCTATAGATCCATTAAGCACGCACTCCTCCAGCTTCATGAAAGAAGCAGCAATGTGTGATGCATCCTACAACACTTCCGGTTGACTCATCGTTACTTTATTGTGCATTTTATTTTATGTGTACTCGTTACTGTTCCGTATTTCCGTTTTGTCACATCTCCGTTATTTTATTTCATGTCTGTTATGTTTATGTCGCATTTCTAGTTTCAGCTTGTCCGCATTTCCGTTCTGTCACATCTCCGTTATTTTATTTCATGTCTGTTATGTTTATGTCGCATTTCTAGTTTCAGCTTTGTTTGCTCGGCCAACCAAAATAAATAGGTCCTGTAGCACATAAGGGTATGATATGCAAGCAGTTAACCAACTTTTAATTGCACGAAATTTAAAATTATTAAACTCTAGACTTAATTTTGATATTACTTAATTATTAATTTCGGAATTAATTCTTTTGGTGGAGTTCAAAAGCCTTGTGCCTCTTTGATTTCCCATGATGTCTCTTGGGATTCTTAAACCTTCCTCTCAAACTTTTCCTATGTAAACCCTCCCAATCCCCTCAGTCGGTAGATTGGAAAAAGAAACCTGGAAAAAGAAACCGAACGAGACTTTCGTTGTCTTCATTTGGTTCCTCTCCAGCGCGCCCCGCTATGCCCCTTTTCTGGGAATGTCAAGCCCGACCTCTGCCGCAATCACCGATCGGGGACCTCAATTCGCCGATTGTTGGACTCCATCCTCCGATCACCGAATTCCCAGTCGCCGACTGTAGACCCTAGTCTGGTTCATGGGGTATATCATTTTTGACTGATAGCATGTGGTTCATTGTCTTCGATTCTCCATGTACTTTTTGACTGATAGTTTGATCTTCTTTGGGTATATTGTTTTGTCAAAGGGAATTAAAGACGACCTCGAAAAAATCCAAGCAATTAGATCATGGCCTAGCCCGAAACTATTTCTGAAGTTCGTTGCTTTCACGAGTTAGCCTTGATAAGAAAATAAACGACGTAGGAGGCAAGCGCACCTATCGCGTGTAGTATATATGATAAAAAATCATATCAAGGTCGTATTTAGTCCTGGGTCCCGTCGAGTATTGTTACTTCAAACTACGACTATTGTTTTATCGGATATTAAAAAGATGAGTTTGCATTAATTTGAAAACATAAATGATAACGATAATAATCGCGGGCTTGGTGTGTGTTTAGCAAAAACCAAGAAAAGCGATAGAAAAGACAAAAAAGGCTAAGTTATGAAAGCAATAAACCTAGATTATGAAAGCATGAAAAGCTAAGTTATGAAAGCGATAAAGAAAGCGGTAAATCTAAGTTATGAAAGCAGAAATAAAGCGAAAAATCTATTTATGAAAGCAATAAAAAATGTTGAAAATCTAGTTATGAAAGCAAAAAACTAATTATGAAAGCTTTTAAAATTATGCTCATACACACACACACACACTTACAAAAGTTAAGAAAAGAAAATAACCATAAAAACATGAAAAGAAAAAAGAGGAAGAACATGAAGAACTTGAAAAAGAAGAACAAGATGAACAATAACAAAAACACTTATCTATTTTATTAAGCCAAAAATTTTTACATAACAAAGAGATGACAATGGATAACAAAGAGAGGAAAAAACCAAAAGTGAAACACAAATCCCCTAAACTAATTAGAATTTGTGAACCTTTTTACAAGGGAGAGGGCCTCTTATTTATAGGCAAGAGGTGGGGTGCATTTAACAAAAAAAGAAAAAAAGGCAGCTGGACAGGTTCTAGAAGGTGGGGTGCGGTTGGAGGGCTGGAAGGGCAGCTGGATGGCTAGCTGGCGGTGAGCTACAGGGACAGGCACAGCTGGCGGGTTGACTGGAGTGCGGATAGAAGCTTGCAGCTGGCGGGTCGGAGTTGGGTGCGGGACAGCTGGATGGAAGCTTCTGGCGGGTAGCGGATATCGGGCAGCGGGTTGCTGGATGGATTAAATTCTGGCAAAATTGCGCTGGGCCGGATTCGAACCCAGGGCGGCAGCGGGGGCAACCAAGACCAGAACCAGTGAGCCAAGCGGCTCCATCTGCAATAAATAGGGGTATATTGAATATATTATGTTAGGTTTAGAATTTATTAAATGCAAAAAGGGTATACGGGCGGCCACAGTTTAATCCAGTTAAATATGACTGCGCCAAGACTCGAACCCTGAGCAGCAGCAGAGCAAGCCAAGACCAGAACCAGTGAGCCAAGCGGCTCTATTAACAAATACAGAGCAATAAATATACTTATTATAGTTACATAGATATTTTTATTTTTTAATTTAATTTTCATTTAATTTACAAAATTATTTATATGATTATATTTAATATATATACTCTCTAATTATTTATTATCTATATTAATATTATATATACACTTATTATTATTACATATATACATATATGTATTTATTACATGTATACTATTTATTATTACATATATACATATATGCTATTTATTATTACATATATACATATATATACTATTTATTATTACATATATACATAAATATATATGTATTAAAAATATATCAATATTTATTTATACTTATAATAATTACATATATTTACATATATTTACAAACAAGATAAAAACAAGCTATTATTTCAATAATTTACATATTGCATGTACAAAAATACCCAAATTAGGCTAGAAATTATATTAAAAATATGCAATATTTTCTATTAATCAAATACCCCCATACTTAAGCTTTTGCTATTCCAGAGCAAAAAGTAAGGGATACCTATAAGACGTTAATAAAATTTCTAATTACTAAAGTTTTTATTTAATCAAAAGTAAGTTTGAAATAAATTTTAGGGAATTTAAAGAGGTAAGTCCTAAATTATGAAGATGATTTAAAAAGAGCGAAAAAGTTTTAGCGAGACTTCTAAAGTTAGTTAAATAGCGTCGAATATTGCAGTCTTTGGCGCCTTTAATTAGAGTAGAATTATATAAAACTTTAACTTTTTAAAGAAAATTTTTAAGAATAAATAAAACCTACCAATTATGCTCTCGCAATCTTTTTAAATTAAAATCTAGCTTACAATTTTTGTGGCTAAGGGGTAGGGAAAAAAAGAAAGCTTTGGCAAAAAAGAAGAGTGCTTGGATTTAGGGGTGATGGATCTTATCCTCTCACCCCACCATTTTGGTGGTTTTGCATTGATTCTCAGCGTTGGTTTACGGGGGATAATTGAAATCTTTTTAAACTTAACCCAATGCCCGTGTTTACGGAGTTTTATTTTTTATTCCCATTGACACGGGATTTCTTTTAACAATATTGGGTGCCTGTGTTTACGGAATCTTTTTATTCCCATTGACACAGGATTTCTTTTAAAACTTCTTCTTTTACTTTTTTATGCCAAGCTAAAAGGGTGAGGGTTTCAAAAGAAAAACTAGAATAATAAAAAAGGATTTGAGAGCAAAATTTAGTAGATTAGAATATTCCTAAAGTTTCACAAGTTTCGAGTTAGAATAATTGAATCTAAAAAAAGTTTGCCAATTTAATACAAAAGCGAATCTATTTAGGGTTAACTCGAGGTAGTGCTAAAAATTTTGTTCTCAAATTGAATTAAAATTCCAAAAATTTAAACCTACAAACTATGATACAAATAAAATGATTTTAGTAAATCAAAAATAATGAAAAACGCTTAAAGATAAACCTAACCTAGCCTTAGAAGTAACAAAAAGCAAAGTAGGGGTTTTATTCTTTTTTTGGATTTTTTGATAAGTTTTTTTCATCATTTTTTTGGAGTTTTTAAGATATATATATTATTATTTTTGATTTTTTATAACAAAATACATATATAAATACTTAATAAAAACAAAGAAACAAAGATAGAATAAAAATGAAAAAATACATACAAAATAAATTTTTTTGTTTTTTTCCTAATGATTTTTTTTCATCAAAATTTTTTGATTTTTTTAAAGAAATGTACATTAATAAAAGAGGAAAAGAAAAAAAAGAGAGAAGGAAAAACATTTTTGGTGTTATGACAAAATGAATTTTGTTATAACAAATTTTTAAGTACATTTTTCATCATTTTTTTTTGGATTTTGATTTATTATTATAACTAAGGATTTTTATATACAAATAAAAGACATAAACATAAAACATTTATATAAAAAAAAATTTTTGTGTGTGTTTTTTCTAAGTTAATTAATGATTTTTTTTGGATTTTTCATTTGATTTACTATTTACATATTAAATTGTTTTTACAAAAATAAAAGGAGGGACAAAGATGTTGCAGCATAATTTTATTATGTTGTGACAAATTTTGCTATTTTATTTATTTTGTCATTTTTTGGTTTTTTCTAAGTAAAAAAAAAGGGAACAAAAATTACAAAGAGGAAAACATACCATAACCTATTTACATATTAAAAAACATTTACAAAAAGAAAAGAGAAATAAAAAGAGGAACAAAGATGTTGCAACACATTTTTGTTATGTCATTATTACAAAGATGTTGCAACACATTTTTCATATAAATTTTTTTTTCTCTAATATGGGAGGGGCAAAAATAATTACAAAAAGAGGAAAAACACCCCCATACTTAAAGATCAACATTGTCCCCAATGTTGAAATAAGTATGAGGAACAATCTTATATATATACAAAAGCATAATAAATACAAGGAAGAAAAAAAAACGGGGGGAAAAAGCACGCCCTTATTTTGGAGACGGGATGACCGGAATAATTACCTGCAAAAGATGTTAAAACATAATAATAAAGGTTAGTTACAAAGAAGGGGGGGGGGTAAGAATGATAAAATCATATACATATATATATACATATATATATATAAATATATATATATAAGTTTTTTATTTGTTTTTCTTATTTTTCTAAGTTACAAAAAATAAAACATATATACATAAAGCAAACTATATATATATTTTTTGGAGAGTTTTCTAAATATATTTTCATCATTATTAAAATATGCATATATATAAAAACCTTTATACTTAATAAAAATAAAGAGAAACTTTAAAATAAAAAACAAAGAAGAAGGAGTGAAATGAAAGGATAAAAGTAATAGGGTTTTCCCTTTTCAAAATATCGACAAAAATCCCCTTTCGGGTCTGTCGAATAATCCTACTTCGAGAAAACTAACTATTATTCTATCTCAAAAATTCCAAAAATTCTTTTAGATTTATGTTTCAAAGTTTTCCATTATTTTGTCATTTTAGTTAGAGTATTATTTTGTTTTGTTTAAATATGCATATATAATCTTAATGAAAATAAAATAGAAATCAAATCATTTTTTTATGCATATTTATATACAAAATTAAACTTAATAAGTAATAAAACTTAAGAAAGAGAAAAAAAACAAAGAAAGAAAACAAAACATATATTTTTTTGATTTTTCAATATTTTCATCATCATATTTTTTTTATTTATAATGGATGATAAAAAAGGATATAATATATCTATATACTAATACTTAACAAAAAAGAGAGAAAAAATATTTTTTTTGGATTTTTTATAAGAATATTTCATCATTTTTTTGGTTTTTAATTTTTTTTTATATTTACAAATTAAAGCTTAAGAAAAAGAGAAAACATATATTTTTGGGTTTTGTTTTTTTGTTTTTTTTTAAAGATGATAAAATCAATACTGTATACTTTTTCGCAATATCGATGAAATTCCCTGGCAACGGCACCAAAAACTTGATAAGAAAATAAACGACGTAGGAGGCAAGCGCACCTATCGCGTGTAGTATATATGATAAAAAATCATATCAAGGTCGTATTTAGTCCTGGGTCCCGTCGAGTATTGTTACTTCAAGCTACAACTATTGTTTTATCGGATATTAAAAAGATGAGTTTGCATTAATTTGAAAACATAAATGATAACGATAATAATCGCGGGCTTGGTGTGCGTTTAGCAAAAACGAGAAAAGCGATAGAAAAGACAAAAAAGGCTAAGTTATGAAAGCAATAAACCTAGATTATGAAAGCATGAAAAGCTAAGTTATGAAAGCGATAAAGAAAACGGTAAATCTAAGTTATGAAAGCAGAAATAAAGCGAAAAATCTAGTTATGAAAGCAATAAAAAATGCTGAAAATCTAGTTATGAAAGCAAAAAACTAATTATGAAAGCTTTTAAAATTATGCTCATACACACACACACACTTACAAAAGTTAAGAAAAGAAAATAACCATAAAAACATGAAAAGAAAAAAAGAGGAAGAACATGAAGAACTTGAAAAAGAAGAACAAGATGAACAATAACAAAAACACTTATCTATTTTATTAAGCCAAAAATTTTTACATAACAAAGAGATGACAATGGATAACAAAGAGAGGAAAAAACCAAAAGTGGAACACAAATCCCCTAAACTAATTAGAATTTGTGAACCTTTTTTACAAGGGAGAGGGCCTCTTATTTATAGGCAAGAGGTGGGGTGCATTTAACAAAAAAAAGAAAAAAAGGCAGCTGGACAGGTTCTAGAAGGTGGGGTGCGGTTAGAGGGCTGGAAGGGCAGCTGGATGGCTAGCTGGCGGTGAGCTACAGGGACAGGCACAGCTGGCGGGTTGACTGGAGTGCGGATAGAAGCTTGCAGCTGGCGGGTCGGAGTTGGGTGCGGGACAGCTGGATGGAAGCTTCTGGCGGGTAGCGGATATCGGGCAGCGGGTTGCTGGATGGATTAAATTCTGGCAAAATTGCGCTGGGCCGGATTCGAACCCAGGGCGGCAGCGGGGGCAACCAAGACCAGAACCAGTGAGCCAAGCGGCTCCATCTGCAATAAATAGGGGTATATTGAATATATTATGTTAGGTTTAGAATTTATTAAATGCAAAAAGGGTATACCGGCGGCCGCAGTTTAATCCAGTTAAATATGACTGCGCCAAGACTCGAACCCTGAGCAGTAGCAGAGCAAGCCAAGACCAGAACTAGTGAGCCAAGCGGCTCTATTAACAAATACAGAGCAATAAATATACTTATTATAGTTACATAGATATTTTTATTTTTTAATTTAATTTTCATTTAATTTACAAAATTATTTATATGATTATATTTAATATATATACTCTCTAATTATTTATTATCTATATTAATATTATATATACACTTATTATTATTACATATATACATATATGTATTTATTACATATATACTATTTATTATTACATATATACATATATACTATTTATTATTACATATATACATAAATATATATGTATTAAAAATATATCAATATTTATTTATACTTATAATAATTACATATATTTACATATATTTACAAACAAGATAAAAACAAGCTATTATTTCAATAATTTATATATCGTATGTACAAAAATACCCAAATTAGGCTAGAAATTATATTAAAAATATGCAATATTTTTTATTCATCAAGCCTCTTTTTATCGTCGATTCTTTAAGAACTTTAGCACCCTCATCTCACATGTGATTGATTGTTTTAAAAAGGATCATTTCATCTGGACCCACGAGGCTGAACGTGCTTTCACTCTTGTGAAAGACAAGATCTATGTAAAATATACTAGCGCTTCCCGATTTCGAGAAGATTTTTGATGGTGATTGTGACGCTTCAATCATTGGCCTAGGAGCCGTTCGAGTCAAGAAGGTCGCTCATCGCCTTCTTGAAACTTAATCAAGCTAAAACTTGATATTTTACATAGATCTTGAGTTCTATGCTATCGTTTTGACTCTCCATCACTGACGACATTACTAGATCCAACGTGAGTTCATCTTAAACACTGATAATGATGCACTTAGCATCTTAACTCCCAGAAAGAGGTACGTAGGCATGCGAAGTGGGCAACTTATCATTAGTGATTCACATTCCATCGCGAACATAAACCGAGCGTCTCGTACAAGGCTGCAAATGCACTTAGTCTACGAGCGCACGTCTTAGTCACCTTACAACCACATATATTGGACTTAGACTCGCACAAAGGATTGTACTCCTCTAACCCGTACTTTAGTGAGATTTGGGTTGTTTGTCAGACTAGTGGAACTGACTCCATTACACAATTTATCTTAAGGAAAATTTTTATTTAAGAACACTTAATTACGTTCAAGAGCGGACAAAATAAGTCACAAATTGACTATTTTTTGTCTCGCAAAATGAATAAAAACATCTGTAAGTATTGCAAAGTCATACCAGGAGAAAGTTTGACAATGCAACATAGACTAGTGATGTTGGATGTGCAAATTAAATATAGTAACTTTATGAGAAAAATAAAAGTGTTACCGAAAATTCGGTGGTGGAACTTGAAGAAAGAAAAACAGGTTGCTTTCAAGACAACAGTTTTAGAACAATTAGTTGATGGTCCTTATGTTGATCCTAATGTCACATGCGAAGTTATGTTTTCTCATTTAAGGATAAGTGGAAAGTACGTACTGAGAGAGTCAAAAGGTCGTGCGCCACCATAAAAAGAATCTTGCTGGTGGAAAAAGAAAGTGCAAGACAAAGTGAAGGCAAATAGGGTCAGCTACAAAACATTAAATGCTTGTAGGAATGATGAAAACTTGACTAAGTATAAAGTCGCTAAAAAAGAAGATAAAAATGCAATAAGTAAGCAATGAGTCAAGCTTATGAAGAATTTTACAAACGACTAGATACCAAAGATGGAGAGCGTGATATATATAGTATTGCTTGAGCTAGGGAGAGGAAGACAAAAGATTTAAGCCAAATTAAATGCATAAAAAATGAATCAGATACGGTTTTGATGGATGATGTGGCTATTAAAGAGTGATGAAAAAGATACTTTTATCAACTATACAATGAATTAAAAGACAATGAACTGAACTTGGAAGAGTTAAGTAAATTGGAGGAGTATAGAAACATAACTTTTTATCATAAAATTTAAGCATCAGAGATAGACGACGCTCTGAAGAAGATGAAAAATGGAAAGACGGTTGAGCCAGACGGTATACCCATTGAAGTATGGAAATGCTTAGGGAGAGAAAAAATTTTATGGCCTACAAGTTTTTTCAATAAGATACTGAAGACAAAGAAGGTGTCAGACCAATGGAGAGAAAGTATTTTGGTACTTTTGTATAAGAACAAAAGAGATATACAAAATTGTGTCAATTACATGGGAATTAAATTAATGAGTCATACATGAAACTATGAGAACGAGTAATATAGAGAAGAGTTAGACGAGAGACTAGCATCTCGGAGAATCAATTTAGATCCATGCCAGGGAGGTCAACCATGGAAGTTATACATCTCTTGAGGAGAATCATTGACAACTATCGAGAAAGACAAAAAGATTTGCATATGTTGTTTATCGATCTGGAGAAGACCTATGATAAGGTTCCAAGAGAGGTCTTGTAGAGAGTCTTAGAAAAGAAAGGTGTAAATGTATCATACATTGACGTAATCAAAGATATGTATGCCAATTCAGTGACCAGGGTGAGGACTTCTGGAGGATTAACACAGGAATTCTCTATCGTTGTTGGCTTACATCAAGGGTCAGCTTTAAGCCCTTATCTCTTTACCCATTCTTAGATGAACTTACCAGACATATCCAACAAGCAATACCTTGGTGTGTATTATTTGCATATGATATTGTTTTGGTCGATGAGACACGCGAGAGTGTAAACGCGAAACTTGAATCTTGGCGAGACACTTTAGAAAAGAAGGGTTTTAGGTTGAGTAGGTCAAAGACGGAGTATATAGAACTTAAATTTAGTAGTGCAAGAAGGTCGGATGACTCCGTCATTAAATTGGTCGACCAAGATATTTCCTGCAGTGAGTGCTTTAAATATCTGGAATCGATAATTCAAAAAGATGGAGGTGTAGATAAAGATGTGATACATAGAATCCAAGCATGTTGGTTGAAGTGGAGAGGCGCGTCTGGGATCTTATGTGATCGTAAAGTACCATTAAAACTTAAAGGCAAGTTTTACCGTACTGCAATTAGGCCAACAATGTTCCACGGTTCTGAGTGTTGGGCAGTGAATGGTGTACATGAGCAAAAAATGGGAGTTGCGGAGATGTGAATGCTTAGATGGATGTGTGGTCACACGAGACTGGATAAAATTAGGAATGAATGTATCAGGGATAAGACAGGAGTGACACCAATTGTAGAGAAGATGCGAGATGCTCGATTAAGGCTTCATTTGGTTTAGCGGTTGCGGTTGTAAAAGGAGTTGTTGTAAAGTGAGGTTTGTAAATGGAGCTTTTAAAACTGGCTGGTGGAAATGGAGATCTGTTTGGGTAATCTCTGTTTTCAGAGCTGTTCAAAACAGAGAAGCATTTGGAAAAACTGTGGTGGCGTTTTGTTAATAATTTTTATAATTTTTTTAAAAAAATTATTTTATAATTAGTTAAAAAAAAAATTTATATTAGAACATATACACGAGTCACAGTTCAAACATATACAAGAACACATGCCATAGTTCAAACATATACAAGAACTCCAAATACTTCTAATAAGATGTAAACAACCAAATAGTGAATAATCAAAATACAACAAGTTACTACGCATCAGCGGCCACATCAGTTCAAGCTCTTTGTAGTTGTTCGGCAATGGAGTCGCGCAATGCCATCATCTCATCCACCCCTACCCGAACCCCTCTAACATGGTCTCCACCCTCACTTTCATTAATCTGTCCTGTTGTTCTCTGAAGGCCCACCGGGTAAATGAAGTTCTCGTCTTCATCGCAGGCACGAAAATGGGTGTCTGAGCGGGATGGATGCCTTCAAATGTAATTATGTAAAGCCATTGTTGTAATGACAATGTCCCGTTGTTTTGCCAAACTGTACGGTGACATATCTCTCAGTATTTTCCACTTCTTCTTCCATACACCGAATGAACGTTCTATGATACTGCGTAGTGACGAGTGAGCCTGGTTGAATATTTCCCGTCGCCCTTGTATTGGCCTACTGCCCCGTCTAAAATCCGGTAAATGATATCGTGTGCCTGAATATGGTTTTAAAAACCCACGTTGTAGTGGATACCCGACATCCACTACATAATATTTGCCTGCGAAAATTTATATTGAATGTTATATGTCAATATTATAGATTACAAGTGTCAAAATTATTTTTAAAAATGTAGTGAATATTAAAAGCTCACCAGGTGGCGGATATGGAAAATTAAAACTTGGGTCCATAAGAGCCTGCTGAAATATACGGCTATCATGAGTTGAACCCTCCCAGCCTGCTAATGCACAAAGTAAACACTTAACACATAAACAATCACACACACAGTAAACACTTAACACACACAACACACACAACACACACAAAAGTCTTAAAATATCACACACAAAGTAAACACTTAACACACACAACACACACAACACACACAACACACAGTATAAACAATCACATAAAAAATCACATAAAAAATCACATAAAAAATCACACAACACACACACACAACACACTAAACACATAAACAATCACATAAAAAATCACACAACACACACACAACACACTAAACACATAAATAATCACATAAAAAATCACACAACACACACACACAACACACTAAACACATAAACAATCACATACACTTAACACACAATCAAATAAACAATCACACACACACACACACACAAAAATACTTTTAACACACACACACATACACACTTAACACACACATACACAACACACCACACACACACACACACACAGTGCAGTGAACACACACACACACACATACATGTGGTGAACACACACACACACACATACATGTGGTGAACACACACACACACATACATGTGGTGAACACACACACTAACATCATTCACACACCTGCACTGAACTCTCACACACAACACCCATACCGTGAACACACACACACACACATAGCAGTGAACACACAACACACACACATGGCACAAACAGTGAACACACACATACACAATTGATGCAGATCCATTACACCCAAAAAACAAGGATTCTCCAGCAAAGATACAGATCCATAATAAAAAAAACAAGGGGGAAATGTACCTGCTGTGGGGGTTGCAGAGCAGCGACAAGACCTCTCCAACAATGGCTCAGGATTACAACTGCCGATGATGAATATTACATGAAAAGAAAAGGAAAAATCGTGAGGTTTGAGCAATAGAAGAAGATCGTGAAAGACGCAGATCGGGAATACCGCAGGAAAGACGTGAGATCGAAAAAAATATCTGTGGATCGGGAAGTCCCTGGATGCGACGGAGACACTGGTTGTCGTCGGCGTTCTAGCCCCGAAAACCGCGACAGGAGAGACGAGGGAATAGAACGCCCCACAACGCCCCCCTGAAGAAATCGTCTGCCCTAGCCGCGCCCTGAAGAAATCGTCTGCCCTAGCCCCGTGTTTCGTTCTCCTCCAAAACGCGTAAAAACCGGGCCTCCAGCCTCCGATTCAACGCGGCGGAATTATGACGAGGAAAAAACGCACGCGGTTCGAACCTGCCGCGGAAAAACAAACAGATAAGTTGGCCGCGGTTGCGTTTCATGAAAACGAAACGCCTGAAAAAGCTGCGCCAAACGAGCCCTAAGATGGTTCAGACATGTACATAGGAGATCATTAGAGGCACCTGTTAGGCGTTGTGAGAGCTTATTCACTAGACATGTTAAACGGGGGAGGGGTAGACCAAAAAAAATTTGGAATGAAACTATAAGGAAAGATATGATGTACTTAGGCATTAGTGAGGCTATGATTAAAGATAGGGCGCAATGGCGACAAAGGATCCA
Organism: Dactylorhiza incarnata; assembly: GCA_033032865.1. NCBI lineage: Eukaryota > Viridiplantae > Streptophyta > Magnoliopsida > Asparagales > Orchidaceae > Dactylorhiza > Dactylorhiza incarnata. Next base: position 16,303,656 of record JAWHQI010000007.1, read on the forward strand.
CATAGCCGACCCCACTATAGTGGGATAAAGGCTTGAGTGTTATTGTTTGAAAGATTTTTATTTAAGGGGACCCACCTCTATATTTGCGAAGGACCACTCCGGGAAACCGTACTTAGGCTTCATTTGGCGCAGCGGGGGCGGGCGGAGACGGCGGCTCGATCCGCCGGTTTGGAACTGGAGGGGGGAGGCGGCAGCTCCAAAAGCCGCTTTTAGCGGCGTTTCTCCTTGCGGGCGGGTGGAAACGGAGCAAACGCCGCCGGAGGGGCATTTGTTTTGCCGCCTTCTGGCGGCGTTTGCCCCAAACGGGGCGGCGAAACGCCGCCCCAAACGAAGCCTTAGTGAGCTTCACTCTTCAGGCTTAGGGGCACACGTTGGACAATCCAAACTTCTGGATCTCGCTAGCACTCGATTTTTTTGGCCCTAAATGAAAGAGGATGTCGCCAACCTAGTTCCAAAATGTTCGACTTGTCATTTGTTTTAGGGTCATGCTCAGAACACCAGGTTGTGCACTCCCTTGTCCATCCCCGAAAAACCATGGGATGAAGTATCCATAAATTTTGTTGCCAGTTTGCCACGTGCGAAGAGGAGGGTAGACTTGATTTGTAGCAGTAGATTGATTTTCAAACATGACATATTTTATACCATGCGAAAAAACTTCTGATTCCACTAACGCAGTGATCTTTTCTTTCGTGGGTTGATACACTTATACATGATCCTCAGACATTTTACCTCTGACAGAGACACTCGTTTTATGAGTTACTTCTAGAAAACATTATGTGGTAAATTAGGAACCAAACGTGAATTTATCAGTGCCTCTCATTCCCAGATAGATGGGAAAACTGATGTGGTGAATCGAAGTTTCGGCGATTTCCTTAAATGTTTAGTAGGAGAGCACCCAAAACAATGAGATTTAGTCATTCCGCAAGCAAAATTTGCATATAATAGCTCGAAAAACCGCTCCACCACTGCATCACCCTTTAAAGTCGTTTATGGCTTCCCGATACCCCTTTTACTTGATCGACGTTCTCATCTTTTGAAAGAACCTCTTTTGATGCTTTATCATATATCGATCACTCCTTGCATAAATTTGTTGCTAGCAGTTTGATAGTATCTTCTGAGAAATATAAAGCTATGACTGATGAATATCTTCGAGAGTTATCTTTCTAAGAAGGAGATTGTGTTTTTACTTCTTCACGAAAGAGAGATTTCCCGTGGGCACTTATCCCAAACTGCAACAACGACAATTTGGACCTTTTCAATTTAAGAAATGACCGGGTACTAACATATCTTTTTGATTTACCCCCAGAATTTGATACCCTTACCCATTTTTTAACATTGCCGATCTTGTTCCTTTTTTTGGTGAGCCTCCAATTGCCGCCCTAGTCCACCCTCCATCCTCCCACCGACACTCCACAACATATGCCCCATCCACACATACCCTTGAGGAGATTGAGCAGGTATTGAATGTTCATGAATTTTAGATGCGCACGGGCACGCATCATCGCTATCTCATATCGTGGAAAGACAGGAGTTTCTCTGACAGTTCATGGATCAGAGCCTCGGAGCTTCGCCGCTTTCACACCAATTTTTCTATTGTAGGCCTTTGTGATTCCTCGCTCCTTTCAACCCGAGGGGAATTGCCGCATCCTACGATGCATCCAGTTGACTCACCGTTACTTTATTGTGCATTTTATTTTATGTCTGTACTTGTTGCGGTGTCACATTTCCGTTCTGTCACATCTCCGTTATTTTATTGCATTTCTATTATGTCTGTGTCACATTTCTAGTTTAGGCTTGTTGGCTTGACCGACCAACCAAACCTTAAATAAATAAGTCCGATAGTGCATAAGGGTATGCAAGCAGTTAACCAACTTTTAATTGTATGAATGCTAAATTATTAAACTCAGACTTAATTCTGATATTACTTAATTATTAATTTCGGAATTAATTCTCCTTGGGGAGTTCAAAAGCTTTGTGCCACTTTGATTTTCCATCGCGTCCCTTAGGATTCTTAAACCTCCCTCTTAAACTTTTCCTATTTAAACCCTCCCAAACCTGTCAACAAACTGGAAAAAGAAATCGAACGATACTTTCATTGTCTTTGCTCGGTTCCTTTCTAACGCTCCCTGCTATTCCCCTCTTTAGGAATCGTCGAGGTCGACACCTGCCTCAGTCGTAGATTAGGGACCTCCATTCGCCGATCGATGAATCTCCATTTGTCGATTGTTGAATCCCCAGTCACCGACTGCAGACGTCCAGTCGTCGATCGGGGACCTCCCTTCGCCGATCGATGAATCTCCATTCGCCGATCATTGAATCTCCATTCGCTGATCGTTGAATCCCAATCGCCGATCCTTTTAGCGATTCCGACGGTGCTGTGCCACTGAGTTCATGCCTCCCTATTTGCTCGAGTCTCCTCTCCCCATTTCTGATGTAAACCGAGAGATCAACTCCGGACATCGCTCATTTAATCATGTTCGACGTTTGAAAATTCGTGAGATCGTTAATTGTTATTTGAGAGTGATCTTCTCGAATGTTTACTGATTGATTCGAGATGACATCTATACAACCACGAGTTTAATCACAAAAATAATTTGAGTAAAAACGAAAATTGAAAATAATGAGAACATTTAAGGCAAGCTCTTTAATAAATAATTGGATCGCATAAGATAAGCTAATAGATGAAGCATGAGAGGAGCGAAGTTACTCATGTATTACACAAAACTACGGCAAGGAATGACCACTTCAAGTCCAGTCGCACGAAGCTTCAAAGAACAACGGGCAGGTTATTGGAACAGAGGCTTGCAGTCAACGACAACTGGTGGAAAACCTGTGGGGGGGATTAGATCATCGAAATAGTGGCCCGAAGTTGACAACGACCTGAGAGAAGTAGTCGATCCTGGGTGGCACGTCTGTGACAGACGTGGAAGGGGTGTTGGACGCCCCAGGCGAAGACGACGAGGGCGGCTCTTCTCGATAGGGAATCGCGCGACTGTGGAGACACCCGATCTGACGAGCTTTATTGAATTCGTAGAGGACGACGACTCCAGACGCTCGGAATTCGTTGGCACAGTGCTACTTCCGGATATAGAGAGAACATGATCTTCATTTTTTCCGTATTTTCCGGCTGCCTTTTCTTTCAATTAGGGGACTTTTATGAGAAGCACAAAATGATCAAATCAATTTTCCATTTAATATCTTTCTAAAGGATTCAAATATATCTTTCCTAAATCTATCTCCAATTGATTCTCATTAATTGAGACTAATATTTGAAATGAATTTATTCCCACTTAGCCTTGTACGTCCTTAATTATTTAGAGCTTGTCTTTTCTGTCCTAGCTATTCAAAATTACCTGACTTTGTTCATGGTCTCACCGGATGGTCAAACCGATGAGACAGAAACCCAAAACGATAACTAATGCACCGAAAAAGAAGAATACATAATATGAAATTATGAATTAAAGTAATCGACGCATGACAGTGTCATGTGTCTTCAGATGCTACGAAGATGCATCAATTTCAGAACCACCATGTGTCCTCCAACCGAGCCTTTTCTCCCACTGCCTACCTGAACTCTTTGCTCCCACTATTTACCAGAGCTAGCCCCCCTTTTCCTCTGTGTTACCCGAGCCCACACCAGCTATGTCCTCCTCCAAGTCGAAGCCCACAACTCCAAATTACAACTTTTAGATCCGGGAAATCACTGTAGGTGACGATCTCGGCTCACTCTCGGTTAACTTAAATTCATGCAATTTTTTTAATTGATCAAACCCAAAGTGCTTGCAGACCATACGTCTTTCGTTGCCGTTATTTCTCACCTCTACTGGGTTGTCTTGCTGCTAGGTACTTGTGATTCTTTTGTGGCGTGTCAAATCACGCTTTACTCTTTCTCGCTAACCGTCTAATTAAATTATTTAAGGTTTAGATCCTCTATCAAGGTTCCCTCTCTCTTGGGAATTTAGCGCGGTTAAAATAACTGTTCAGTTTCCTAATTTATTTTATCGCATCTTAGTCTACATCAGTGAGCAGGCTATTTGATCCAACTTGATGGTAGACACCCACCCGCGTCACATCAAGCAACATACCAAATTACAAACTATTGAAAACCGCAGAAAAATAGTTCGATTCACAGGTCGTTCGCGCAAACCCTACAGAACGTGTGCCTGCACGGAATGAAGGCTGCCTTTCGTCCTCTCCATGCACGCGCAACAATTCTACTCCAATCTAGTGGCCACTTTCTCCCTTCCCTCATCCCCCTTCTCCAACCAACTTATCAGCCTCGGCCTCGCCATCGAAGAATCTGCTGACCGTATCTGCAGTTCCTCCTCTGCCGCCGTCAAGTCCACCTCTCCGGCTATCTCCAGTGCAGTGATATGAACGATCTCTTCCTCGACAGAATCTCTAGTGGTTATGGGGTCGACCTGAGGGGAGAAGCGGCGGGAGACCCATAGATTCCCGCAGCATCCGGTATCATCTTCAAAAACCTTAGCTTATCCCATATGATCTTATATATCCCAGGCATGCCCTCTTATTCACCAATCTCCTATCTGATTGCGTTCTTTCCCGCAATCCAGATTCATCGGCGAGCACCGGTACCAAGCTTTAATCGACTATTTCATCGGGTATAGATTTCTGAGCTCGAGCTTCTTCGGAGAACAGGCGGAACAAACAGGAACAAATCAGCGAGCAGATGGAACCCCTTGCTGTAAGCTATGCGTCTGGTTGTGCGCTGAAATGAACTGGAAAGGATAAAAAATGTAATTTTAGGTTACATGTACATGTTCTAGAGTAGCCAAATAAGTCCTTTATTAAATAGTATAGATGAAATGAGGCTTCATATCTCACTCTTTAACATATACTTGCAGGATCAATGTCTGAATGTTGGTTTGGAGCCATGCATAAATGCTGTCAACTCAAAGTTGCTAATGATTGCTCTTGAAAATACTCAACAATCTTAACCATCAGTCTTTGCAGATTTTCTTAGATGAGGTAACTCATACCCATCGTGTTCAAGGTTCTCTGATACTGTCCACAAACTAATAGCTTGATAAATCTTGGACGATGGAGCCATGAGCTCTTGATAGGATTAACCACTACTTTCTACCTGTTCCCAAAAACTTCTGCACTAGGCAGTGTTCCAATATGCTCGAGTTTAATGAATTTTCTTAATTAAGAGTTATTTTCTAGTTAGGAGGGATAAATAAGGTTAGGGGTTTGCACCAATAGGAAGCTCGAACCTCAGATTTGGGCCCTAACCCTAAGCTTGAGAAAACCTGCTTAGCTACATTTGCAATCTACCCTATCCAAAGAAATAATTCTTGAGCTCTTTTGCATAAGGGGTTTCCTAAGTAATTAATAGTTATTTTGAAAAGATGCTGGCTTTGTTAAACAATGGGGAAGATTGATGTTGAATTATGATTGTTGGGAATATAAGACCACTTGAACTTTTGCAGTCTGCTAATAAAAGCAAATTTTTTTTATTACTCATTGACACTGGAAATAACTATAAATTATTTATTACTAGGTTCTGCTTTTTAATTGCCCTAAAGGAAACCTTGTCCGAGAGTCTACTTGCTTTCTATTATATCATTATTTCATTGTTGATTTTCAAAGAACGATCTTTGAAATTTTTGCAGAATTTTTCTCCGATGTCTCTGCTTCAAATTCGTCTCCGATGTTCAGGAGTACTGAAAATGAGCTGCATATTTTAAGACTTTCTCTAATTGAGGAGTCCAGTAGGAGAGAAGTGGCAGAAGAAAAACTTCTTTACCTGAATAAGCAGTACAAGAAGCTACTGAGTTGCCTATCTCACTCAATATCATCATTTCCTGAATTACCGAACCTTGAAAGTCTGAACAAGGATATTGACCCTACAGATCTATGCCAAGAAATTGTTGTTTTGAAGTTTGTATCCAAAGCTCTTGAAGCAGAGCTGGCAAGGGATGAAATTGAAGGAACTTTCAAGGAAATTATTGCTTCCAAGGATCATGAAATATCTCGATTACGAGATAGAATGCAGTATTATGAAGCTATGAACCGAGAAATGTCTCAAAGGAATCAGGAAACTGTTGGTAAGATTCTTTCTAGTTGCTCTTACAATCTTTTATTTTCTTCCACTACAGAGTTTTACAAGAAATATAATCTTATATAACCTCTGATTTTATATCAATCAAACTATTCTATTTTGTTTTTCTTGTGTATTCTCCCTCTCTTATTCTAATTATTCCTTTGACCAAAAAGAAATTATCAAATTTATGGGAAATAAATGCTGGATGCTTCCGTCCATGCAGCTTTGGGACTAGAGAGGGGTTTATATATAGCCTCAAGTCCACAAGGCAGGGTTGGGTTGGTGATTTTGACTTGTGACTCGACACGTGACTGTTGCACAAAGTCCATTTTTTCTTAAAACATTACTATACACTTTCTTTTCCGAAGTTGCCTCAGTATTTTCTTTTTCACTGGCTGCTCTAAATTATCTCCCCCTCATATTTTTGATTCCGCCAGACTTGAAGGATTGATTATTTGATAATTGAAACATTCAGATGTATAAATGTTCCCTAGGATAATATGTTGTTGTAAGCACATTTTATATAAAAAAAATTTATGTGATGAGATAAAGATAATAAGTTCCATTAAGAAGATTGCTGTAGATAATGTTTTAAATGCTGCATGCCATGCCTGCCATGTCGTTTTTGAGATCGAAGCAATATTTTGTTAATGTTTATATCGGCTACCACATTTGATAAAACATCAGACAATATATCAGATTTTATATATATATTGACCTATACATTATAACACAATATTACGGATATATTTTTTGTTAAAATAGTTATTTTTGGTTAAAACATCAATTTTTTTTATTAGTGACTTGACTTGAAAGTTAATAAAACCCTAAAATCAAAACTAAAATGTCGTAGTCTCTTTCTTCCCTCCCGATCTCTACATCTTTGCTCACTCTTCCACAAGCCGATGTTTTACACAAGTGGCAGTGATATGCCGCATGCGCCAAAGAAAAGTTTTCGCAGCTTTCGACATTAAAGAACTTTTGAAACACCAAATGAAAAAAGTAAAAAGAAAATTTTCAAATTTCGAGGAAGTTGAGGAAGAAAAACTCGAGTCTTGCTGTTACCGACATCCAATCGGACGAGCCGGAATGGCAGGTGTACTCGAGGAAGGCTCGCGCACGACCAAGTATTAACACCGAAGCGAGCGGTTCAGCGAGGGCCGTCTGACGTGGCCGACCGGCGCATGAGTTTTATTTGCAGTTTTATTATTTGTTTATGTCTTTTAATTATGAACATTAGTAGAGGTGGGTTCCCCCTATATAAGGGATCACCTTAGGGTTTGGAGTTATCCTTGGATCAATCTAATTTGGAGGGGCTGCTCCCCTTGTCTTCTATCTCTCTCTCTCTCTATCTCTCTTTATCTCTCTCTCTCGTTCGCCCGTCTCCCGCCTACCCAGCCACTGTCGCCGCCGCTGTCGCCCAGCGCCAGTCCGTCCGCTAGCTCAGCCACTGTCGCCGCCGCTGTCGCCCAGCGCCAGTTCCTTCCGCTAGCCAGCCACTATCACCGTTCCGATACCTGGAGCGGTATCATTGGTCCGACACCTGCCGTCTCCGCCCGCGTCAATTCCGCCGCCGGAAACCCTAATGGCCCCCAACACTCGTCTGCACCCCGCCGACTCCTCCGCCGCCGCCGACGCCTCCTCCCTCGCGTCTAACGTCGCGATCCAGGGCTCGCAGATCTCCAAGCTCGAATCCATGATGGAGGCCGTCTTAGCAACTCAGTCCTCCATCCTCCTGCGCCTCGACGCCCTGCATCCACCGTCGGGCACGCCGCCGCCACCAGGCACCATGGCGGACGCGGCCTCGCTGCTCGGCACCCCTCCCTCCCCGCTCGCAGCGGGTGTTCGTGCGCCGGCGGCGCCCCAGCCGTGCCCGGTTGTTCCGCCTTGTCCTGTGCCTCGCTCCACATACGCAATGGAAGTTCCATCCTTCGCCGGTACGGACCCTATGGGATGGGTTGCCCGTGCGGAGCAGTACTTCGACCTCAATGACACTCCCCCGGCGGATCAAGTCGGCACCGCTATGGTCGGCATGGACGGCTCGGCCCTCCATTGGGCACGTTGGCTGCGCCAAGTGCAACCCCTCATTGTGTGGCATGAATTCAAACAAGAAATGATTAGCCGGTACGATTCCCGCTACACCGGCTCCGCTATCGAGCGGCTTTGCTCCGCCCGACAATCGACCACGGTGGACGCATACATCGATGAGTTCGTCGCTCTCGTCACCCAAGTCCCCGGCCTCCCGCCCGACCACTACCTGGGGTTTTTTCTGCAAGGCCTCCTTCCAAATATCCGCTCGCGTATTCGCACTCATCACCCACGCACGGTCTCCGAAGCATTGGCACTTGCCCGTGCGGTTGAGGCGTACATCGGCCCCCGGCACACCGGCCTACAACCTCTCCGTCACCATCCCGTGCGTGATACCGGCCCTCGGCCGGCCCCCGCGCCACAACCTCGTCCGGCTCGTCCGGACGGACACAACCGCCTCTCCACCGTGAACTACAACGACCTTCGGCGCCGCGGATTATGCTTCCGCTGCCGCCAACCCTACTCGCCTCAGCATGTTTGCCCCGTCAAGGAATTCCACGCAATCTTCAGCGACGGCGACGGGCACGCCACCACCGAGGATTTGCCACCGCTGGAGGCCCCATCCGCTCTTCCCCCCACCGACCTCGAGGACGCTCCTCTCAACTTGTTAGAACTGCCATTCTACTCTGTCGGGGGATTGACAGGACCCCGCACCATGAAGTTGGCCGGAGAACTTTGTAACCGCCCCGTCATTGTGATGGTGGACAGTGGGGCCAGCCACAACTTCATGTACGCCTAGTTGGCACAGGAGCTCGCCATACCGGTGGATCCGTCACCAAACTTCTCGGTGTGCCTGGGCGATGGTCGCCGCCGTCCGACCTTGGGCCAGTGCAAGGAGGTGTCCATGACAGTCGGCTCGTGCCGGGTCACGGCTGATTTCTACATGTTCGAGTTGGGTGGCCTCAACGCTATCCTCGGCGTGGCGTGGCTCGAGACCCTTGGAGACGTTCAGGTGAATTGGGCGTCGATGACGATGATATTTCAACAGCAGGGCCGCCAATGTCGCTTGGTGGGCGACCCTACTCTCCTCCGGTCCCCGCTGTCCTATCGAGCTATGACCCGAGTCGCCGACGTGGATTTCTCGGTCTGGCTGTGGCCCCTTCAGGCGACCCCTTCCGAGGCGGCCGCACCCATCCGGGCGGACATAAGCGCCATCCTTGCGGATTTCGAGGACGTCTTCACCGCCCCCTCGGGTCTTCCACCCCCTCGACCGACTGATCATGCTATCGTTCTCCACCCGGGATCTTCTGCGGTGTCCGTGAGACCATACCGTTACGGGCACGCCCAAAAGGACGAAATCGAACGACTCGTTCGCGAGATGTTGTTAGGCGGCATCATCCGACCCAGTGCTAGTCCCTTCTCCAGCCCGGTGTTACTCGTCCGCAAGAAAGATGGCAGCTGGAGATTCTGCGTGGACTACCGGGAGCTCAACAAGGCCACGGTACCGGATAAATATCCTATCCCGGTAATTCAGGAGCTCTTGGACGAGCTCCACGGCGCGACTTGCTTCACCAAATTGGACCTCCGGGCAGGCTATCACCAAATTCGGGTCAGGCCGGAAGACGTGCCCAAGACGGCCTTTAGGACGCACGATGGACATTTCGAGTTCCTGTTCATGCCGTTCGGCCTCACCAACGCCCCCGCGACATTCCAAGCCACCATGAATGAGATCTTCCGCCCTGTTCTGCGTAAGCATGTTCTGGTTGTTTTTGATGATATTCTTGTCTTCAGTCCAACTTGGCAGGACCACCTCCGTCATGTTCGGGAGACGTTCGCCACTCTCCGCGTACATCATCTCACGGTCAACCGCAAGAAGTGCACCTTCGGCACCGCTACTGTCAGCTATCTGGGCCATACAATCTCGGCCCACGGCGTGGCCATGGACGAAGACAAAGTTCAGGCAGTGTTGCGGTGGCCAACTCCCGCCTCCTTACACGACGTCCGGGCCTTCCTCGGCCTAACAGGGTACTACCGGCGCTTCATCAGCAATTACGGCGGCTTGGCCCGCCCCCTCACGCAGCTGCTAAAGAAATCCGAGGAGGGACCTTTCACTTGGCCGGCGGCGGCAATGGAGGCCTTCACAGCGCTCCAAACGGCCTTAATCCACGACCCAGTTTTGTCCATGCCGGACTTCCAACAAACATTCATCGTCGAGTGCGATGCCTCGGGCACAGGCGTCGGCGCCGTCTTGATGCAAACCGGCCGGCCCATCGCCTTTTATAGCCGGGCTTTCTCCAATGCGGTGCGCAGGCGCTCGGCGTACGAAAACGAGCTCATGGCGCTTGTCTTGGCGGTCCAACACTGGCGGCCGTATCTCCTGGGGCGCCCCTTCATCATCCGCACCGATCACCACAGCCTCCGTTACCTTCTTCAGCAAAAGATAGCCACGCCAACGCAGCATGTTTGGGTGGCCAAGTTGCTTGGCTATGATTTCACCGTGGAATTCCGCCCCGGCAAGACCAATCGGGCGGCCGACGCGCTTTCCCGCTGCCCGCAAGCGCCGGAACTGACCGCCATCTCCCGGCCGGTGTGGGACGATGTCGCGACCATTCAACAAGAGGTGGACCGGGACCCGCACCTTCAGGACATCCGGGCCGCATTGCTGACCGACCCTGCCTCCAGACCGCCGTTCACCTTGATAGGGGGCCGCCTTTTTCATCGGGACCGCCTCGTCCTGTCTGCTTCCTCAGCGATGATTCCGGCTTTGCTTGCGGAGTTCCACTCCACCCCTGCAGGCGGCCACGCGGGCGCTTATCGGACATACCGTCGGTTGGCGGCCTCGCTTTTCTGGCCCCACATGCTCCGCCAGGTGAAAGCATTCGTGGCGGCTTGCCTTCCATGTCAGAAGGCCAAATACGAGACAATGTTCCCCGGCGGCCTCTTGCAGCCCCTACCGGTACCAGAACGTATTTGGGAGGACATAGCTATGGACTTCATCACCCGGTTGCCCCACTCCAACGGCTTCGATTGCATATTGGTGGTCGTCGACCGCCTCACGAAGTACGCACACTTCATTCCGCTTCGCCACCCTTACACGGCCGCATCGGTGGCCGACTGCTTCATCGCGGAGATAGTCCGTCTGCATGGGTTTCCTCGTTCGATCGTCAGCGATCGGGACCCTCTTTTTCTCAGTTGCTTCTGGACCGAACTATTCCGGCTGCAGGGAACCCAACTCCGGATGAGCACTGCATACCACCCGCAGTCGGATGGCCAATCTGAGGTCCTCAACAGGTGTTTGGAAACCTATTTGCGCTGCTTCATCGGGGAGAGGCCAGGGTCTTGGGCCAAATGGCTTGGTTGGGCGGAATACTCCTACAACACCGCGTACCACCATGCCGCCCACACCTCGCCCTTCGAGACGGTATATGGCCGACCACCGCCGACCGTGCTCCGTTACATGCCCGGTGGCTAGCTTGGCGGATCATCTCCACGATCGGGACGTCATATTGGACAGCTTAAAACACCATCTTCGGCGAGCTCAGGCAAAGATGGTGTCGTTTGCCAACAGAAAACGCCGGGACCTTCAGTTCCAAGTGGGTGAGCGTGTGTTCATTAAGCTCCACCCCTATCGCCAGCTCACGGTGACCCGCCGTACGTCGCCCAAGCTCGCTCCGCGTTTCTTTGGGCCTTTCGAGATCCTCAGCCGCATTGGCGCCGTGGCATATCGCCTCTGCCTTCCCGACACCGCTCGCATTCATCCTGTCTTTCATGTTTCACAACTCCGGCGGGTGATAGGCGATCATCCGGTATCCGATCATATTCCGACTGACTTGGACACGCCCAGCTCAGAGCCACTCTACCCGGAAGCCATTCTGGATCAGCGCACACCCACGGCCGGAGCGGCCCAACCGGAGGAGATCAAGGTGGCGTGGCGCAACCGCCCCCGGACGTCCGCGACTTGGCTATTGCGGGATGACTTTCGCCGACAGTTTCCGGATTATTGCCTTGAGGACAAGGCAAATTTCCCAGAGGGCGGTATTGTTACCGACATCCAATCGGACGAGCCGGAATGGCAGGTGTACTCGAGGAAGGCTCGCGCGCGACCAAGTATTAACACCGAAGCGAGCGGTTCGGCGAGGGCCGTCTGACGTGGCCGACCGGCGCATGAGTTTTATTTGCAATTTTATTATTTGTTTATGTCTTTTAATTATGAACATTAGTAGAGGTGGGTTCCCCCTATATAAGGGATCACCTTAGGGTTTGGAGTTATCTTTGGATCAATCTAATTTGGAGGGGCTGCTCCCCTTGTCTTCTATCTCTCTCTCTCTCTATCTCTATCTCTCTCTCTCGTTCGTCCGTCTCCCGCCTACCCAGCCACTGTCGCCGCCGCTGTCGCCCAGCGCCAGTCCGTCCGCTAGCTCAGCCACTGTCGCCGCCGCTGTCGCCCAGCGCCAGTTCCTTCCGCTAGCCAGCCGCTGTCGTCGCCACTATCGCCGTTCCGATACCTGGAGCGGTATCACTTGCTCTACGTTTGGTTCGGCTGATGCTGATGAAAAGCTGTTGATTTGAAATTGAGTTTGAAATAGTGTTTTTTTTTTTAAAAACAGAGTTTTATTAAAAAATTGTTTGGGTTAAATGGAGTTTTTAGCACTGATGGAAATGAAATTTTAGAAAAGTTGTTTGGAAACAAAATGGTGTTTTGGGTGATTTTTTTTGATAATATGATAACCAACACAGAAAAAATAAAAAAACACGATATTAGTTACTGCAAAACATAAAACACGACAATTTTAAACATGACTCCCGGGCAAGGTTCCTGGAGTTTGGGGTGCAAGCTTGATGTCCTGTGGCGACGACTGAACTGAGCATCATGCTCATTTTCTCCTCTAACTCGGGGGGATGCCTGCATATCGGAATTTCTTTGCCGCTTTGACAATCTATGTAAATAACAAAAAATTAAACATTATTAAATTAAAATTAAAGAATGACCATCTACTTTAATAATTGAGTACCTTCAATCTTTCGTCCCACCACTCGTCCAAGTCTTTCTTGAAGCATTCCAACCCAAACCGGTCTCACCGCATTTCAACTCTGTTCATAATTTTCACTCCTTTTTCAAATGATCCCATTTATTCTTCAACTGAACTTGATCATAATTTTTTCCAGTCTGCTGGTGAAATGTTGTCGCAACATTATTTCACCCCTCTTTACTAAAATGTGTGGTAGGTAGATTCCCAAGCTCGATCTCTTTACTGCCTACATCACAGAAGATCAGTACATCATCTGTATCCCACATTGCGGATACCCCTCCATCTTTTGGTTTACCCATCTTTAAAAAAAAATATGATTCACATAACTACAAACACAAAAACACAAGTATACATGCATCTACAAACACAAAAACAAAGAACTACACACAGACACACCTACACCTACAAACAGATATACACATAAAACACATGACTACACACATATACAAGCACACACACTACTACACACCCTCACACAAGCATACACGAGCACACAGCTATAAACAAAAAAACACAATTACACACATCTACAAACACAAAAACAAAGAACTACACACACACACACACCTACAAACAGACATACACAAGCAACTACATGCATAAAACCAAACCACAAAAGCCCTACACAATTTAAACAACCCAAAACAAGCATAAAACCAAACTACTTCAGTAAACTAACACAAAAAATTACCTTAATAGCACAGAAACTTCACAGCAAGCCCACCTTTGCAAACCCGAACACAGTTGGGAACAAATCCCTACAAAAAATTCGGAAGAAAGGAAGAGCATCAGGAATCTATACCGAGTTTGCATAGGATCCGCAGGAAAAGGAAAAAGGAATACCTAGCTTGCAGGCGCCGTCGATGTCGCCGTCTATATTGCAGGTGCCTTCAATGTTGACGTCGGAGGAGAGTCCTTCGCTGCTTCTATCGGGGGAGATAGGGATAAAAAAGGGCTGGGATCCGTAGCTCGCGATTGGTGCTCGCCGTCGTCGACGTCAGGGAGAAAGGGGAGGGATCTTCACCGACGGAGGTTACAACGTTGACGAGATGGAGAAAGGGGAGAAGATCTTCGCTCGCACTAGGTATCGGGAGGGAAGAAAGGAAAGCACGGCTGCGGTTGACTGGGGGTTTGAAGCGCGTCTGGCACCCTATATAAAATGCCGGTTTTAAGTAAGCTGCGATTTAGACATAAGCTGAACCAAATGCTGCTTATCGGAGAAACCCCGTTTTCTTCCAACCGCACCGAAGCCTATCAACCCAACCAAATGCCACCTTGATCTTCATCAAAGGAAAATCATAAAGAATATGAATATGAGTGGACATATGAAGAGAGGATGGTGATTGTTTAAAGAATATCTATTTGTACTTGTTCTAAATATTTAATAGTAGTAGTGTGTCACTAATGTTTTAAATACTTATTAGCACCAATCAACTGCATCACATCATTAGGATCATCATCAAATAAGCAGACTACCAAGAGCCACAATCCATCTGCAACAACAGTCGACTGCAAGTTAATGCTCAATCATCAACAACAAGATACTACTGTAGCAATCTTTTTCACATCGTTGTAGCTGCTGACAACCAGTTTGACCAACACTCTTAGCTCACCAGAGTATTCACTCTCCATTCATATTTTTTCCTAGTATCACAAAAAGACCAATCAACCTTCCACCTAGCTGCAACATGAAAGTCACTGGTGGCGGGTTTGGGGGCGCGGATGTCCTGCGGAGCCGCGTGGAGGCCACTGCGACCACGGTGGTCTGCCCGCGGTGGATTTCCACGGAAATTAGGGCGGGGAAGATCCCGCTGCCCGGCCGCGGCCCCGCCAAACGGGCTGCGCCGCGACCGCACGGGATCCGCCCCTCCAAACGCGCCCTAGGAATAATTGAAAGCCAAGTGTCAAACCACCTAAAATCATTATGAACTACAAGTGCATCCTCTAAAATCCTTATCGTCGCACATAAACATGCCACAACCCGATAATTGTGATCACATATCAATTTTTTACCCCTTTGCATGGGTCCAACTCATATGAAGCTACTACAAATCAGCTGACAACGCGATCATAGAACCATCCTCAATTTTTGATCCTCATCAAGAGAAATGACTGGTTTGAGGAGTACATAAAACTAGCTGTTACCTGTTAGTGCAAAATATATGAAATCACCTCAACTTGTACAGATTCATCAGTCATGAAAACTTCTATCAAGATCTGAACCTCTTCAATGCAACTGATAGGGTAAAGAAGTACACAGACAATTTAACATCTATCGCCTTAGTGGCTATAGACTCCAACACAAGTGAAGTTACGATAGCTGACACCATAATCTCAGCCCCAATTGTCAATTCTTGATCCTCCTCAGGCCAACTGACAAGGAAAGGAAACACATTAACATACTCAACACCTATTCCATATGCATCAACATCATGTGCTTTCTTTTGATCTTTGTGGGAGATATCACAAATTGATTCACTGTCATAACATCCATCCCAAGACATGTCTCCATAGGAGGAGCAACACCACTAAAGAGCATGGACTCACCTGCATCAACCTCAACCCAAGTGGCTCAAAGTCTTCTACAACGGTGTCATGTTCTGTATTAATTTCAACATGTTCCTGAACTCCTATAACTAATTTCTCCTCATGTCTACATCATGACTTTTTTTTACTTAAACCTGCTTCTACAACATCTTTCACGTCACCAAAGGAACACAACTCTTCCTAATAGAAAAGAACCTCTCATCCAAACGGACCTGTATTGAAATGGGTTCAATCCATTGGCTCACAATATGTATATGACCCTATTTTCTTGCATCCCAATACTTGCGACCTGTAGGTGCACTTACACCTAAATGCGAACATCTCTTTGTTTGTCTGCATAATATCTGCCACCATTCTATGAAATCAACCTTCTAATTTATCTCTTTGTTTGTTTGCACAATGGACCTTCGATGTGCTGAAGGTCCCTATTATATTCTTGGGCCTGGAGGGTTTCACACGACTAGATACCAAAGATGGAGAGCGTGACATATATAAAATTGCTCGAGCTAGAGAGAGGAAGATAAGAGATTTAAGCCAAGTTAAATTCATAAAGAATGAAACAGATACAATTTTGACGGATGATGTGGCTATTAAAGAGCGATGAAAAAGATACTTTTATCAACTCTATAATGAAACAAAATACAATAAACTGAACTTGAAAGAGTTAAATAAATCAGAGTATAAGAATATTGGAATAGCCCATATAGAGGGCCCGTATTTGGGCCCATGTATTCTTCCCCTCTTTAGTCCCACATCTTGTATAGGAATATCTCTCTCCTCTTCTCTCCTATATATTTGTACTCACTCTCTATATTTTGTGAATAAGATAAGACATACAAGCTTTTGCTCTTCTCTACATGGTATCAGAGCCAAACGATCTCGCCTGTCTCTGACCGCAGACCTCCCCGCCTTCCGTGCGGTCTCCTCTTTTTCAGACCGCAGCCCACCCTCCTGCGTGCTCTCTCCGTTTTTTGCTCCTCTTCCTCATCGCTTTTATAGGCTTCTCAAACCTGTCAAGTGGGCCCCTCCTCCGATCGGTCTCCTCCGCAGCGAGCTCCTCCGCTGATCTCACAGCAGCGATCACCTCTCTCAGCAGCGGTCTCCTCCTCCCTCTGCTCGCAGCGATCACTTCACAACAGCGACCTCCTGCGAGCTCAGCCCAGCGAGCTCTCCAGTCCAGCGACCTCCTGCGAGCTCTGTCTTCAGTCCAGCGAGCTCTGCCTCCAGTCCAACCCATCTCCTTCTCGCAGCTCATTTCCTCAGTCTCTACAGCCCAACGAGCTCTGTCTTCAGTCCAACGAGCTCCCTTTGCAAGCTCCCTCTGCAAGCTCCCTCTGCCGAACTTCTAGTAGCGATCGTGTCCCTCTACCCGCCTATCCGACCTCGCAGCGATTGCATCGATCTCCTTCTCCCTGCTTGCGGTCTGTCTCTCAAGACCAGCGGCCTCCTGCACCAGCGGCCTCCTCCTGCGATCTCATGCGAGCTCCCTTCAGCGGCCTCCTTCCGCGTTCTCGTGCGAGCTCTCAAGCGGCGTTCTCGTGCGAGCTCTCAAGCAGCTTTCTCGCAGCCGACAGATCCTGCGGCCTCTCTCAGCGGCCTCTCCCTGCCGGTCTCCTCTTGCTCCCTCTGCGGTCTGCGCTCTCTGCCGAGCTATCTCCCACTCGCCTTCAGCCGGTCTCCCCTCTATCAAGCGAGCTCTCCTGCTCGCCGCTCCCTTTGCGGTCTGCTCCTGCACGCAGATCGTGCGGCCTCCAGCGGTCTGCCAGCGGCCTCCCAGCGGCTCTCTGCCGAGTTCCTATCCAGCGGCCTCCCAGTGGCTTCCTCTCCAGCGACCTGTCTTCTGCAGCAGTCCGCATGGCTCCTACTCGTGGAGAACATTCAGGGCCTCCGGGAATGGGTCGCGGTGGCCGGCCACGTCCTAAATGTTTCTTTTGTCGTAGGGATGGACACCTTGCGACGACTTGCTATCGCAAACATGGTCTGCCTTCCCGTCCGCTTGATTCTATTGATGTCGACAGTCCTCCTGCCACTCATGATGATCTTGAAGGAGTCCGCCTCCAGCTTTAACAACTCTACGACACGCTCAACCGCCCACCTGCCTCCGTTGCCTCCGCTGCCTCTATCTCCAATGAAGATATTGTATGTCTCTCCACTAGTCCACGCTGGATAGTGGATTCAGATGCTACTCACCATATCACCTCGCTAAAACCACATCAATACTTGGATTCTCCGCATCCTAAGTATATCACAGTAGCCAATGGCGACACCGTTCCTGTCTCCGGTTCTGCTGATATCCTCCTCAATTCCTCCCTCCCTCTCCGCTCGGCTCTTCATGTCCCGGGCTCCCCGTTTAATTTACTTTCCGTTAGTCGCCTCACTGCCGATTTAGACTGCTCAGTAACATTCACCCCTTCTTCTTTTCTGATACAGGATCGACTGACGCAGAGTATAATTGGTAAAGGACGACTGCAAAACGGGCTCTACCTTTTTGATGTTTCTCCCACTATCCTGTCTTCAGTCTCCTCCGTTGAATGGCATCAACGTCTTGGGCATGCGCCTCTTCCTGTCCTTCAGAAGGCTCTTCCAGATATCTCTCTTCCTGCTTTTAAGTGTGACTCTTGTATTTTGGGCAAACAGCCGCGTTCTTCGTTTCCCGCACATTGTACTCGGAGCTCTGCTCCTTTTGATCTATTACATTCTGATATATGGGGACCCTATAAAATTACTAGTATTTCTGGGTTTCGATATTTTCTTACGTTTATTGATGACTATTCACGAGTTACTTGGTTATACTTACTTCGCGATCGCTCGGAGTTCCCTCGCGTCTTTCAGACGTTTATCCTTGAAACTCGCACACAATTCTCCACCACCATCAAAACTCTACGAACCGATAATGCTCGTGAATACACAACGAGTTTGCAAATTTATGCTCTGAATTCGGAATTATCCATCAGACTTCATGTCCCTACACCCCACAGCAAAATGGTGTGGCTGAACGGAAGAATCGACACTTACTTGATGTTGCCCGCTCTCTCATGCTTCACATGAACGTTCCCAAAGCCTATTGGAACTTTGCGATCTCTACAACCTGCTTTCTTATTAACCGTCTTCCATCATCTGTCCTCAACAATGCCACTCCTTTCAGTCTCCTCTTTCCTTCTACTCCGGCCTTTCCCCTCACACCTCGAATCTTCGGGTGTACGTGCTACGTTCATATTCTGGGACCGTCTAAGGACAAGCTGGATCCCAGGGCGGCCAAGCAAATTTTCGTTGGCTACTCACGTACACAGAAGGGCTACGTCTGTTATTCTCCTACTACTCGCAAAGTCTCTGTGTCGCCGGATGTTACCTTCCGGGAGGATCAACCATTCTTCTCTGCTCCAGTACCCACACCTACGCCAATACCTACCCCACTGCATGTCCTCCGCCCTATCATTCCCGTTCACACACTGGCTCCTCTTTCCCCGAGTTCTGCTCCTGCCCCCACCAAGCCACCTCTCATCCATGTCTACTCTCGTCGCACTCGAACTCCCGTTGCCCCTACGCAGTCGGCCTCTACCTCGGTTACTCCGCGCCCGGCAAATCCGGTAACAGATTCCACCGCTCATCCTATGACGAACTATGTCTCCCTACATCGTCTCTCTCCTCCTCTTAAAACTCTTGCTACTTCATTATCCTCCGTTTCTATTCCTAACTCTGTGCAGGAGGCTCTGCAACATCCTGGCTGGCGTGCCGCTATGGAGGAGGAAATGGCCGCTCTCTGGGCCAACCAGACATGGACTCTGGTACCCCGCCCTCCGGGTCAGAAACCGGTTGGGTGCAAATGGGTCTATGTCATCAAACATGCTCCGGTTGGAACGATTGACCGGCTAAAAGCTCGATTGGTCGCTCGTGGCTACACCCAACAACAAGGCATTGACTATGAAGAGACTTTTTCTCCCGTGGCCAAACTAAACACGGTTCGTGTGCTTATCTCTGTAGCTGTACACCGTCAATGGCCCTTACTACAACTGGATGTGAAAAACGCCTTTCTGAACGGCGATCTCAACGAAACTGTTTACATGGAGCAACCTCCCGGGTTTGAGACCACGAGGGAGTCTATGGTCTGTCATCTTGTAAAATCATTGTATGGTCTCAAACAGTCCCCTCGGAATTGGTTTGACAAGTTCAACAAGACTCTTCAAGAAATTGGCTTTACTCGGAGCTCGACAGACTTCTCGCTGTTCACTCGCCATCGGTCCACGCGAACTGTTCTTCTGCTGGTTTACGTGGACGACATCATAATCACTGGAGATGACTCAAAAGGAATACAGGCGGTCAAACAACATCTTAGCTCTGCATTTCAAACAAAAGATCTGGGGCACCTTCACTACTTCCTAGGTCTGGAGATTGTCAGACGACCGGATGGACTTGTCCTTTCTCAGCGCAAATACTGCCTCAATATTCTTCAGGATGCGGGCTACTCCGGCTGCAAACCAATTAACACTCAAATGGATGTAAATCACAAAATCTGTGCTCAGTCCTCTGACTCCGATCTCCTGTTACCAAATCCGGAATACTATCGCCGCCTGGTTGGAAAATTAATCTACCTAACGGTAACAAGACCAGACATCTCCTTCGCTGTTGGTATTGTCAGTCGGTATATGCATGCCCCTCGGAGATCTCACCTTCAGGCCGTCGAAAGGATTCTTCGGTATCTCAAAACAGCTCCTGGTCAGGGACTGGTTTATAAAACATCATCGTCAACTCCAAGATTGGTGACATACTCTGATGCTGACTATGCTGGGTCCCTGGACGATCGACGGTCAACAAGTGGGTTTTGCACATACTTTGGAGGACACCTGATTACCTAGCGAAGTAAGAAGCAAGCTGTTGTTGCAAGATCATCAGCTGAAGCAGAATACCGGGCAATGACATCTGTGGTCTCTGAACTCACATGGCTTGAGAGCCTCCTGACCGACCTTGGTGTAAAACTTCCTTCACCAGCTCTCCTCTTGTGTGATAGTCAAGCTGCTATACACATTGCCAAGAAACCAGTCTTCCAGGAAAGAACAAAGCACATTGAAGTAGATTGTCATTTCATCCGGGAGAAAGTTCAAATGAAGAAGCTAGAGTTAAAGCATGTTCCGGGTACAGAAAAAGTGGCGGATGTCCTCACAAAGGCCCTATCCAGTACTCTCTTCTATCAATGCCTGTCCAAGCTTGGATCCTACGACTTGTACGCTCCAGCTTGCGGGGGAGTGTTGGAATAACCCATATAGAGGGCCCGTATTTGGGCCCATGTATTCTTCCCCTCTTTAGTCCCACATCTTGTATAGGAATATCTCTCTCCTCTTCTCTCCTATATATTTGTACTCACTCTCTATATTTTGTGAATAAGATAAGACATACAAGCTTTTGCTCTTCTCTACAAAGAACATAACATTTTATTGTAAAATTCAAGTATCGGAGGTAAATTATGCTCTAAAGAAGATGAAAAATAGGAAGGCGGTCAATCCAGACGATATATCCATCGAAGTATGAAAATGTCTAGAGAAAGAAGGAATTTTATGGCTTACATATTTTTTTCAATAAGATACTGAAGTCAAAGAGGATGTCAGACCAATGGAGAGAAAATATCTTGGTACATTTGTATAAGAACAAAAGAGATATACAAAATTGTGTTAATTACAGAGGAATTTAATTAATGAGTCATACCAAGAAACTATGAGAACGAGTAATAGAAAGGAAAGGTAAGACGAGAGACTAGCATCTCGGAAAATCAATTTGGATTCATGCCAGGGCGGTGGACCATGGAAGCTACACATCTCTTGAGGAGACTCATTGACAACTGTCGAGAAAGAAAACAAGATTTGCATATGTTGTTTATCGATCTTGAGAAGGCTTATGATAGAGTTCGAAGAGAGATCTTATGGAGAGTCTTAGAAAAGAAAGATGTAAATGTATCATACATTGGCATAATCAAAGATATGTATACAAATTCAGTGACGAGGGTGAGGACATCTGCATGATTAACACAGGAATTCCCTATCACTGTTGGCTTATATCAAGGTTCAGCTTTAAGCCCTTATCTCTTTACCTTTATCTTAGATGAGCTCACCGGACATATCCAACAAGCAATACCTTGGTGTTTATTGTTTGCGGATGAATTTGTTTTGGTCGATGAGACACGCTAGGGTGTAAACGCGAAACTTGAATCTTAGGCGAGACGTTTTAGAAAAGAAGGGTTTTAGGTTGTGCAGGGCAAAGACAGAGTATATGACACTTAAATTTAGCAGTGCAAGAAGGACGGATGACTTTGTTATTAAGTTGGGCGATTAAGATATTTCCCGTAGTAAGTGTTTTAAATATCTTGGATCGATAATTCAGAAAGATGGAGGTGTTGATAAAGATGTGATACATAGAATCCAAGCAGGTTGGTTGAAGTGGAGAGGCACGCCAGGGATCTTATGTGATCGTAAAGTACCATTAAAGCTTGAAAGCAAGTTTTATCGTGCTGCAATTAGACTAATGATGCTCTATGGTTCTGAGTGTTGGGTAGTGAATTGTGTGCATGCGCAAAAAAATGTGAGTTGCGGAGATGAGAATGCTTAGGTGGATGTGTGGACACACGAGCCTGGATAAATTATGAATGAATGTTTCAGGGATAAGACAGGAGTGACACAAATTGCAGAGAAGATGCGAGAAGCTCGACTAAGATGGTTTGTACACGTACAAAGGAGACCATTAGAGGCACCTGTTAGGCGTTGTGAGAGTTTAGTCACTAGGCATGTTAAACGGGGGAGGGGTAGATCAATGATGTACTTAGGCATTAGTGAAATTATGACTAGAGATAGGGCACAATGGCGACAAATGACCCATATAGCCGACCCCACTATAGTGGGATAAAGGCTTGAGTGTTGTTGTTGTTTTCGAACTTCTAGTGGACTCCAAAAGGTTTTCATTAAATACCCTTTTCACTGTAGGGGAACTTCAAATCAAGTTCCTTGCAATGTTAATTAATCATATTGCTATTATCATTGAAGTTTCATAGAAACCAAATAACTAAGTCCAAATAACTATTAGTTATAGTCGCTAATGACTAGTTTTTTGGTTCATGATTTTACAATGATAAAAGCTTAGGTGTTGTATGATTATGAGTTTACCAAAGCTGTCCTTATTTAGTTTCTATATTATTTTACTTTGCAAAAACATTTTTCTTATTACCCAAAATAGGCCCAGTGTCTTCTGACATTTTTTCATTTCCATTCATTATTTTGAGGATTGCAAGGTATTCGATTGTGTGTGACATTATCATCAGTGCCACCATTCTTCTATTGAAGTAGTAAGTTATGTGCACACACCAGTTTAATACTAAGCCATCGTACCCTGAAATGCAGCGGATGCCATAAATTTGCAACTGGTCCACCTTGATTAAACACATGCTGCAGTACTGGACTGGTCTTTTGATGAAATGTAGAATGTGATTGCTTTTAGTTTGTGGGCTTCAACTGAACTTTTCTTTAACAATTAAAGCTTATGTTGGGAGAAATGAAATAATGCACTGCTAATTCATGAGGAATTCATTTGTGATTAAGATAATCCATTCAGAAATTTGGGTATAATCCAATGACGATGTATGTATGCACATATTATTACAGGGTGAGCGCACACTTTTATCGGATGTGTGCGCAAATAACAAGATGTGAGCAAGAGCATGATGTGTGTTCAAGAGTTGCGAAGACAAATGAACCACTACAACAAGGACATTTGATCAGAGACATGTACAAAAAAGATCTTTTATAAATAACAAAATGATGAGTATTGACATTTTTTGAACAAATCAACCCTCTCATAGTTATTATTCAACTCTCTCTCAGTTTCATGGTTTTTTCCCTTTCAAATGTTCATTCCATCTTCGCTCTTGGTGCAAAATTTGTTTTCACTGATTACTAACTATAACTTTTCCTATGCATTGTTGCAACTTTCTCAATCCAAGTCTTCCTCTTAGTATTTGAAATTTAAATCGTCTAGCGCGTTCCGGTTAGTCGGTTTGTCACATTCGCTTGTTTTTTCGTATTTCATTTCTGTCTTTATGCATGCAGATCTGGCTAGAAAACGACGGCAGAGGCGGTCGAGAATGCAGAAGTGGATCTGGGGTTGCGTTGGCTTGTCCATTACTGCCGGAGCCTCTGTACTTGCATATTCATACCTACCCCATCATCATCATCATCATCATCAGGACACCTCTTCTTCCGCTCCCAGCTCCAGCGCCTCTACAACCGGTGCAGAATGATTTCATAGATTTCCGTTCTTTTACTTACCAGTTTAGAGTTTCGCTCTTAAGATGAACAACTCAAGCTTGCAGTATTCTTTTTATCTCGCGTTCTTTGGTCGGCGTGTTCGTTGACGGGTTCCTTTTGTTCTTGGTTTATACATGCTATAACTAGGGAGTTTCTTCAGCAGCATGGTATACCGTGTCTTTAACCCATTGTAGATGTCAATGGATAGTTATTAGTTAATCATACAGGCTGCCTAATAACAAATACTCGCAATCTTAGTTTTTTCGCTGTATAAACTCCATTTGTTTGTCATGGTTTCTTTCCCTTGAGTTATATGCTTCGATACTGATGTAATCTGATCCGGCGGCGATATTTGAATATTTTTTACATGACTTGACAAAAATATTGCTATGCGCCTGTCTTTTTGATGTTTTCATGCCTCTGTGACAACTATTTAGACTGGTTTTATGAATGACATTTTTCTATACCACATACTGCCAGCATGTGAATATTACAAGAACTGCCTGTGTTGTTTTTTTGCATGCATGCTATGAAATGTGTAATCTTAGAGGGGAGGTTTATGCAGTTTTTTAGAAGATAGAGGGGGTGCAACTTGTAATTTTGTATACTCATAAGGGAGATTTGGGTAATTACTAGTAATATTCAGGCTATCCTGTCCCTTCTTCCTAATCTTTTAACACTAATTACATCTACATTATTTTCATGTTTTATCATTCACTTTACATAATTGGAGTAAAAAAAAAAGACTTGGTCAAACTTTGCCCTTTTGACATAAAAGTTTAATTGAAAGACTAGTTTGATAAAAGCATGACATAAAAGTTTGATATAAGAAGAGTCTTTCAATAAAGCTAGTGAATCCTAATGCTTTAACCTTAGAAGTGTGTTTGGTCTTCTCTAGCACATGAGAAGTTCCACTAGCAATAGCTATATCTACACAATGATTTGCAGCACTCGATCTGTTTGAGCCTTGGGGTGGTAGCGGGAAAAGCTTTATTCCCACCACCACCACCACAGTTTTATTCACGTTTGATTTGCGCAGCGGTGACAAAATAGTTTCTTGGAAAAAAAAGTTTTATGGGGTTTTGCAAAAGCTGAGGGCACCCTACTTTTTCATAAAGAGCTTTTAAACAAATTCACGATTCCACGGCTGCAGTCGACTCATGTTTTCACGCAAAAGGATACCGATCTTCTCCGACACTGGGTTTCTCCTGATGTCCTACTAGGGTTCTCGCAGAAACGATTCCCAATCGACCATAGGGTTTTTGCATCTCCTGCTTCACCGCCTGATCCATCTTCACCGTCCGCTAGGGTTTTAGCAAAAACAACTCCCTGGCGCTCCATCTTCTACGGAGTTAGGGTTTTTGCAGAAACAATTCTCGATCGTCCGTTCTCACATCTCTTGCTTTGACGATCCAGGCCAAAAGAGCTACGTCATGTCTTCCTCCTTTCTTCACGCTAGGGCCAACCACTCTCCCGCAACATGCTGTTTTTCTTCTTCACGAAATTGTCAGGGCATGAAGTAAGGAAATTGTTAGGACGTAAAATCCCCTCATAGCTATAGTGAGGAGATTTTGATGCATGGTTGAGTTGCCTCTGTTTTGATTGTGCCTCTGTTTGCATTTATGCTTTGTTATTGTTGGTTGGTTATAATATTTGTTGCCTCAGTGCTACATGCTTTTTATAAATAATCTTAAGCTGTTATTTTAGGCAATTGTTATCCGCAGATCAAAAATGGCTATTCGCAGACCAACTTTTTTTAGTTTACAAATTGTTATCCGCAGATCACTTTTAGACTTGAGTATTCGATATCTTTGTTCTCCTGAGCATGGTCTGACAAAGAAGGAACATCTCTGACGACCTTCTGAGCACTTCAATGTGTGCACGGATCGTGATTTGTAAAATAAATGCATGGATAGAGACCGAGTTGAGGAAGAAAGATGATTTCTTCACCGTTCATGTGATTTCAGTTTATTTTGGAGAGAGTAATCCTAGCTATATAAATTTTCCCAAACAAACTCCTAGCTATCTAAATCTTCCCAAACAAACCAATGGAGGACGTGGAATATTTTCTCTTTATGCGCAGAGTATTAATTTATTTGAAAAAAAATTAATTAATAAATATAAAATATGTCTATGTTATATTAATGTCACACATTCTTGCGATAATTTCGTATTTTGTAAATGAATTTTGTTGTACATTAATATAAAATAAAATGTCTACCTTTTATAATTTTTTTGTAAAAAAAGTAAATTTTTTAAATAAATATAAAAATATCCTTATTTGGTTGCCATTAAGAATTGAGCATAAAACCTTGCACTTCAAAACCTTTAATGTAAGGCCAAAACCACTTTGTTAAGCCTACTTCATTAAGTATTTTATGAATAAAAGCAATATATAATTTAGATGAGGCCAAAAATTATTCTAATTTAATTTATTTGAATTAAAGATTTAAAAAAAAAATTTAAGTGCAGTTAGCCGCCCACACTGAGATCTTATGTGGTCCACCCATGTGTACATCTTATTTTGAGTGTCTGATTTGATCATAACACTCTAAAGACGTGGGACCCATTAGAAAGCACTTATATATAATCTAAAAATATTCGAAATCATAAACTCTAAACCACCGCAACTTTCCCAAACATATTTTAAATGTTCAATAGAAAAAAAGCTGTGTATTTCTCTCGATCACAGGAAAATATTATAAATTTTATGGCAGAGAAAAAAGAATAATAATTTCCATTGGAAGACGTTTGGCACAGCGGTGGCGATCGTAAGCGCATGAGTTAAACCGTCATTCGTTAACGATCACCTAAAAAGTTTCATCCGTTGGAACATAAAAATGGATGAAGTTAATTCCTTAGGTGTCCGTTAACGAATTACAGTTAACCTCCATGTTCACGACCGCCACCACCGTGCCAAACGGAGCCAAATACTCAATAACGGCTGAAATAATCATCTACGCAATAAAAATAATATTATATATCGAAACGTAGGGTGTGCATATTATTCGAAACTCGAAAGCTGCTTGGAAATCGGTTGGATATTGAGTTGAATTAGAGATAGTTGCTATTGAACTCAACATTATTGTACTTATTAATATATAATTATTTTAAAATTAAGAACACTGAAGTCTAAATGTAAACTAAATGATTAAAGTCTTAAGATGCTTCATTTGCTTAATTTCGAGCCAACTCAATTTAATGAAAAAATATGTTCAATTTCGCGCCGACTCTATTCCATTTCCATTAGTCAATTTCGAATCGAGCAGACTCAATTCAATTTCAAATCAATTTCAAGCCAAATTCGACGCAAATTTCAATTTTGAGCTCAACTCAAAATCAGTGGTATTGAAACGTATATAAATTGAGCACTAAAACTAGAAAGCAACACCGCCGTACTTCTTCTACGCCTGCTTTAACTCCCAATCCCACCAAGCATTTAATACATTTTTAATTAAAAGCTATCATCATCCCCTACGTTATACGTTATACTTCATGAAGGCCACAGGGACGGCAGCACGAGCTCAGCTGCGCCACAGAGATAGCCACACGAAGGGCTAAGAACGAAGAACAGGGGCTTTACACACGACTCTCAATTTTGAATGAAAATCATCTGAGATAATTATAAAGTATATGCAGCTGTTACAAGATAAAAGCAGCAGGTTTTAGGAGGCGCAGCAGAAGCCGGCGGTGCAGCTGCGGGGAGGCTGGGCGGCGAGGCGGTGGTGGAGGTAGCGGCGGCGGCTGTTGAGAACGGCGCGCATCAGCCGGGCCCAGAGGAGTTGCGGAAGGCGCCGGGCGGCGCGGAGGCGGACGGAGATGAGGCGGCGCACGCGCACGGCGGTGCTCCGTAGCCTCGCGGCGGCGCCGCGCTTGCGGGAGAACTGGTAGCTGCGGAGGAAAAGCTGGCGTTTTTCGATGTAGTGCTCAGGGAAGGACCACTGTAGCGCCGGCGCCGCCATTGACGAGGGAGGAAGGGAGAGGGAGAATATGGAGTTGGTGGCTGCGACGGGGAATAAAAAGAGGCGAGAATGGAGGGAGAGGGTTTGAATGCAGGAAGACGAAGGTGGGGGAAAATGGAGAGAGACGGCGGCGTGCGGTTCGCTTTTTATTTTGTTTTAAATCCTCCTTTATTACTTTTATATTATATATAATAATCCAATAAATATAATCCCATGTTTTATTTATTTATTTACTTTTTTTAGAATGACTATGGTCAAGCCGTTCATGTAGGACCGGCTATATGCCGGTTCAAGTAGGACCAGCAAGTAGGCCTGAAATTTAAAAATTGAAATCGCAAAAAATCGCTACACCGCACCGCACTGTTTTTGAACCGCACCAAACGGTTTAGTTGTGGTGCGATTTTAGTTATTGGAAAATCGCATGGTTTGCAGTGCGGTTCGATTTTTGCCTTAACAAAACCGAATAAACCGCACACCGCACCGCAATGATTATAATATTTTGTTTTTATTTTTATATCTTATAATATATCTTACAAATTAATTAATATCTTATATTATATCTTGTAATTATATAATATAATATATTAATATATATTAATCTAAGTATCTAAATGACTAAATGATAAAATGAGTCTACAGCCTCTGCCTGAACTCTGAAGTGAACCCATGGGCTGAACCGAAACCGCCGATTCGCTGAATCAAATAGTGAAATCGAACTATCAAAGTATCCAACACCAACAGACCTAGCGCTTCATTATTTTTCATTCATATTTCCTACCGTTCCGGCTTCACGAACGAACCATGCGGGTCGCGGCTCTTCGGCACGCCTTTCAGCTCTAGCTCGACGGCTGATGGGAAATGGCGACGCGAGCGAGTGTGAGCGCCTCTTCAATCTCTAGTCTCCAGTCTTCACTTCCCTAGCGGCGACGCCGACGAGCAGCTCCTACGGCCTACCTCCCGTTTAGGGTTCACGGGTTCTTGATCGAGCAGCTCTTCATTTTTTCTACGGCCTACATCAGTTTAGGGTTCTTGATCGAGTATTGCGTTTCCCTTCTCATTTTTCCTGCAACCCACCTTCTGCTGTTTAGGGTTCTTGATCGAGTATTGCGGCTCCCTTCTCCGCTTCTTGATCGATTCTTACAAATATTATTTATTTATTTTCATATAAGCATGACGCATTAATTTTATGATGATTTTTGCAAATTTGTAGTTGACTATTTAACATGAGGTAGATGATTTTGCGAGTTGTTTATCTTATAATTTTTATTCCTCAAACCGTGTTCTTATTTAATCCATTGAATTTTTATTATTAGCATTTTTAGTTTTGAGTTATTTATCTTATATTCTGCCTCGCTTCAGGATTTGTAATATATGGTTAATTGGTTATCTGTGAAACCATGTGTTAAAAAATTTGGAGTGAAATTATTGAGTATAAAATGTAAATAGTTCATGTACTCTTTGATATGATTTGGTAAATGTGCAAAAACCAAAACAGCACCATAAAAATCGACTCCAAACTGCACCGCACGGTTTGGATGCGGTGCGGTTTTGTAAAGTCCAAAACCGACTCTTTTCGGTGCGGTTGCGGTTTGGGCTCAAACCGCACCAGTTTCAGACCTACCGGCAAGCCGGACCAGTATACTATGGTTTGTTTGTGATATAAAATTAGAAAATCAATACAGATAAATTCTAGAATATTCTCGAGAAGAAGCCTAGTATTCATTATTCTTCGCATTCTTAACAATTAGCGTCAGAGTTAGATTTTGCCGACTGAAAAAAAAAATTGAAGACTGGTCTCGCACAGGATCGAATCCAGGAATTTTAATAAGGGGGGCCAGATATTGTCTGCATTCAGCCAAAAAAATATGAACGTTCATATCTTATTAGAGTCATTTCTCCCTCATCCGACCACAATTTTAGACGTGTAAGTAGTTTAATATGATCTAGTTGGTTAGAGGATTTGTTCATCAATCAAGGCGACCTTATTCAATTCAAATTTCCTCTCAATCAATAGAGAATATATTGGGGATGGGTTCCGTTTTGAACGGACAATTTTTCTGTATGAGTATCGTTCCAATCTCTAGGAGCGGGATTTTATTTTCCTCCAAGAATACAGTTGTATCCGAAAATACAACTTTTATAAATTCCAAATCATTTTCGATATATTACAACGTTCGGATGCAACTGTATTCTTGGAGAAAAATACAGTCCCGCTCCTAGAGATGAGAACGATACTCGTACAGAAAAATTGTCTTTTTCGAATGGGGCGAATCAGTGGCTGCCTCCCGGGGTGCACGTTTGCGCCCGTCAACATGGTTGGCCAAGTGACATCATCTAATAGGCCGCGTTCTGGATCGGTGAACCCGTCCCGAAAACATTTTTCCAACCAGCGGGGCATGTTTAGGGCATGAATTGAACGAGATATGATAAAAATACGAGAATGTTTAGTTGTGTTTAGAGACCACGGGTGCTCATAGTTACAAAAAATGATGTAACTTCAGGCAGGTTACCGTAGATGCTAATACTGTAGAAATATTTTATGCGCAGTCATTCGCCAATTATTATTTAAGATCTCCTTTAAATTATTATCATATAATATGCATTTTTCATAATGAGGTACAAATGATAGATTTCTCCCTAGTGTTAATTAGGGACATAATAACTATAACTATAACTATATATATAATATTTTCAAAAATATGTTATTTCTCACATTTATTACAAAAAAATTACTATAAGACCATGTTGCTAGGTCCATAAAATAAATATCTATATACTATAATTATCTAACATATATCATTAATTGGTCACCTAACTTTTATCATCATAATAGCCATTTCTTTGAAAAATATATATAACAAATTGGAGGTGATATCGAGAAATATTAAATATAACATATTTAGGTATAGTATACCTAAGCGTTTTTAAAATTTATAAAATAAATCAGAATCCCTTGTATACTTCTAATAAGATAATTAATATATTTAAATATATTTATTTGATCAAAATTAATAAAAAAAATAGCTATGTATTGTTAAACCTAGGCTCTATTTAGGGTGGCTTTTTTTGCTCGGGTGAGTTTGAACAAAAATGTCGCAATTATAGAATACATATTTGGCAAAACAATTGTTATGATTGTCACCTAGAAAAAAAAGGGCGCTGCTATTAGCACCGCAGTTTTGGCTAGTCGCACCGCACTTTTTCCTAATTTTTCATGTTTTTTAGAAATGCGCCTTGTACATGCATTCTTAGGATAATTGTCCAACACGAAAGTTGCAAAGTAAAAGAAAAAAACGACTGGCCGCTATA
Source organism: Dactylorhiza incarnata (assembly GCA_033032865.1). Classification (NCBI taxonomy): domain Eukaryota; kingdom Viridiplantae; phylum Streptophyta; class Magnoliopsida; order Asparagales; family Orchidaceae; genus Dactylorhiza; species Dactylorhiza incarnata. The sequence goes on from JAWHQI010000007.1 coordinate 16,334,881, forward strand.
TTTGCTGCCTAATCTACCTATTTAATTTCTTGATCGCATTGCAAAGTAAAAGCGTTGATCGCTTTTATCTTTCAACATTCTTTAACTTAAATTTTTTTTTTCAAAATTATTCCCGCCAATATGCTTTTTTTTTTTAAAATAAATGTGTTTTTATTATAAAAAGAATTATACATTAGAGATAGAGCTATTATGATTCGGTCTCGGTTCTGTCGGTTTCATCCCATCAGCAGGCGGCCATTTGCTCGATGATATTGACTCCTGGTCCGATGTTGAACCGTCATCGACCAAATGGGCCGGCACGAGTCCAAATAGACCAAATAGGTTAGCCCCAATTCCATCATCATTATCATCATTTTGGTTTTTATTAAACCAATGTTTTCATCATCGGACAAGGCATTGAACCGAAAACGAAAATGTTGTTATTTAAATAATATAATAAAGATTATTATATTAATATATTCTGACATTTAATATCAAACTCAATATGACGAAGGAATATATTTTTAGATTAGAATGCTGTTTAAAAATTCTTCCGTAGTTCCATTCTACCACAAGTAGAGTATAAATTAAAATTTCTCTAAAAAATCTATTAGAACTATTAAGTGTTGCGGATCACTTGAGGCTCCGGTAGATCGGATTAAATTGGACCGTCTTAGCCCAAGAGCGGTTGAGCGCGCAAACAGTTGGGAAGCTAACAAAACAATTTTTTAACGTGGAAAACCTCGGAAAGAGGTGAAAAATCACGCGCCCGGAGCAGTGCCGACCAATCTTCACTATTATTGGTTGCTTTACAATGTTTCTGAGAGAAGTCGAGAGTGAGGGTGACAGACCGCCCCTCGTTACAATTGTTGGTGGAGAGAAAAGATGTGCTCGAAGTGTGACAGACCACCGCTCGAGGACCTAAGTATGTTTTTTCAACGCAGAGGAGGGCGAGGCACTCTGTGCGCTCTCGAATCGCCGGTTGTAGCTTGATGGCTTCGACATCGTAGCTTGATGGCTTGGACATCGTAGCTCGATGGTTTGGGCAGCGCGTTCTGCATGCCTTGGTGTCTAAGGCTTATCTCCTGCTGCGTGAGAGAAGTCTGGAGTGCTGGTCTTGTTAGTGGCTGAAACACTTGTTCTTGAGTGCGCAAAGTACTTGCTGCTGAGTACGCGGGGGTGCGCTTGGAGCAGCCTTGAGAGCGAAGCGCACAGAGGCACGCTTGGAGCGGTCTTGAGAGCGGAGTGCACGAAGGCGCTTAGAGCGGTCTTGAGAGCGGAGCGTTTGCTTGAAAGAGGATGAACGCCTTCGATGAATCTTCAAGGCACTCGAAGATCTTCGAAGGAGGCGAAGAAGATCTTCAAAGGAGTTCTCGAAGACTTCCCTTGCACTTTGAAGCAAAGAAGGGAGGAGGAAAAAAATGAGAATGAAGGAGAGCCCGAGGTGCTATTTATAGGCCCCAGAGGTGGTTACGATAGTTATGTGATTATTCGTAGACCGTAACCACCATAGTTGTTATTTGCATGCCGATTTCATATGGTTTAGAATGCGTATTATTCAGGTATTTTTCTATACACAAACCGATATATTTTCGGATTATCGAAAACCACCCATGATGAGTGGTTACACCGGTGGTTACGTGGGTGGTTACCCCCACATCCGACAGTGGAGACCGCGCGAGGGTGATCGGTCGGTGGCGGTTAAGGGGCCGGCCGGGGCGCCCGACGAGAACGGCCCTGGCCGGTCATCGGCGGGAGGATGGACGACCAAGGGGCTGCCCGACTAAGGCGGCCAAGGGGGCCGCCCGATCTGGGCGGCGGGAGGGACGGGCGGCCAACGGGCCGCCCGACCTGGGCGACCAAGGGGCCTTCCAACCTGAGCGGCCAAGAGGCCGCCCGAGGCTGCATGCGGGAACACACTGCTAGGGTCGCGCGCAGGTTAACGCGCGGCTAGGCGGGGCCGCCGCAAGTGCGCGCTGCCAGGGCCGCGCGCAGGAGCACACAACCATGGCGCGCGCGGCCAAGGCCTCGCAAGCGTGCACGAGCTTGGGGCCGCGCGCAGGCTTGCGCGTAGGTGGGGCCATGTGCCGGCGTGAGCTCGGCCAGGCGGGACCTTGTGCGTGATCCGATTAGGGACACGTGTTCGCTCGCACGTGTCCCCGACGGTTTGTGCTTAAAGAATCTTTGGTTCAATCGGACCTATTCTGGGGAACCCCATCAATAAGTTTAGAAACGCCCGGTTTTCCAAAATCGAGACCGGTTCGCCATTTTAGTGGTTTGGACAAGCAATTCTCCAATTCCCGGACAATTCTTGAGTTGGATTGGATCCGCTTATAGGTCAGCTCACTCACGGTCCAACCGTTCGGTTTGGTTTGGTTATAAAAACATTTATTAGAACCCTCCTCCTCGGATCCCTTCAGCTTCTCTTCCCATGTCTCGCAACTTGCTAAGGCTCTTGTAAACTAAAAAGTCTAAGGGTTTATTTGAGAGGGCGGTGGTTATTGGAGATGGAACAATGATACTGAGCAAGCCCTCTCCTTGTAGTTGGAATTAGACATAAACAACATTTTTGAGAATGGTTCCAAATGAAGGTTAACCCAACTGGCAAAAAAATAGATATTGCTTCCGTTTTCTAAAGAAATGCAACAAAAACAAGAAACGATTGCAAATACCCTGTAGGCTGAGCAAAAGGAGGAATCCGCCCGATGAGAGGCTCGCGTGTGTGATTAGCTAGTTGGTGAGGCAATAGCTTACCAAGGCGATGATCAATAGTTGGTCAGAGAAAACGACCAGCCACACTGGGACTGAGACACGGCCGCGTGGAAGTAGAAGACCCACAAGTCATGAACTTCTTTTCTCAAAGAAGGAATAAGCATCAGCTAACTCTTTGCTAACAGCCGCAGTAGGACAGAAGATGCAAACGTTATCCGAAATAAAACGCAGCCCAAGTGAACCTCACTCACAATGGATTTGTGGTGGAGTATAAAGACTATAAAGAAAATACACTAGCGCAAGAGTAAGAGAACCCAAAGAACTCAATGTTTTGCCTTAAACTTGGATAATTACAAATGATGGATCCTCCCTAATATATTGAACGCAAAAGACTTTCCCCTTAAATATTGGAAGCTTATGGACTCCCACGTTCCTAAAATATTCTATTATTTGCATAAATCTTGAATAATCTAAGACTCTTCTATAATATTATACACGAGAAGACCCTAGAACCTTCTAGACCCCTCCGGACTAGAGTTTTCTACAATCATCTACAAATTGACCAAAGTAAAATGGACCATGGACAAAAACTTCAGAGTAGTGATTATGGCCACCACAAAGAAAAGGAAATTAGTTTTGAGCATACAAGTGAATGAAGTTCCTTAGGTGAGATCGGACGTTCACGAATGACAGTTCATAACCACCGCGTTCACGACCACCAACGCCGCGCCAAACAGAGCTAAAGTTAACCTCGAACGAATGACGTAATGCTCATCCCGAGCCACCACACCTTGGTCTTCAATGCCGATTTTTTTATATATCAAAGTAACGAGCAATTGCAAAAATGCAAGGTAAGGTTTGCCTACATTTCACCCTTGTGGCGGGACCCTTCCCCGGACCCTCGCTGCGCGGGGATGCCTTTGTGCACAGGGCTGCCCTTCTAACGTAATGAGCAATTGCGCATTCATAGTCAACTCATTTCATTCCCAAATATTTTACTTCTCATACAATAATTTTATGAAAAAAAAAACTTTAGCTTGATCATCACTAAAAAAATGACATTGTTAAATGCTCAAAATTACAGCACTGAGTTCTGCAGTTCATAGGCTTGTGGTACATCATGCAAGGGATGCCCCTTCTTGTTCCTCTCAATAATCCTCTTAGCCATAGAGACCTGCTTGCCCACCACAAAGGCGAACGCCTTCCCGGTTCCCCGGGCACCACGAGCCGTCCTCCCGACACGACGGACGTACTCGCTCGGATCACGGGGAAAGTCGAATAGCAGCACATGATCCACATTCGTAAAGTCAATGCCTCTCGATGCCCTATCAGAAAGATTAGTCAAACAAAATAAGTGAAGTTCAATGGGCCGTCGCCCGCCGCTTTTCGAACAGATGGCTGAGAGCTCAGGTGACTCCATCATCGCTAATAGCCTCGTCCCAAATATTTAGGGTGTTTGTTTCGTCGGTGAGAGTTGGAGAGGTGGGGATGAGAGAGTTGGCAATGGAGCGGTGGGGAATGGAGGGGGTGACCGTGTTCTAAAAAAAAAGGTCAAAATGATGCTTTGGAGCGGTGGCGGCGGGAATTGGAGGGTTAACACACATTTTTTTTATAGTGGGGGTTCCCCCCCAATAGAGATGGAGAAAAAACTCCGAAACAAACATACCCTTCTCAGTAGCTTTCTACGATATTAAACACAAACTATGCAAATGGTTCAAGATCCGCTCTTCTCTTTATCCGTCTTCCTTCTCTAAGGGTTTAGGGTGACAATAAATATCTAGGAAGGTGTTATGGGCACAGGCTAGTCGTCGTATGGTTCCATAAATTATGTAATTCATGTCATGTCTTTTATTATTATTGTTTCGAGTCTTTCTTTTATTATTATTATTTCAAATCATTATTAGTGGTTAGGAGTTAATAGTTACAAATCAATAGAGTATTGTGCGCATATTTAAAGGTAAGGAGTGCATGGAATGAAACATCAAAGAATGAAGTCTACTTTCTCTTGTCTTGTTATGAGATTGTGGTAGCTCTCTCTTTCCCGAGCACACTCGCCTAGGCATCCATAATTTCGGGCCCATGGTACCCTCCTCCTCCGTCATCCCTACTTCCGTCGGCTCCTCCGACGACTCTCTGACGTTATACGGGTTAGCTCGTAATAGACGGATAAGACAATGAAGAAGTTGATGGAAAGGAAACCTATGGAGGTAGCTGCTCGCCGCGATAAGCCTAATGCCAAACCTTTTGTCGACAAGTGTTTCAAGTACAACCAGCATCATCACCACTCGAGCGATTTCCCATGAACAATGCATATGGTCGTAGGATGATCGTGAAGAATGAAGCGACAACTCCTTGACAATGACTTATGCAGACAAAATGATTTTGAGGAGGATGCGATTCTTGAGATAGTGCGAAAGATCATGATAGCACCCAAGGTCAATGATTTCTCACAACAAAATGGACTCATCAGAAATCAAAACTAGATGCACTGTGAATGGAAACAATTTGGAGTAGTGATTGACAATGGAAATCAAGAGAACATCATTAGTCGGCAAATAACCGAAGTCTCTAATGTGACGTCAAAAGCACAACCAAACTCATACTCTACCTAAGAGGGTTTAGTTGCATCAAAGAAGAAAACTATGCAAAGATTATTCTAGGAATAGAAATCAAGCAAATCTAGCTCTGGTAAGAGGTATTCCTCTCGAGTTCGCTTCAAACCCCCTGAATCTCCCTCTTCCTCTCTCTCTCTCTCTCTCTCATCAAGTCCTCTTTTCTATCGTTCTGCCTAGTACTCCCGCAAAGTACTCATGCCGAGTACTCTTACTACTTCTGCCAAGTCCTGTCTGCTTTCCTACCGAGTACTCTTGTTGAACACTTCCACCATGGGCCCACTCATGTAGTACAAAAAGGGCCGAACTGTTGTGGGCGCGTCGATTCGAATTTCAAAGCTGTTTTTATCGTTCCAAGTGTACAAAACAAAGGTTTTGTTCCCTTTCCTCGGATCATTAGTTCTCAACGACCCCGTCTCCTACGTTGCACAAGTTCAATTTTCTCCATAACAAAAGAAAAAATCAACCAAGCATATATCTTAATTCATATCAAAAACTTGTGTAACAAATTACCTATCAGTGCAGATGAGAAACATGGACTCCTTGGATTCAGATTTGAGGAATTCCTCCATGTTAGACAGTCTCAGTTCTTGCGCCAAGGCAGCATGGAAGGGAAAAATTTTCAACTGAATCTGTTGCCTATCAAAGCGTCTCAATGCATTCTCAACCTTCCGGCATGTCTCAATCTGCAATTTTACAACAAAGAACTTCAAATATTAGATTGTTATTCAAAAAACATGTACATAACTAATACTCCTCTCAAAATCTATTTGAACACATCTCCGAAACTAAAATAAGATGAGAATAATGAAAGAAAAGCATCCGAAAATTATGATTTTTGTTCTTCTTAGAATTTTTTTTAATTCAAAAAATCTACTCAGTTTGTTGATGAAGGATGAGCAACAATCTGTTATGGACCCACTGATGTTATGGGCAATGGGCCCGGTTATCTCTTTAATGTTTATTATTATTATTATTATTATTATTAATTGTTGTTAGTTGTTAGATGATTAGGCCTTTCATTTAAAGACTCTTGTAGCATATTCAAAGGTCTGTGTTGTTTGTATGAGTCATCCAAGAAGTAATTGATTTCCCTTCCTAGTTATGAGATATTGGTGGCTCTCTCTCTGAGCACACCCCGTTTCGGCAGCCGTGGTTCCGACTCCACATTATCCTTTGCCATGTCATCCCTGCCTCCGACCATCCTCCGGAAACTCTACTGACATTACGGGGTAGACCCATAAAAATTCAAAACAAAACACCACCTCTCTTCTGCCGATCTAGCAACATACCCTCAAAACAAAACAAAAAAGACAAAGAAAAGAAAAACTAAAGCATCCTTCCACCTCTTACGATTTCCATCCCACTGCCTCTAACCACTGTCCCCTTCCTCCCGCACATGCAACAGAGAAGCCGATGCAAGCCCCTCTAGTTTTTCGCCTCTGGTTTTCACGGGAGGACCGCCGCCAGAAGCAAGAAGAACTCAAAGAAGAAATTGAAGCCCCTCAGGTTTTTCACGGGCCAACCCTTCTGGTTTTCACAGATCGACCACCACCTGCCGAAATAACCCGAAGCAAACACCGCAACCCCTCCTGAAGAAGAAACCGCAGCCCCTCCTGATGCAGAAACCGCAGCCCCTCCTATAGCAGAAACCGACGACCTGCTGGTTCGGGAAAGCCATCATCGTCGTCGATCATCCTCGATCTACAACCTTGTCCACTTGCATGCCTCCGCTCCTGCAATTGACGCCCGCAACCTCTCACCACGCCGATTCCGTGACCTGTTTCCTCCTTTGAGCCCCATGCAAGCGGACAACTCATTTGTCAACGCAGAATTTATTTTCCTTCCGCGAGCTTAACGTTTAGAGGCACAAGCCTTCCGCTGCTCGAGCCCCGCGTTATCTCATCGAGCCCCGCAATAAGGACCCCATTGAGCCCTGCGCCACTTTATCATTTTGGACGCCCAGTGCAGTCTTTTAACCGTCTGCCTGCAAAATCATTAATGAATTTATTTTTAATTGATTAATCAATTACTTGATTAATTAATTACTAATACATTAATTTCACAAAACTATATATATATAGCTTTACTTAATTGATTACTTTATTTGGTAATCAATTAATTACATCATGGATGCCAACACCAAGTTCCAAATTATTGGCGCACAGAGAAGTATGGGGAACATCTCAGGGCCGCATAATGACGAGAAGGAACGATGCAACAACTACCCATCAAGACGCATGAGCCCTACGCCAATAACCCGTCTTTAACAACTGAGACGCCGAGTACATTATGGGAACCTGCGGGTCATGTCACACTCCCGATAGCCTTTGCTTCGCCCCCAGACTCTCCCGACTCCATCCAGCGCCCCACTTCAGTCACCTGTTCCGCCATTCCTTCTGATGACCACCCCCCAGACGGCGTTTCAGCTTCTAGTCTCCACGACTCACATTCAGTAGGGCTCTTCATCACCCTCGACTGTTCGCAACCACCAGGCACACTTGCCCCGCCTCCAGCCATTGTGCATGATGGTTTCTCCTCAGCAAGCGCCCCTGCCACGCCAGATCCCTACAGCCCTTCGTGGCATCTGTGCACACGATGAAGGTCTCACGCTAGATGCAGTCTATGCCACAATGACACGCTACCAGGAACTGTTCTGGTGGAAAATTAAGGAGCCAGAGGATCAAGCCATGCAAGCCTCATTCGAGCTTAAGGACACGCTCAATTTGCAGGACGGGTGAGATGTTATGGGCAACGGGGGAAGGGCCTAATTATGGTTATCTCTTTAATGTTCTTTATTATTATTATTAATTGTTGTTAGTTGTTAGATGGTTAGGCTTTTCATTTAAAGGGTCGTGTAGCCTATTTAAAGGTATGTGTTGTTTGTATGAGTCATCCAAGAAGTAATCTATTTCCTTTGTCTTTGTTATGAATTCGCCATGTCATCCCCACCTCCGCTATCCTCCGGCAACTCTACTAATGTTATGGGCTAGGCCAATAACACAATCCCTTGTGGAAATGAATCAGTAGTTGTACATCCATAAAGAAAAAGAGATGTGGAGAACAAACTTTGTTGCAGAATATAATAGTTTTCGGAACAGGAGCTTCTTCAACGAGTTTCAGCAAAGCCCCTTTCTTGTTTAAAAAAGCTGTCTCTGGATTCTTTTCCTCTCCTTCTGCTCCACTGCAATCAAGAAGAACCTGCATGAGGAACAATGGAATATGTCAGATAAAACTAAGGATCAATTTGGTTTGATAGATTCAAAAGAGAGGAAATCAAAAGGGAAAAAAGTACTGGAAATGATAAAAGGAATTGAATTGAAATTAGTTTTAATTTGGCCGAAGAAAATTAGTGAGAACATTTATTCCCTTGTTTGATTGATGAAAATTTTGTTTTTTTCTTTTCTTTTGTGCGGAGAGGACGCAGGAAACAATCATAGCATGATACTTCTCTTCCCATTTTTCATTGGAACTAAAAATGGAAAATTCATTTGTTGGCATTTCACACACAATACACCAAAAGGCCCATTTATGCCTAATTCCAAACACGGGGAGGGAGCTCCATTCAAATACACTGTTTTATTTTCATCTCCAGCCACTCTCTCCAACCGCCACCATCCAGCCAAACAAACCGTTAATTTGATAGAATTGAAAGAATGTGAAGTATCTTTAGAAAGGTAAAATTGCATGGAAAGATTAACTTGGTTTAAGGATATTTCACATTTTTTTAAAAACTATAAGAAAGCAAACAAGGAAACGTCAACTTTGATGTATAGTGCCCCAATCAAATCACTATAGCTTAAGATCATCACAATCACATGCAAAACTCCAATTACATATAGAAAGAGCTAATTTCTGTCCCAAAAAAATGACTAGCTTGTCACGTGAGACCCATCACCCAAAATATTTCTTCATTAATCCAACAGAATTCATTTTGGTTGTGAATATTTTTCAAGATGAACAGATGAATTAAGTTGAAGAAATTGGCTTCTTCCGTTATGTGGTTTGAGCTTTTGATGTGATTGTGATAATATTAAACGATAGCAATTTGACTGAGATATTTGAAATTATAGGATCAAAGTATTTGACTGAGAACGCGAAAAGACTAACCTCTTCGAGCCTAGAGCTCGTGCGATGCATGCCCGGGCCCATCACAACTTCACAGTCGGGAAATACTTCAACGATCTTGCGGTAGATTTCCACGGGAAGTGTTGCAGTGATGAAGAGATACTGAGCTGTCACTGGTGAAGATCTGATGAAACTTTGGAGCACTGGCTCGAAGTCTTCATCGCCGAACAGGATGTCAACTTCATCTAGAACAACACTGCAGGCACCAATAGATTCACATCCTGATTTGTTATCAGAATAGATTCAAAGGAATCTGCAGTCCCTATCATCAATTTGAAATTGAAGATTATTACAAGCATATGGCTTACCATTTTAAATTGTTTAACTGAATGTAGCCTTCTTGTAATAAGAACATAAGGCGACCAGGCGTTGCTATGAGCACATCAAGTTCCTGCCGTAGGGAATCCAATTGAGTTTTCTGCCGAAATCCCCCTGTTACAACTACTGATCTGAACGGAACCCCAGATTTCGCCAAGGAACGACAATTTTGAAGCACCTGCGTGCATAGAACTATCAAAATTTAGAGATAAAGTTTCAAAAACTATACCAATTTTAGTACAATGTCAAAGAACAACCTGGGAAGCTAATTCAGCTGTTGGCGCCAAAATCAGAACTCGGGGACTCTTTGACAAAGATTCACCAACCCCAGACAGTTCTTCTTCTCTAAGGCGCTGTACCACTGGAGCAAGGTAAGCCAACGTTTTACCTGATCCGCTTTGATCGGCGATGATAACACTTTTACCCTTTAAAACAGGACTATAAGCCATGGCCTATCAAATGTTAATACAGGTCAATTATGGACACCAAAGCAGTCATTCACAGTCCAACTGAAGGAAACCAAGTGTCACCTGAATATTTGAAGGGCGTAGAATAGACTGTTTCCTGAAGGATTCAATCATAGAATCACTGCAACCCAAATCATTGAAGCTCTTCCTACTAAAAAATCCGCTATCATACGTCAACTTTCCATGATGTTTCTTCCTGGAAGCATCAAAACTTTGCACGGAATCGATATCTTTCCAGCGGCGCAAGGTGGGATTTACATGTAGGGAAGGCATATGTGCATTAGCCGCACCTAAATCCTTTCTAAGGGTGTCCCTAGAGCGAAAAATTTGCCGTCTCACATTCGCTGGTGGAGTGCCATTCATCTTTCCATCCATAGGAGAGTCTAAGCTTGCTGCTTTTCCGGCAAAGTCAGGATATGAATCGGCAGAGTCTGTTGCATCCAGCAACGCCATACCAAGACTAGATTTAATGGAGCTATGACTGCTTTCAGAACCAGCCTGTAAGGACTTCTTCATCAATGCCCTTATTTTTGGGACCTTCAATCTACCAAAATTACCAAGAGAGCCAGATACAATCTTCCTTCCTGCATCATAAAAAATCTCTGCAACCTTAGGATATCAAAATGAGAAATAACATCAAGGTAACTTTTTAACTCTCTTTGCTTATGAATGCAGTTTTGTTAAGAAAATAAAAGCATCATAATTATAATATGAGACTTCTCTTATATATAGAGTAATACAAGGATATAATTAACATTACTTCTAACACTCTCCCTCAAGTTAGACATATTATATTTCTCATACCCAACTTGTCAATAAAACCACGAAAAACATTCACCCTCAGACTCTTAGTGAGAATATCAGCTAATTGTCCCTCTGAAGAAACAAATGGAGTATATATAATCTTTTTCTCAATATTCTCGTTGATTAAGTGTCCACCTCAATATATTTGGTGTGATCGCGCTGAACAACATTGTGAGCAATACAAATTGCAACTTTGTTGTCGCAATACAACCGAATGAGACTAACCTCGCTTAGCCCCAGATCACATATACGGGAGCATAACCCCAATCTCTCACATATGTCATGTGCCATAGCTCTAAATTCGGCTTCTGCATTAGACCTTGAGACGATGATTTATTTTTTACTTCTTCAAGTAACCAGATTCCCACCAACGAACGAGCAATACCCAGATGTAGATTGTCTGTCTTCAACAAATCCAGCTCAATCCACGTCAGTATAAATTTCAATTTTCAATTATGTATTAGGAGTGAAGAGGACGCCACTTCCTGGTGAGGACTTCAAATACCTCAAGATTCTATGGGCCGCATCGAGATGTTTTGTCTTTGGGGAATGCATATATTGGCTAACGACTCCCACAACATAAGCTATGTCAGGACGAGTATGAGATAAGTAGATTAACCGCCCGACAAGACGTTGGTAACCAGTAAGTGTAACATCTTCAATAGGAACCTCATCATCCCTTCCAAGACTGTGGTTGGCCTCTATATGAGTATCAACATGTGTACACCCACTTATTCCAGATTGTTCCAGTAAATCAATGATATATTTTCTCTGAGAGATGAGAATACCAAGTTTAGATCTATCAACTTTAATCCCTCTATTTGATAAACAAAGTATGGTCGGTGTGACTTTGTTTGTATCCAAAGGTCATGACTTTGTGAAAACGACTAAACCAAGCCCTCAGAGATGGCTTCAGACAGTAGAGAGCTTTGTTAATTTTGCATACTTTCTCTTCATAACCGTGAGGAGAAAAACCATGGGGAAGAGACATATATACATCTTCTTCTAAGTTTCCATGAATGAATGCATTATTCACATCCAATTGGGTAAGATCTCATCCCTTTCACGCATTCTTATCATGGCGTCGCCTAGGTGACGCCTAGGCGTCCAGTCGGCCGATTGAAAACAAGGCGAAGGCCGTCTTATTTTTTTTAAAAAAGTAGGGGTATAGACAGCGGTTTATATATAAACCGCTGTCTATTTGTACAATAGACAGCGGTTTATATATAAACCGCTGTCTATTGTAACATTACGTGTACAATAGACAGCGGTTTATATATAAACCGTTGTCTATCGTACAAATAGACAGCGGTTTATATATAAACCGTTGTCTATCGTGCAAATAGACAGCGGTTTATATATAAACCACTGTCTATTGTACACGTAATGTTACAATAGACAACGGTTTATATATAAACCGCTCTCGAATAGGGATATAAGCGATAGAATTTACCCCGACTTTTTACTTTTTACCGTCGCTGGATTGTTTCCTGCTCTGTGCGAAAACCCTAAAGGCGATTTCTCCTCGACAAATCGACATCTTCCTCAGGTTCGTTTTTACGTTTTTTTTCTTGCTCTTCTAATTTCTAAGGTGAATGGTACAATTTCTAAGTTGAATGGTATAATTTCTAAGTTGAATGATCATTTCATATTTTCCTACTTCCTAGTTTCTACTGCTTCTATAGTTCTGTATTTATATGTGTGATTGACTTAATGTGTGGTAGACTAGTATTACATCAATATTATTGCGGTTTTGTATGAATTTTGTTTAGGTTTTTTGGATGGTTTAGGTTTTTTTAGGGCTTTTTTATTACAGGAAAATGACTGATAAAGGATCCTCATCAAAGTCAACAAGAGGCTTCACTAAAATGATGGGATTGAATAAGCTTAGAGCAGAGGGGAAGAAGATTTTTATTTCTGTTAATGATGATGACCACATTATTCCCGGGCCTGAGTGTAATAAATTGATGAGTCTAATTGGTTCTCTTGCGATGATGTATGTTCCAATCACATGTGTTAGATGGAAGGAAGTTGATAAAGAAATTAAAGATCGAATATGGGAAGAAGTAAATGTACGTAATTTTGTTATTAGTGATTAGATATCAGTGTTTTTTTAGTTATTTATTAATAATATTGTCTATTATTTTCAGAATTATTTTGATAATGTTCGTCATGAATTGATGAAAAGCATGTGTGAAAGTTGGCGGTCGTGGAAATCCAAACTTTATGTCCATTAATTTGGAGCATCGTTACAATGTTCCAGTCAAGTATAATTTTATACCTCCTGAAGATTGGAAAATTTTTGTCGACAATCGCACCACTCCGGAATCTATGGTTGTGTTCTTAAAAAACTCAATGTTTTATTGCATCTACTAACTTTGTAAGCATTATACTTTAAGTATTAACAAATATTTATTTGTGTAGGAGAAAAATAAACTTAACACAGAGAGAGCAAAAACACAGAAGTCGTTTCATACTACTTTCAGAATGGGTTATTCTGGATTAGAAAAAAGGATGGTATTAGTATTTACTATTTAGTTCTCTACTTCTATCTTGTATATTTTGTTTTAAAAATGTATTTTTCAATAATTTAAATGATAATTTATTTGCATTTTATTGTCAAGATTGAACAAGGTGCAAATGCACCAATTTCACGTGCGGAGCTATGGAAAGCCGGTCACAAAAGAAAGACTGGTGAATACATTAGTCAGGATGCAGCTGATTTGGTAGCTAAAATTGTATGTTTAAATTATCATTTCATCATTTGTAAATTTTCATTTCATCGTTTGCATTAATATTTATTAATTTCACTTAGGATGAGGTCTCGAGCCAAGAGTCCCAGTCTGCTGCAAGTGCAACAGTGTCACAGGCACGAGATGACATCCTTGCATCTATTTTAAGCAAGGAACATCCGGGCAGAGTAAGAGCTGGTGGCAAGTTTTCCACCATTACAAGTTTTTTCAAGAATGATAAGCGGAAGGAGAGAACAATAGCTCATATTGAAGAAGTGGAATCTATTGTTCAAGAAAGATTAAGCCAACAACAAGAGTTATGGAGGCAAGAACAACAACAAGAACATCAAGCCTATGCGAGCCAACTCTACCAACAACAACAACATGAGCAGATCTTTCGGAGCCAACTCTACCAACAACAACAAGCGCATCAAGCAGAGATGGCTAGCATGAAAAATCAAATCGATGAACTTATGCGCATGTTTGGTGCTAGAACCGAAACATCTCAAAACATGTCTCAGGTATTATTATGTATTTATGTTTAATTATTTATACTTTTATGAAATATCATGTTATCTTTATACTTTTATTTATAGTTAACTTGTTATTTTTGGTTTGTCAGCAGACACTTGTATTAGCCTCACAAGGGCCTGAAACATCACATCAACCCGAAACGTCACATGGGTGTTTACCGTCTTCGGTATTATAAATTTATAATTAATATTTTTTATTTTTGTCCGAAATACTAAATACTAATTATTTTTAATTCCACAGAATGCCAATGATGTCATTGTCATGTTACCCAATTTCATTTCTACTATGGAGACAGAGGACAAAATAATAACTCTGGTATTAGATCCAAATGTATTTGGAACTAAAGAATCAACATGTACATACTTTGAAGTTTCCGAGTTGTTTGATTTTCTTAATATGGAAAAAATTGGAGTTAACATCATATTATCATGTATTGGGTGAGTAATGATTATCAAATATTACAAACCTAAGATTTTTAGTTAATATATATATTGATTATGAATTTACATGTTTTTTTACAGGTACATAGATTCACAACTAAAGAATTTTAGATACACAAGAAATGTATATTTTCATAATCCGACATCTATTTTTGCTTTTAATGATAAGTTTGTTAAGGAGCGTATTAAATCACGAGTATAAGAGCTAAAAAATAGGCTAGCTCAACTTCAACCGGATTCTTTATTATTTTTGTCATATCATAGAGAGTAAGTATCAATAATTATTGCTATTTTTTATTGTTATTCAAGTTATTACTTATTAATGATTTTATTTGTTAATTATTACACAGAGTACATTGGATGTTGGACATTATTGAATACGATAACAATACAATTTATTGACTTGATCCTTTAAATAAGGACATTCGTGACGATCTAAAAAATGTCATTGCACTGTAAGTTTATTAATTAGTATTTTTCCCATTTGAAATTTAGATTCTGCTGTAAACTAATTTTTTTAAATATTTTATGAAGTGCATTGAAGGATTTGGCAAATGACCGGAAAGTCAAATTTCAAAAACCAAAGGTTTTACGGTGGAAGCCGATAAGCTATAACCTATATGAGTATATGTTATATAATTATTTTCATATTTACAATTCTAAATTCTAATGTTTACTATTTGTTTATTTATTTAGTGCCCTAAACAACCGAATAGTATTCAAAGTGAGTATTATATCATGTGCTACATGATTGACATAGTTGATGCTCTTAGGAGTACAACAATGTCATCAGGGGTAAGTTAACTGCATACAGTTTCATACATGATAATAATTGTGTTGAATTTATTATAACAAATATTTTTGTTTTTATTGCAGATCTATGATAGAGTGGATGAATTTTCGCATGAGAAAATAGATAATATGCGAAATAATATTTGTGATTATATAATCACTACATGTGCGACATGAAAAACGATTGAAAGTTAGAAAGTAAAAAACATATATTGTTTTATTGCTAAACAAATGTAATTGTGTATGTGTTAGTGTGTTGCTTTATACTTATGTAGAAAACTAGAAATAGAACTGTATGAAATTGATGTATGAACTATTTGTGTAACTGTGTGTAAATTGTAATTGTAATTGTTTATGGACATTGACCCTACTTAACTCTGAATTTTATAGCTCTTGTTTCAGTTGTTTGTGAAACATGGAAGACCAAAACATCAACAGTCTTGCTCCATCCGTTGATAGCAATGAGCTTGACCCAAAAACTGATCCTAAAAGAAAAGCAAATTCAAAGGATCCTGGATGGAAGTATGGACATTGGCCTGACATAAATGATAAAAATACCGTTAAATGTAATTTGTGTGATAAAGTATATAAAAGTGGGATCAAAAGATTGAAACAACACTTATGTGGCAGATATGGAGATATGGCAAAGTGTTTTATGACTACTTCAAAAATAGCAACTGAGATGTATGCAGCTTTAAATGATAAAAAAAAGGACAAGGTGGATTTGACAGCTGATGATGATAATGTAAGTAAACAAGAAATAGAGCGAACAAATTCACAAAATGTATCTCCGGCATTATCTACAGCTAAAAGTTCATTTGTCCCAAGTTCTGGGACAAGTGCCAAAAAGAGAAAAGTACTCCACCTTCCACAAAAACGGGGCCTTATGGATGCTCATGTAAGACGTGCTCCCGAAGATGTAGTTGATGAAAGACGTGCTAAAGGTCCTGCACAAACTACTATTGAGAGATGTTTTAGATCTCCTGAAGAGAAAAAGAGAGTTGATGACTATGTTGCAGATTGGTTCTATGAATGTGGAATTCCTTTCAATGCTGCAAAGGCACGAAGTTTTGAAGTAATGCTTGAAGCAGTTGGACAGTATGGGCATGGTTATAAAGGCCCTAGTTATCATGATTTACGAGTCCCTTTGTTAATAAATACAAATGAGAAAGTTAAGGAGATGAAAACAAAGTATCAAACGTATTGGAGGAGATATGGTTGCACTCTTATGTCAGATGGTTGGACGGACAGGTGAAAGATTCATTTGATCAATTTCCTAGTTAACTGTCCAGAAGGAACTTATTTTATGGGTTCCGTAGATGCATCCGGTCATATTCAAGATGCCACAATGCTATCAGAGTTGCTTGATAGTAAAATAACCGAGATAGGAGCAGATTGCATTGTTCAGGTAACTTTTTTTGGTTATTTTAATTTTCATATTCATGTTTAATAGTCTACAACTATAGACTATATAAGTATAGAACTTTACATATATAAAAAGTTATGTTGTATGCAGGTAGTGACTGACAATGCCTCCAATTATAAGACAGCTGGTAAAATTTTAATGGAGAGAAGGCCCACATTATTTTGGACTCCTTGTGCAGCTCATTGCATTTATCTCATGCTAGAAGATATAGGCAAGCTGCAACAAAACAAAATGGTGATAAGAAAGGCAAGGATGATTACAAATTTCATCTACAGGCACACTCGTTTACTTGATGCAGTAAGGACTACTATTGGTAGTGATCTAGTCCGACATTCAGTGACTAGATTTGCAACATCATTCCTTACTCTACAAAGTGTGCTTAAACATGAGGAGAAGTTGAAATTATTCTTTGTGTCGTCTTCATGGAATGTTGCTAATCTGGCAAAAACCGAAGCCGGAAAACAAGTTGCTGAAGCAATACTTTCAACTGTTTTTTTGGAATGGAGTAAGAGATTGCCTAAAAAGAGGAAAGTCACTAATAGTCGTGTTGCGATTAGTAGATGGTGATGAAAGGTCAGCTATGCCTGAAGTATATGTGGTAATGGAAGAAGTCAAGCAAAAGATCAAAGATCATTTTGATAATAAAGAAAGATTATATAAAAAAATTATTGACATTGTTCAAAATAGGTGGACAAATCAAATGGAGAACCAGTTGCATAGGGCGGCTTTGTTTCTAAATCCAAACAAATATTTTGAATATGAGGAAAAACATCCCGATGATACTTGGAAATTTCAATATACTTTCAATGATGTTATTGCAAGACTAGTGCCCGATCAACAATTGCAAGACAAGATTGCAGAGCAAGGCACTAACTATAAAGCATCGCGAAATAGTTTTGGAAAGCCTATGGCTATTACGCAACGAACCACCTTAAATCCAAGTGAGTATTGATTACGTTTTTATTTTTCTTAAACTACTTATATGTTATACTAATTTATTTTTGTCTTAAATAAATAGTGGATTGGTGGGGTGCACATGGAGGACCGAATGTTGACCTTACAAAGGTAGCATTGCGCATACTTGGCTTATGTTGTTCTTCTTCTAGTTGTGAGCGCAACTGGAGTACTTTTGAGTTTGTAAGTATACAAAAATTTAATTTAAAATTGAACTTGTTTTATCCACTAACAAATAACAAGTTTGCAACTATCTTGATTCAGATTCACACAAAGAAAAGAAATAGATTGGAGCATCAAATGCTTAATGATCTTGTATACATCTAATACAATCATCGTCTACAAGCACGATTCTAAGAAAGACGTGAAAAAGAAAGAAATTACAACCCTTTAGTGCTTGATGAGCTAGATTGGAGTAGTGAGTGGATGATGAACAAACCGGAGGAAGCTTTAGTTTATGATGATGATGATCTCACATGGGAAGTTGTAGAGAGAGCTATTGGGACTGGGGCTCGAAATTTACGAAGTGGTGCTCAAGCTAATCTTAAACTAGTAGCTGAAGGGGATGAAGATCTAGATCATTTTAGCGTTGCAAATGATGATGAAGATCTTGTTAATAATTATGGGCAAATGACGAGTACCTCAAACCAACTAAGCTCATGCAATGCCAATGACGATTTACTAGATGATGATTCTATTTGATCTAAAAAATTATTAATGTTACATTGCTACTGTGTATCAGTGTATGATGGTATTGAGTGAAATGGTTGTGAATCTTGTGATTGTTAATTTGATATTATATATATTAATTCTGAAATCTGAATGTTATTTCTATTTGATTCTGAATGCGTAATTGACTGATTGTTCATGTCACTATGCCCACTATTCCTCAATGTGTGGAATGATACTGTGTACCTGAATGCTGAATGAAAAAAACTGTGTATCTGAATGCTGAATGACTTCTGGAGTTCTGGGAGTGTTGAAAATTCTCTTTCAGACTTTAAAAAAAAACTGAGACTATAGACAGCGTCAAGTGACAATAGACAGCGGTTATTTTAATAACCGCTGTCTATAGTCACTGGCAGGGGACTATAGACAGAAAAAAAAATTAAATGTCATCTAGCATTTGCTCGCCTTATTGTCGCATAGGCGTCCGCCTTGTCGCCAAAGCGTCAAGGTGGTCGGGGCTCGCCTTGGTACGCCTTGACGCCATGATAAGAATGCTTTCACGTAACACAAGATAACAAGAATCTTATAGAGTTCTTTTTTGCTACAGTGGCAAAAATTTCTTGATAATTAATCCTCAGGGTTTGAGTATATCCCCTTTCCACCGGTCTCTCTTTGAAATGTTCCACCAAGTCTTAAGAGTTATTCTTCACTGTGAACACCCACTTACAACCAACGATCTTCTTTCCGTGTGGGAGGTGTGTTAAATCACATGTAGCAGACGTTTCCTCAATCATCGACTCTTTCCACTTTTGATACCCAATGGCCTCCTACCTGATGATGGAATAGAAACAGATGCAAGAGAAGATACAAAGGCTCTATATGAAGGAGTCAGAGTGCTATAGGAAACATAATGAGACAATAGATGTTGGGTGCAAAATCTGATACCTTTACTGAGCGCAATGTGAAGTTCAGAGAAATCTGTTGACGAATTTGGCACCAAGATTGGAAGCATAGGATGATCTTGTACATTAAGACCTTTACTCCATCTGATGTACACCCGTAATTCCTATTCTTTATGAGGAAGCTCCCCCAGATTGGGAGTCTCGTCATGAGTCTGAGTATGTGGAGAAATGAAGTATGGTGGAGGGATCGGTAAGGATATAATAGTGGAGCTCACTTCTTCTGTAGGTGTAGACTCCCCCTGAAGTGAGGTGACATAATAAGGATCAGATTCATGAAATGTAATATTTGTTGTGATAAAGATCCTTTTAGTCGGAGGGTGATAACATTCATACCCTTTCTGAGTAGGAGAGTAGCCAAGGAATCACACTTAAGAGAACGAAGGTCAAGTTTAGACCGGTACAGAGAATGTATGTGAGCAAATCACACATAACCAAATGTTTTTGGTTGGAGAGTAGTTGGGGTAACCCCTATGGTGATAAGAGGGGTTTGGTGCCTTAATGCCCTAGAGGGCGGACGGTTGATGAAGTAGGCAATCATGAGAACGACATCACCCAAATAGAATTTAAAGAAGTGACTAGTGAATAGTAAACACCAAGCAACTTCTAAGGTGATGGTTTTTTCGTTCAGCTATCTCATTCTGAGAAAGAGAGTGAACACAAGAAATTTGATGAATAATGTCATGATCAGTAAGGTAGTGTTCAAAGGGGGAGCTGATATACTCTTGACCATTATCACCATGTAAAATATTGATAGTAGCGAATAATTGGGTAGAAACCATGTTATGAAATTTCTGAAAAATAGAAAACACTTCACTCTTATTTTTCATCAAATATACCAAAGTAGTGTGAGAAAAATAGTCAATAAAGATAATACACCAATGACATCCAAAAGTTGAGGCAATGTGGCAAGACCCTCAAACATCAGTATGGACGATATGAAAAGTAGTATTGGGTAACGAAACATGATTAACAGAAACACGATGATGTTTGACAACAACTCATACATCACAAACAAATTTTTTTAAATACATGGAAGAAATAGTAAGAAATAAATGCTCCATGGAAGCAATAGAGGGATGACCTAAACGACGATGTCGGGTGAGCAAGGTGGAGGTCTGCGCAGTGTGGAAAACTTGCGGAGATGGAGACCACAAATGGAGTCAAACACGTACAGGACATCCTACATGCTACCAGAGTCAATCACCTTCCCTGCCTTTAGATCTTGAAAGACACGATGAGTAGGGAAAAAGGTAACTACGCATTGGAGAGAATTAGTCAAATGACTAACAGAAAACAAACTAGGAGTAAAATTTGGAACATGAAGTACAGAAGATAAAGTGAGGGAGGAACAAGAGATCAATCTTCTTCAGTAATGGAGGAGAAAGAGTCATCAACAATGCTCACTTTATCTTTTTCAGAAAGAGGGGAATAGGACAGAAAACCTGAAGCTGATCCATTCATGTGATCAGTGACTCCTGAATCAATAATCCAATGAGTAGAAGCGCGAGTAGTAGCAGAGTGGGCACTTAGTGTACTTGTGTTGGCAAGGGCATATGAGGAAGTAGAGGCAGTGACATCTCAGAAGTAAGATAATGCATCAACCAGTGAAGAGCCTGCATCTCTTCGACAGAAAAAGAGGATGGCTGAGGAGTGGGAGTAGGGCAGAAATGTCCAGGAGTACTGTCAGGTAATTCTAATCTATATAGGCTTGGATTGAAATCACGAGACACCCGATCTCTAAAATTGGGCTGATGAGTCACTAATGATGATCCCTCAATAACAATGGTGGTGTTCCAAGACTATCTACAGTCAAACTCTTGTTGTATGATGATTTAAACTTCAGGAAGTGAAGGGATTGGAACACGTCCAAGAATTTTGATCGTAATCTGATCAAAATCCCTATGCAGCCAGCCCATGTAGGAACTCAAACACACGATTATGTCCTCACGAGCCCTGATCAAGAGCTCATCCGCCTTACAAACCATGACAAGAGAGTCAAAATGGTCGTACTCATGATACAACTGAGTAAACTCAAGATAGTAAGCAGATGGAGAGCGATTACTCTGTCGGAGAAGAAAGATCTTGCGGCGTAGTTGATAAATCTGGTTGCATTCTCCTTGCAGGAGTACCAAGACTCAACACGTTTCCATATGTCAGCAGCAGTGTCTAGGAAAAGGTAATTCCAACCAATGGGCTCATGCATGGAATTCGTGAGCCATGACATAACAAGGTAGTTCTCTGACTCCCATTGAGGCCAATTTATAGAGTTCCTGGAGGGTTCGCTTCACTGATTAGCCAAATAGGCGCTGACTCTTTAAAGCCAGGGTAATAGAGTGGGACCATGACAAGTAATTTGTGTCATCCAATCGGATCATAGTGATCTAAGAGAAATTGTGATCCTGACCCGACGGGGTAGATCCAGTGGTGTTCATGAAGCTACCAGAATCAAGTACGCCCAACATAAAAAATTCTCCAACAAAACTCCTCCAAGATAACTGTGGAGGGTAACATAGAACGAGTCTTCAAAGAGCCGAGATCAAATAAGACATCATTTCAGAATTAGGAGCCTTCCTCTTCTTGAAAAGAAAATACCTAGATCTGATTTTGGGGAGCATCCAACTGTTGGAATCTTCTAGAAATTTAGTATGATGATAAGAACATCAAAGCGAAACTTTCCCCAAGATTTGGAGTCAATTGGACCGCCGAAATTTCGCCGGAAGCAGCATCCTGTTAGCCATCACCGATCGGCTGACGGGAAATGTCTCGCGAGTCGATCGACGCAAAGATTACAGAAGGGAGGGGAGAAGGTCTTGGTTGGTTGGAAACAAAGAGAGGAAGGAGGGTGAGAAGTCTCCGGCGGTGGTCGGTAGTTGTGAGCGGAAGTCGAATGGGCACGGAACGACTGTTCAGATACCGTGTTAAGAAAATAAAAGCCTCATAATTATAATATGAGGGCTCTTATATATAAATGAGTAATACAAAGATATAATTAACATTAATTCTAACAAGTTTGCTAATAAATGTAATTTAAATTTTGAGAACTAATTACCATAGGGTGGCTCGCAATAGCAAGTGTCATTTACGCACGAGACAACTGTTGCATAACATCAGAACTTTGAACTTTGATTAACATTTTTATAAAGGGTTAATTAAACTGACCTCCTATATGAGTTTATCTAATTATCGGGGGACCTCCCATTCCTCATATGAATTTACCAAAACCTCCCTGAGTTTATATTGTTAATTTTCCCAAAAATGGATCTCGTTACGGGTTGACAGAGGAATAGATCACACGAAATAGACCTCACATTCTCCTTCCTTGATGATACTTGTGGCTTCCTATGGTGAGAGTTCTGAAGATACTGAGATAGAGGTAGAAGAGGGAGGTCTGAGATAAGAGAAGAGAATAGAGAGGAAGAGGTAGTTGGCAGCAGGAGGACTTCTCCCGTGAGATGGCGCACCGCGCACCACCGAGAGGTGTAGTGAGAGGAGAAATAAAAAGAGAAAAGAGTTGAGTAAATTTGGGCTTCCTTCTTTCCCTTCTTCAATGATTAAAAATACAATAGTACCCACAATGCAAGTTCTCGCATATAACAGAAATGGTAAAAATAACTTCAAGAAATTAAAAACCATGAAAACATAAAACATTCAATTTGCGACTCCCCCTTAGCCCTTAATCAATCTTCTATGCGAATGTGCTTTCCTCAGAACGCATTTATAAAAAAATTAAGGGAAGTTCCCAGAAATTACACTAACTCACTAAAAAGGTCAACATAATTAACACTAGTATAAAATAGAAGTAACTTATATTGGTTCCAAATTGAGTAACAAACAAGATTATATTTCTATTTTCACAAAAAAAATCATTAACAAGAATTAAAAAGGGTAAGCTGAGGAAAAATATAATCAATCTAAAAAACAACTGAGACCATCTTCCGTCCCCAACAGTATTGTAGTTGATCACATAAATCTTTGAACACAAATGCTGAACAGAAAGATAAAAGATGAACTGACCACCTTGTCCGTGGATATCCTTGGGTTTCCATGTGATGGCTTCTTGAGAAGGGATGGGGGAGGCGGCATCATCGATGCCGCCCCAAACGATGACATTCTCACCAGTCTCTTCATCAATCATCCGGTAGGCACCAGCTGTGTCCATCGGGAGCTGCCGGAATGCCGAAATTACAGTAAGCTTGGATTGCCTCGCTGAAAACTGGAGGCTATCTCCAGCAAGAACTTGGCTGGCATTGCAAGGAGTTGAGGGGGCAGCAAAATGAGAATTCTGTAAAAAGGAGGTTTTAAGGGGCTAAAATAAGCATTTCCTTCCCTCCTGAAGAGAGAAGAAGAAGACGAAAATATAAAATGAATAGGTGTTAGTTTCACCTGTGAAGATGAGAAGATGAAATTTTTGGACAGGTTTTTTCAATTAACATCAAAGAAAATTATGAGTGATAACTTGTCGATCTACGTTAGAGTTCATACAAATGCAATACAACACGACACGAGATTACAAAAAGAAGCTTTACAACAAATGATTAAAATAGTAGATTAGAAATTATAGTCAAATTTATCTGATCAGGAACTGAATATTATTAAGATGAACAAAGCGTAATAAATATGATTCATATGTAATTTATCATCATCGTCAATAATCTTATCCCAACTCCTCGGGGTTAGCTTTATGAATCCACATTCTCCAGTTGTACTTGATAAGCGTTGCTTGAGGTTTAAACCTAAACAATTAAAATCATCTAAAACAACTTTCATCCATGCTATCTTTGGTGTACCATTCTCTAATATAATCCTCTGAAGAACAACTTTCTTTCATCTTATCATGGGTGTACCCTTCTCTAACCTAATCCCCTGACACTAAATATACTCATCTAATTCATGTCTTTTCTATTCTTCGTTGCACATGCCCAAACAGCTTTAATCATTTTTGTATTATCATATCTTCAATAGATGTTACAGTTGAGTTTAATAGTATTAGAATATTTATGTATGAGTGAGTTTAGTCCCACATCGTGGGTTATGTATGTAAGTTCATTGTAATTCTTATAAATTAGCCACTATATGGATGAATAAAATTGTACTATTATATTTCCTTTTCATCTTTCTACTTGGTATCAGAGCAGGAATTGACTCTTCCCTAAACTTTTGTCGCCCTAATTGTTGGCGACCTAATTTCTCGGTGGCTTCCTCTCTCTGATTTCCGCCTTTGCCTCTCCCTTTCATTCTCGTCCTGTGCTGCTAGGGCTCACGCCGACCCATTCTCCCCCGCTCCCGTTAACGGAATCCTCGTCTGATTCCAAAGATGGGAGCGGGCCATTCTTCCCCCCTCTGCATCGACGGGAGATTCTTCGTCGGCTCGACTACTTCTCATCCCGTTGGTGCGGCTGCCTTCTCGCCTCGTCAAACCGCGATCCCGTCAGCCGCTGTTGCGGCATTTGCTCTTATTCCAGTCGTCGGAGGGAGCGCTCTTCTCTTCCCCTCACTTCCGCTACCAGTGGGAGCGTCCTGTCCTCTCCCAGGTCCCGTTACTTTCTACTTCCAGCTTTCGGCAGCTGGTCAATGGATCCAGATCCAGTCAGCCTCCTTGTTGCTGCTGTGCCTAATGCTGCTCTCTTCCGACGGAACCAGCTCGGCGTCCTGCGCCTATTCTTCCTCGGCGTCGTGCAGCAGCTACTCTTCTCCCGGCTTCTTTGTGGGATCCGACAGCCTATCTTCTTGTCGATCCAGTGAAGTTACTGTCCGGTCGAGCTCCTCTGCCGTTGCTGCCTCTGTTGACCCTGCTAGCCACCTATGGATCCGCTGCTCGCTTCTCTTGGTGCTAATGTCGTATTTAGTTGTTTCTTTAATTTTTGTGTTGTGTTGTGTTATTTATTGTGTCGTTAGTGTCACCAAGCATTCTATGCCTTCATGCACGTGTTTTACACGTGAGGGGGAGTGTTGGGACAAAGGCGACTCGGATGATCTTTTCCGACCTTTCGTCTTCGCTTCACACGATCTCTAGGCTTATGTCGCGTGTTGTTTGTCTCCCCAAGTTTTTCCTTGATGATTGGTAGGTGGAATGGTCTTTGGTGGTTGTCTTTTTTCCCTCAACCTACCCATTGGTCAAAGTCCCGACGAGGGTTAGCCTTAGGTGATTTGGTTGTGGTGTTATCCTCGCGGTCTCGTGGATTCGTGTATGTATTGTGGTGTTAGCCCCGCGGTCTCGTAGATTCGTGTGTGTGGTGTTATCCCCGCGGTCTCGTAGATTCGTGTGTGTAGTGTTATCCCTGCGGTTTCGTAGATTCGTGTGTGTGGTTTCCTCTCTATCTGTCTTGTCCGCTTTGCCTACCACTTTTACCATTTCTTTTATGATGTCCAAGTTGAAGGTTTTCCCTTCAGCTTGAGGGGGAGAGTTGAGTTTAGTAGTATTAGTATATTTATGTATGAGTGGGTTTAGTCCCACATCGTGGGTTATGTTTGTGAGTCCATTGTAATTCCTATAAATTAGCCCCTATATGGATGAATAAAATTGTACCATTATATTTCCTTTTCATCTTTCTACTGTTACTTGGATACCGTGTCATCCTCAATTTTTTTATAATGTATTACAATTTCTTATCGGATAATAAGCTCTTATGATGCTAATTCACCTTAGTAATAGTGTCGTAGCGTCATATAAATATAAATTCATGAAAAAATTTATTTTAAAATTTGGAGAATATTTGCTAATTTTTAGGAATCTTAATTCATGAATAATCAAATTTTATTGATTAAAATGAGATAAAAATAACTAATTTAATGAGAAAAAATTTATGAAATATTTTCTTAGACCTAAAATATTTTTCTAAGATTTATTAAGAATTTATCCAAATTTCTAGTGTTCTATTCAGCCTTACGAGTAATTTATTATTAAAGTTTATCATTACTCCGATTTTCATTAGTAAAGGTGGGCTCCACCTTTTAATAAAGGATCTGTAACCCTCCAAATCAATGGAAGAGATGAATAGAGTTTAAAACATTTCCAATTCCTAATGTGAGCAGCCGGTCCACAAAGCCCAAACCGAGCAACTCCCCCTTCGGTTCATGCATGGAATAGCAGCCGCAGCTTCATCCTCCCTGACGCCCGCGTGGAGTGATGGGTTCGTGCATTCTGTCGATGATGTCGTGTGGAAGCCTCACCAAGGGAGGCACCGGCCCTCCCTAAGTGTTCTTCCCCTCTTTTAAGCCCCTATTCTTCATCTCCATGGATTTCATGGCTCCATTTGGGAGAAATTTTCCAACCCTAGTTTTAATCCGAGTGTTTTAGCTTCCCCTCAACTCCAAGGACGATTTCAGGTCTCACAAGGGTTATTCAAGGAAGGGGAAGGCTCCTCTTGCCAACAACTTGAGTTTTTCCTCTTGCCCTAATTTTCTATGTGCCTTGAATAATTTCAGATTTCTTGATGATGCTTAAGGTAAATAAATTGACAATATCAACTTAGACCTTAACATGTTGATGGAAATGTTTTATCTACATTGAAGATAACATGATGATTGCTTGTTTAGTAATCTTGATTTGGAAGATATGATAAGTTTGGAAATGAAGAAACATATAATGTGTATGACTCATGATAAATTATTTCATTGCCTAAAGTTGTGAAATCTTGATAATGTATGACTAACCTTGATGCGTAAATTTTGGAAAATCCGGAGATGTTTCCTATAATGATTTTATCTTAAATCTCACGGCATGCAAATATTTAGGCCAAAATCCGGACTATTGAAAGATCTTGAAGTGTTGGTAGGTTTGAGCTTCATAAAATGTGCCATTGATTTCTCTTTTATGATAACTATGCAGATATATTTATATGCTAAATTAATTCATGATATAAGATTGTTGAGCTTGCATGCCTTCAAAGGAATTGCACATCCATGTTAGTTTTCTATTTTTGAAAGAGAAGTTCATGCATGCGGGGAATGTGGTATCATGCATGTGTGAGAAATAATTTCAATTAAATGCCACTAGGAATTTTCAAAAGAGATCAAAAGATCTTGCACACATGCTACTTTAGTTCAAGAATAGTCTATGTAAGTTATATGAAAGATTGAGATAGTGTTGGAGGTTTGAAGAGAACTAACTATAATTTTACCAAAGAATCTCTATCATGTTAGATACTTTCGAAGTTTATATTTTCTTTGAATATTAGAGAAGTTAGTAGTGATGGCTTATGTTGATAATATTGTACCGCACTGTAATTGAAGATTTCACATGAGTATTCTTTCAAATTAATCCTAGTCTTCAGATTATGTATCATTTTCTTTATGCGGAGTGTTGGTATCTTAGGAAATTTAAGCAATGATTATTATATGTGATGTATATGATGTTTGTCAGATTTTTTGAAAAAGTGCTTATCATATTAAGATTGATAACAATTTCAGATTTTGGGGACTTTCTTGTATGCACTTATTAAGAGGTTGGGACTTTGTAATATGTGCTTATTAATATACTATCATTTCAATCTAGATGTTGGGACTTTGTAGTATGTGCTTCTACAGCCACCACTCCCACAAGGAGAGGGTGTCGGGCAGAGTACCGGGTCGAAGTAACATATTAAAACGGAGTATGACCCCCCGAGTATCGATCTCTCGAGGAACACGGATTGGTGGATTAATCGAAATGAAAATCTAAGTTTGAAGATGGTGCGAATCGTTGATTTGAGGGTTGTTTTACTAAACTACGAGTGAAAGAAAGTAAAGCTAAACTACGAGTAAGGGTCACCAACACATCTTCGCAAGAACACGATTGCAAGACTGAGGGTCGTCTTCACCTCTTCGCTAAAACAAAATTGCTAGACTGAGGGTCGTCTTCACCTCTTTGCACAAACACATTCACAAAATCACAGGCATTTCAATCTCATCAACAACAAGGGAATGAACACAAGCAACCATGCATATCATTGAGAAATAAAGTACGAAACATGGTTAAGCATTTGTTCACAACAATCCATCATCTAAAATATAGAGAGAACTCAAAGTAAATGAAACCAAAAAAGAGGGAGAAATAGGAAAGTGATACAAACAAAGCCCGAGCCTATTCTGTGGATATGAGGGAGGTAGCAATGCTCCCACACAGTATGTGGCTGCTTTTGGGGTCCAAGAGGGTTGTCACAACCTCTCAAAGTTACTCTTCCTCTTGGTGGTTTGCTTTGTTCACGTCACGATCCACAAGCTCCTTGCGGTGCGGCTTCAATCCTTGGAGAAACTTCTTCCTTGAAGCTTGAGATGAATGGAGATGAACTAGGGGATGAATCCCACTGAATAGGGCGAAACAAGGAGGAGGAGAACCGAAAATCTCGATGGATCTAAAGTCTTTGTCGAAATTTGAATTTATAATTCGTTAGTTTTAATAGTCGCGCACGGTCGGGAGTCAGATTGTGCGCAAAGAACATAATTTATGCGTGAAACGATGGAGCCCTAGCAACCAAAAAGAAATTGTGCGCTTTAAGTCGCGCACGGTCGTGCAAGCATAAAAGCGCGCGACCAACCACAAAGATTTGGAAAAGTGAAGAGTTGCGGCAAAATGAACGTGCACGATCATGCGCGAAGAACATCGCACGGTCGTGTGAAACCCTTAAATGCACACCACCGTGCATTTTGACCAAGCACGGTCGTGCATGACCAAAACGCACGGGCAACTGCAGAACTTCTGATTTTTAAGTGTTTTGGCCATGAACGCGCACGGTCGTGCATAATTGATCTCGCACGGTCGTGCGGAATTGATCTCGCACGGGCGTGCGTTTCACAGCAAGTTCCAAGGTTGCGCCGCGAACTCCACGAGGCGATCACTAGTTGTCACAAATGAACTAATAAAGCACACAAAACATGAAATAATAGAAATACTCAAGGATAAGGGGGAGAGGGGAGAGGTAATCTTCCCCAAACATGAAATGCACGGAATGCACCCAAACTAGCTCGTATATGCTCATATATGGACTTTGATCAATAAGAAAGATATGGCGATAAATTTTAACCAAGGAGCTAAACTATGCAATATATAGCTAAAAGGATGTTAAAAACACTATATTATATACACTCATCAACTACTCCCAAACTTGAACGTTTGTTTGTCCGAAGCAAACCACTCTACCCATTGAAGACAAATAGAGTTAAATGAATCAATTCGATTATGAAATAAAGAGTGAACAAAGAAATGGTGTGTACATGGAGAATAAAATGAAACCTAAATAATCTATCTAAACATAGCAAGAACTTAAAATCTTTTAAAGCATTGTATCATGTGAATAATATCCACTTCTTAATTAGAATAATCGGTGAGTCTAAGACATCGTGTAAGGAGAAAGTAACAATGCTACTAAGATCGACATTATACTCTCGGGACTACGGGGCAGCCTCCAAAAAACCCATCAATGTCAGTGGTCGTAGGCTTGCCCGGTCACACCCTCTCCACGACACTAGTGATGTAACAATTTCAAGAATCAAATAAGACTTGAATTAGGATGAAACATTTAGGCTTAGGTTTAAGGTGAGAAGAATACAAAGATAAACATGAAGGCTTAAATCACACTTAAACACAATGCATGAGCTTTGCATCAAAAATCTACCAAAGAAAAAGATTAGAGAGATGACACCCCCAAACTTATTCAATAAACTATGGGGTCACTCTCAAATAGCCAAACACAAATACTAAACTCATCATCTTCAATTAAATTTTCTTTTTCATTTTTTTCATTCAAATTTTTTTTTCTTTCCACATCAAAATACATGGTAAGATTTGCTTACATTTCACCCTTGTGGTGTGACCCTTCCCCAGACCCTCCGCTGCGCGGGGATGCCTTTATGCACCGGGCTGCCCTTTTTTTCCACATCAAATACACCCAAAAAAGGTAGGGACACTGAATCTAATCCTCCTATCCATAAAAAATTTTCCACTTCCACAATCATTCACAAAAATAACTCATAATACCTCACAAAAGCAACTTGAATCTTGATTTAAAGCTCAACGCTAAGTGTGATAGTGGGATGAAAATTTTGGCTTTGGTGAGTTGAATGTAGGGGTGATACAATAAAATGGTGTACGACTCAATTAAGAATGCAATGGTAGAGAGTGTTAGGATAGGATGCAAAAGCACAAGCTGTCCAAAAGACTAAATCATTTTCATGAAATTGCAACGACCTATGCACATGCTTCGAGGCTCGCTAAGGGAAAGTTCTAGACACTGAGAAAGGACACCCTTTCATCATGATCGTATAATACTTTTCTAGTAGCTCGTTACACACATCCTAAACTACTCGGCAGACACAACCACATTCTAATCAAAAGTGATCATTACGCACAGATATAATGTAAAAAGACATAAAAACAAGTTATGTAAGGATAAATAATTCAAAAGACATTCTATCCAAAAAACACGTGCACACGACTAGAGCACTGCACGAGTCTACAATTCACTCTCGTAACATAATCTAATTGAAAATTTACAATTCTAATCACCAATGAAATAACAGTGGAAAACGAGAAAACAAACAAAGTTTAAGAAAAAATTGTGTGCAAAAATTGAAAAACATGTAAGTGAACTGGGCAAAAGAAGTAAATGATGCAGTGGATGCGTGTGAAATGTGTGGTGAATGC
This sequence comes from Dactylorhiza incarnata, assembly GCA_033032865.1. Taxonomy (NCBI): domain Eukaryota; kingdom Viridiplantae; phylum Streptophyta; class Magnoliopsida; order Asparagales; family Orchidaceae; genus Dactylorhiza; species Dactylorhiza incarnata. Next base: position 16,366,030 of record JAWHQI010000007.1, read on the forward strand.
AATCACACTAAACTCCCCCTAACTTAAACGATGCATTGCCCTCAATGCATGAATAAATGAAACACGAGAGAAGGATAGAAAGGTGTTACCCCATTACCAAAGAGCATCCTTTGCATCCATGAAATGTATCCCAAGAGCATGTGCAGGCTCGCTCCCAAAGAATGTGACAAAGACTAAATCCTACATAAGAAATCAGCTCCAAACAAAACAAGTGGAAACAAGCGTTAACATTAGCTAAACAAACATGCACAAACAGTAAAAAAAATGCTGCTTTTTATGTCCCCAGCTGGACCCATGCATGCAAATGAAAAACAGTAAAAGAGGCTGGTTTTAAAATCCCCAGCTGGACATCACTCAAGCATACACGAAAATAACAGTAAATTAAGCTATTTTTAAAGTCCCCAGCTGGACAAACATGCAATCATACAAGAAAAAAAAATATAAATAAAAAAACAGGATAAGCTTGGAGTGCCTCCCAAGAGCGCATTGTTTAACGTCCTTGAGCTGGACCAAATCTTTGTATTAACATGTTTTCAAAGAGTTTTGTAATAAATCCAACTGCAAAAAATAAAGAAAGTCTTCAATACAAAATAAAATCACAAGATATTGTTCTACACATAAGAGTTAATTAAAAAATGCATGAAAATAAGATAACAACTTGGTTTATTGTCCTCAGCACGACTTATTCATGCTTAATTAAAGTTCTAGCTAATAGGTGTTGCAAAATAGAAATGCACATGAAACTCCCTAAATTTTCGTGCCGGTAACAGGTACCGATATGGAGATAGAGTAGTTATCGCTCTGCCAAAATAATAACACCTGTTGTTTGCAGGCAGCGGGAACAAATTATAGACGAAGGGAAAGGAATCCCTCTCGTCATGCACATCAAAGCTGACAGCCTGGTCTGTCAGAACGGTATCTTCCTCCTGTGAGGTTAAAGGATTAGAAATAGTAGAAAAGCATGCATTCCTGCTCCTTTTCCTGCAAGGGCCAAGGAGTCAATAAAATTATTAGATAACAAGAAAGTAGGAGAAGGATGAGGAGTAGTGGGAGAAGGTGGCTCTGCTTCATCGCTCTTCAAGCAATGAGTGATGATGTTATCCACAATAGGATCCTCCTCGGTGATTGGAACCTTGTTGATAACATTGGGGGATGGAATGGTTAATTCCTCCATTGTAGGAATTGACAAAACGGAAACAGGGCATGAAGAAGGTTCCACATGTGCAGGGGAAGAATCCCCAACATGAGCTGATTCCTCCACTTGCACCAAATCATGAACAAATGGGCAATCCTACAATGGGGGAACATCAGGAGGTGACGTCTCAGAAATTGGGGGAGTGCAAGTGGTAGCAAAGGAAAAATCAGATAAGGTGCCCTCATCAATATTTGAAGTGGGAGTCGTGGAGGGCACCGCAAGAGGAAATGAAAAACAAGTCGGCATGAATGCATCCAACTCCCAAGAAGAAACGGTGGGGGATTTTACCACTTCAAGCTCCTCCACATCACGAGTCCGCAGTGAGAGAAGGCTTATAAAAGTTGGGGAAATCCACACCCAAGGTTTCCTTCGGAGGAGGAGGATTATTCGGCGGGCAAACTACAAAAGTGTGCCCTCGCATAAAACATCAAAAACAAATTAGCTTCACACATGGGGGCTCTGCCAACTTATCCTGCAACTCAAAATTATCAACATGATAAAGAGAAACATGCGTAGGAGAGTCCATAAAAATAGGAGGATTATGTGCAAAAGATAGAATCAGAGCGAATAGAAGAGATGTCCTCCGGCTTTGAATCCAAAGGAAGCGACGATGCTACTAGGGAAGGGGGTTCTGCCATGTCATCGTGCTGATCAACGAGTACGCGAATAGACATAACCGTTGCGCTCTCATGAAAACATGGGGGCATGACATTTATGGCATTGGCGACTGAAGGAGCAGTGAAAGGAGTGGAGGGTGGCAAGACGGTGATCGCCGACTTATCCTCCTCCTCCAATTGCAGCTTAAACTTTTCACAATCCTTCAAGGCGTGATCAATACATTGACAAAACAGACATCGCCTCCCCGCGGGCCTTGGCCTCGAAGAAGCTGAATCTACAGGTCGGGGTAGTGTATGTTGTGGAGGCGCGTGAGTATAATAATTAGGCACGCCATACGAAGAACCGTAGGAAATAGATTCTCCATATGGTGAGCCATATGAATTATAACCACCGCTTCCCATATAACATTCTTCACTACAATGATTATAAGCTCCAAACCATCTGCACTGCTGGTGGACATACATAATGGTGCAGAGATGAATCCAAGAAAATTAAATTTGAACTTGTTATGCACGAATCTAGGAATAGAATAGTGTACTTGAAAACTTGCCTCATTAAAAATAATTGAGACGAAAGGAGAGGGAAAAATAAATGCGAAAAAATTAAAAAGAAATAAAAGACCTTAATATCTAAATCTTCAAATCGAGGAAACACACAAGTGTTGTGCTCCCCGGTAACGGGCCAAAAACACGGTTGTGCGGAATAATATACTCAAGGAGAGGGTGTCGGCAGTGTACCGATCGAAGTAATATATTAAAATGGAGTATGACCTCCGAGTATCGATCTCTCGGGGAACACGGATTGGTGGATTAATCAAAATGAAAATCTAAGTACGAAGAGCGCTCGAATCTTTGATTTGAGGGTTGTTTTACTAAACTAGAGGTGCAAGAAAGTAAAGTTAAACTACGAGTGAGGGTCGTCGACACCACTTCGCAAAAACATGATTGCAAGACCGAGGGTCTCCTTCACCTCTTCTTTAAAACACGATTGCTAGACTGAGGGTTATCTTCGCCTCTTCACACAAACACATTCACAAAATCACAAACATTTCAATCTCATCAACAACAAGGGAATGAACACAAGTAACGATGCATATCATTGAGAAATAAAGTACGAGACATGGCTAAGCATTTGTTCACAACAATCAATCATCTAAAATATAGAGAGAACTCAAAGTAAATGAAACCAAAAGAGGGAGAAATAGGAAAGTGATACAAACAAAGCCCGAGCCTATTCCATGGATAGGGGGGTAACAATGCTCCCACGCAGTCCGTGGTTGCTTCCGGGGTCCAAGAGGGCCATCGCCACCTCTCAACGTTACCCGTCTTCTCAGCGGTTTGCTTCGTTCACGTCACGATCAATAAGCTCCTTGTGGTGCGGCTTCAATCCTCGGAGAAACTCCTTCCTTGAAGCTTGAGATGAATGGAGATGACCTAGGGGACGAATCCCACTGAATAGGGCGAAACAAGACAGAGGAGTGCCGAAAATCCTGATGGATCCAAAGTCTTCGACGAAATCTGAATTTATAATCCGTCAGTTTTAATAGTCGCGCACGGTCGGGCGCACAGTCGAGCTCACGGTCGGGCGCACGGTCGGGCGCACGGTCGGGCGTCCGATCATGCTCGAAGAATAGAATTTAGGCACGAAACGGTGGATCCCTAGCAGCCAAAAGGTGTATATGCTCTTTAAGCCGCACACGGTCGTGCGAGCGTAAAAGCGCACGACCAACCACAGAGATTTGGAAAAGTGAAGAGTTGCGGCAAAATGAACACGCACGATCATGCGCAAAGAACAGCGCACGGTCGTGCGAAACCCTAAAATGCACACCATCGTGCGTTTTGACCACGCACGGTCGTGCGTGACAAATGCACGGGCAACTTCAGAACTTCTGATTTCCAAGTGTTTTGTCCGTGAACGTACACGGTCGTGCGGAATTGACCTCGCACGATCGTGCATTTCACAGCAAGTTCCAAGATTACAACACGAACTCCGCGAGGCGATTACTAGATGAAACAAATGAACTAATAAAGTATACAAGACATGGAATAACAAAAATACTCAAGGATGAGGGGGAGAGGTAATCTTCCCCAAGCATGAAATGCATGGAATGCACCCAAACTAGCTCATATATGCTCCTATATGAACTTTGATCAATACGAAAGATATGATGATGAATTATAACAACTAAGGAGCTAAATTATGCAATATAGAGCTAAATGGATGCTAAAACACTATACGATGAACACTCATCATTGGTATCTTAGGAAATTTAAGCAATGATTATTATATGTGATAGTATTTGATGGTTGTCAGTTTTTTTTGGAAATGTGCTTATCATATTAAGATTGATAACAATTTCAGATTTTGGAGATTTTGTTGTATGCACTTATTAAGATGTTGTGATTTTGTAGTACGTGCTTATTAAGATACTATCACGACTACTTACATTTGGGGACAAGGACTTAAGATAACTATTAGGAATATAAATGCTTTAGCCTATGATCTTTTGTTTGATTTAATTTTCACATGATGATGATTATCAAGATGTAAACACGAAACTTGAATCTTGGCGAGACACTTTAGAAAAGAAAGGTTTTAGGTTGAGCAGGACAAAAACGGAGTATATAGAGCTTAAGTTTAGTAGTGCAAGAAGGTCGGATGACTTTGTCATTAAATTGGGTGAACAAGACATTTCCCGCTGTGAGTACTTTAAATATCTGGGATCGATAATTAAAAAATATGGAGGTGTAGATAAAGATGTGATACATAGAATCCAAGCAGGTTGGTTGAAGTGGAGAGGCGCGTCAGGGATCTTATGTGATAGTAAAGTACCATTAAAACTTAAAGGCAAGTTTTACCGTACTGCAATTGGGCCAACAATGCTCTACGGTTCTGAGTGTTGGGCAGTGAATGATGTACATGAGCAAAAAATGGGAGTTGCGGAGATGAGAATGCTTAGGTGGATGTGTGGTCACACGAGACTGGATAAAATTAGGAATGAATGTATCGGGGATAAGACAGGAGTGACGCCAATTGTAGAGAAGATGCGTGAAGCTCATTTAAAATGGTTCGGACATGTACATAGGAGACTATTAGAGGCACCTGTTAGGCGTTGTGAGAGTTAGTCACTAGACATGTTAAACGGGGGTGGGGTAGACCAAAAAAGACTTGGAATGAAACTATAAGGAAAGACATGATGTACTTAGGCATTAGTGAGACAATGATTAAAGATAGGGCGCAATGGCGACAAAGGATCCATATAGCCGACCCCACTATGGTGGGATAAAGGCTTGAGTGTTGTGGTTGTTGTTGTTGATGATGATTATCGAGATGGTCTTTAAAAGTTTGGACACTAAATAATGATCTATCTTGAATATTTTTTCTTGTCATGCACATTGTTTTAAATGTCCTCCGACATGTCTCCCGACATGTCATTTTTCAGGGCAAAACGATATGTTTTTCTAAAAAAAATAGATTATGTCCTTTTGTAAAATATAGGCCGACATGTTCGATTTATTCCGATATATCGGCCGACACGACTTTTAAATATATCGCCCGCTATTTTATTTTATGTTATATTAACAGACTAGCAACATATGTTTAAATCGTCTATGAATATTATATTATGTATGTTTAAATCGATTAGACTTATTGTTTCGATTTTTTTAACGTTTTATTCTTACAACCAATTTTGTATAATTGTTTCACAATTTTTTAATTTCATATTACAAAAAATATGAAAATATTTAATACATTTATTACAAAAAATATGAAAATATTTAATACATTTATTACAAAAAATATGAAAATATTTAAATCTTCTTTATTTGCAATAAACTTATCGTTATGAAAATAAAATTATTGTATACTATTAAATATATTTTACAATGTATCATTTTGTATTTGTTAATAATATTTTATCCTAAATACAATTCGATTTTCTTTTGTAATATAAATGACTCATTTTTTATCTATTTGTTATATTATTTTTCTATTTTTATAACATATAATTATAGTTAGTATACATAAAAATAAAAATTTTATTTATAAAACATGTAAATCCGATATTTTAAAATATCTCTGACATGTCTCCGACTTCCGACATCTGACATTTAAAAACTCAATTCGATATATCGCCGACATCCGATATTTAAAACATTGGTCATGCATAGTAATCGTTAATGTGGAATATGTGAGAATTTGGAGGTCGCCAATAATATACAATAGTTATCACTTTCGCAAGCATGAAAATTACATTTTTTGGCACGATTCGGTCTTATAATGTCGAGATAGTTGCAAACACTTCTATGCCTTATATTGATTAGGCAATAAAAAGAATATTAATCTTTGTTTATTACATTAAAATGCGATAGTTAAAATTCACACTACCACATACAAATCATATGAATTAAATAATCAACCAACAATCTACAATGTTGTTTGGAATTAAGCAAGCCCTAAAAACGTAAAACTTAATTTTAATGTTATATACTTGAATCAAATGACCATCCAGCAATTTATATGCTGTTAGGGATTTATTTAGAACTATTTAAGAGCCCCACATCACTTGGACAACCCCATTTTAGTGTGTACTCTAGTGAAGGACCAACAATTATCCTTTTTTAGAAAATGAATTATTAGTAAAACCTCAATTAGAAATGCATAACTCTAATTTAAGAGTTAATAACTCAAGTAATTCATAAAAAAGTAAAACTATGAATGATAAAAATGTAGATAAGAAAAAGTTAAGTTTACCGGCGAATCTACTTAGAAGCAAATCCTCGAGGGCGAGGTTAACTACATTGCCAGAGTTAGGTGAAGATTCATCATAGTTAAAGTCATGATCATTGCTGCACAGGGCAGGTCAAATCGTCGGGCGGTGAAGCCTTATGACATCACCATAGTTTATGTCCCGCAAGGGGGTGTGGCCTTATAGAATCACCGTAGTTATGTCCCTTATGGGGGTGAGGCCTTATAGAATCACCGTAGTTGGTACCACTACGGGTTCCGAAGAGCAAGAGAGGAAGGGGGAGGAGGAGATAGAGAGAAGAAGTTAGGGTTTTTGGAAGAGGAAGAAGAGGGATCAGCCCCCACTTAAAATTACTTGATCCAAAGATGATGATTAGGTCTTTAGGAGGACCTCTTATACTATGAGGCCTCCCTCATTACAATACCCAAAATACCCATGCTCAAAATAATAAACTCCTAAGCCTGCTCTTCACCCAAGCCAGCGCCGGCCCCGCTGTCGCGACCGGTATCGCCGGGCGGTAGCCCCCTGCTGTCGCCTGTCTTGCTGTCGCCGGTGTTGTCGCCTGGCGGTACTGGCTCCCGTGCTGCTCCTGTGTCTCCCGCCCCACGAGCTCGCCGTGCGTACACCCGCCATGGTGGATCCGCCTCCCGCAAGTCGGTAACAATACCCCCGTCTGGAAAATTTGTCTTGTCCTCAAGGCAATAATCCGGAAACTGGCGTCGGAAGTCATCCCGCAGAAGCCAAGTCGCGGAGTTGAGTGGTCGGTCGCGCCATGCGACTCGAATCTCGTTTGGAAGAGGATCCCCTGGGGTATGATGGCGCCGATCCACGATCGAGGCCGGGTACAGCGGTGGGGAGTCGGAGTGCTCGATGTCCGCTGGAATGTGATCGGTAACGGGGTGGTCGCCGATGACTCGACGGAGCTGAGAAACGTGAAAAACCGGATGGATCCGGCTCTGGTCTGGTAGGCGCAGGCGATGGGCCACGACGCCGATGCGGCTGATAATCTCAAAGGGACCAAAAAAACGTGGGGCCAGCTTGGGGCAGGTGCGGCGGGCGACGGTCAGCTGGCGGTAGGGGTGAAGCTTGATGAAAACTCGCTCGCCCACCTGGAAGGAAAGGTCCCGGCGCTTCCGGTTGGCAAACGAGATCATCTTTGCCTGAGCCCAACGGAGATGGTGCTTCAGGCTATCCAAAATGGTATCTCGATCATGAAGGTGGTCGGCCAGGCTGGCCACGGGGCATTCGCCCGGAAGATGTCGTAGTATCGAGGGAGGGGGTCGGCCATAAACTGTTTCGAACGGCGAGGTGTTGGCCGAATGGTGGTACGAGGTGTTGTAGGAATACTCCGCCCAGCAGAGCCACTTCGCCCATGAGCCAGGCCTCTCCCCAATGAAGCATCTGAGGTAAGTCTCCAGACAGCGGTTGAGCACTTCGGACTGCCCGTCCGACTGTGGGTGGTATGCGGTGCTCATCCGGAGCCGGGTGCCCTGAAGACGGAAAAGAGACGTCCAGAAACTGCTAAGGAAGAGCGGGTCCCGGTCACTCACAATGGAGCGAGGAAAACCGTGAAGGCGGACGATCTCGGAGATGAAACTATTGGCCACGGTTGCTGCCGTATAGGGGTGGCGCAGCGGAATGAAATGGCTATACTTCGTCAACCGGTCAACGACCACGAGAATGCAGTCAAATCCGTTCGACCGCGGCAGCCGTGTGATAAAGTCCATCGCTATGTCCTCCCAGACACGCTCGGGAATCGGCAGAGGCTGTAGCAGGCCGCTCGGAAATAGTGTCTCGTACTTGGCCTTCTGGCAAGGAAGGCAGGCCGCCACGTAGGCCTTCACCTGGCGTAGCATGTGGGGCCAATATAAGGAGGCGGCCAGCAGCCGGTAGGTCCGGAATGCGCCGGCGTGACCGCCCGAAGGCGCCGAATGAAACTCTGCGAGAAGGAGCGGGATGCGGGTCGAGGAAGCAGAGAGAACAAGGCGGCCCCGATGAAACAGCCGTCCCCCGATCAAAGAGTACGGTGGCCGTGCCGCGGGGTCGGCGAGCAGGGCCGTGCGGATCGCAAGCAAGTGGGGGTCGGCCTCCGCCTCCTGCTGCAAGATGGTGGCGTCGTCCCAAACCGGACGGGAAATGGCGGCTAACTTCGAAGCCTGAGGGTGACGGGACAGCGCATCCGCCGCGCGGTTGGTCTTCCCCGACCGGAACTCGATCGAAAAATCATATCCCAGAAGCTTGGCAACCCACAGCTGCTGTGTCGGTGTGGCGATCTTCTGCAGCAGCAGATACCGGAGGCTGTGATGATCAGTGCGGACGATGAAGGGTCGGCCCAACAGGTACGACCGCCAATGCTGCACGGCCAACACCAAGGCCATCAACTCGTTCTCGTAAGCCGACCGGTTGCGTACGACCGACGAGAAGGCGCGGCTAAAATAAGCTATCGGGCGGCCGGCCTGCATCAGGACAGCTCCGACGCCGGAGCCGGAGGCGTCGCATTCCACGATGAACGGCTGTCGAAAATCCGGCATGGCCAAAACCGGTCCCCGGATCAAGGCGGACTGCAAGGTGGCGAAGGCGGCCATGGCGGCTGGCGGCCACGAGAAGGGACCATCGGCTGGGGCCTTCAGCAGCTGAGTGAGAGGGCGGGCCACCCCCCCGTAATCCCGGATAAAGCGCCGGTAGTAGCCGGTCAGGCCGAGAAAAGCCCGTACCTCGCGAACAGGAGTGGGAGTCGGCCACCGGGTCATGGCCTCAATCTTGTCCGCATCCATAGCGACACCCTGGGCGGAGATCGTGTGGCCCAGATAGCTCACTGTCGTAGCCCCAAAGGTACACTTCTTCCGGTTGAGGGTAAAGTGATGACGGCGCAGAGTAGTAAAAGTCTCCCGAACATGGTGGAGGTGGTCCTGCCAGGAAGTACTGAAAACAAGAATGTCATCAAAGAAAACCAAAACGTGCTTACGCAGGACCGGGCGGAAGACGTCATTCATGGAAGCCTGGAAAGTAGCGGGAGCGTTGGTGAGCCCGAACGGCATCACCAAAAACTCGAAGTGGCCGTCGTGTGTCCGAAAAGCCGTCTTCGGAACGTCTTCCGGTCGGACCCGTATCTGGTGATAGCCGGCGCGGAGGTCGAGTTTGGTGAAAAACACGGCGCCGTGTAACTCGTCCAGCAGCTCCTGAATGATCGGAATCGGGTACTTGTCCGGTACCGTCGCCTTGTTCAGCTCTCTGTAATCCACGCAGAAACGCCAGCTGCCGTCCTTCTTGCGGACAAGAAGCACCGGGCTGGAGAAGGGGCTCGCACTGGGCCGAATCAGGCCTCCCAACAACATCTCTCGAACCAACCGCTCGATCTAGTCCTTCTGCGTGTGTCCGTACCGGTAAGGACGGGCAGAAACCGCTGCGACGCCGGGCTGTAGTACGATGGCGTGGTCGGTCGGCCGTGCGGGGGGAAGGCCGGGTAGCGGCGCAAAGAGCTCCGGAAAATCATCAAGAAGCGCCGTCATGTCGGCCGAAAGGCCGTCGGCCGACGACGGAGGTGTGGGTTGCATCGTCCACAACCACGCCGAGAAGTCGATGTCGGTGACGCGGCTCATGGCGCGGAAGGAAATGGGCGAGCGGAGGAGCGTCGAATCGCCCACCAAGCGGCAGGGTTGGCCCTGGTGGAGAAAGGACATGGTCATAGACGCCCAGTTGACGCGGACGTCGCCCAGAGTTTGCAACCACGCGACCCCCAAGATGGCGTCAAGGCCCCCCAGCTCGAAGAGGTAGAAATCCGCGGTGACCGTGCACGGGCCCAGGGACAGGGTGACTCCCTAAGGTGGGGCGGCGGCGGCCGTCTCCCAGACAGATGGAAAAGTCGGGGGAAGGATCAGTCGGTAACCCCAGGCGGCGTGCGAGGGAAGCCGACATGAAATTGTGGCTCGCCCCACTGTCAATCATCACAATGATGGGCCGGTCGTGGAGCACCCCGGACAGCTTCATCGTTCGTGGCCCCGTAAGGCCCCCACTGAGTAAAAGGGAAGCTCCAGGACGTTGAGCGGTGCCGTCTCTGGCTCTCCGACAAAAGGATCCGGTGGCGCCTCCTCCAACGGAGGGTCCTCGAGTCCGTCGGGGCTGTCGCCGTCCACGAAAAGGGCATGAAACTCTTTAACGGAACAGACGTGTTGCGGGGTGTAGGGCTGGCGACAACGGAAGCAGAGCCCGCGTCGGCGGAGGTCGTTGTAGTCGACGCGTTGCGGGCTTTCTGGTCGGGGAGGCCGGCCGGCACCCGGAGGCGGGAAGCGCTGAGCGGGGGCCGGCGGCGGAGGTGGCCGAAAGGTGAAAGGAGCGGCCTGCCGAGGCCCGAGGTCCGCCTCGACGGCCCGAGCAAGGTCGAGGGCCTCGGACACCGTGCGCGGGTGATGCGTGCGAAGACGGGAGCGGATGTTGGGACGGAGGCCTTGGAGGAAGAATCCGAGGTAATGGTCGGGAGGGAGGCCCGTCACTTGAGTGACCAGCGCGACGAACTCGTCGATGTAGGCATCCACCGTGGTGGACTGACGGGTCGTGCAAAGCCGCTCGATGGCGGAGCCGGCGTAACGAGCGTCGTAGCGGCTCACCATTTCGTGTTTGAACTCCGTCCACGAAATGGCGGGTTGGATTTGACGAAGCCAACGGGCCCAATGGAGGGCCGAGCCTTCGAGGCCGACTACAGCCGTGCTAACTTTGTCCATTGGCGACGACCCGTGGAGATCGAAAAATTGCTCCGCACGAGCAATCCATCCGAGGGGGTCCGTGCCGGAGAAGGAAGGGATGTCGAGTGCAAGGGCGGAGCGGTCGGCGGTGAAGCCGGCCGGGGGGGGCATGTCGAGGATGGAGACGATCTCCGGAGAATATGCCGGAGGCGGCGCTGGAACCGGGGGCGGGGGGAACACGTCTGAAGGTGATGCCAGCCGCGGCCGGCGGCCGGAGGAGAGGATCCGGCCGGAAAGGCTCCGGGCGGAGGGGCGGAACGGGGCTGCCGTTCGCCTGGCTAGCCCGTTCCGGCGCCCAGGCGGCAATGCGGGCGAGGAGTTCCGCCTGGCCGGCCGCCAGGGAGGCCTGGCCGGCCGCGAACGTAGCCTGGCCGGACGTGAGCGTGTCCTGGCCGGCGGTGAGGGCGGCGACGACGGTCTGGAGCGCGGCGAGGTGCGCATCCTGTGCGGCGATGCGATCGGCGATGTCGTCCGGGGCAGATCCTGAATCGGCGGGACGGGAGGTCGAGCCGCGAGCCATGTCGCGATTATCCGGCGGCCAACAGGGGGCGGGCGGAGCGGCAGGTCGGACCAAATGGTACCACTACGGGTTCCGAAGAGCAAGAGAGGAAGGGGGAGGAGGAGATAGAGAGAAGAAGTTAGGGTTTTTGGAAGAGGAAGAAGAGGGATCAGCCCCCACTTAAAATTACTTGATCCAAAGATGATGATTAGGTCTTTAGGAGGACCTCTTATACTATGAGGCCTCCCTCATTACAATACCCAAAATACCCATGCTCAAAATAATAAACTCCTAAGCCTGCTCTTCACCCAAGCCAGCGTCGGCCCCGCTGTCGCGACCGGTATCGCCGGGCGGTAGCCCCCTGCTGTCGCCTGTCTTGCTGTCGCCGGTGTTGTCGCCTGGCAATACCGGCTCCCGTGCTGCTCCTGTGTCTCCCGCCCCACGAGCTCGCCGTGCGTACACCCGCCATGGTGGATCCGCCTCCCGCAAGTCGGTAACAGTAGTTATGTCCCTTAAAGGGGTGAGACCTTATAGAATCACCATAGTTATGTCCCTTAAGGGGGTGAGGACAACCTCGCCATAGTTTTAGATCATGCACGAGTTACTAAATTCTCAACTAACTGTAAGGGTTGGTCATGGATTTGTTCCAAGTGAATTCACAAGTTTAAAAAAAGAATGAATAAAAAAGATAAATGTAGAGATGAGGTATAAAAGTTATATATGCATAAGAAAGTTATGAAAAAAACTAAAGAATAGAAGTTATATAAGCAAGCTATGAAAAAAATGTTATGAAATAAAAAGAATGACATAACTAATATTTTTAATCTCAAGAAACTGATAGAATATTTGAAAGCTTTCTCGCATTTTAGAATTTTAGAATAAGAGAATTACCCTTTGAGATTTTATCTCACCCTTTATTTTTAACATCCAGCCGCATGACACAAGCACGGAGCCCCATAATTTAAATGGTTTGAAGCTAAGTGAACTTTATGCTTTTATGGTGATGTTTTGATGGCTAAAAGATCATGTGCGAAGTCTACAATACTCCCAAGAAGCCATAAAAAGATGTGATAGATTTAGTTCATCATACCTTTCTTTCTTCCATTTTGAGAAACTTTATTATGGATTTTTGTGGGCCGTGTGCCAAAGTTTTTTTATATACTTGGACTTTCTATTGGGACTTTATTTATGATTTTGATGAATGGTGATAAGTTAATAGTATCTTTTTGATTAGTTGGCTCTCTGTGTGTTCATGAATAATTTATTGATGTAAAGTTTTCTTAATAAATTTAATATAAGCTTATTAAAACCCTTGGATGTCACAGTTATTTTCATTATTTCTCTCAACATGTTAAAAATATTATAAGGAATGTGAGGTCAACTTCATTGGGTTTGTATTACGGGCCTACTTTCGTAACAGCAGTAACTTGCCGGAGTAGTGGCCGGAGTCAGTGATGATGGTGGTGGAGGATACAACGGAGCCTTAATCGCGTCTGCCTAAGCGAGGTTGCTCGTTAAAGGAGAGAGCCACCAAGATCTCACAACAAGGGGACAAGAACTAGAACTTCATTCATTGATAATCCATACAATACACCCCTATGACTTTATATAGGCTTACAAGATAATAAAAGACAAACAATAATAATAATATCTATTAGCAGACTCGGTGCTCGAGGCCCCTACATAATGATAACACCTATATAATGATGACACATAAAGATAATCATAAGCAACTAGATAGGCGGGTACGCAGCCCATAACATCTCTCCCGACCTTCAAATCGAGCTTGTCCTCAAGCTTGAACGAGGTTTGTACTGCATGATCGTCTGGCTCTTTAATTTCGCGCCAAAATAATTCTCGATATCGTGTTGTTGTAGCAGAGACTGAGGTAGGAACGACGGTGATGAACGAGTGGAACGATGGTAGCTCGGGCGGAGAGCGAGCAGCGTCAGGCAGAAATGGCGGCGCCGACTTGGGATCGGCCGGTTGAACAATGGGCAGCGGCCAAAATGTGTCTGCTGGAGCTGTCTGAGCGGCAGTGAGCAGTAGCAACAAGGATGTCGGAGGGACGCGTGCGACGTGCTTGCCGGAGTGGAAAATGTCGGGCTGCTCGAGAAGGCAGAGAGACGTGGGGCTTGAGAAGGAAATACGCGTGAAGGAGTCGCCAACGTGAGTCCTTCATCGTCGATGAAGCAGAGCAGCGTTGAAGAGGGATTCGCGAGGGAAGGGCGGAACTGTCGTCGAAGCGGAGACGATGCGAAAGAGGGCGTCGACTGGTCGCGGAAGAAGCGCTTGCTGAAGCCGACGGGGAGGACGTCCCTGAAACCGACGGGGAGTTTATTCTGGATGTTGCTGAAGCCGGCGGGGAGTCTTCGTCTGGATGTCGCGCTGGAAGGGAAGCAGGGAGGCAGTGCGGCTAGTGCTAGCAGCGAGTTCGACGGAGGTTCCGGCTGGTGCTAGCAGCGATTTCGACTGGTGCTGGCGGCGATTTCGACGGAGATTCGGCTGATTGAGGAAGAAGCGCGATGAATCGTCGAGGTGCGTTTGCGGAAGAGGACCGATAGCTTTGATACCAAGTTGTTACGAGCATACTTTCGTAACAACAGTAACTTGTCGGAGTAGTGGCCGGAGTCGGTGATGATGGTGGTGGAGGATACAACGGAGCCTTAATCGCGGCTGCCTAAGCGAGGTTGCTCGTTAGAGGAGAGAGCCACCAAGATCTCACAACAAGGGGACAAGAACTAGAACTTCATTCATTGATAATCCATACAATACACCCATATGCATTTATATAGGCTTACAAGATAATAAAAGACAAACAATAATAATACATATTACTAGACTCGGTGCTCGAGGCCCCTTACATAATGATAACACCTATATAATGATAACACATAGAGATAATCATAAGCAACTAGATAGGCGGGTACGCAGCCCATAATAGTTTGTTATATAAATCTATCCATTGCAAGAGCATTGAATGGCTTTGGCACTTAGTCAAGCTTCTAGTGTCTGACTTCTGCCTTCCCATAAGTTAGAAAGGCATTATGCTCTAATGCAATGTTGAACGGTTTAGAAAAACGGAATATGAAGCACAATTATTTTATCTCTTCTCATTAACTTTAAAAAACAACTATTTGTACACATATATAAGAGGGAGGAGTGAGATCGCAACTCCAAATCAAGGTGTGAGACTAATATATACATGAGAGCGATCTCCTAATGAGCAAAGCAAGTGGGCCTTTACATTAGGCTTATACGTAGTTCTTTTATACTCCTCCGCAAGCTAGAGCATACAGATTGTAGGCGTCAAGCTTGAAAACAAACTGTCGATATAGGGGGCGAGGTAATGCCTTGGTGAGGATATCAGAGACTTGCTCGGTAGCGGGTATATGTCACCGATCAAGTTTGAGAGGTTGAACATTTTCCCAAAAAATGACAATCGATTTCGATATGCTTGGTACATTCAAGAAAAACTGGATTGTCGGCGATATGGATGGCAACTTGACTATCATAGAGGAGGATGACCTGAGAGGGGAGCTGGACAGCAAGATCAATAAGAAGATTTTCCAGTCACGTGAGTTCAGAAATGGCAGATGTCATCGAACGATACTCAGCCTCCGCAGAGGAGCGTGTCACTACTGTTTGCTTCTTGCTTCGACAAGTGACAAAATGTCCTCAAAATATGTGCAATAGACACTCGTAAACCGACGATCATCGAGGGAACCAACATAATTTGCATCAGAATAAGCAATTAATGATATGGAAGAGGAGGGTTTATACACAAGCCATTGTCCCGGGGCATTCTTAAAATACCAGAAGATTCACTCGATAACTTGTAGGTGGGATATCCGAGGAGCATGCATGAATCGCTGACTACACCAACAACAAATGAGATATCTGGATGTATGATAGTCAAATAGATAAGCTTGCCAACAAGAAGACGAGAGTACTCCAGATTAGGGAGAAACAGATCAGAGTTGGACTCGTGAGCACAAAGCTTGTGGTTGTCATCTATTGGTATGTCAGCAAGCTTGCAACTTGAGTAGCCCACATCTTGAAGAAGATCGAGGCAGTACTTCTGTTGAGACAAAACGAGTCCATCGGGTCGACGAGCTACCTCAATTCCCAAGAAGTATCGGAGGTGGCCAAAATCTCTGGTCTGGAAGTGTGAGGCCAAATGCTTCTTGATTAGAGATATATCATTCAGATCATCGTCCATGATAAGAATATCATCAACATACCCAAGAAGTATTTGTGTGTCAGCGACGACAAGTAAATAAGGAGAAGTCTGTCGAGCTCGAGTGAATCCAAAATCTCGAACGACATGACTGAACTTATCAAACCAAGCTCGAGGGAACTACTTGAGGTCATAGATAGATTTCCTGAAATGGCAGACAAGAGACTTCCTCGTGGTTTCATAACTAAGAGATTGTTGCAAATAGACAGTTTTTATTAAATCGTTATTAATAAATGCATTCTTGATATCAAGTTGATGCAACTGTCAATGACAATGGACAGTCAAAGAGATCAATGCTTGTATCATATACAGCTTAGCGCATGGAGATAATGTCTCTTTATAGTTGATATCATATTGTTGAGTGAAACCGCGAGCCACAAGACGGGCTTTGAGATGCTCAATCGTCCCATCAAGGTGGTGCTTAATAGTGAAGACTCATTTACATCTTATACAGGATTGGCCAGGAGGAAGGGAGACAAGGTCTCATGTGTGATTGGCCCAGAGGGCAGCCATTTCATCATTCAACGCGACCCACCACAATGGATGTTGGGGAGTTTCATGCACAGAAGAGAGAGGTGGAATAGAAGACAAGAAAGACGCAAACCTGTGAAGTACTAAAGATAAACGATGAAAAAGACATAATGTGAGAGGGTGAGTTGTATATGAGACTGCATCCTGGGTGGGAGTCGTAGTTGGATCAGTTGTCCGCAAAGCGTCATCAGGAGGCAACTGCCACAGGGCATTAGAACGAAAATGACGACGAGTTTATACGTTTAGAGGAGGAGGTAGAGGAGGAGATGGTATCAGTAACATGGATGATGGTGAATTGGTTATGGGGACGTTGGGATGTGGGATAAAAGGTGGGATGGTATCAAGAGGAGAGGATGTGTATAAGTGTTGATCCTCGAGGAAATGTGACATCAACATATGTTACCATTTTTCGATCGGTTGGGGAGTAGCACACATAACTCTTCTGTTTGTGTAAGTACCCAACTAAGAAATATTTAGTAGCGATTGGGGGGTGTTTGTCTATAGGAGAGTCAAAATGATGGATAAAACAAACACTTCCGAAAACACGAATCAGAGGGAAGGGAGGTGTTGAAGGAAAGAGGATGGAGAATGGTGTCGAAAAGTTTAGGATGGACGAGGGCATGCAATTAATTAAATATCATGCGGTTGAGATGGTGAAGTGTCAATAGATCTTGGGAACCTGCAATTGAAATATAAGGGATCAGACAACCTCAAGGAGGTGGTGGTTCTTCCGCTCGACCACACCATTTTATTGTAGTGTATAAGCACAAAATGCTTGGTGAATAATACCCAATGTATTGCAAGTTTCATGGTATTCGTGACTAGTATAATCGCTTGCATTATTGGTCCGAAGATTTTTAATTGAGCTTGAAATTTGAGTATGAGTCTCAAAGATGAATGAGCGAAAGACACTGAGCAATTCAGAGCGATCACGGGGTAAATACAACCGTGTCATGCGAGAATGATCATCAATAAAAATAAGAAAGTAACGATATTCTGATAAACTAGCGGTTTTATAAGGGTCTCAAATGTCCGAATGAAATAAAGCAAATGGAGCAGAGCTCATAATACAACGAGGGGAGAGGTAGGACGATAATGACTCTCATAGATACAAGATTCACATGTAAATTCAAAAAAGGAAACTCAAGAAAAGCCTTATGCAGTATAGGAAGATGAGCTTAACCAAGACGCATGTGTAAATCAACAAAGGTAACAGAGGATAGAGTCGTGGTGGGGAGGTTCAGAGTGTAGAGCTCATTAAACAACTGTCATCTACCAATGATACTCCACGTCTGTCGATCCTGCACCACAAAGGAAGAAGAGGAAAAGATGATGGAGCATTCATGATCATGAGTAAGACAACTAACAAAGAAGAGATTAAATTGAGAGTCGGGAACATAAAGTATAGAACGTAGAGAGCTAGAGGGAGTGAGAGGCAAATCTCAAGATCCGTAGACCGGAGTGGTCTCTTCATTGGCAACAGTGATAAACTTGGGACAAACAGTGCCCGTGTATCGAGAAAATTTTTGCGGAATAATGTGATTTGTGGCCCTGGAGTCCACTATCCAGGAGGGACTGGGAAAAACATGATATATCTTCCTTGGAGATAGATGTAATGTTATGCACGCGTGCACAACTTCTTAATTGTATTTTGTATCATTAATTTGGTGTATTCGAGTAAAATGTATGTGAACCCCCCTCCCTATATAAGGAGGTGGTTTGAAAGTTTTAGTCATGCTTTTGATTAGAATTTGCGATCTCTCACTTGGAGAGGGACTTCTAGGAGGAACCAACCTCCTGAGATTAGGCACAAGTATTTCTCGTGATTGTATCCAAGTTCTTTGAGTTTATTGCAAATAATTTCTCCATCGTAACATCGGTCTGACCTGCCTGCCTGTTTGCTATTTTGTTAGTCGTCGGGAGTCCTGCCACCCTCGCTCACGTCCAGTGTTTGCGCACGGAAATCTTTTTCTGCACAGTTTTCTTCCAATGCATGGGAATCGTCCCGACATTGCTCGCGCCTGCGTCCAGTCGCGCCTCATACCGCGCACACTTCGACCACGCTCGACAAACTCCGTTTCTGCCGACGCTTCAACCTCACATAGCAGCGCTTCTGTCGATGCTTTCCGCCCGCTTCTTGCCAACTACGCACGGCCCCTTACAGTCTGACGATTACAACGATTCCTTGGAGCATTCCAGGTCGCTCGATCGGCCACTCCCGCCTCTTCCGTCATTCCTGGCTTGCTCGTTGGCCTTCCTCGCATCCAGCATCGGCTGCTTCCGCGCATCTCGCATCGGTCGCTCAAGCATTCCAGCACCCCACCTGCTTCGCATTACAGCTCTTGCGCCTTCTCCCACCTCTTACACATCGATCGACCTCCTACTCCTGCGGCCGTCGCAACTCCAGCTCATGAGGCTCCTGCGCATGCCCTTCTGGTGGGTGGGCTCCTCCCACTATTGCGCCCTTCTTCTCGTGTCTTCTATCTGGACATCTACTCCTTCCTTCGGTCGTTCCTCCCATCGGTAGCGCCTTGTCTGCACCCTTCTCCGCCATCGCCCGAGCCCTCTCCTTCTTATGCCAAAGGCCCTTCACTCGATAGAATCCCGTGTGGAGACCCTTGAACACGCCCTCACCACCATCAACTCTCGCTTTGAGGCCCAAGCCGAGCAGTTCACTCCGATTATGACCATACTCGACCACTTGCAACCCGACCAGCACTCCTGGCCTAACGTCGCCTCTGCCTTGGGATCCCCCATCACATTGTCCCCCGAAGAATCCACTTTGGCGGGATTGCCTCCCCCACTTTTTGCCGCATTGACATTCCTACATTCAACGGGACTGACCCCCTGGGATGGATTTCCCACGCTGAGCAGTATTTTGACATTCACCAAACTCATCAGACGCAAAAGGTTTCCACGACTCTTATCGGCATGGAAGGGTCCGCCTTCCATTGGGTCTGCTGGCACCGCCAGTCCTCTCATGGTCTCACCTGGACAGCTCTTGCTGAGGCACTCATTCAACGGTATGAACACCGCTACTTCAGCAACATGATCGAACGCCTTTGCGGGGTCCATCAGACTGGCTCCATAGACTCGTACGTGGATGAATTTATTGAGTTGGTCACTCACGTCCCGGTTCTTCCACCCAACCACTACTTGGGCTATTTCATGCATGGCTTACAACCTCATATCAGCGCTTTCCTCCGCACCCTCCATCTGTCTACCGTCGACCAAGCCATGGACCTCTCCCTACTGGTAGAGGTTGAATGCCTTGCGAGGTCTGGGGACCTTCTTTCTACATCACCTCCTTCCAAACCTCCCTACCAACCATATTTTGCCCCTCCCCCGTCTAAACCTTCACCATCACCACCTCTTCTACCTCGCCCAACCATTATGCCCCCACGCAACAACCGGCATATCCCTATTCACCGCCTTTCCAACCAAGAGTATCATGACTTGCGGGGTAAGGGCGTGTGCTTCCGTTGTAAGCAACCATACTCTCTTACTCGTGATTGTCCTGTCAAGGACTTTCGCGCCCTCATCGGTGATGACCGGGGGGAGATCGGCGTAGCTGACTTTGACGCCCTTGCGATCACATAGGTACTACCGCACGGAGCCCCTGGCACCTCAGCGACAGCCAACCCGCGGGCGTATTACTAAAAGACGGCGGGCGGCAGCTCGACCTTGGGGACAAGGTCGATTTTCTGGCGGGATATATTGTTATGCACGTGTGCGCAGCTTCTTAATTGTCTTTTGTATCTTTCATTTGGAGGGCATTGTGGTAAAATATATGTGAGCCCCATCCCTATAAAAGGAGGTGGCTTGGGAGTTTTAGTCATGCTTTTGATTAGGTTTCATGATCTCTCATTTGGAGAGGGACTTCTAGGAGGAACCAGCCTCCTGAGGTTATGCACGAGTATTCCTCATTGTATCCAAGTTCTTCGAGTTTAATGTCGGAGCGGGATGTGGTAGGAACATCCATTACTGGAGAGGCATGGTGCTGAGGGTTGGATGGCTGCTGCGGGAACCCATGTTTCCTATAACATATGGTCCCAGTATGATTTGTCCGGCCACAATGGGTACACAGATGAGTGTTTTGTCCCTTGGAATGATTTCAACCATAGCGTCCATCGCCCCGAGACCAATGGCGACCTCCACTATTCCCAGTAGGGGGAGGGCGAGCTTCAACAGAGTGTTGGAGTAGGGCAAGAGAGGGAGTCAGTGAGACATCGGTGGGAGGAGTCACCTTCAAAATCATGGAGCACACATTTGAGAGAGAGGGGGAATAGTAAGAGAGGATAAGATGTTGACATGGACATTGTATAGATGTTATGCCGACAACCTCCTTCTGATCCCGTTGGGTAGCGAAATCCAAGGTCGGAGGCTGGTGCTGAATCCAAGCCTCGACGAGCATCATGTACTGTGCCACGAATGATGTCAGGTCACTGTACGAACCCGGTTCGACGGTCTAGAGGTCACTAAAGAGATCGAACAGATGTTGAAGGTTGTCCTTCCCGGAGTATATGGACTTTAGTTCATCCCACATGGCCATTGCGGTCTCGTGGTGCATAACCATGCGATATGACTCACTTTTCATGGAATTCAAGATCCAAGACTGAACTCTGTCGTTATCCCATTGCTCGGTAGGCTCAACAGGTGGGCCACGAGTTAGATGATGAAGAAGACCCTTGGTATGGAGTACTCGGCGACCGAGTGGACCCACTCAACAATTTTTTTCTTCTATATGAGGGAGATATTGGTAATTCTGAGTTCGACACGAACTTGATAGATGGGAGACAGATAGAGGGTGGCTGGAATGGTAGATGAGGCGGACGCAACATTCGTCACCATGTTAAGGAAATGAAGAGGAGTCCAAACAATGAGCGAGGCGATAAAGACAAGCTCAAGTTGTATGTAGTAGTAGTCCGGGCAAGCTCCAGCCTTAGTTATTAAAGGCGCAAGGCGCACCAAGGCGCAAATAGGTCTTGGAGCCTAGGCGCAAGGCTCAAGGCGCAGGCGCGTGCCTGACGAAGGCAAGGCGCAATCACATCAAATTTAAATAATTATCATTAAATATCAATTCATCTTCTTGATCAGATTCTTCGTCTATTCTACTCATTAATCATTCATTACTATCATTTATATCTTGTAAAAATAAAATCAATGTGGTCACTAGGACCATATTTAAGCCTCGACGCTCGATTTTGTGTCACAAACACTACATCATGCAAAATTATTGAATTCTTACGTTATTTCTTTCCTTATTTTGAAAAAGAAAAATTTATAGCAAAGATTACACCCAAGTACACCTTTTATGCTCCAAAGGCGCAAAAAAGACGCACAAAGGCGCAATCATCTGAGCCTGGAGCCTTAGGCGCACCTTTAACAACTTAGGCTCCAGCAGTACAGGAGAGCTCAAGCAACACTTGTGAGCTCAATCCAAAAAGGGTGGCGAGTTATGGAAGCAAGAATTAGAGAGTCCTGAAAGTAGGGAGCTCAGGAAAGAGGGGTATGCGAGCTCTAGTATTGAAGGGGTTGGCTTCCACGAGTTTGGCGAATCCCGGAATCAGCGAGCGCTAGACATGAGTCGCGAGGTCGGATACCGGCGAGCTCAGGACAGGATTCAACGATCTTGGGTAGCAGCGGGTTCTTGAGAAAAAGTCAACGAGCGTTAGAGAGAGGGGATCACGAGCAAGTGATGTCCATCATCGTCCAGTCCTACAACAGTCCGTTTCAGCAAACTGAGCTTTCTTGGGGGCCCTAACTCAGTCCACTACCTCCTATCCAGCCACCTGAAGTTTGTTGGAGACTCACCAAGCCTTATATTTCCTAGTTGTGTAAGTTTCTAAATTGTGGTCACTTATTTTATGTTGAAATTAGTGTTTGTTTCACTATTCTAGTTATTTGTTTGTAACAATTGTCTCCAAACTTTTTGTGGCTTTGTATGTTCTTATTCATTGTGCAATTTAATTATGTGTCCTCTCACATCTATAAATCTTCTCTTCTTTTCCATCATAAAGTTTAATCACCGTGATTTATCTAGCATCAATTTTTGTAAAGACTCATTATTGCAAGTTAAAGTCGTCGGAATTGCGTCTTGCATTTAGAATTCATCCACCATTCCTCCAATAGGACCTCTTGAGTCAACTACTTAACACATATTGCGTGGATAAGGACCGGATGAAGTTTACTATAACTCCATCCAAGAAGGGTATTTTGTTACGGGTCTACGAAGGGGATGACGACATGTGAACATAAACGCTTGTATCTTTAACTCCCGCACAATGTTTTTATATTTTTCGCGCTATCACATTTACTCGCATATCATGTAGCCTGGGTGAGGGGCATAGCTGTAATATTTTGGAACTTTTCCCTCTAAATATATAAGTGGATAAAGAGGGTATTGTATCGAAGCAAGAATTATTCATCTTCTTTAATCTCTTAGGTTCCGTTTGTATGGCCGGTTTTGAGAGGAATGGATTGGAATTGATCTCACAAGTCTAATTCATGTGTTCGTTTGCATCATTATTTGATTGGAATTGACATTCGAGTAAAACCGTCGGTTTTTGTTCTATGAAAATTAGGCGTGAACAAAAACTTACCGCTTTAGGTTGGTTTTCACAATTTTCTGACCGCAAAGCATCAGATGCAGTGGTTAGGCACCGTTCGGCCTCTTCTTCTCCAGCTTCTTCTTATCCTCCTTCTTCGACTTCTTGTTCTTCTTCTTCTTCACCTACTCATTCTTTAACTTTAAATCAAAAATTGGTCGCCTTCTTCGACGGCTCCCAATTCCAATTAACGCGAGTTTTGGTTTTAGACCAAAATCAATTCTGCACTCTTAAAACCGGCCAAAACGAGCGGAGTCTTAATTTTTTATCCTCTTCACCTCCCAACAAAATTATTTTTATGGCTAGCAAGCCTCCCCTCTTCTTCTTCCCCTTCTTCGTTCAAACTCGACTCCAACCTCTATCCCACCAATGGAAACCGTAGGTCGAAGAGGGTCAAAGGGATCTCCTCCATGATTTCACTCTCTGACGATCGTGTACCCAATCTCAATTGGTGGATCATAACAACTTTGTATCAGAGCTCTCTTCCCCCACCAGAGTATGCGTACAATTTGGTCCCGGAATCAGGCCTCAAATCATTAAGCTTAGGCCGCGTGTGAACCCGCCGATCCATGATTTTGTGCTTCCTATGCTCTGGAAGCCTGTGAAGCCCTGCGTACGACTGCCCTGGATATCACTAAATTGTCGACGACAGGCCCGTCCACCTCACGTGGTGCTAAGATTACCAGCCAGCATCTCGTGGCTCGATTAGGCCCGATCTGCCATTGTTGTAATGTTTCAACACCCAGATCGGCCCAATGTTGCCGCCTCTTCAGTCCCAACAACTCTTTAGTCCTCTCGCTCAGTACAGTTGTCCGCGGGGCTTCTTATGACAATCTACGCACTCGGGCCAACAAAACTCTGTTGGCGAAGGTGTTTCCAACGTGTTACCACGGAAAACCTATTCCAGTTGATCCTTCGGCTAGCTTCGCAGTCTGTATACAATTCTTTCCCGCTCCTGCCCCTGGCACCGAGTGCCCAACACTCGAATCGAGCTTTCTAGCACTCAGCATCCACTCCCTCCACCTCCGAACATCACTCAAGACAGTCTAGCGGACATGAGGGAGTGCAACCTTGCCTCGACATGGAGTCGATCCAATAAATGATGGTTGACCAAGCTGCCCAGACGGCAGTACATTAAAGTTGATTGCCACTTTGACAGAGATGCAATTCTTCCCAAACAAATCTACACGCCAATACTAAGATCTGAAGATGAAGCCTCTGATCTCCTCACCAAAGCTCTCAAAGGGAGGAGAGCTCAAGACTTATGTGACAAGCTGCGCATGATTAATATATATGCTTCAGCTTGAGGGGGCTGTTAAAGCTCAAAGAAAAAGCCCATCATTGGCCCCATGTCCTTTTTTCCTTCTCATGTTTAGTCTCACATCTCCTAGGAAGAATTTTGGTAACCCACTCATTGTATATATAAAGGGGTATTGTAATAACCCAAATACATAAATATAGTAAAATTCTTTGTTTTCAGACCCTCCAATCAAGCCATAAAAAAGACTCCAACTGAACCTTCCCCATTCTTAACTCTCAATCTTTAGGTCTGATCTAAGAACCAAAGGATTAGAAGACACAAAAGACCTCAATTGGTCACCTAAAATCAGATAACATGTTCTACCAAATAAATACAGGCTCTTAAATTGTTATTTGGTTGGATATTGTTTTGATTCGAGCTCAACAAAACCCCTAAAAAAAGAAGATTAAATAACATGAGTAGAAACAAACAACCTCGCAAATCTGGTCACTAAAAAAAGATTACCTAGAAATATTGTGACTGATTCCAAAGCAAATCATTTTTAGACTAACAATCGATAGAGAACCGTAGAGTATCCAAATGGAAACAAGGCAACCACAAGAAGTAATTCAATAGACGAACCTTCCGAGCTCTTTCATGGCGTCCGGTACGGTTCTGTCCTCTAGTCGTGGCCTTCACCTCGAATGAACGAAACGATGGCCACGCCGTCGCAATCTGGTCGGAGTTTTCACATGGGAGAAGGAGGCGCCGGGGTAAAGGAAAGAAAGTGCTTCTTCCACTGGAGAGGGAGAGAGGACGAGCGAGGGACGCCGGAGATGGCGTTGCAGAGATAGCGAAGTGCATGGTCTTCTTCTCTACTCGCCGAGCCACTCCTTATCCCGCCCCCATTCGAACTATGCTACCTCGCAGCTTTTTAGGCTCCTTTCGCGGGTTTTACACTCGGAGGGTTTTGGTTTTGGTCAAAAACTAAAATTTTGTAGGTTTTGGTTTTGGTCAAAAATCAAAAAAATTTGTTCGTTTGCACCCATAGTTTTGCTTGAAGGTTTTGAAAAATAAATTTTGAAAAATAAATTTTGAAAAATAAATTTGCGGATAATCATTACTAGGGTCCAAAACATAATCATTACTATGGCCAAAATGATAATGATGAACTCTGGCCACAATGATGATGAACAGTGTCAAAACTATCCCAAAACTCATCTAAATAGGTAAGTTTTGGGCATAGAAGGATTTTTCAAAAAGCAAAACCCATGGGTTTTGGGCCAAAACCAATCCCCTCTTTTAAAATAAACAAACGAACACTAGAATTGGTTTTGGTCAAACACCTTTCTCCAAAACCCATAGGTTTTCTGTGAATGCCAATTCCATCCTAAAAAATGTCAAACGAACAAAAAAATTAGTTTTGATATACCCAAAACCAAAACCTTCCTCTCAAAACTCGCGAAACGAACGGAGCCTTACGGTTTTGCCAAATTGCTGCCTGCAGAAATTTCTGCGGTAAAATAACATGAGAATTGATATTAGCAGTCCAATTCTTGATATTCGCACCCTAAAAACGGTAATAATCCTAATTATATTCGCAGGTTAATTCTCGATAATCACACACCATCAAATAACCTCCTCTTCATCTCTCTTCTCTCGTTGCCTAAACCCGAGCCGTAGTTCTATCGGTCGCGTGTCTTTCCCCCTCTTAGATTCACCTTCTTCAAAAACGAAGGAAATTATCGAGCGAAAATCCAAAAAAAAGTAGTCAGTTTTCTAGTTAAAGGAAAGTTTGCAAGTCATTTAACTTGTTTTCCTGCTAGTTTTTTAAATTGTTTAAGAGTCTTTAAAATGTTTCTCTAGGCTTCTAGTGTTTAATAAATCAACGTGTTTCGCTTATTTGGGATGGGAGTGGGGTGCAAATATAATTTTGGACTACAAAAAAAATTTATGGACTACAAATAGTGATGGACTGTGAATAGCCAATTTCGGATTGCTAATATCAACTCTCAATAATATTTGCTTTAATAAACGAGTGACAGTGCAAGACCGACGATATTCGGCGGGAGCGGAGACTTTCGACCGGGGCGACGATATTCGGCGAGTGCGACGACATTTTTCGGGGATGACGACATTCGGCGAGGGTGGCGACATTAGGCAGCGGCGGCCCATATTTATATACATATATATAAATTGTTGTTCAACAAAAAATTATATGATGCGATGGTTGTTATCTTTGTTTGTCATATTGGGAACTTGAGTTCAATTCTCAACATTGATAATTTATGTGAGATTAAAAATTGGGTTATATAACCCTCCCTTTTCAATAAATTTAAGGATAAAATCATAATTTTATGTTGTAGGGTACTCTACACCTTAATATAACCATAAACCCTATCATAGTAGGTGTATGAGCTCTAGTAAAAAAAGAAGTAAGGAATCGAACGTTAAATTTGATTTTAGTTATATCGAAAGGCTGTGATTGATTTAACGGTAAACCGTTACACCATAAGGGGATATCTTTATATAGTAGAAGATATAAACAAACGACAGTGCACGGGGGACCCCCGTGCGGGCAGCGACATTCAATGCGGGTAGCGATATTCGGCTGGGGCGGCAATATTCGGTCGAGGCGACGACATTCGGTGGGGGCGGCGACATTTTGCGAGGATGGCGACATTCAACGGGGGTGACCCATATTTATATACGTACATATAAAACATAGTTTAATGTTGTTCAACAAAAAATTATATGGTTTGATAGTTGTCATTTTTGCTTGCAATATTGGGAAGTTGGGTTCAATTCCCAACATTGACAAATTTTGTGAGATTAAAAAGGGTGATGTTAAAGACACACCTATAATGGCTATATAGACACCAGTGATAGATGCACACCACTAAAATATTAATTGCAGGCCATCTTGTTAAATGCACACCAACATAAAAAATCAAAATTATTTTGCCATTCCTGATATTTGACAGCATTGGGCAACAAAAAATATTTCAAAGACCTTTTGTAATTGAAAACATAAATCCATTGTTAAATTACAGGTTGCACTCTTTCAAACACTAGTTGTTGTAGCTATATCATCCATTGTTAAATTACAGCTACATCCATTCTGCAAAACTCCATTGTTAAATTAGTTTGTTGTAGCTATATCATCCATAAACATGCAGAATTTGAGACTTGCTACAACTCCAAAAAAATGGATGTAAGAAGGAATAGCTTTCTCTATCATTGAAATGTAGCCACTACAAAAAACGTCCATTTCTCTTTCCAAAAATATCCTGCATTAAAATAGATAGTATCTAAATTAGTTTCAAACAATATGAAAAATTATATTTAGTAGCATGCTTTATTTAGTAGCATGTTTTATTTACCTTTAACATCTTGATTTAGTAGTTTTTTTTATTATGTCATATGCAAAACTTCAGCCATACATATCACATTCATGCACACAAAAAATGTTGTTATTAGAACTAGTTAACGTGCTGTTATTTTGCAATGCATTTGAAATAGTGACATACCTAAATTTATGGATAATTCAAATTAACGATCTCAAGCTTCATAGTTTCAGAAATTATACTTTGTGAATCTCATCTATCTGTCACCCTTTCATGATATCTCATCCATACGGAGAAAACAGGCGGTAGAGGACAATCAATGGACATTAACAATCTAATGAAGTGATTATCATTTACATAGCCAATAAATACTGTCTTTCGCAAATCTGAAGGCGCCGAGTGCAATGGTAAGAACGTGAAAGATTGGTATCTCGAAAAATGAACAAAGGTTATATTGTAGCAAGATGCGACTACTAATCTCAAGTCTGGAATTGACATCCACTTGCCAATCGGTGTTGGAATTACACTGCACTCAAGAGATAGTCTTAATTCGGTAAGCCGTACATTCCCAAATATTTGTGTGTATAGATAATCCTTATGTTGAAGCTCCAATGACAAATCATTTCGAACTTGTATCCAATTTTCTCCCATGTCCATAACATGACTAATCATTCAATACCCACAATGATCATCACCAATCACGTTTATGACATCCTCTATATATTTAGAAATATACTTTGGCATTTCCTTACGAATGCAATCAAGAAATCTAGTGTTATTTGAATCCACTTTTCTTGCAATATTTTTCTTGAGCTTAAACTTTTCGCCTATAAGAACATGTTCAAAAAGAGAAGGATCTCGCTTTGTGGATTTGAAATCATCCTTCAACTTATTATTGCTTCCTTTCGGCCGCCCTTTCAACCTTAAGGACATAATATGTTGCAATGTTTGGCTAGTAGTTGGATCCAATAGCTCACGAATTTTTCGCTTTAATTCATTCCTTTGAATATCACTTGTGTTATTGTACTTACTTAGTAAACCATCCAAGTTTGATTGTATGTCAGTAAATTGCTCATCTTCTTCCTTTACAGTAACACCTTCTTTTGTAAGTGGCTCCAAATGCAATTTTTTTCAATGCTGATGAATCATCCATAGAGGGAATGCAGCTGAGTTGCTAATGTAATTGACTAACTCATGGGCACAAGGTAAACCAAGTGTGTTCCTTATTTTATGTGAGCAAACTGTAGCATCGGGGACCCAATTCTTTAATATCTCTTCTTCTTTTTTTATTACATCTAAAACAACATTATATATAAACCTAAGTAAATCAACATACAAGGCACCTTTGAAACCTTTATTTACTTGTATTGCACTTTGACCAAAATGACCTTTTAATCTCTGTGTGCTGGAGGTTAATCATTTGATCAAATGTTTTCCAAACATTGGTTAAATTACCAATTGAAACTTCAAGAAATTTTTTCAGGTGATTATGCCTACCTTCAACACGATTTGTTGTCGAATTTCCAAGTTGAAAAAACTTATCTATCCAAGCAGAAATAAAAGACTCTTTATAAGGCTCAATCCAAGTTGTGACAACATAGCTAATTACCTCTGGGTACTTTTCCG
Organism: Dactylorhiza incarnata; assembly: GCA_033032865.1. Taxonomy (NCBI): domain Eukaryota; kingdom Viridiplantae; phylum Streptophyta; class Magnoliopsida; order Asparagales; family Orchidaceae; genus Dactylorhiza; species Dactylorhiza incarnata. The sequence continues at coordinate 16,395,423 of JAWHQI010000007.1, forward strand.
CATATGTGGTCAACATAAAATTGAATCTTGAATTATACTCGTTCACAGTTGATGAATTAACCTTGTTTTGCCATACACCCCAAAATGTATCGCATTCTTTGCCTTCTTTGAAGTATTTTTACAATGAGCCTAAATATTTCGGTTAATGTGCACTTGACATAGAATTATTCTAGAATGAGGAAAAACAATTTTTATAGAATTCCACAATGCAATCTCCCTGTCAATTACAAAAACACCGGGTAAAGAATTTTGATCTAATGTACCCTTAAAGCATTCCAATGCCCACTTGTAGCTAGATTCAGTTTCATTTGAAATGAATGCAAAACCGGAGTAAAAGGAAACATTAGTGGATGTCACCCCAACAATACTAAGCAACAACAACCGATAACGATTAGTCTTATACGTGCAATCTATAATAAAAGCGTCTGAAAATATATTGCTAAGCTGAATCGCGGTTGGATGGGCAAAAAATAAGCTTTCCAATTTGTTGGAGATGAAGTTGACATGATTGTGACTGACATAACCTGCTTCAAAGATACATTTATAAAGAAATTGAATAGAAGTTGAACCACCCAATTCCTTTACGTACATCTTAACCTTTTCATTGTATATTGTTCGTAATATTGTAGTGTTACTAGGATTCCTTATCTTCAATGTGGATAGAATCTTTCTTGGCTTAACACCTGCAACATACATATCCTGAACTGTCTTTTGTTCGTTAACATCCAATCTACCGGCAAAAGAGTGTGCTTCTATGTGTGCAAACTTGTGATTATGGAACCCCCATTTGACAATAACTTTCCAATCATTTAGAATTGCATCTTTTTGTCCATGCAAAGAGAAAGGACAACTGCACCGCTTCGAGCTACTCTTTCTCATGTTCCTTTTCACAAAACCCTTACTGTATTGACTTTCAAGTGAAAATCCTGCTCTATCACAACAAAGCATAATTCTAGACCGAGATCTAATGGTTAGCTTATCGGCCCTTTGAATAGTAATAACAAATCCAATATCCTTCGCAATATTACTAGTCCATTGTACTAACTCATCCTTACTCAGAAAAATTACATCTGTATCTATTTCAATTGATTGCAATGATTTTTCATTACCCAACAAATTTTTTGTGATATATCCATAAAAACAGAACAAAAATTTTCTGCATTCAACAAAAAAATACATAGGGCTTTGATGACATCTCATCTACCAGAGACTAGCTACACAGGGCTTTGATGACATCTCATCTACCAGCACAAGAGTTGAAATGGAATGGAAAATACATAGGGCTTTGAAAAGGTTTCCTGATACCGAAATGTAGCTTCTGGTAGTGGATTATGAAAAATACATAAGGATTGGAAATGGAGCTTCTGGCAATGGAAACAGAATACATAAGGTTTTGTGATTACCATATAATGAAATGGAGATTCTGGCAATAGATTACCAGATACCGAAATGGAGCTTCCGGCAGCAAAATGGCTATAAAATTGGGCTTTCGGCAGCGAAATGGCGACGAAATGGGGCTTCTGGAGTGCAAGTAAACCAGCCAAAGTTGAAAGAAATGAAAAAAAAAATGAAAATAAGAACTTGAAATAGACCTAGCCGGCGACGAAGTACCTTGCCGGGACAAAATGGCAATAGACGGAGAGCTCCGGCGATGAACTTGAAAATGGCTAACCGGCGATGTAGCGAAATGGCGACAGACCGAGAGCTCCACCGTAGAATAGGAAACGGCGAACCAGCGATGCGGCAGAAATGGTGAAATGGAGGCTCCACCTAGATCACGACAATGCACGGGAGCCGCCAGTACCCCGCGCAACAATACTCCAGCCACGACATTGCCCCGACGCGATGGCGCTCCCGCTGCTCACAAACCCCCGAGCGCTATATTCCCTCCATTGCTCATTTTTTCCTTATGCACGGAAGTTTGCGAGCGACGGGAAGAGCACAATTTTTATTGAAGACAAGGGCTTTGGATATATGAGAGCATTTTTTAAAATTTAATAAAAAAAACTAAATAAATTAAAAATTTTGTAATAAAGAGAGATAAAATCTGAAACTTGATTGTTTCACCAAAGAGTATTTTTCCCTTTTAATATAGGGTGGTTATATTTGTAGGCTCTATATGGATATTTGCAGCCCAATTTTTACGAGTTATTACACGCCTTTTGAAAATACTCTTTGTTAGGTGCATTTTTAGGAAAAGTGTTCAACATGAAAGTTGTAGATCTCGTCGAAATCTACAACTTTGATGTTGAACACTTTTCCTAAAAATGCACCTAACATTGCGTATTTTCAAAAGGCGCGAGACTATTGTGAAATTTTTCGCGCCTTTTGAAAATACGCAATGTTAGGTGCATTTTTAGGAAAAGTGTTCAACATCAAAGTTGTAGATTTCGACGAGATCTACAACTTTCATGTTGAACACTTTTCCTAAAAATGCACCTAACAAAGAGTATTTTCAAAAGGCGCATAATAACTCGTAAAAATTGGGCTGCAAATATCCATATAGGGCCTGCAAATATAATTACCCTTAATATATAGTAAGTATAGATATATATAGGACAATGTTATAAGCAATCCTAAAATAGCTAATCACATTCCATTAATATTTGTAGTCCAAACAATTTATTCGTAGTTCAATGTCTCGTACTAAAATAACACATGCATAGAGGGAAAAAACTGAAAAGCTACTAAGATTACAAAGTCGCACGCGGCTCAAATCTGTTCTGCTCATATCCACTTTGCTGCGATTCAAATATGAGCTCCAACAATGGCGGAAGCAAAGTCGGATGCAGCATTGGCTCAAGTATGTAAAGCTCGGCTACCACCATCTCATCACCCATGGAATGTATCTCTTCCTCACCCCCTTGTTGGAATCATTGCAGCCCAAATCTCCACCTTCTCCCCTCAAGACCTTCAAGATCTCGGAACCATCTCCGCTTCAATCTCGTCTATGTAATTTTCTGCTCTACACTCATCGTCTTCCTCTCCACCCACTACTACCTCAGCCATCCCAAGCTAGTTTACCTGATCAATTCCGCCTGCTACAAGCCGGAAGAAGCACTCTAGATCTAGCTGAGCACCCCTCTCCTAACTCCGGCGAGCTTATCTTCACCCTCTCTTTCAAGCAAGCCGATACAGGTCTGCTTATAACATTGCCCTTTTATAATTGTAAAGAACTATAAGACTCCTTCTCTTTTAAGCATTACTCATTTTATCTTTCTTTCAAACAAAAGTAAAATAAGAAGTTTCAATGTAAAGAAGTTTCAATGTAGAGAAGTTTCTAATTTCTTCCATATAATATAATATAATACAATTTTATTTAAAAATTTCAAATAGAAAATACCCGCAATTAGTTCTACTCGAGATCAAGCGATCAAGAATTGAATCTGAAATTACTGAAAGAGTGTTTGCTGCTCGAACGCAAACCAATGACAACCCAATCTGGACAGTTACGATTGGCAATAACCAGCTCGATAAGCTCTCCCAGCAATTTTATTGCTTGCAGTCATTTGCGGCCAAAATGCAGATGTTAATTCTTAGCCTTCTCTACTGCAAAAAATCACAATAAACAGATGTTAATTTAAAATTATGTAATAAAATTAGGCAATATATTGATTTGAGAACCTCTCCTAGCAGTAGCCTTGCATGATCTTTTTTAAACACTATGCTTGGCCTCCCAAGTTCATATTGCTCCACTTTTTCTTCCTAGCTCTTCTGTTGAACCTCATGCCTTCATTTCCTCTCAATATTTATTTCTCGAAGCTCTATTTTTATCCATTATGAACATCACTTACCGAGAATCTGTTTGGCTAAGCTTTACCGGAGCTTGATGTCAAAGTTACGAGGTTCACTTATTCACTGTGAAAACTTTGTGCAACATATATCTTAATTTCTGGCGTATTTTTTTTAAAAGCTTCTTGATTGATCTATGTAATTTAGCAACCTGTAATTAGAGTAAGATGAGGACCACATTCATGGTCACTCTTGCGCAATCAAAGTTCATGTGAATTTTTGCTCAGCAATTTTGTTACAACATAAATTGTTAATTGTGAATGGCCCATTGAATGAATGTACTCATTTCATTAATTAGGTTGTGTATACATTCTTCTCACTAAGATGAGTATACTACTTGATTTTACTCATGTCATCTACCCTTCTTCATTAAGGATTGATGAACTTTGATTGTACACCATAAAGACTTTTATTTTTGTTATTTCATTAAACACCAGCTTCTAATTTCAGTTTACTTATTGAATTTATTTCAGTTTACTTGAATTTATTTCATTAACTTGATGAATACTTTCTAAGTTATTTCTATAAGAATTCTATTTTTGTTAATTTGGTGTATCTCAGTTTTTAGAAAGGTCGGTCTTAACCCTACATTTGCTAAACTCCTTTGATTGGGATTAGTACGTAAATGAAGGTTTAGTGCACCAAACAATTCTTAGGCTAAACAATATTATTACTGCTAATCGAGTGATGAACAAATGGGGGTTGATGGGTGGGTACCCCTAAATAAATAGGGAGAACTGCACTGCGGATAGCCAAAATTCATTCATAATGGGGGGTGCCAATAGCTCACCCCCCCCCCCCCCCCCGGGCGGGCCTCACTCTGGTTCACTGAATTTGACTGAAAATCATTTAAAATTTATTTTAAATATATTAAGCCTCTTATTTCTACGATTTCAGCCAAACCCCCCTCCCCTCCGTATCCCCTTCAAGCTCCCGAGCTCCTCCCTCCTCCAAGCTCCGACGACGGCCAGAAGTTCCTCTGACGAAGCTCAAACGTCGGCGACCCCTCCAAACTCCGGCGGCCTCGACCTCCAACAGCACTGTTGAAACCAGTAACCCGGTTTCAGCGTTCGAAAGGGGGATGCGGATAACTCTTACTTGACCTAAGCTAAGACCCTTGACCGGTCACTAAGAACTGAGAGACTCTTGCCCTTGATGAACACCTGAGTCCACAAATGGACCCCTTAAGCTGCAGCGCGGAGGTCCCACCACACACCCGGAAGCTCACTCGGAACTTCCCCTCTCAAGCCAATGCTGAGAGGGAGGGGGTAGAGACCAACCCTTCTTAAGGTGCCCATAGGGGTCTATTTATAGACTTTCCCAAAAACGGACTGCGAATAGCCAAAATCGGACTGCGGATAGCCAAATTCCTCCGAAAGATAGGGGTCGGGCGAGTGCCCACTCGCCCATGGCCGGGCGAGTGCGCCACTCGCCCATGGCCGGGCGAGTGCGCCACTCGCCCATGGCCGGGCGAGTGCCCACTCGCCCATGGCCGGGCGAGTGCCCATTCGCCCATGGCCGGGCGAGTGGTGCCCATCCCACTCGCCCAAAGGGCCCGACGAGTGGGGGATGTCCCCCCACTCGTCCGAGGGAAGCGGATGCTATGCCCGCTCCCCCCACCGCCCTTCCTTCCATCTTCTCTGGACCCGCTTTCACCTCAGCTAGTTACGGTCGTTTGTGAACGGTTATTCTCCTTATCTGCCTCGATTCTGCTGAGTCTAGGTTAACCAAACCAGCTCGACAAATATGAGGGTTGTACAAGCACGCCATCAGCTCTCCTCCATCCAGAGAGCTGCTCCTGCTCTCCTTATAACGGCGATCCAAAGCCGACCCAACTCCTCCCACCTCGAGATCTCTCCATCATGGCCGAGCTTCTCCTCACCAGATCTGACCACCCCTTTCATGGCCGAAACTTCCGGCGAGCTCCAAGCCTCACTTTCGGCGAGATCCCTTCTTCTCCGGCGGGATCCGCTCTTATTTCCACGATTTCAGTCCGCCATTCCCTCTTGACTTTATTCAGTCCGCTGAATTGGATCTCTCGACGACGTCTTCAGTTCAGATCCCTCTCGAACGTCTTTCTCCTCTCTCGACTGTTGGATCTTCGGGGAGAAATGGCTCTCCGCGGAGAGCCAAAAGGATCTCCCCGGAGAGCCAAAAGGATCTCCCCGGAGAGCCAAATGGATCTCCGCGGAGAGCCAAAAGGATCTCCGCGGAGAGCCAAAAGGATCTCCCCGGAGAGCCAAAAGGATCTCTGAAAGTGCACAGTTAACCTCACTAGAATTCTCTAGAGGGGGGGTGAATAGAGATTTAAAATATTTTGTGCAAAGTTAACAAATATATATGTGTGTAATATCCACAGATTAATGCTTCTCACACACCAACAAGAATTAAGCAAATAAAGAAAGAAATAGTAAGAAGAAAATCACAGCACAACACAAAGAAATATAGTGGTTCCCCAAGCTTTGGGTAGTCCACTCTTCTACCCCTTTGGTAGGAATTCACTATCTTGCACTGAGTCTTTTGTTAAGGAGACTCTTAGAACCAGCCTGAGTCTTTTGATAAGGAGACTCTTAGAACCACTACAACTGAATTTTTTGAAGAGAGATTCTAAAAACTCTTTTACACTATTGAAATTGAAATAAGAATAAGAATAAGAAGAAGAAAAAGAATAAGAAACAATTTGTGCAAGAAATAATCTTCTTCCTAGCAAGAAGATTAGAAGCACAAGTATAGTGAATGTAATATCTCTTCTATAGTGAGAAGGAGATTGTAGGTCTTTCTCTATTTCAGTGAGAGCTTTCAGAAATTTGCAGCAGTATGACTTCAGAAGGTAGTAGAAGAAGAAGAAGGTTTTTTCTTGCTGCAACACTCTTTCACTTTTCTCAATTTTCTCTTTCTTCTCTCTTGGGAGCTTTTCCTCTTTTTCAGAAATAGAGTGAATCACTTCTTATTTTCTTTGCCGACCTCCTTGTGTATTTATAGCTCTGTTTATTCAAAAATATTGCTATAGGAGAATAATCAATTAGCAGACAGAGAAATAGCAAGAGAGAAAAGTTTCCAAAATCATTATATCTGTACAAGGAAAGAGATCATTCTATTTTCAAATAATGTCCATAATAATCTTAATCAAATTAGCCAAGAGTCATTTAAAAGGAAAGACTGATTCAGAACGGCTAGAAAAGAATAATATAATTCCATAAAATTCAGATCTACAGAAAGAAGGAAAGAGATCTGGCGTGTTTTTGAATCTGTCACAGAAATCGACGTGCGTCGATTATTATTCGACGTAAGCGTCGATTTCAGCCTGGCTAGACAACAACAACAACAACAGAACCCATATAGTCCCCAATCATTGGGGGTATGGGCGGGGAAAGATTGGAAACAGACCTAACCTTTGGCCCTATGCACAAAGTGGCTTCTCTCAAAGGAGAAAGACCGAACCTTTGACAATAAATGCACAAAGTGGCTGCTCACAGATTACCACTGAAATAGTGGCCCCCGCCCATACCCTTCAGCCTGGCTAGACGTCGAGAAGAAAATATGGAAGGTGCGTCGACTGAGGTGAGTCGACTTTACTGGGTGCGTGAGTGCGTCGACTAGAAATCAGAGTTACGTCGACTTTGGTTACGTCGAATTTTGTTTAGAGTTACTTCGACTCAGTATGAGAGATGCGTCGACTACACTTCGACGTTGCGTCGATTACTATTCGACGCATATTTTACTTAAACTAATTTTTCACTCTGAGAACTCATTCTACTCATTTCTAGGGGTTAAGATAAATCATTTTCCCAACAATCTCCCCCTATTTGTCTTAACCCTATTCAGAGAGAAATTTTATCAACTTTTGATCAACACATCAAAGCATATTTATAGAAAAGAGATATATTAGATAATCAGAAGATAATGGAAAAAGAAATCATATAACAGGCTTTTTGTACAAATCAATCAGTACTTAAGCATTAAAAGTAGAGTATTGTTAAATATATCATTCAGGAGGAGTAGGAGGAGTTTTTCTCTTCCTAGAGAATACTAAAGGGAGATCAGGTCTTTTTATAGAGGTGAGTTGCTCCTTCTCAGTAGCAAGATGTTCATTCAGCTCCCCCTGAGTTAAAGCAGTCTGCTCCCCCTGAGATAGAACTTCCTTTACACTTTCTTTTTCTGCTTCTTCAGCTTCTTTCCCAGCTCCAGCTTCAGCTATGACAACATCTGGCTCCCCCCGAGCTTCAGCTTCTTTTTCTTTCTCACTTTCAGCCACACCTTCAGTTTCAGCTTCATTTTCAACTTATTTCTCTACTCTACTTGCCTCCCCTTGAAAGAGAACTACTTGTTGTGCAGCTTCTCTTGCTATAGTGAGCACATTTGTTATCTGTTCTGTAGTATGTAGCTCAGGTACTATTTCATTCCCAATAGTTTTAAGCAGAGCAAGACTATCAGATTTTGATGTTGGAGAGGATTTGTGTGAGTGAGATTTGAGACTGGAGAGCTACTCTTCATCTAACTTCTCCCCCTTCTTGACCTTCTTAGCTAAGGAGGTTAAGAAAGACTTAGTGACCTTAGAGGAAGAGATAGAGGACTTCAAGCTTTGCACAGAGGCAATGACCCCATCTATTTGGGTTTGCATGTGCATGATGGAGGAGTGAAGTTGGGAGCAGTGCCCATCAAGCATGTCCTGAAATTTATGGGTTGCTTGTTGAATGCATTGGAGAAGGAGTGCTTGTGTGGATGAAGATGGTTCAGGTTGTGTTGGTGGAGGAGATAATGGTGGAGGAGATGATGGTGGAGGAGATGAAGGTGGAGAGATGACTGTATTACTGAAATCAATGGTTGTGGTAAGAAGATGAGGTGTGTTTGATGTAGGTAGAGAGGATGTGATAGTAGGGGGAGGAAGAGGTGGTGATTGAATTGGTGTATGTGAAGATGTAGTTAAGATAGGAGATGTGAGGGTAGTGGAAACTATTGGTGTGGATGATGTTGGTAGGGAAGAGATGTTTGTATGTGGAGGAGGTGAAGATGGATGCACAGGAGAATTAGGAGGAGAGGGAGTCCTTTCAGGAATGGAACCAGGCTTGGGGATTTGCCTGGTCCATTTTGAAAAGAGGGCTATGGACATCCTTTTTCCAGGAGGAATGAGAATTCCTTTTGACCTACATAGGTCAGGGAAGGAGTGAAGGAGTACCTGACTCATGATCCTCATGTAGGCATTCTCTTTATGAGAATATTTGTAGTCTATCATCTTCAATAAGCAGCTGGCCCAGTCTATCTTCTTTTTCAGCACAAGGGCCCCCATAATGTTCAGTTGCTGCTTGGGCACTGCATCATGGGCAGAGATTTTGCATAGTAGTATTTTTCCTACTATGTCTGCCAAGAGCCTATATTCATCAGAGAAGTCTATTTTCTTCAAGTTGATTGGTCTATCTCTGGAGAAATTCATGGTGATTAATAAGTTTTTGATTTCCTCAGGGGTGAGCTCCACAGGTTCATTACCTGATGGAAGATCAAAGGTGTCCCTAAGATGTTCTGCAGAGATTGAGATAGGTGTTTCATGGATTGTTCCTGTAATCTCCCCTTGTTCAGATATCTGAACATGATTCATCAACTCAGTGAGTTCTATTTCCAGGAGTTTGCATCTTGTTGAGATGAGTTTGTTTAGACCGGCTTTAGTGAAAAGAGCTATGATGCTCTTGTAGTTTTCGGCGGCGGCTTGGAAGGAATCAAGATCAATATCGAAACCAGAGTTGATCTTGGGGCCATTTTGGTCAGTGAGAGAGAGAGGAAGAGATGGCTGGACTGAGAAGTGAAAAGGATGAGAGATGCAGAGAGCGTGCAGATTTTTAACTGAAGAGTTTATTTAAGTCAGGTGAAACGTCGAAACGAGACACAACTCGAGGTTTATTCGGTACTACAGTAGATGTGACCGAAAATATTTTAGTATTGCCGCTCTTTTTCATGAAGTTGACGTTGCGTCGAGTGGAAGTCGATGTATGCGTCGGTACAGTCTGAATTGAGATGTTAGGGTTTCCTATCGACGATGCGTCGATTAAGAAATCGACGTGACTTTTATTTTGAAAATTTTAAGTTTTTCTTGAGAGATTATTTCTTCCTAATCCTAAGGTTTTCTAAGTCAGCCTTGGACTAATTTTATAGACAATTGAATTGATTGTGCCAACATTGTTTGGCAATGTGGCCAGTTTTATTACAGATATAACACCTGATTGTCTTTAGATTATGGGAATTTGAGTTTAGAGTGGGATAGAGGTGTTGATTAGGATAGAGTTGTTGATTAGGATAAAATTTTTGATTCAGATAGAAATTTTGATCAGGATGAATGGGTCCAGAATGGGGGTTAAGATAGAAAATTTTTGAAGGATAGATATGTCCTGTATTTAAGTTGCTCTGAGGTTTTATGCGTCGATATCTATTCGACGTATATTGAGAGTTGCGGCGATATATATTCGGCGCTTTCTCTAGATTGCGTTGATCTGGAATCGATGCATGGAAGTAGTTGCGTCGATTGTAAGTCGACGTAATTTTATTCATGCGTTTTGAGGTCGAAGCATCTGAGAGATTGCGTCGAGTAGAATTCGACGTACTATCATTCATACGTCGATATGAAGTCGACGCAATTGTGTCTTCACAGATTTTATTTTTCCTTTTTTCTGGTTGGAGATTTATTGTTTCTTTTAGCCTAGTTGCCTTCTCAGAAGGAGTTTGAGAGTCTTCATCTGAATAGTATGATGTTTCATCAAAATGGTTTATCTCCTTGAAGGTGAAGTCTTCTTCTTTATTTTGTGAGTCTTCTTCTAAGTTTGTTGATTTGATGGGTTTAGTAAATTTAACAGGGCTCATCCAAGCAGGTTTGGTAGATGGTATTGAACTGGTTGAAGGATCAGCCCCTAGCCCCAGATTCTTATGTCTGATTGCTTGTTTTTCAGTGATTTCTTTAAGTGTTTGGCTTCTGACTTTTATAGATTCTTCAAAAGCTTTTGCCTAGGATACCTTATTCTTAAGGAGTTGATTTTCTATTTTAGCACTTTTTATTTCCTTTTCTGTTTTATAGATTTCAAACCTTAGTTCATAATTTTTTGAACATGTGTCCTCTATTTTTCTCATATTAATTTGTTCTCTTAGATCCTTGATTTCTTGTTTAGCTTTTAGTTGATCTAAACAGAATCCTTTAAAATCATTTTTGAAATCATCACATAGAAAATCTATTTCATCAAAAATGCTTACCTCATCCTTATCCTCATATTCCTCTATGAGAATAAGGCTATTTGCTTTTGTTGTTGAATTTTCTTTTTCATCTTCAGAAGAGATGCTTCCTTCTGATCCTGTTTCACTCCATGATTTAGCAGCATATTCTTCCTTTGAGCTTTCAAGAGCCATTAAGCATAGGTCTTCTTGCTTAGACTCTTCATTGTCACTCTTAGATGAGGTGTTGTCCTCAGAATCTGTTTCACTCCAAGCTTCTGCAATGAAGCCTCTTTCTTTCTTCTTCCCCTTTTTCTTGAGATCTTTCTTTTTCAGATCTTTCTTTTTCTCAGCATTTTCTGGACATTCTGGGGCAATACGTCCAGTTTTCCTGCAGGAATAACAAACAATTTCTTTAGTGGGAGTCTTATCATACCTTGGTTTTGGCTCTCTTCTTCTAGACCCATCTGTCCTGACTCATTTCTTGAATCTTCTGGCCAGGAGACTGAATAATTCTTCTTCAGTAACAGGGGTTTCTTCTTCTGTTGTTTTTAATGCAATGTTTCTATCTTTTGAAGAGGTTGGAGTGTTTTCCCTTCTTTCCTTCTCTTCTCTGGTTTTCAGTAGTTGCTCATAGGATTTAAGTTTTCCTAAGAGGGCATCTGTTGAGATTTCATTTTGTCCTCTTGTATCTCTTATTACCCATATTCTTGAGTCTCATGAACTTGGGAGACTCATTAATAATTTATCATTGATCTTTGTGAGAGAGATCTCTCTATCCAAGCTCCTTAATTGGTTGATAATCAGACTGAATCTGTCATACATCTCAGATATGTTTTCTTCATGATTCTTTTGAAAGTTCTCATATTGGAAGATCAATAGAGCCTTTCTATCTTTCCTTTCATCAGCACTTCCTTCTACTATCTTTGTAAGAGCCTCCCAGATTTCTTTGGCTGATTCATAGTCAACAACCTTTTGAAAGATTTCATCTGAGAGGGTTGAGACAAGAATGTTCACAACTTTTGCATCACATGCTCCTGTCTTTTTCTCATTATTGTCCACTCAGCCCTTGGGACCAGTGTTTGAGTCACTTTACCACTTGAGTTCTTTCTATAAGGCTTGGGGGGACCTGTCAAAATAACATTAAACAATTCTTCATCAATAGAATTCATATAGATCCTAATTCTTGTTTTCCAAAGTGCAAACTTTTCAAGATTGCACATTGGTGGTCTGGTCGAAGCATAATATTTGATTTGTGCCATAAAAAGTTTTTAGAAATATTATATATATATGAGGTATGGTCTTTTTGATCAAGGAGTTACCCCTTTTTGATCAACCTCCCTCTGATACCAATTGAAAGTGCACAGTTAACCTCACTAGAATTCTCTAGAGGGGGAGGGTGTGAATAGAGATTTAAAAATATTTTGTGCAAAGTTAACAAATATATATATATATGTGTAATATCCACAGATTAAAGCTTCCCACACACCAACAAGAATTAAGCAAATAAAGAAAGAAATAGTAAGAAGAAAATCACAGCACAACACAAAGAAATATAGTGGTTCCTCAAGCTTTGGGTAGTCCACTCTTCTACCATCTTGGTAGGAATTCACTATCTTGCACTGAGTCTTTTGTTAAGGAGACTCTTAGAACCAGCCTGAGTCTTTTGATAAGGAGACTCTTAGAACCACTACAACTGAATTTTTTGAAGAGAGATTCTAAAAACTCTTTTACACTATTGAAATTGAAATAAGAATAAGAAGAAGAAAAAGAAAAAGAATAAGAAACAATTTGTGCAAGAAAAAATCTTCTTCCTAGCAAGAAGATTAGAAGCACAAGTATAGTGAATGTAATCTCTCTTCTATAGTGAGAAGGAGATTGTAGGTCTTTCTCTCTTTCAGTGAGAGCTTTCAGAAATTTGCAGCAGTATGACTTCAGAAGGTAGTAGAAGAAGACGAAGGTTTTTTCTTGCTGCAGCACTCTTTCACTTTTCTCAATTTTCTCTTTCTTCTCTCTTGGGAGCTTTTCCTCTTTTTCAGAAATGGAGTGGATCACTTCTTATTTTCTTTGCCGACCTCCTTGTGTATTTATAGCTCTGTTTATTCAAAAATATTGCTATAGGAGAATAATCAATTAGCAGACAGAGAAATAGCAAGAGAGAAAAGTTTCCATAATCATTATATCTGTACAAGGAAAGAGATCATTCTATTTTCAAATAATGTCCATAATAATCTTAGGCTTCATTTGGTTTAGCGGTTGCGGTTGTAAAGGGAGCTGTTGCAATGAGAGGTTTGTAAATGGAGCTGGTGGAAACTGAGAGATGAAAACGGAGTTCTGTTTGGGTAGTCTGTGTTTGCAGAGCTGTTCAGAACAGAGAACCGTTTGGCCAAACAACGGTGGCATTTTATAAATATTTTTTATTATAATTTAATAAAAAAAATTATATAAAAATAAATTTCTAATACGTATATATAGTTTTATAAAATCTGTTTGGCCAAAATCTGTTATATATATATATTTATATTATTCTAATATTTATAAATTAATATAAAACAATTGTTTTTGTAATATGTTTTACTATTCAAACTATATAAAAAAGGGTATTTTTGTAATTTTTAATTTTTTTTGCAAATATATCGGCGTCTCCGCCTCCCTCAGCTCCCTGCGCCTCCCTCCGCATACACACACGTGACCTTTTCGTTGGGTCTCCGCCGGCGGCTCCTGCCCGGAGCCCACCGGCGGGGTCGCCGGTCTCCGGCGAACCCTAGGGCTCACGGTAGGGCCACCGTCGGCGGTGGCCCTGCCGGAGCCCCGCCGGACTACCCCCGGCGGGTTCGCCGGAGACCGGCGACCCCGCCGGTGGGCTCCGGGCAGGCGGCCGGCGGCTCCACCGCCGGCGACAACCCAAGAGATGTGCCTGGAGCTCGCGGTACGGGAGGCGGCACAGTTTGTTTACTTTCCTCCAAAACGCAGCTAACTGGAGGCTCCCAGCTCGGTTTCCTTCCGCCGTGTTTTTGCCCGTGGAGTGAAACGCGGCGATTCCAAATTGTTGCGGGTAACAAAATGGAAAAAAGGTAACGGGTTTGCGTTTTCATAAAACGTGCTGAACGAAAAGCGTAAACAAATGAAGCCATAATCAAATTAGCCAAGAATCATTTAGAAGGAAAGACTGATTCAGAATGGCTAGAAAAGAATAATATAATTCCATAAAATTCAAATCTACAGAAAGAAGGAAAGAGATCTGACGTGTTTTTGAATCTGTCACAGAAATCGACGTGCGTCGATTATTATTCGACGTAAGCGTCGATTTCAGCCTGGCTAGACGTCGAGAAGAAAATATGGAAGGTTCGTCGACTTTACTGGGTGCGTCGACTAGAAATCAGAGTTACGTCGACTTTGGTTACGTCGAATTCTGTTTAGAGTTACTTCGACTCAGTATGAGAGATGCGTCGACTACACTTCGACGTTGCGTCGATTACTATTCGACGCATATTTTACTTAAACTAATTTTTCACTCTGAGAACTCATTTTCTACTCATTTCTAGGGGTTAAGATAAATCATTTTCCCAACAATCTCCCCGGAGAGCCAAAAGGATCTCCCCCGAGAACCTTTTGGCTCTCCGCGGAGAGCCAAAAGGATCTCCATTGCGGAGAACCATTTGGCTCTCCGCGGAGATCCTTTGGGCTCTCCGCAGAGCCATTTGGCTCTCCGCGGAGACCTTTATAGTGAATTTTCAAATTTTTATATATGGTGGACCTATTCTTCAAAGTCATGTAGTACTTATCCATATGACTCAACTCCTTGATCAAGTAGACTTAAAGACTCTACGATAAGCTGAATTTTTTGACTAATTTGATGTATGTCAAAAATTAATTTTTGTTGATTAAATTTTCAATGATTTGCTGAATTTATGTATGCTCTTTGTTTGATCTGAGCCTTTATTAACCAATTATATAAGTTTTTTCAATTTATTTTTGAATTCTTAGGCCACTGACTTTGTCTGATTCATCGCAGATTGTCTGCATGTTAGTCATCAGCGCCAATGAACGATATCGACCTTGTGCTGCGGAACATTGCGAAAACACAACGATCGGTGGAGACCCTCGTCCGTTGCTGCCCTGAAATTCCGCCGGAATCGATTCCGACCCAAACGCTGTCATTCTATTCGTCAGCATTCGATCGCCCCACTAGTGAGTCGCGCATTTGTGGCAAGCAATCTGGCACGTTTGAGCAAGCTGTCATTCCATGTCAAAAATCTCATTCAAGGTATAATGTATTATGTTATCACTCTCCGATCTTTTTCTTGGTTCACAAACTGCATATTTGATCTTTTAACCTAAAGCTAAAATGCAGTTTTCTGGCATACCACCTTAGTTAGGTTGTCTTTTACCTCCCAATTCAATAAAATCGTGATTTTTAAATTAAGCATTTTGTAGATAAATGTCCAACAAAACATGTTTAGTTCAAAACATGTATTATCGTTTCACATTTAGCTACCATATGTACATTAGAAACAGCCAGTAAATGTTAAATTAATTTATACATGCTTGATATTTATGATTCTTTCTAATTCACCGAACATCGAATTCAATTCCAGCTGCAGAAATCTGAATCCAAAGACCAGTTCGAGAGAATGCCTCGTGGATCGATTAGCTCTGATTTCATTTGCAGAGCAAGATAGGATTTTTAGATTCATCACCATGTGAAATTGTAAGTATGGTGCTCAGTACTGAGAAGATCAACACAGTGGATCTCATTGTATCATTCATGAAGATGTAAACTGAAGTATGGATGTTTTAAAGATTTAATCTCTGTCATTTTGGGGCTCAAAATTTCTAAATTTAATATATAATTTTTGGATTAAAAGGAGAAAAAGTAGTTGAAAAATGGTAGCAACTTTTGGATTGTGATTTCCTTATCTTTTCTTTGATGATTTGGAGAAAATATTGTCTCTCAATGCAGCAGCCATGAATGATTACGCTGGTTACTTACATGGACTATAGAGAGCCACTGGTGGTTCATCAAAATCTTTTAACACTCATGTAGCATGTAGGACTGTACGTATATATAAATCTCGGGCCGTCCGACTGTAATGAATCGATTTTTAAGTTAGATGCATATATTTTAACATGATTTTTACATAATTATCGAATTATTCAATTCCAGATTTGTTCATCTTCTCAAGGAGTTTGAATAGTTTAGTATGTTTTTAATCACAATCAAGAAATATTCATCATAATGACACATAATAGCCCAATAATTTCTCAAACTAGCTACAAAAAGTATTTGACCCAGTACAATTTGATATTAATCTTATAGTTTTCAAAATGTGCTTCCATTAGGAGATATTTGATCATCATACTAAATATTCATCATAATTACATATATCAATATTAGTTGTGCTTAAAAAGATTTAAAATCTTTTTTGTATCAAAGATGATAATAATATGAACAACTATAATGACACATTGTAATCAAGTAAACCATTATAAAATGACTTATTGTTATAATGATCTATTATAATAAAACTCATTGGACCACAAACTAAGACATTTATGAGAATAGTGATAATCTGTAACATAATGAGTCAATTTAGAATGATATTCACAATACATTTCAAGATTTTTACATTGATAAGAGTAATGAAGCTTATTAAAATAAATTATCACTTTGCTTTAGTATTGAATGAATGATTTAACTTGCTTGATGATAAATATAAGAATCTGTGAAATGTATTGAGAAAAATTGAGTTAAGAAAATTTGAGAATATTGTACTGAGTAAGAAAAATTGAGAATATTATTTGGTTGTTATTTTCATTAAGCACGTTCCATGAATTCATCATAATGCTATAATATTGATAAAATATTAGTTAAGCCCTAAGGAGGCGTTTTTTGTGAGAAAGCGCAGCAACAATCTACTCTGACGGTTACATCGAAAACGTCGCTGAATCAATGAAAATGATTGATCATCGTACCGTTGTCTTACTTCGTCTCTCTCCCTCCATTTTTTTCTTCCTTTACCTCTTTTCTCTTCCTCTCTCACCCTTTCCTTCTCCTCCCCCTCTTTTTTCTCCTCCCCCTCTTTTTCTTTCTCTTCCCTCCCCCTCCCCCCTTTTTCCCCCATCATACAAGAGTAGAACCCGGCGCCCCCCCCCTACCTTGGGAATGCCATTAGTGGGGAGAGAGGGAAGTGCCTCAAACCACCCACAACCAAGGCACCACTCCACCCGCCAACACCACGACCAAAACCACGCACGAGCACCACCCGCACTCACCACACGGCGACGCGACCACCGCCCGACCACTCCGGACGTGCGGCCCCCGCCGCATGCCAGGCTGTGCGGCCTCTACCACGCGGTCGGGCGGACAGTCGGACACTGCCGCGTGGCCTCCGTCGTGCGGCCCGCGATGCACGACTGTCGCGCGGCCGCCGCCGTGCGGCCACCCAGTCGTACGACCCCGCACCATCCGCACAGCCTCCGGCGTGCGGCCAGTGACCTACGACCCTGCACGGCCGGCTCTGGCACTGCGACAGCGCAGCCACCTGGCCATGTGGCCCCGCGCCGGCCACGCAACCCCGCGCCGGCCGCACGACCCGCCGCGCCCAACCACCCCATCCGCACGTCCGCCGCCACCCGGCCGGCTCCAACCGTGCAGCCACCACTGCACAGTCTCCCCGACCGGGCGACCCCGTGTGTCCGCCGCCGCGCCTCCATGCGGCCGCCTCCGTGACACCGCCACCACACTCCCGTTCTTCACAAAACCACCTATCATAGGTGTGTGCATAGCCAAATTATGTACATGGGTGTGCGCATAGTGAAATCCCCATAATAGGGGTGCGCGTAGCCTAATTTATGTACATAAATGTGCACATAAGCAAAATCCCCATAACAGGGGTGCGCATAGCCAAATTTTACTGGTGTGCGCATGGCAAAACCCCACATCATGGGGGAAGCGCACAACCAAATTAAAGATCATAGTTGTGTGCATAGCTAAATCCCCCATCATGGGGGTGCATTCAGCCGAAGTAATGATCATGGGTGTGCGGATAGCAAGTCTCCCTAAGCAACTTAATTACTAAAATGCCCCTCTCAAAATCTATAAAAGGGACCCTGTTACCGATTTACAGGCAGAAGACCCGCCGTGGCAAGTGTACACACAAAGGCTGCGTGAGGTGGAGGGGACTGGCGGCGAAGACAAACCGGACGGTGCTCACGGTTCAGGAGAACCGAAACCGACCGGCTCGGGATGACTTTTATTTCAGTCTATTATTATTATGTTTTGTTTAAGTGATGTATTGGACCCTCACTATAAGGCGAAATTTTTCGGACCGGTTTCTGTTTCCAAATCTACATCCTGGTTTAATATGGGAGCGACACGTGGCGCAATCCCATCGGCCTGGAAAATATGGCGCTATTATTCTTCCCGCGCGTATGCTCTTCCCTTAGCTAAATTGCGATATTATACTTCCCGCGCCATTACTTCAACATCATACAACTCTTCTGTTTTCCCTTTCACGTAGAATCCCCCCCCCCATTTCCTCACGTAACTCACCAGTCGGTGAATCTGTTCTTCTTTTCGACTGTGTGTGCTGCAATTGATTCTACCTGGAGGCATCACTCGACATCTTCTTTTAAGAAAATGGGGAAAATACAACAGGTAAATCGATTTACCCCATCACTCTGTTTTTCGCGATTTATTCCTATTTTTTATCCACAAAGACGGTTGGTATATCCATGTTATTCTTGCTCTCCTGGGAGATCATATTTGATCTCCTGGGAGATCAAATATGATCTCCCATGAAAAATAATGATATGTTGATGTTATCATGTTTGTAGGATGTTTTTCCAACAGTTGATAGTGAAGAAGAAGCTTATGAATTATACTGTCACTATGCTACTAGGCTTGGATTTAGTGTTCGTAAAGAGCACAAACTATTTTGGCCCGGTATTAAAATTTTAAAGTTACGTGAATATTGTTGCTCTAAGAGCGGATCAAAAAGAGTGTCAAAAGATCCAGATTCAGAATTTAAATTTCATCGGCTAGATACTAGGACAAATTGTTCGTCTGTTATTATATTTAATGCGAATAAAGAAGGTAAACAGTTGACCGTTGGCAAATTTGTGGAAGAACATAATCATCACCTTGCTACGGAAAATGAAAGACACTTCCGTCACAGCGAAGTGTAAGTAAGGAGAATGGTAATGTTCTAAAGTCAATGACTGAAGCAGGCATAAACACATCTGATGCATACTCCTACCTAGCTGATGAAGCAGGGGGATCTCAGAATCTCGGCTTCACCAAACGTGATGCATATAATTTTATTGACAAGGGAAGAAGATCTAAGTTAGATGGTGGCGATGCCGCTAGTCTTTTAGAATTACTTAAGAAACGTCAATCCCAGGAGGGCGCGTCGACCCAGTTCCCTCTCACCCACTCATCAACGCACCTCTCGCAGAAGAGGCGATGTTCGCGCCTGTAGCTACACTGAAGGACGCATGCGACAGATGGAAGAACAACAGGCCGAGACGATCCCAATGGGACTAATTTTGCATGGAGTCCGTTTAATCCCTCAAACAACCACTAACGATTAATGGAAAATCGGCCAAAACCAGACTGGCTCAGCAAGATCCGGTCTCCTCCTTCTAGCATGAGGAAAGGGCGTGGGGGCGGCGTCCACCACCGCCTCCCCTCATCCAGCCGTCAATCGACGACCGAACAGCGTTGGGAGGATCCCCCGATCCCTCCCGAGATCAGGGGTGACCTCCCCTATTCTTCTTCCTCCTCAAAAGACCTTCAAACCGTCACTAATGGAGTTGAAGTTTTGAAACTTTAAGAACTCGTAACTTTTCAACCGCTCAACGAAACTTTTCAACAGATTGCCCTTGAAAAATGCTACAAGATTGACTATTCAGGTGGAAATTTTGGTGGAGGTTCAGAGTGGCGCACCTTTCGCCCAAATGCTCCTTTGGTCGATTGTCGGAGCTCCGGACCTCCAATCGAGAAATCGTCGCCATCGGTTGACTCGTGACGACGAGATAAAGCTTTCCTGAAATTTTTGTCTAAGTTCCGAGCAGATTCATTTTTCTGACTAAGCGGCGGCCACCGTTGGCCACCGTCAGCCACCACTACTTCGGAGAATCTAGCTGAACTGCTTGGATCAGCCCAAGAGGCAAGGTTGCTCGACCGTTATTGATAATTTGAGGGATGTAAGACGAGCATTTTTATCCGTCCGCCAAATAATTAAGAGAGCGAAATTTCTTCTACGCTCATCTTGTAATCTATTAAAAGGGAAACACTTCTTAATTTGAAGGGACCGATAAATTGGCGAAAGTGTACGAATCCTGCGCTCTTGCGTTGCGACACCAAAAAACCTCCAACGAAATCCCACTAGCACCCTCGTGCGTCGCTCGCCCAAGTGCGCTCATAAGCATGTCGCTCTGTTGTGCTCTCATGTGAACACGTTGCTCCGATGTGCGGCTGTGCGCTCCCATGAAACATGTCGCTCCAGAGAACACACCACTCAGGTGCGTGCTCCCGCGATCACGTCACTCTGGTGAACGCGTCGCTCCAGTGAATGCGCCGCTCCAGTGTGCCTCCCATGAATACGTCGCTCCAGTGTGCACTCCCGCGAACACGCTGCTCCATAAAACTTACTTTGATTAGAAAATCTAATCAACATGAATGTTTGAAAATTAAATTTTAGTAAACACAATGATTTTCTTCTTCGCGGTACGGTTAACTTCAAAATGACTATCACAGTTCAAATAGACCGTAGAGAATGAAAATGGAAATTAAAAGCTTGGATGAAGAGGAAACAATTTCGCATAAAAAGAACAAACATTTTTTCGTGTGGCGCAAACATAATGGAAATCACATTTTAAACGTATGATAGTATATACAACAATCACGAACAGCTGACCTGAATCTAAAGTTTGGAAATCCTAGAATCCTTCTTCAATTTCTCCCCTGCAACATATAGGTGAATGTAAGCATGCATAGTGATGTATAACTCTACACGACCAAATTAAATTTAACATGTGAATATGCAATTATGAAGAGATCAAACCTTAAGTGAGAATTGTTTTATCAATTTGGAGGCAATGTCCAAAAGTAATATAATACGCATTCATGGCGAAGACAATGTCTGTAAAAAAGCATCTTAAATGACTTCATGATCATGTAGATTAAAGTACAGGAAAAAAAATAGATGACGGAAGAGAGAAACCCTAGTAAAGGAAAATAATGAAAACGTTGTGTAGATGCAGATGTAGGTTTTACAAAACAGTAAAATTAGGAATTATTATTGGAGAACATTAATTAGAGAAAATCATGGCTTTATTATGTGACGTGAGCAAGAATTGAGAAGAGTCAATAGGAAAATTAAAATTTAAAACAAAAACATAAGAGTTTGCAAAAAGAGAAAGCTCAATAAAAATCTCCCTGACTCCGCCAATTTTCCATCCACCCATCAATTTCACCGGTAGGAAAACAGAAATAAAATATGTGAACATAAAATTAATTTAACTCCAGGAAGAAATGAATGAGAAGTAAAAATGGATGACATGTAGAAATAGCCAACTTATCCACCCTTAAAGAGCTAAAGGCAGTGAGGAGAAGTTGTGACTATACCCATAAGGAGCTATTTTCTCTTAAAACTTGATTCCTTAAAGCGCCTGCAATTAAAAATACATAATTAGAAACATGAATATCCAGAACACAGAACCGCCCGCCGGTATCAAAATATCCTCATATGAAAGGAATCAAGATGGAGAAGACAGCGGCAAAGAAACACAAATATAACAGATCATGATAGAAAGACACTAACATAGACATTTAGTGAGAGATATAAAAGGGAAGTCGTGTATAACAGATAATATATATGCAATAAGACATGATTGAGGAACGATAGAAGTATAACTATTTGGTAAGGAAAAAAATTGAGAAGCCAATTTCAAAAACATGACATTACCCCCCTTTCATCACTCGGCTAGCAGAAATAATATTGTTTAGCTTAAGAATTGTTTGGTGCACTAAACCTTCATTTACGTACTAATCCCGATCAAAGGAGTTTATCAAATGTAGGGTTAAGATTGACCTTTCAAAAAACTGAGATACAACAACAACACTCAAGCCTTTATCCCGCCATAGTGGGGTCAGCTATATGGATCCTTTGTCGCCATTGGGCCCCATCTTGAATCAAAGTATCACTAATTCCTAAGTACATCATGTCTTTCCTTATAGTTTCATTCCAAGTCTTTTTCGGTCTACCCCTCCCCCGTTTAACATGTCTAGTGACTAAACTCTCACAACGCCTAACAGGTGCCTCTAATGGTCTCCAATGTACATATCCGAACCATCTTAAACGAGCTTCTCGCATCTTCTCTACAATTGGCGTCACTCATGTCTTATCCCTGATACATTCATTCCTAATTTTATCTAGTCTCGTGTGACCACACATCCACCTAAGCATTCTCATCTCCGCAACTCCCATTTTTTGCTCATGTACACCATTCACTGCCCAACACTCAGAACCGTGGAGCATTGTTGGCCTAATTGCAGTACGGTAAAACTTGCCTTTAAGTTTTAATGGTACTTTACAATCACATAAGATCCCAGACGCGCCTCTCCAATTCAACCAACCTGCTTTAATTCTATGTATCACATCTTTATCGACACCTCCATCTTTTTGAATTATCAATCACAAATATTTAAAGCACTCACTGCGGGAAATATCTTGGTCACCCAATTTAATGACGGAGTCATCCGACCTTCTTGCACAACTAAATTTAAGCTCTATATACTCCGTCTTTGTCCTGCTCAACCTAAAATCCTTCTTTTCTAAAGTGTCTCGCCAAGATTCAAGTTTCGCGTTTACACCCTTGCGCGTCTCATTGACCAAAACAATATCATCTGCAAATAATAAACATCAAGGTGCTTGTTGGATATGTCCGGTGAGCTCATCTAAGATAAGGGTAAAGAGATAAGGGCTTAAAGCTCACCCTTGATGTAAGCCAATAGCGATAGGGAATTCCTGTGCTAATCCTGCAGATGTCCTCACCCTAGTCACTGAATTTGTATACATATCTTTGATTATGTCAATGTATGATACATTTACACCTTTCTTTTCTAAGACGGTCCACGAGACCTCTCTTGGAACCATATCATAAGCCTTCTCCAAATCGATAAACAGCATATGCAAATCATTTTGTCTTTCCCGATAGTTGTCAATAAGTCTCCTCAACAGATGTATAGCTTCCATGGTTGACCTCCCTGTCATGAATCCAAATTGATTCTTTGAGATGCTAGTCCCACGACTTACTCTTCCTCTATTACTCGTTCTCATAGTTTCATAGTATGACTCGTTAATTTAATTCCCTCGTAATTGACACAATTTTGTATATCTCATTTGTTCTTACACAAAGGTATAAAAATATTTTCTCTTCATTGGTCTAACATCCTCTTTGTCTTCAGTATCGTATCGAAGCAACTTGTAAGCCATAAAATTCCTTCCCTCTGTAAGCATTTCCATACTTCGATAGGTATATCATCTGGCTCAACCGTCTTTCCATTTTTCATCTTCTTCAGAGCGTATTTATCTCTGATGCTTGAATTTTACGATAAAAAGTTATGTTTCTATACTCCTCAGATTTACTTAACTCTTCCAAGTTCAGTTTATTGTTTTTTCCTTCCTTGTATAGTTGATAAAAGTACCTTTTCCATCACTCCTTAATAGCTACATCATCCATCAAAACCGTACATGTTTCATCTTTTATGCATTTAACTTGGCTTAAATCTTTTGTCTTCCTCTCTCTAGTTCGAGCAATTTTATATATATCACGCTCTCCATCTTTGGTATCTATTCGTTTGTAAAATTCTTCATAAGCTTGAATTCTTACTTTACTTACTGCATTTTTAGCTTTTTTCTTGACGACTTTATACTTTGTCAAGTTTTCATCATTCTTACAAGCATATAATGTTTTGTAACTGACCTTCTTTGCCCTCACTTTGTCTTACACTTCCTCTTTCCACCACTAAGATTCTTTATGTTTCTTTATGTGGTGGCGCACGACCTTTTGACTCTCCAAGTACGTTCTTTCCACTTATCCTTAAATGAGAAGGCATAACTTCTCATGTGACACTAGGATTAACATAAGGATCATCAACTAGTTGTTCTATAAAGCAACTTGTTTTTCCTTCTTCAAGTTTCACCACCGAATTTTTGGCAACAATTTTGTCTCTCTTAAAGTTATCTTCATGCAAGTTAGAAGAACTGATAAAATAAAGTAATATAAACTATAAAAATGTATCAATTATAATAATTGATGGTTTACTTGAACTGATAAAATAAAATATCCAGGCTCCGTTCAGAAAATAAATGGTAAGAGTAAAGTAATGGGAGTGTAAATGTAGTAATATAAACTATAAAAATAAAAAAATCTTCTTAAAATACAGAAATATTTAATTGAGATAATATAAGAATATGAAATATAGAATAAAAAAAATATATAAATCTAATGAAATTCTTAAGAATTGAAGAAAGTCATTAGTAATTCAATATAATCTCACTTACAAAAATAGAACTATAATAGAATCTATTATATATTATATGGAATATATTATTGCACGATTATCGCTTGTATCAGAGGCTATTATTATACTTACTATAGGGATAATCTCAAACTGCCTACTCCAAAGGAGTAGTATGATGAATACATTGAATAGTTTAGGGAAAGGTATGAAACAAATTATAAAAAAAAGTGATACTTAAATCATTTGCCCTATATGCGCAAATGTAATTCGGGCAAATCTTCCACCGGAGTAGAACAAGAACCTAAAAGAATTGAAAGGGCCCATTCAGGAACAAGAAAATTATATCGTTATTTGAATTTCGATGAAAGAATACATCAATGAGAAGTTAGTTCAATAAGTTCAGAAAATTCTTTTTTATTTTCTACATTGACATTATAGAATATAGAGGAGGCCAAAACTCCTATTAAAAAAAAGAAATAGGACTGGAATCAACACATTGATTTTTTCGCAATTTTTTCGAACCGTATGCATCCAAAGGAGCATGTACGGCTCTTCAGGAATAAAATTTTGCCCTAATCAACCGACTTCATCGAGAAAGGTTACTTTTTTAGGCCAAGAGGTTGTTTACTAATCAATTTCTGCACATCCAACACCAATAGCATATGTTGCGTTGTCAAACTTTCTCCTGGTATGACTTTGCAATCCTCACAAATCTTTTTATACATTTTGCGAGTCATAAAATAGTCAATTTGTGACTTATTTTGTCTGTTATTAAACGTAATCAAGTGTTCTTCTCTCTTCATGTAGAACGTATTTGTCACAATTAGCTAATGTGTTATGACAAAGTCTAGAATAGTTCTTTCATCTTCATTTCTTTCTTCATACCCAAATCCCCCATGAACGTCTGTATAATCTGTATTTTTTCCCTATATGTCCATTTAAGTCTCCTCCAATGAAAATTTTCTCGCTTTATAGGATTTCTCTTACCAAATCATCTAAGTCTTTCCAAAATTATACTTTAATAGCTTCACCAAATCATCATCTAAGTCTTCCCAACTGAGATACAACAAATTAACAAAAAATAGAATTCTTATAGAAATACCTTAGAAACTATTCTTCAAATAAATGAAATAAATTCAAGTAAACTGAAATGAGAAACTGGTGTTTAATGAATTAACAAAAATAAAAGTCTTTATCGTGTACAATCAAAGTTCATCAATCCTTAATGAAGAAGGGTAGATGACATGAGTAAAATCAAGTAGTGTACTCATCTTAGTGAGAAGAATGTATACACAACCTAATTAATGAAATGAATACATTCATTCAATGGGCCATTGATGGTTAACAATCTATATTGTAACAAATTGCTGAGCAAAAACTCACATGAACTTTGATTGTGCAAGAGTGACCATGAAAGTGGTCCTCATCTATTCTAAATTACATGTTGCTAAATTACATTATGTTGCAGAAAGTTTTCGCAGTGAACCAGTGAACCTCATAACTTTGACATCAAGCTCTGGTAAAGCTTAGCCAAGCAAAGTCTCAGTATGTGATGTTCATAATGGATAAAAATAGAGCTTCTAGAAATAAAGATAGAGAGGAATGAAGGCATGAAGTTCAACAGAAGAGGTAGGAATAAAAAGGGGAGCAATATGAACTTGGAGGCCAAGCATAGTGTTTAAAAAAGATCATGCAAGGCTATTGCTAGGAGAGGTTCAAAAATCAATATATGGTCTAATTTTAATGCAGAATTTTAAATTAATTTCTGTTTATTGTGATTTTTGCAGTAGAGAAGGCTAAGAATTAACATCTGCATTTAGGCCGCAAATGACTGCAAGCAATAAGGGGACACGATGAGTTTGGCGCTTGTCGACACAGACATTACAAAGTTAGAACCAAGCTTGACTTGATATGTTAAGCAACATCTTGTTTCAATTTCTGGACAAAAAAAAATGTTGGGAGATCTTATCGAGTTGGTTATTGCCAATTGTAAGTGTCCAGATTGGGTTGTCATTATTTGGTGTTCTAGCAGCAAACACTATGTCAGTAATTTCAGATTAAATTCTTGATCACTTGATCTCAAGTAGAACTAATTGCGGGTATTTTCTATTTTAAATTTTTGAATAAAATTGTTAGAGGAACTGACATCAAATAGCTCTAAGAAGACCTACCAAAATTATAAAGGAAAACATAATGCAGAAAGGGATTGTGGTTGGAGTGCCGTGCGTGAGAGGATACCCAGACGAGAGAAAATTTTAGCTAGGTTGTCGATTGCTGACGGTTTGGGCGGAGAAAAAACTGTATGGTCGTCAATCGGTGGAGCTGTGAACAGAGGGGAATAAGTAAAAAGACGAGGGAAAAATTACCTAGGTCGTCGATCGCTGGAGCTGTGGATGGAGACAAAGATTGACGAAGGTCTTGGATCGTTGGAGCTGCAGACAGAGGGGGATAGGTCATCGATTGTGGAAATCCTACTCCAGAGGCGCGGAGGCTGGGGGTGAAAGTCAGACTTGCAGGTTCTGATGGAGATTTAGTGTTGCCGATCGAGCAGAGAGCGGGGCGGTGTAGGGTACTGGGGAAGAGTAGGAGTGGGAAAATAGCTGTAATAGCGCGCTTGGGGAGTGATCCGGGAGTTCAAATTAAAGTGAAATCTTGAAATCGAGAAGGAGGCGTAATGGGATGGAGGGCTGAGCTCAATGCCTCATTTATGTAAACACAATTACATAGCCGCTATATTTCTTATTAAATTAGTGTATATATATATCCTCTTAACATTGTAATGGTGTAATTGTGAGGCCCATGAAATGAATCACAACTATTGATACAAAATAAAATAAAAAACTCCCATAAAAAACCCTCCCAGCACGCAACCTACTCATGATTCCCCTTCGACCCTGACCCCCTCTCTAGCCGTGAACCGACAACCCATTCATGATCCACTCTCCCCCCGAGGACCATCTTGTCGAGGGAAAGCAATCGTGCGCTCGAGGGCTGCGAGGGCGGGAGTGTCATCACGTCGGGGAACTGTCACGACCGAGGTACTGTCGTTGGCAGCACGAGGGCCCTCGTACACTGTCACTCGTATATATTAATATATCATCTTAACGGTGTAATGGTGAGGCTCATCAAATGAATCACAGCCATTGATTCAAAATAAAATAAAAAACCTCCCATAAAAAATCCTCCTTAGCCCGCAATCTACTCGCGATCCCCCTTCGACCCCGACCTTCTCTCCAGCCGTGAGCCGACAGCTAATTCATGATCCACTCTCCTCCCGATCAACCGCACATTCCGCCCACAACCGTTGTCGTCCCCTAAGGGCAGTCGAGGGACTGCGATCGTACGCTCGGGGGACTGCGAGCGGCGGGTCGCGTTGTGGCACTATCACGGCAGGGGTACCGTCGTTGGCCACACAGGGGGGGCGTGCACTGGAACTCTTAAAAGTATAAAAAAATGTGCGATGACGTGCGTACGATTTATTGTACAATATTATTTTAAATCTTTAATTACATACTATTTTCCATCCATATTAGAATATTTTGAGTTGAGTGTCTTACAAACTTCAACTTAAATTCATTTAAATATGACGAAAATTTGCATCCATTAAATACAAGCCAACCAGATGTCGTAAAAGAACTATTTAACTACTATCTCATGTGCTTACACTAATTGTCAAATTCACGAAATTAAAGCATAAGAGCTTCTTAAGAGCTTCCTAATTACAAATTTATTTAAAAATGGGTCAACTTATAACTAATCTGTAATATCCCAACTCAGACAAAAATGTGTAAAATAAAGTCAGCATAGTATATATATATATATTACCCCCAATCTATAAAGGAAGATGAGCTTTTGATGTAACATTCATTATTCCAGTTGTACCGCTCTTTTTTAATTATGTATTTGCAAGTTTGGGCGGGCAATGTGTTTGCAAGACTACTAATAATACTAAGGGTAAATAGCAGGGCACTTGGCCCCCTCCCTCGTGTTTGCCTACTTTTGCACATTGCTCCCCTCAAATTTAAATCAATAGAGAGTTCCCCCCTCAACCAAAGTTTAGGTAAATTTTTATGCTTGAAATTTTTTTGCTGTATTAACAGGTGATCTTTCATTCAGATTACATTTTAAAGTGTCAGATTTCAATCCGAAGTTGGTGATTATCACGTGGGAGTTTTCAAGCGCTCTCCTTCCTTTGCAGACACCCTTGTTCCACATTAAACAAATATTATTCATCAAATTATATTATACACAAATAATATTTATATAGAAGTACAAAAAAACTTGTTCTATTAAAATTCAAAAGGATATACATGAACACAACACCTCAGAAACACTACACGAAGTTACCTCTCCGCATTGTGTGGCGGCAACCGCACCCGATCTTCAATCACCGTTCTCTGTCGCTGGTAATCCCCGTAAAATACTTTATATTGTCGAACAAAAAACCTAGGTTGGCGGGCGAAGATCGGATACAACAAGTTATCAAACCTTCCGCGATCAGACATTGTTAATCGTGATAATGATGATGAAATAATCTTGAGAATGTCAACTAATCGTCGTGCCACCACGTAAAACAATCATCTATCTTTTGTCAAATGTAATTATTTAAGCACATTTTGTAAATTATGAATTATCACCTACTATATAATTCAAAACCCTTCAATGGGAGCCATTAAACTTCTAATTTTTTTTCTTTTTACACACTTTCTCATCCTCTTCGTGGGGGCTAAGATCGTGCTCGAGAAAAAAATTTCATCAAACTTACATTTAAAGTGGAACTATGGATGATGCAGAAAGCTTTGATGTGAGGGAAAATTGTTGAGGGACATAAGAGTATTGGTTTAGAAAAAGAAATATTAGTGGTTGGCTATCACCCATAGACCTAGGCTCTGTTTGGGGCGACGGTGGCAGTGGAAAAAGCAATGGTGGGAACCCAATGGTGGTAATAGAGTTGTTTAGATAGCTGTTTTGAAAAATCTGTAGACTATTTGGAAAATCTCCATTTAAGTGATTTTCAAAAAAGTATACATTTTTCTATTTGGAAGAACAACTTTTTAATAAAAATAGTTGTTAAGCATTTTAATAATAAAATTGTGTTTTATGCTAATCATTTATTGCAAAGATAAGTATAAATTATATAAATCCTAAATAAGTCGATTACAAAAGGCCAGCGGCGAGAAGCAAAGATCGCGAACCGGTGAAAAATCGTGAATGGCAGAAGAAAACCTTTGAATAAAAGAGGAAAAGCTGAAAGCATATTTTAGAAAGCCCTGTTGGACCAGCTGCTCAAAAAGCCCCCAAAAAACCTTTCTTGTAAAAGCTCTTTTGAAAAAGCTCTTCATCCAAACAACCTAAATAGTGCAGTGGCGGTGGGAATAGAGCTTTTCCCACCATCACCACCGCCCCAAACAGAGCCTTAAGTGATGGGTTCAAAATGCATTGGTGCATTCGACACAACTTCTATCTCCCTTTAATTCATACACCCTACCTAACATTAAAAGAATGATTCCTATGAACAAGGAAGACTATAGAAGCAAATATTAACACAATAAAAGTATATAAATATTTAAGAATATGAAACCTGCAATCACGACAACAAATGAGAAGAAGATGAGATCTGATAATGCCACAAAAAATCCCTCAGAATGCCAGATATCACCATGAGTGAACGCCAGTTCCTCAACCTCCGTGACACAATAACCGAGGGAGCACGGGTCGTTCAAGGCAAAAGCATAAAAGTTCAGATTACTAAACTTCTCATCACAGGGATTGGCATCAATGTAACACATGAGATAAAGAGAAAAAGGTAAAATCTTTCGAGTTGGCGTAAACATTAAAGAGAAGTTCTTTAATCATGTCTAAAGAACAAAACAAATCAATCCAACAATTGAGTAAACTTAATGAAACCTTTGGCTAGTTACAACATCATGAATTCTAAATCAGCGACCATAAATTTATTTAACATATTGGGTTCCGGTTCCCATCCTAGGTGGAGAAACCAAAGATGAAGATGAGAACTTCTCAATTGGCGAAGAAGATCATATATGATTAGGGCGAATCAAACTGTTTGGGTAGTCAGGGAGCGGGCGGAAGGCATGTGGACAACGGGAAGCATTCGAGGGAAACGGGCGAGCGATCGATATTAGGTGGATTAAGGGTGGTCAACCAGCTTGATTTGTCCAAGGAGCCAATGAACCAAAATAGGGGTGAGATTTAGCAATTCGAACCAAAATAGAAATTCCAAGGAGCAAATGGTGGGTAATGCGCGGCCTTCACAAAAAAAGGAACTTTGCAGGAGGAAGAAGGAGAAGACGAGGAAGAAGGAGAAGATGGGGGATCTTAAAAGTTGATTGGGAGCAGATCTTTCGAAGAGATCTTCATTGTTGTTTTCATTATCTGTGAACTGTAGTGATTCGTGGCGATCGTTTTTTTTTTCGCTATTTCATTAGCAAAAGTTTAAGAGATTGAAATGATAATATGTTGATTTGTCCTAAGAATGAGCCATAGAATTGATACAAACTATAAAACTTGTAGAATTTTGGATCCTAGCTAGCTTGACAAGCATGGATAGCAGAAAATCAGAGGCATAAAAGCTGAAAATCTAGAATTTGGAAAGTAACAAAGCTAAAGCATTGGAAAATATTAATCTTTAAGATCAAATAAGGTTAAAAACCTACTTGTTGTCCTTTAACCCCATGGCCCTCATACGTTTCTCCTTTTGTTATTTGATCTCTTGTTTTTTCTGCAAAAATACAAGAATTCAATAAAATGTGAGGCTTAAACAGGAAAGGAAAATCTTACCTATGAAAAGGAAGAAAACACATAAAAATATAGCTCCTATATGAACCTGGAACTATGAAGAAAGAAACTTCTAGAAGAAAAAATGAAATTACAAGTGAAAACCGCATAGAGTGAAGAAGATGGACTGTAGAGTCTTACCCGAAAGAGAACGGGAAAAGATGAGGCGGAGTAGTACGGAAGCTCGGATCAGCCGTTAAAAGATTCCGGCAACCCTCGCCGCTGATATAAAGGAAAGATTATCGGCGGCGAAAGCGAGCATTATCACCTTCTGATAAATGTTTTTTAACGATTAGCTGCGTATCACCATCTTTCCTCGCCGACGAGAGAACCGGCAGCAATGCATTTCGCGTTTAGGGTTCTAACTTTAGAAGGCGGCCGTGATACTTTTCGAGGGAGAAGTTGAGGAGAGAGAAGTTATCGTTCTAATTTCTTTAACGGTAAAAAAAAATACATTATCAATTCTTATATTTAAACAAATTTATTATATCTTTTTTACTTTTTAACTTTAAATTTCTCTCACCTAAATATATGTAACATCTTATACTATACTTAAATATAAGTGTAATAATATAATTAAAATAGACGGTTGTTATTCGCAAACTGTGTTTGTCTATTCGTAGATATTTTTGTTATCCGCGAATTAGTGAAGAAAATTTAAAAAAATAACTTTGATCGTCCTCTTCGCCTTCCTTACCACATGGAGAGAATTACCCTAGCTATCTAAATCTTCCCAAACAAACCTTATCTATCAAAATCTCTCAAACAAATTGAAATCGCATGAACAACTAAGAAATCATCTTTCTTCCTCAAGTAGACCTCTATCCGCGCATTTATTTTATGAATCACGATCCGTGCACACATTGAAGTGCTCAAAAAGTCGCCAGAGATGTTCCTTCGTTGTTAGCCCTGCTCATGAGAACAAAAAATATCAACTGCTCAAATTTAAAATTGGTCTGCGGATAACAATTTGTAAACTCAAATAAAATGAGAAAATATTGAGATAAGTTTGATAATAACAATTTTAATTTTTGGTCTGCGAATAACAATTGCCTTAAAATATTACAATTTTAATATATTATGTTAAATAAATTTCCTAATTAATTAATATAA
This sequence comes from Dactylorhiza incarnata, assembly GCA_033032865.1. Classification (NCBI taxonomy): domain Eukaryota; kingdom Viridiplantae; phylum Streptophyta; class Magnoliopsida; order Asparagales; family Orchidaceae; genus Dactylorhiza; species Dactylorhiza incarnata. The sequence goes on from JAWHQI010000007.1 coordinate 16,427,848, forward strand.
TTGAGATAAGTCTGCCTGGCAAAAAGACCAACACACATGCCAGAATTCATAGACAACAACCGCTCTAAGAGCCCTTGCATTGTACATGCATGTGCCCATGTCATAATGACATGCAGACAGCTATTTTTTTAATTAAAACTAAAATTTTATTTTATTTTAATTAATTATGATAATGAATATTAAAGACATGCATAAATAGAAGTGGATGAGGGAGGTTTAAGAGTTTTTTACAATCACCTCAAAGCTCAAGCTCAGTCTCGTAGGCTCTATTTGGCTCGACTGCAAAAATGAAAGAAATAGTTGTGAGAAGCAGTGATGAGAAAATCTGCTGTTTTGCAGAATGATCGAAAAATCAGTGAAGCTGTTTAGATAAGTAGCATTCGTAGTGTTGTTTAAAAATTGAAAAAAAAAATTTAACTATTTAAAAGAAACATTGATTAGAAAATCTTTGAAATCATAAACAAAATTCATGAGAAATGATAAAATTGTTATCATAAGTAGTTATTTCAAAAGATTAGAACCTTTTAATAAAAAATATCAGTGCATTCATAAATGATTATTTTTAATATCTAGTTTTATAATGAACACTATTTCAATATAAAAGAACTCAAAACCATTATTTTGCTCAATATCCACTGCCCTTGTCAAAGTTTTTGCTAATTTCTAGCTAAATTTCAAGGATAAAAATTAATTGCAATTCATGGACGAGATCTGGATGTTTGAGGAGGATCTTTAAGCTAACAAGACATGTGAGTTATCAATTGTGAATTTTAGGTAGTCATGGATCTGCAGCTTTAATGGTGGTGGAAGAAGAGGAGGGAGAATCGATTGTGCCTTCACCGGGTAGATGGTGAATTCGAAGACCACCGTGAGATGGCATGCGAGTTGAAAAGGGGTAACATACGGATTCCGAGTGACGCCGCCATGGCCCCGGGTCTTGAAGCTCTCCGACAATTTTTTGTCGTCACTTCGTTCTCGACACTGTATTGCATCGCTCCTCCCCTCCACGTTATCTGCTTCCATGAAAAATCCGAGCAATCCCTGATATTGGGGAATAAAGTCTTCGTGGGCGTAGAAATGCATGGGTTGTCGTCAGAGAAGAAAGCTTTCTCGTGGGCGTAGCAGCGTACGCAGGGGCGATATCGCAGAAGAGAGGGACTTCGTATCGTGCGAATGGCGGAAGCAAAAAAAACCGATTTCTAAAAAGCGATCGCAGAAGGTTACCCATGGTAGGAAAAGAGGAGAAAATAGAGTTTTTTTATAAAATCTATTTTGTCACTTGCTCATGTTAAAGTCATGTTTGACGCGACTTCTCAAAAAATAGCGTTGTGTTGCACCTGTATCGCTACACCAAACAGAGCCATAATCTCATTCTCAAAAGTCAAAACAATTACATTTCATTAGCTTCAATAATTCTTGAAATTGTCGAACACAAACATAATGCTCCAGTCTAGAAGCACTTTGACAAAGTGTGTATCAGCAATGGTCGAAGTACCGGCACTATTCAAAGTTGCTGGCGGTGAGCGGGAACTGAACACTTGTGCGGCACCTCAAATCATATGTTGCTAAACAAGCTAGCATAATAGCTTCAGAGTCTATTTTTTCTTTGGGTGACCGAGTTTCAAACTAGCTACGTAATCGACTTAATGAAGAGTTGTTGGAGGTTTGCATCTGCTACAAAGATCACTTGGATGCACTGAACATATGGCAACGCATTTTATCTATCGAAGATAGCTCGTCGGAGGTTGAAGAAGAATTGAGTTTGTTAGATATGTACGATGAAGATTGATATCATGAAATGTACTACGTTAAAGGAATAATAACTATTTATGCGTTATTTTAAAATTGTAATATCTTAAATAAGGGTATGTTGGGTTCATCGCTAAGGGTTCCCTCCGAGCCATTGCTCTCGAGGATTTCCCTCACACATGGTTTTGATTGCCCCCGAAGGCTGTCATTACGTAAAAGCTACCCCCTCCCCTCATAAGTCCAAGTACTGAATGCTACACAGAGATTAAGGCTTAGTTTGGCACGACTTATTTGCTCCGGTGAGTTTGGTCAAAAAAGTCATTATCATAGTGTTGAAGCTAGGAAAATCCTAGACTCCAAAATTCGGATCAATGCAGCCGGAGGCTACTCGCCCAGCAGTCCGGCCAGAAGACTTGACTGGCAACGACGAAAAGGGCTCAGACAAAGGACAACAGGACCCCAGGCGCTGCGGCAGGGAGGTCTCACCACGCACCCAGAAGCTCAGAAGAGACCCCCTCCAAAATCAAAAATGGCCGAGCAGGGTACGAGGAAGGCACCGACTTGGCTAGTACCGGGAGTAACGGCCAAGGATGACGAGTCCGAGAATTTGAATGTGGGAGTTCCAAAAGCTCAAGTTCAGGTACCAATCCAAGTACCCATGGGGTCCTATTTATAGGAAAATCAAAGAGGGAGGGCCTTATTTATACCCCACCAGACTCGGCAACTAGGCGACATTGAGGCGACCTCGCTTAGAAAGGGGCGAGTATCACCTATGTCCACCACCTTTTGGCGAGTATCAGGGCTACTCCCGCGAGTCCACCCATACTCGCCCCAGGCCTTCTTCTGCTTCTGCTGGCTGAGTTGTCTTGTGTCTTGGACTGCTGGCCTCTGTGCTGACGCCTTTGACCTTGACTTCTGCCTACGTGGCTTTGAGTGAGCCCACCCTCGGAGAATGAGGTTTGTACACATAGAATGTATGTTTGGCAAGACAAAGGTTATGACCGCTATAAAGAAAATAAACTAGTTTTGAGCATAAATGCATGAATTTTTTTTAGGTGAGGTCGGGTGTTCACGGACGACTGTCCATGACCACGACGTTCGCGACCGCCACCACCGCGCCAAACCAAGCTTAAGAAATGAGCAGAATGTGAATGCTGAGAGCCAGTATTATTTATGTACATCATGAGAGCTAGTATTATGCTATTTTAATAACAAATTAACACCCCCCTCAAGTTGGTGCATGAATGTTATGAATGCCCAACTTGCGTGACAAAAAGGTAAATTGTGGTCTAGCTAGAGCTTTTGTGAAGATAACAGACAGGTGGAACTCTGAACCTAAGTGTACAGTAGTAACTCTTTTGGTCTGAATTTGCTCACGAATAAAATGACAAATTAATTATTAATGTGTTTTGTACTCATGAAAAATTGGATTCGCGGCAATGCGAATGTCCGATTGGCTATCACAAAACAACTTCATAGGCTCCTGTTGAACCACACTAAGGGGGGACAATAAGGATGTGAGCCAAATAAGTCCACAACACGTTGAAGTCATGGCTCGATACTCAGCTTCCGTCGACGATCATGAGTCAATGTGTTGTTGTTTTGTTAATTTTCCAAGAAATCGGTGACCATCCATGAGTAACAAAATATCTGGTGACCGACTGTAACATCCCTCACATACTTCAAGACCTTTGTGTGTTAATTGAGCCTCACATGCAGTGCATGAAATATGTGTCAATTAATACATCGGGCACCAAATCGAACAGGATAACATAATCAGTGCATCATGAGTCACATTAGATATATGTTGGTCCAATTGAATGCATCGATCTCAGGTCAAATCTTGTCATAGTGGTCCCTAACACATCAAATTCACTCAAATAGGTCGTTTCACTATCAATGAGTATTTTTGACCCACCAGTGGGTCCAATGAATCCTATTATGACCTATGAAGTGAATTACGCTAACTTTGACGGCGTTTTTTCAAGTGCCGCGAAAGCTTCCGCGGCGCTTGAAAAACACCGCGAAAGGCATAAAAAATGTCACAGTAGATTTGTTTTGTTGTAGTGAACCCAAACCCTTCAACAAGTACCATAGAGCTTGGCAAACCAAAACGAAACACAAAGAGCATCCCCCTCCCCTTCGACGATCACTGACGATGGAAAAGTGCTCTCACTTCCAATACTAAGACGATGGCCACAAATAGGAGATTGAGGTGCCTCCACTCCCTCCTGGTGAGCTACTGAAACTCCCCTCATACCTAAGAAGGTTTCCCAACCTCGGGTGAGCTCTTCCATCGCCGGAGAGATCGAATTCCGGCGAGGTTGCTTTCCAACCACCCTACATACCATGATGGCCAACCACCATCCCTAGAGACTAGTGGGGCATCATAATGGGTGGGGAAGTCTGCCAAGACCTCCTCAGCCGCCTTTGAAAATCCATCCATCTCCGGAGAAGGGAACAAAGGAGATCTGGCGGCCAATGGTGTGTTAAAGTTGCCGGAAAACTGCCGGCCGATGCGCCTGCCACTGGTGAACTCATCTGAGTCGGCAGACGGAGGATCCAGGTGGCCTCCGACGACAATAGAGGCCCGCAAGGGCAGGCTGCATGGATCCTTCAATCCCAAGCATGGAAGATTAAATCAAAGCCATTCATATCCTATGATAATGAATTGTAAATATTTAAATCTTGATGTGCCGCGTTTATGGTCAAATTAGTTGTATAGCTTAATTGCAGTTGTTGGATCTGCTCTATGATCTGTGCAGCTCAACCTTAACCCAAGAAAAACTGCTATAATCTGATCTCGTACCTCTTTTTGGAGCTAATTATTAATAATATAAATATCGAATCGGTAAAAGTTACCAACATGAACGTTGTAGAGAATTGTATTAGCTGCAACTTTGATGAAAAATACTTGTTAATATTTGAGCACATTAAGACCCTCAAAATGGTGCACAAAGTGGTCATGTCAATAATCTTTTTTGTTTATCATGTTTTTGGAAACTTCACTCAATTGTTTGGACCTCTTAGAGACCTCTTATAAGAAAACATTGAACACCAAAGTTGTAGCCCTATATATAGGGTACAACTTTAGTATTGAAAGATGTTAAATCAGGAGCTTCTACGGCACTCTAAAACTCAGCCAAACATGTCAAATGATTAATAAATTTGTTGGTTTTTGTTAGAATATATGTTGGTCTGCGTTTATCCTTGTATTTCTCCCCTCCTTATATAAGAGGGGTTGTGGTTTATTCAATGTAAAGAGATATCATTTCTCTTTCACCTGTTTTAACATGGTATCAAAGCACGATGGCGTGACCTAGCCGTTCCGTCCGATCCCGTCGCCTGTTCCGACTCCCGTCGCCGTTCCGATCCCGTCGCCTGATCCTCGGCAACCCTCGCTCGCCCGCCTCCAGCTAACACCGCCGCCTACAGATCCCCCCCCCCTTCCGACTCCTCTCCGCTTCCCCCTTCTGCTCCGTTTTTTCCCGACATCCGAACCCGTCGGCTCTGCGCTGGATTAGCCGACGGGATGCCTCTTCCGGCGATCTTCCTGTGGTCCGATTGAGCTGAAACTTTGGAAAAAGTTTCGCTTTCCCCTCCTTATCAACATATTTGATTCTTGGTGGTTTTTAACGGTTGGATGCTCCAGGGTTTCAGATCTACGATTTCTCTCCGTGTTCAACCGATGTTCTTCTTCCTCCGGAAGTTCAGATCTATGATGCTCTAAGTTCCTTCTATTTCATTGGAGCTTTCTTCTTTGTTGGTGCCATGTCAGACGTTGATTCCGGTGCTTCCGGTGATTCCGGTGCTTCCGGTGCCTCCATGACCCCCGCTGGATCTACCCGGGTTAGTTCTGATCATAGTTTTTCTCAACTCACTACGATTCGTCTGGATGACACCAACTACCTATCTTGGTCTCGTTCGATTACTTTGGCCTTAAAGAGTCGGCGTCTCTTTGGCTATGTTAGTGGCGACACTCCGGCGCCTGCTCGCACCTCTGCTACATGGTCTCAATGGGACTCTGAAAACTCTCTGGTCATGTCCTGGCTCACAAACTCCATGCAGGAGCCCATTGCCCGGAATTATCTCTTCCTTGACACTGCTGCAGACATCTGGAAACGTGCTGAATCTACTTACTCCCGCAAAGGGAATGCGACACAAATCTACCATCTTCGCCGACAATTGTTCCATCTTCGTCAGGGCGATCGTCCTCATTCTGCCTACTATTTGGAGTTTACCCAACTCTACCAAGAGTATGACCATTTTGAGTCTCTTGCAATGGTCTGTGATGCTGATGCTCTCTTATTAAGGGCCCGTGAGGATCGCAACCGGGTGTTCGAATTTCTCCAGGGGCTTCATCGTGATTTTGATCAGATTACTGTGCAGATTTTGGGCCGTGTTCCCATTCCTTCCTTACCTGAGGTCTTCAGCATTATTCAGCAGGAGTTCGATCGTCGACAGCCCTGGAACATAACCACCACTCCCGAGGGCTCAGCTTTAGTAGCTCATCCACCCACTTCTGGTAGCAGGGCTTCTCGTGACTTCAAGCCTCGTGCCACGGATAAAGACCATCTCATTTGTGATTATTGTGGCAAGCCCCTTCATACTCGGGATACATGTTTCAGTCTGCACGGCTTCCCTCCTGGATTTTCTACTCGTGGGGGGTCTTCTTCCCGTGGGGGGCGTGGTCGTGGACGCACTCCTGGCCGTTCACATCACTTTGCCCATCTGACAGAGATTCCTGAGAGCAGCTCTCCTGGTCTTATTGGACCTCCTCCTGCACCTATGTCCTCTTTTTCCGCTGATGAGATGCAGACTCTACGACGCTTGATGCAGGGCCTTGTTACTGAGCCGGTTACTGCCTCTTCTTCCTCATCTGCCCTTGCCCATTCAGGTATCCCAGGTGCTCACTCTGCTACTACTAGCCCCTCTCCTCATTGTATTATCGACTCCGGAGCTACTGATCATATGACTGGATCAGCTTCAGGTTTTGTGTCTTATTCCCCTCTCTCTGGCAGAGATAAAGTGAGCATCGCTGATAGATCCTTTTCCTCTATTGCTGGGAAAGGGTCCATATCTTGTTCCTCTCTCACTTTATCTTCTGTTCTCCATGTTCCAAATTTCACCCGCAGTTTACTTTCTGTTAGTCAGCTGACTAATTCTCTTCAATGCTCAGTCACCTTTTTTCCCTCTTATTGTGTTTTTCAGGATCTGAAGACGGGGAAGGCGATTGGGTCTGGTAGCTTGCAGGACGGTCTGTATGTGTTTGATCCCTCCAACGGGTCTACCTCTTCACACGCTCTTCATGCCACCCAGTCATCCCAGCTGCTCACCTGGCATCGTCGTCTTGGCCATCCCTCTATTGCTACAATGCAACGCCTTTTATCTACTTTTCCCTCTAGTTGTTTTAAAATTTTTGTTTGTGTGTGACGTTGCCAAACATCATCGTCTCCCTGTTAATCATGTTTCTTTACCTAGTACTATTCCTTTTCATATTGTGCATACTGATGTGTGGGGGCCTTGCCCTATTGGATCTCTGTCTGGATGTCATTGGTTTATTTCCTTTATTGATTGTTTTTCTCGCACGACATGGGTTTATCTCATGAAACATAAGGGTGAAGCTTTTTCTATCTTTCAAAGATTCCATAAGATGGTCTCTACTCAGTTCTCTGCATCTATAAAATTTTTACGCAGTGACAATGGTCGAGAGTATATCAACTCTTCCTTTGACCACTATCTTACTACCCATGGCATTATTCATCAAACTTCTTGTGCTCACTCCCCGTCTCAGAATGGGGTTGCCGAGCGAAAGAACCGTCACTTGCTGGATGTTGCTCGGTGCCTTTTGTTCACCATGAATCTCCCTAAGTTCTACTGGGGGGACGCCGTCCTTACAGCGGCCTATCTCATTAACCGTTTGCCCTCTCCTGTCCTCGGAAACCAAACTCCTTTCCACACCTTAGAAGTTTCCCCGACATCCTCTCTTCCTCCTCACATATTTGGGTGTACGTGCTTTGCCCACATTCCCTCTCCTGGAAGGTCTAAACTCGACCCCCGCGCCCTTAAGTGTGTCTTAATTGGTTATTCCCCTACTCAAAAGGGGTATAAATGCTATCACCCTCCTACTCGTCGGACCCTTGTCTCCGCTGACGTTACATTTCGTGATTCTACACCGTATTATGCGGACTCACTTCAGGGGGAGCCTGCTGTTGAAGTGAGTCCTCCTACCTTCTCCCTTCCGATCCCTCCTTCATATACTTTATCTTCTAGCGAAACTATCAAACCGGTTGATCCCCCGGTTGATCATCTGATTGATTCTCCTGTTGCTCCTCCCGTTATCTCTTCTCCTCCGTCTATCCGTCCCTTACAGGTATACACCCGAAAGCGTAAAGGTCGTAACACATCGGCTAATCCCATGCTCCCAGACCCTATGCCAACTCTATCAGAAGATCTCTCCCACCATGAAGGTACTCGATTGAACACTCAACATCCTATATCTCAGTATGTTTCTTATGACACTCTGACTCCTTCTTATAGAGTGTTTGTGTCATCCCTTGCATTTGTCCCTATTCCAACTACCTGGCAGGAGGCTCTTGAACATCCTGATTGGAAAAGGGCGATGATTGAAGAAATGACAGCTTTGGAGAAAAATAATACTTGGGAGCTAACAACCCTTCCACATGGGAAGAAAACTGTTGGTTGTAAGTGGGTGTTTGTCGTGAAACAGAATTCCAAAGGTATCGTGGAACGCTTCAAAGCAAGATTAGTAGCGCGGGGGTATACTCAAACTCTTGGCATTGACTATCAAGAAACCTTTGCTCCAGTGGCAAAGATGAATTCTATTCGGGTCCTGCTTTCATGTGCTGCGTGCAAAGGCTGGGATCTCATCCAATTGGATGTTAAAAATGCCTTCCTTCATGGAAATTTGGAAGAAGAAGTGTATATGTCCCTTCCACCCAGTTTTGTCCCTCAGGGTTCGGATGGGAAAGTTTGCAAATTGAAGAAGGCACTCTACGGTCTGAAGCAATCCCCGAGGGCGTGGTTTGGGCGGTTCCATAGCTCCATGGTCTCCCTGGGATACAGACAAAGTCATGCTGACCATACGTTGTTTATCAAAAAAAGGGCCAACATGTTAACAGCCTTAATCGTCTATGTTGATGACATCATCATTACAGGGGATGATATTGATGAAGTAAAAGCTTTAAAGAAACATTTGGCACAAGAATTTGAAGTAAAAGATCTTGGCAAACTAAAGTATTTTCTGGGGATTGAAGTTGCCAGATCTAAGAACGATATTTTCATCTCTCAACGAAAGTACATTCTTGACCTCTTAGAACAAACGGGTTTGAGTGGGTGTAGACCTGCTGACACTCCTATGGAGGTTAACCACAACCTTGAAAGAGATGATGGTGATCCTATAGAAGATGTTAAAGGTTATCAAAGACTTATGGGGAGATTAATCTACTTGTCTCATACTCGACCTGACATTGCATACGCCGTTGGAGTTGTGAGCCAATACATGCATTCCCCGAAGGCCAGACATCTTGATGCAGCCCATCGGATCTTGAGATACTTGAAGACTTCACCTGGAAGAGGAATCCTCTTCACCCCCAATTCTGACCTGAATATCGAAGTTTATACTGATGCAGACTGGGCAGGAAGTGTTGAAGATAGACGATCCACGTCTGGGTATTGCTCATTTATTGGGGGGAATCTTGTCACTTGGAGAAGTAAGAAACAAAATGTTGTCTCCAGGTCTAGTGCTGAGGCGGAATTTCGCGCCATGGCACATGACATTTGTGAAGGACTTTGGCTACGCTCCCTCATGAGTGATCTGGGGTTGAGTGAAACTACTCCTATTCGGTTGTACTGCGACAACAAGGCTGCTATTAGTATTGCCAACAATCCTGTTCAGCATGACCGCACAAAACACATTGAGGTGGACAGACATTTCATTAAAGAACACCTTGAGAAGAAGATCGTATGTATTCCCTTTGTTCCCTCAGAGGGCCAACTAGCAGACATTCTTACAAAGAGTCTTGGGGCGAACATTCACTATGGTTTGATTGACAAGTTAGGCATGAGAAATATAACATGCCCAACTTGAGGGGGAGTGTTAGAATATATGTTGGTCTGCGTTTATCCTTGTATTTCTCCCCTCCTTATATAAGAGGGGTTGTGGTTTATTCAATGTAAAGAGATATCATTTCTCTTTCACCTTTCAATGCTGTAATTTTTGTTGAACTTCAAGCAAATGTTTGGAGATCCTATAGGCACTATCCTAGAAAACTTTGAACACCAATGTTGTATCCTTATATACATGGTACAAAATTGGTATTCAAAGCTCTTTAATCAAGAGCCTCAATGACCCTAAAAAATGCAGCCAAACTTGACAAAAAAATAATAAATTTATTGTAATTTTTACTGAACTTCAAGCCAACTTTTGGAGATCCTAGATGCACTATCTTAGAAAACTTTGAACACCAAAGTTGTATCCATATGTATATTCCACAACTTTGGTATTCATAACGTAGTCATCATGAGACTCTAAGGCCCTCCAAAACCAAGCCAAAGTGACAGTATTTTACCAAAAATCTATTTTCAAAAATGATTGTGTAGAAATCATTATGAAACTCCAAGCTTCATTTAAAGGGCCTTAGAGGTTGAATTTAAAAAAAAAATCATGAATGTCAAAGTTAAAGAAAAACAAGAGTTCTACAACTTCGGCAGAAGGAACCAACCCATGTCGAGGCCACTAAGATGGTTAAACCAGACCCATAAGAAGACAACAATTTATCCTAAAACTTTATTCAAATTTGATTATTACATAACTTTGGAGTTATTTTTTGGAACACTTGCAAGACTCAAAAAATGTGATGAATATCAAAGTTGTAGGCTTAGGTTAGGTATCTACCACAATTTTGATTTTCAGCGTCTCCATATTCGAGGTCATTTGGTCACCCCAATTGGTGTCTAAATTGGTACAAAAACTTAAAAAAAAAATCAATATGGAATGTTGACCGAGGTGTTGAAACTGGGAAGGTCCGGTTGAAACGAACTCGTATAGAATGTTTAGATATATACTCTCATCATGGAACTTCACCACCTTAAAATCTTTGAATGGAGTAAGAAACGAACAAATTGAATGAGAACTATGGCTATGTATATATAATAAATTTGATGCACCTTAATTTCCTTATTGAATAAATCATAATGCATGCATGATGAGTGGGATGGGTGCATAGAACAAGTATGTCGGCTCCTTGGATAGGTCATACTAATGAGCGAGTAGAGCGACAGATTTTTGTTGATTTGGAGCAAGGCGGTCGTAGGCTAGCTACCTATCATCTGAGTCGGAACCCCTCTCATTATGTGATATGATTCTGTCTGATTGGTGATACAGACGAGTGTGTGCATGTGTCATCATAATAGTATTGAGGTATGATTACGACCTAGGCTTGTTATGTGAGTATGTTGTTAAAAGCGCGCCTCAGGCGCGCCTAAGGCTCAAGGCTCACCGAGCTCAGAGGTTTGCGACTTCGTACGCCTTTCTTGCGCCTTTGGATCATAAAAGACATGTCTGTGTGCGATTTCTTTTGTATATTTTTTTTCAAAAAAAAGAAAGAAAGAATGTAATAACTCAATAATTATTGCATGATTTAGTGTTTGTGAAACATAATCAAGCATTGAGAATTAGATATGATGTAGGTGACCACATTTATTCTATTTTTTAAGAGATATAAATGATAATAATGAATGATTAATGAGTAAATCAGATGAAAAATCTGATCAAGAAGATGAATTGATGTTTGATGCTGATTATTTAAAATGAATGTGGTTGCGCCTTACTCTCGTTAATTAGGCACACGTCTGCATCTTGAGCCTTGCGCCTAGGCTCCAAGACCTCTTTGTGTCTTGGTGCGCCGTGCGTCTTGGTGCGCCTTGGTGCGTCTTGCGTCTTGGTGCGCCTTGCGTCTTTAATAACTACGGATGTGACCACGCCCTAGAAGTGGGACTAAGGGTCTGTTTGACTAAGCTGTGGTGCTGGGAGAAGCAGTGGTGGGGGAATCAGTTGTTTGCAGGGTGGTAGAAAAATTTATTAAACTGTCTAGAAAACTGTTTAATTATTATGAAACAGCGGTGCAGAATTAAACAGTAATAAAAATTAAATCGTGATAATAATAATTAAACTGTGCTAATAATTTACGAAGCCAAAATAATAATTAAACAGTTTCCTCAGACATACAAAATTGTGATAAATATAATCTAAATAATTGACACGCTCTCTTGTTTGTATCACAAACAAACGTCACATGCAAAAGAGAATTATGATATATTGGATAAATGTAATGTAAATTAAGTTATTAATTTGCTAAACTGTATATATTTGAATTGTACCAGTGAACATTTTCTAATTGGTCTGTAATGAAATCTCTCAAACCAGACATCTCAAGTGCACATGTCCCCTCATGTGCACTTGATCAGAACTGTGACCCTGTCGATTTGTCGATTTTGTGCCCTATGTTCGTATGCCTCCGGATGCATGAAGTTCTCATCAACATCACATGTTGTAAACTATGGATCAACCCTAGATGAATGCATTTTGATGTAATTATGGAGGGTCATTGTAGCCACCATAATTATGCATTGCCTTGAAAATGAGTATTGTGACATCTTCCTAAGGATACGCCATTTATTTTTCCATACGCCAAAGCTTCGTTCAATAACACTATGTAGAGGCGAGTGCGCTTGATTAAATATTTCACGGCGACCTTCAACAGGATGATCACCTCGAGCAAAGTCCTGCAAGTAATATCTTATTTCTGGGAATGGTTTCAGAAGACCCGTTTCTAACGGATATCCGACATCAACTAGAAAATATTTTTCTGTAATTAAATGATTAACAAAGATTCATTATAAGTGATAAATTTACCTGGAGGCGCATATGAAAATTTACACTTTCTATCTCGCACAACCCAATGATAAATGCGGCTATCATGAGTTGAACCCTCTCATCCAGGTACAACATATGTAAAACACATATTGAAAGCACACATTGTCATTACATTTTGAGTTAGTGATTCATGTCGACCAATATATGCGACTTGCTCATGTACTGGAATGCAAGCATCTACATGTGTCTCATCAATTGCTCCAATGCAGTTCTTGAAATACGGCATGTATCTTTCATCGTGTTCAATATGAGAGGGAATATCTCTAAAATGTGGATCAGTAGGAGTTATGATATTCATTGAAAGATGTGTCAGTGCATGTAGCCCTTTTTTGAAATATCGACTAATTGTTTCAGTCGAATGTTGGAAACATTCGGACGTCTTTCTCATCATTTCATGTTACCCAAGAATGTATAATGTTATTCACAACACCTTCCTTGTCGTAGTCCTTGATCCTTTTAAACCATAAGATTCTTCTAATAAAAGAAATAAGTCCAAAAATATTTGTTTGACATACGAAACATGTCGAAAAACTTTCCTGAATGCCCCTCTAATAACTCTGTGACCCATTTGTACCTAGTTTGCTTTGAGGTCATGCAAGATATCTTATTAGGAGATAATAAGACATTCATTTATTACAAAAGTTGTCGTCACTACGAGATTCTAGTAATTAAATAATAAATCGACATTGCGTGTTCATTTGGTGAGTTAACATGAGTTCATTGTCATCAATCGTAACATGATCATCGTTGTTTTGTTCTGCCATAGTGATAACCTAAGCAATATGTAAACATGAATGTAAACTTGATACATAATACCACTACAATAATACCAATAATAAGAAACTTGATATCAATACAAAACTTGATACATGACATTAATAAGAAATAACAACAGCAACTACATCAATACATGCACCCAAAATATGACGGTACAATACTACTATGAATCCATGATCTCAAAATATGACATTACAATAATACCAATATGAAGTACATGAGCCCAAAATATGACAACAACTATTATAGAGCCTTCACTTTAGCGAATCCATGTAACGCTTCTTCAACCACCCAACCTTTCTGTCATCGGGCAGATTCAGGGAAATTATCTTATTGCTAAGAGTAATGAAGAATAACGTGGCAAAATCATACAAGTCCTCGTCATTGAATAACTCTGAAAACTTCTCAAGCTCATGCACAACTTCACTCAACATAAATATACTTGGAGGGACAATGAGTGTTGCAACTGTAAGCTCCACAAAGCGTGTTACTTCCATTAACCCATCAATTCGTGCTATCATCACATCTTTTGTGCTTATTTTCTTTTTGTTACCTTTACGAAATCTTTTACCTGACGTCACTTTTGAAGTCGAGCTAATATCATGTCTTTTGCTTCCACTCGTGTCACCATCACAATCTATGTTCAAACTTGCAGTCATAGTATCAGCTAGGGTAGCAATACTCTCGATTACATGATCACCGTCATCGGAAATCGGCTCGAGTTCAGAAAACATAGGGTGCATTTCCTCATGGATGGGATCCATGTTTTTTCTCCCATAGCAACGACCAAGCTAAACATCTTATCAAGTTTTTCTTCTAGCTCTAGTGATATGAGTGCATACCGAAATTTCTTGGCAGCTGGTAACATCTTGAATGGGGTAAAATGTTTAAAAAGATATACATAAATTTAGAGAACCAAAATCACCGAAATCAAAATCCTAACCTTAATTCGCTCTACCCACCATTCATCGGAAGCATCAATCGTTCTTTTTTGTTAGGTTCCAACCCAAACCAGTCTCCCCTCTTTTGAGGTCCCGCCATAGCTTCCATTCACGCTTCAACTGATCATATTTGCTCTTCAATTTTGCACGAGTATAATTAAATGTTGTGCACTCTTTGAAGTTCTTGATCAAGTTAAGGCAACCATCCCTGCTGAAATGAGTGTGGTTTATTGCCTAATTCAATCTCTTATATACAGAGATCGCAAAACAATATCACGTGCGCAGACTCCCATTGTGCAGAAATGACACAATCTTTTGATTTACCCATTACTCGCCTACAAATTTGAATTGATGTTTTCTAATTATAAAGGGAACCACCATACAAAACTACCAGAACTACTAACTGAGAAATCGGAACCAATAATTCAGAACCCTACCTATTTCTAAACATACAAGCAAGCAAATCTCCAACTTTATATTGCGGGAGAGCACAACATGAACCAAAGAAAAATAGTCTGATAGCCAAAGAAAAATCCAAATCCAACGTGATATATATATATATATATATATATATATATATATATATATATATATATATATATGCTACCGAAAATAGCATGCTACCAAAAATAACATGCTACCAAAAATAACATGCTACCAAAGAAGGAATAATATGCAACCATAACATGCATATGAGAGTTACCAAAAAATCAAATCAAATCCAATGAATCATTGCCAAAAAATCTTATCGCCGGAGAAGATGGACAGGGTTCGTCGGCGTCACCGGAGAAATCTGCGTCGGAGAAGAGTCGGAGGAGAGATCTGGGTCGGAGCAGAGTACTACGTTGGCGTCACCAGAGGAGAGTTCTGTGCCGAAGGACTATGGTGATATGTCGGCGTCGGAGAAGATCAGGTAGGAGGAGAGCTCTGGTGATATGCGGGAGGAGAGATCTGGTGATATGTCAGCGTCGGAGAAGATCGCTGACGTCGGAGAAGATTCCGGAGGAGAAGATCGTCGGCGTTGAGGATCTGCGTGAATATACGTCAGAGGAACACGAGAGGGAAATCACGAGCAGGAGCGGGTAGGGAAAATCGCGAGCAGGAAAAAAGAATTGGAGGAGTTTAGCCGCTTTTGAATCGCAGAAGCGGCGCCCGCCGCTTTGAATCACGAGCAAAATTTGTCGTTTGGCACTGAATTTTGCACAGCAGTTGTGTGCCGCTCATGCGCTGCGTTACCAAACAGAGTCTTAGACGACGCGGCTAGGATGATATACATTTGTTTTTGGCTTTATTATGGCTAGATTATGTACTCAAACTTATTCAGCACCGTCACCACTATCTATGGATTATCCTGCTACTCATTTTATATTATTCTTTCGTTGAAGTGATGTGATTGGAATTGATGTGTTAACCTCACAAGACGAGGATTTTAGGAAGTTGGTTGTAGATAGGTGAAAGGGCAGGTCCTTCTCCCTTGATGTGGCTCTCTCCTCCGAACGTTCGTCTTGGGCATAAGATCATCATCAGAGGGGTACATGGAGACCTTACACTGACTTGCGAGTAATTGGGCAACCCAATCAGAGTCATGATAAGCTTGAAGTTTTAGATCACTGCTCGTAGTAAAATTCCTTGTCGTGGTTTGCCTTAAGGTAGTGTACAACATGCAAAGCCACATAGAAGTGTTCTTTTTTGGGAGTCTCCGCAAATTGGGAAATAGCATGCACAAAGTATGAGATCTCTAGATAGGTAATAGTAAGATATATTAAATGACCCACAAGGCATCCACAAAGCTTGAAGTTTTAGATCACTGCTCGTAGTAAAATTCCTTGTCGTGTTTTGATATTAATTTATCATATAACTATGATGATAATTAAATAACAAGATAAATGAGACATGGATAAAAGATTTGATGTCAAAACCAAATAAAGTTAACAAAAACATATTTCTATTTAGTGAAAATAACTTATTTATGCGATGCAGTAAAAGTAAGAATCACTTAATAATTTGTAGGTTTTTCCTTTCGTGATAATGAATACGCTAGACCACGATGATTGGAGACTAACTTTAGGTAATCTACTTGGTACTTGTGACATGTATTGTAAAATCTTATATTCTATCATTGTTTCACGATACCTTGTCCACAGAGAGAAAACAGGCGATCATGGACAATCTTCGGACATGAGCAATCTAATGAAAGGAATATCATTTACAAATCCAATAAATATTTTTCACATCTCCGGGGGAGCAGAATGCAAAGGTAGAAACGTAGAAGATTAATATCTTGAGTAATGAACGAAGGCTACATTATATAGCAAGATGCAACTACTAATCTCGTGTTTGACATTGACATCCACTTGTCAATCAAAGTAGGAACTACACTGCAGAGATAACTTTAATTCACTAAACCTCGTACTCTTAAATATTTGTGTATATATATTTTCCTTATGTTGAAGCTCCGTTGACAATTCATTCTATATTTAGTAGTCAATTTTCTCACGTCCAATGCATGACTAATAACTCGGTAACCATAGTGCCCATCATTGATCGTATTTATGGCATCAATTAAATGTTTAGAGATATGTGGTGGCATATCCTTCCGTACGCTATCGAGAAGATTATTTTTCGAACCAATTTTTCTTGCATCTTTCTTCTTGCACTTGAGTTGTTCACTCATAATAACATGTTTAAAAAGAGGTGGATCTGCCTTGTCGATTTGAGATCATCCTTCAACTTGTTGTTGCTTCCTTTTGGCTAGGCATGCAAATAAAACTGACAACTCGGGTGCCAGTGGCTGACTGCCCCGATCTGTTTGGTAGGCTAGATCAACCAAAACTATATTAGGTATATCAAGACCTTTTGAGCATTGGCTCAGCCAGCTCAAAATAAAATAAGCCATGGTGTTTTCTCAAGTATTCATTAAATGCATATGGCTAGTCATTATATAGAACTTATGTCAACATTCAGGAGGGAGGGAAGGGAGAGAGAGGGAGGGGGAGAGTATTAAGAGTAATTTTTCACATAAATTTGGACATCCCAAATCCGACAAAAGCGGATGCAGCCAATGGAGGGGAGGAGAGTCATTAGGAAAGCAAGACCAAGGTAAAAAGTAGCTCCCAACAAACTTCTAGAATGACAGACTTCTAGAATGACAGACTTCTAGTAGAAAAGTGATGCACACTGGATCACATCAAAAATAAAGGAAATATGTTGACGGCATAATTAATGATTTAGACCTCAAATTTGTGAAACATCATTTAAGAGCATGTGTTGAAGTTTAGTTCCGAACTCATGTAAGAGTATAACTAGGATGGATGAATTGTTGGGGAGGCGAAGATCCGGCCACATGGCCAGCCCGTCTGCCACGCACAAAAATATATTGCGCGAGGTTAGATCTGCGCCGATCCGTTCGCTCCGGAGGCCAGACAAAAAATTTCCTCATTGAGAAGACCTCAAAAAGATAAAATTCACTGTAGTATGAGTTGGGTTGTGACATAGCGAACAATATCTCGCATATCAGGGCTGAGTTCCAACGCAAATTTCGCTCAACAATGTTGAATCCAACACTAAAAGCTTCTCCCTTGGGAACAACCACAAACAGCAAGCAAACCAGAATCTTAACAAATATAACTACATTTCACCACCCAATCTGCAATAAAATGTTGAACTGCGCATTTATTTAAAACTAAATCTTCTTCCAGTTCCATAACAGTCAAGTTCATAGTTTTCGCCTAAAGATCACCAGGAGGATGCAGTTCAAGAACTAGTACAGAAGGATCGGTTTTCAAACCTCAATATTCGTGCTTTAAGAGTTGGAAGCAGAAGCCAGCTCGACCGAAAGAATGAAGGCGGACTTGTTTACCTCTCGCATATAGCGAACATCTCCATTCATTAGCCTGAGGAGCTTCCGGCAAACAAGCAGGCTCATACCAACTTCTCCGGGTTCTTCGCTGCTTCCAAACATCTGGGAGAGTAGTTCCTCAGGCACTCCAATTCCTGCATGCGTTATACTGAAACCCAAACTAAATGCCGTTAGTTTGAGAACCAAGCATATGTTCTTCTCTGTATACATATAAACACACTCCAGTGATTCATGACTGAATTATTCCACATTTGTGAATATTTGAGCTAAATTATATAATTTAACAAATTATTGTTCCAACTATGACGGAATTAATGGCGTAAAATAGCATTTCAGCAGAGTTGTAATGTTGTTAAAGGCACACCTCAGGCGTGCCTAAAGGCTCACCATCCTCAGAGGTTTGCGCCTTTAGAGCATAAAAGTTGCATCTGAGTGAGATTTCTGCTGTTAAATTTAATAAAGAAAGAAATAATGTAACTCAATAATTTTTGCATGGTGACCACATTACTCTATTTTTAAGAGATAAATAATAGTAATGAATGATTAATTAATAGAATAGATGAAAAATCTGATCAAGAAGATGAACTGATGTTTGGTGCTGATTATTTAAAATGGATGTGGTTGTGCCTCGCCCTCATCAGGCACGAGCCTACGCCTTAAGCCTTGCACCGAGGCTCTAAAACTCCATTGCGTCATAAGTCTTGCACCTAGGATCCAAGACCTTTTTGCGCTTTGGTGTTCCTTGAGCTTTTAATGACTAAGAGTTGTAATAAATTGATGATATCAAGGATCCCTTAATGTGGCACTGGTTTTCTATAGAATGCTCTGAAATGTTTCTGGTGCAGAAAACTGATTGTTAAGTTGAAACCTACTGCGATAATTATGAAGATCAAAACCGGGAAAGTAATACCGATGCTTTCGCATAAAAGTATGGAAAGATTTGGAAAAAAATTTAAGTTTCACAAGAACCACTAGCTAGGAGCTTCTAAATAAGAGGAAATTATTAGTTAGTCACCATTGTTGAACTACCAGTGGGTGCTTATAGTTTATCTTTCCAACGAGCGATATCAATTCCTCGGCGTTCAATAGGGTTCGCTTGTTTTGATCTTTTCTCTTGAATAAAGTTGTTTATTGTGCATGCGATCGTCCTATTATTAAAGCTACTTTAAACTGCCGAAATAAAATTCTAAGCATTCAATTTGCATCAGATTATCTTTTCCAACGAGCGATATCAATTCCTCGGTGTTCAATAGGGTTCACTTGTTTTGATCTTTTCTCTTGAATAAAGTTGTTTATTGTGCATGCGATCGTCCTATTATTAAAGCTACTTTAAACTGCGGAAATAAAATTCTAAGCATTCAATTTGCATCAGATTTCATGCTTACCCTATTATTAAAGCTACTTTAAACTCTGCCGAAATAAAATTCTAAGCATTCAATTTTGCATCAGATTTCATGCTTACCCTCTTCCTCACCCTCCCCGTGATCTCAACGTCCTCAACTTGCTATGGATAGAGATGAAATGATTGATTTTATGAGTGTGTACATAAATTTGTAAACAGTGTTTCAATATTTTGGGCTCTATTTGGTACATGGGACACGGTTATGAATGCAACGGTGGTAAATACAGGCAGTGTTTGGATAACTGTACTCGTGAATGGCATTTCCTCCAAACACAACCAGTCATCCAAATATGGTCAGGTGTTAGCGGGTCATGAACATGACTCCAAAAAACAAATTTAGGTGAGAAATGTTGCCGCATAAGTTCCAAACGCATGTCAAACATTACGACTACGTTTACCACCACAACTTCATGCTGCTACCACTCAAACTTCATGCCGCTACCACTCAAACGCTACAACTATCCTAATCAGAGAACACGGTGGTAAAACCGTCATTCGTGAACGGTCATCTAAGGAACTTCATCCACTTTTATGTTCCAAGTGGATGAAGTTCCTTAGGTGGGAGTTCATGAATGACGATTTTACCACCGTGTTCATGGCCGCCACCACTGTACCAAACAGAGCCTTGGTCCCTGTTTGGGGGGAGGGGCGCATTTTTTACTGTGGACACCACAGAAAATAAGCCATTTGGGTGATTGCAGTTGAAAACATAAACTCTTAGAAAACCCATTTTTCTTTAAAAACACATAAGCCATGGGAAGCATGCGATCCAACGATGAAAATCGCGGCCTGCTATTCCTTTCCAATCCTGATCCGCAACAGAGAAGCGAACTCTCGAGCCACGAGCGAGAGCAGAGATGGAGGCATGCTTGCAGCTATCCGGACTTCAGATCTTCCATCTCCGGCACCAATCTTCTTCAAGCCCTCAATCCAAAACTAAGTTTTAAGGTTTTTCGGGTTTTAGAGTTTTTTTAAAGTTTAGGATTTAGGGTTTTAGGGTTTTGGGTTTTGGATATGAATTTGTAGTTTTATGATAGTCATTTCCCATTTCGTTTAGATTGTTTGTGTTATGTGAACATTATTTCAGATGAATTTTTTGTTTGGATTATTTGCGGTTGTATAAATATGAATTTTGTTTAGATCTTGTTTTAATTGAAATTTTGTGCAAGGCCAATGCTCTGGATGCTGAATGAAGGAAGCATGGTTATGTGCACATAAATCAAAATGGATTCTTGGGTCTGCCCTCTCTGATGTCTTTGATTTGAGGGCATAATTCCACAACAAACGTGACGGTATAGGGGGCCACTATTTCAGTGGTAATCTGTGAGCAGCCACTTTGTGCATTTATTGTCGAAGGTTCGGTCTTTCTCCTCTGAGAGAAGCCACTTTGTGCATAGGGCCAAAGGTTAGGTCTGTTTCCAATCTTCCCCCGCCCATACCCCCAATGATTGGGGACTATATGGGTTCTGTTGTTGTTGTTGTTGTTGCTTGTTTTAATTGAAATTTGAGTTCAACGGCCACCACAGTTCTATGCCACCAAACAGATAAAATTGTTTTCACGTCATGACAGCACTAAAAACACAGTTTCTTCAAATAGCACAACTGCATTCATGACCACAGTTTCCAACCACTGCGTTAACAACCGTCACTGCCTCCCCAAATAGAGCCTTAGTCTTCTATTATCCATGCATTTAGGCTGCAGCAATGGTAAAAGGAATACATAAAGATTGACCAACATTCGAGAGACTACAATTTTTTCCTTGTGAATCTTAGCAGAAAAGCTAATAGCTAGTATGCCACTTGATCTCCACGATTCCATTCATGATTTTGGAGGAATAAAAAATCTAAGATCATAATTGAATTTCACTGCTCTAAGGATCAATGCATAAACTTTAGGAACTAGAAACATTTTTCATAAATCTATGAAACCACATCAAGTGACCACAAGAACAAGCGTTAAATGAAGAATATTGGGGAATTAGTAGGCAAATTCTCCTTAGATCATATTGATTTTCGTCATGTTCTGATTCATTAACAAGGAAAACTATACTCAATATGCTTTCTAGGAGAGTTTACTCTATTATCACACTTAAGCTATGAATTTGTTGATGTAGACACCTTATTTTGAGATTAACGAAGAAGCTCATATAGTTCCAGTATCGACTTCAGTCTTTAATACTTTGTGCTCATTTCATAAACTATTCACTATTTATTCTTTAGGATCTATGTTTAGGAAACACCTGAGAGTTCGTATTTGCTATCTAAGGCTTCGTTTGGGGGGACTTATTTTCACCGGTCAAGCGGTTACGACCGGTCGTAACCGCTTGACCGGTGAAAATAAGTCCCCCCAAACGGAGCCTAGATCTTTGACTGTTAGTGTTCTGATGGAGACTGAATATTATGGCTAAAAGAGAGAATGAAGTGTGAATAGGTCCGATGGCGTTTGGCAAGAAGTTTACTTTGAAGATGTGTCTTGATATTGACGCAGGACAGTCCTATAAGGGTGACTCAGAAATATATGCGGACACAACTTCAACCAACACTTGCATGCATTTAGAGAAATTTTTAATAAACCAATATTTATTTTGGTTTGCCACAAAAATATAAAAGCCTTTAAAATAAGGAAACAAGAGTGAAAGTACAAACGCAAGAGTGTGTAAAAACAAATGACTAGATAAATAAGAATACACAATGCTTCAAACGTTTTGAAACAACGATTACAAACCACTATTCTATGGTAGAAAATTCACAAAAAATTCAACATAAAATAAATGACAACCAACTTGAAACTTACACAACTAAGGAGTAGAGGGCTTGAAGGGTTTTCCTGGGACTGAAATCAAAGTAGGCACTGAATTTTGGGCTCCCAGTAAACCTTTGAACTGCTGGAGAGCGGGCAGTGAGACTGTTTATGGAGTTTCCGGGCTGTCAGGGGGCTGCCGGCTGCGTGGAGGATGCAATGGGGATACTGGACGGGGCGGGCAGCAAGGAGGAGTACGGAGCTTGAAGTTCTGGCCGGTACGGGGAGCATGGCAGCTGCAGGAAATGGAATTCTGGGTGCTGGAATGAGTTTTCAACAGAAGGGCTAGCGTTTGGGAGGGTTCTGGACAGCTGCAGTTACTTCCAGGGGCCGACAGCAGGATTCTCAATCGGATGGTGGTTTCCAGAAGAGGCGTTGAGCTGCTTGGAGAAAGCAAGGAAGGGCTCGGTTTAAGCTATGGAGTGGGGCTGGATGTGGGGTTGTGTGGCCGGCTGTTGGAATTGAGTGGGGCTCGACTGGGGTGGTTCCACGTGAGAATGTAGTGGGGTAGTGGAGGTAGTGGGGAGAATGGATGATTATGAGTAATTTTAGGATAGTGGGAGTTATGGAGGTAGCGGGGTAGTGGGGAGGTAGTTAAGGTAGTTATGGAGTATTGGGATGGTGGTTATGAGGTAATAGGGTGGTGGCTGGACGGAAGTGGCCGGAGACGGACAGAGTTGACCGGAGATAGTCGCCGGAGAGGCGGCCGGTGGTGGTGGCCGGATGTGTTTTTCGGCGATCGCCGGAAAACTGAAACTGAAGGAAACTTGGAGGGTGATGGTGGAGGTTCGCCGGAGGTGGCTTCCGGCGATCGCCAGAAAACGAAAAAGAAAGGGAGAATGATAGAGGTGGTGGTAGCGGGAAGCCGGAAAAGTTTTCCGGTATTCGCCGGAAACTGAATAACGGAATAATATGAAGGGGAGAGTGGCTGGCCTAGATAGTGGGGAGCAAGAGGTGGTCGGCCAAGGGGGTTGGGGTGAAGTGTAGTGATTCCACGGCAAGGGAGTGGAGGAGGAGGGGGCAGCCAAGGTGAGGGTAGGGGATAAATCCATGTTTCGGCACTTGGGTTCCGTCTTCGACACCGGGTGATCGAAAGGAGAGGTTTCTCTTTCACTCCACTTTCAAACGCTCAAATATGAACCCTCTACCTCTTCATATAGATTATGGGAGGGACAACGAACGAGATCCTCCGATCGTTGTATCCTTAAAAAAAACACAAAATAAGAAAAAAGTATAAGAACGAAAAATCCTACGGTCGGCGATCCGCTTGTGATGAGCTGATCCGATCGTCACTGGACCCAAACGAGCCGTGTGGCCCGATCCCCATCAAATATTATAGTCATTGCAAAATCATTTGACTTTTCCCGGAGTTGAAAAATCCTACTTCAGAACCGAAGGTGTTTGTTGAAAATTTAGACAATAATGTAACTGATCTTGGAGAAACCTACAAGAGGCTCAGAATAGAGCATATCTTTAAACTTGTAGAGATGAAAAATGTTCAAGCTAGTTAAACTGACTAGCTTGAAAAATGTTCAAGCTAGTCCTTAATTTTGTTATCTACTTTTATTTCTTTTAGTATTTTATGTATGTTTCATTTTTTGCGCATCTCGATTATTTTTATCTCTGTCTGAAGATGGCTTAGTGGGTTGACCGTCCAGTGAGACCATAAGTAAAAAGATTCGATAATTTAGGATGATTAAGGGAGGAAAGGCAAGCAGAAAATTATTAGGTGACAAATAAAATAAAATGGAATTAAATTCACCCATTAATAAGCAAGAGTATATGAGGGAAAGAAATTATATGGAATCAAATTGAGGAAGGCAAAAAATAAATATCAGGTCGTATGAAATCAGTTGAGAAAGGGAAGTCATAATATTTGGGCAGTGTATAAAGAGGGCCAAGGAGAGAAGCTAGGTATAGAAAGGCAAATAAACGAATTCTATTCGTCTCCTCTGCCACCTTCAGACATCGGAGACGGACGACTCCCTCAACGCCGTCCACGACACCAGCCAAGGTTCGACGAGAAGACAAACGGCGGAGCCTACGTAGCCCAGTCTCGACGCTGACGAAAGCATTGGATTCTCATGAGGTCCCCGTAGACCGCAAATCCTTCTTCCGATGACCGTTAGCATCCTTGGGGCACTTCGGTCACTGTCGACTGCGCCCTTCTAGTGATTCACGGCTTCCACCAACTCTGCCCTTCCCGCTTGTTCGCTACGCGTTTCTGACAGTCGTGATCGTCTCGTTCTGGGCCTAGTTCCCGTGCAAGCCAAGTTACGGAACGGTAAAATCCGCCCCATCTCATTGGTTAATCAATTAGTGTAATCTTTATGTGTTCACCTAAATAATTGTGTGCTTGCCCGGACTCCCTTATTCATCCGCGACTATCGTTACTTTTTTTTAAAATTACTTTATGATAACTTTGCCCTTAGAATTATAGATTTGTGCTACCATTCAAGCTGCGACCTGAGAATCAGCTCAGACAACGTTTAATGACTTATGGATGTCCAGCTACTCTGAAAGTGAGTTGGTATCGAACTGCAAGTAGTTTTCCTCTTCGTCGCCGCCGCTGAATTTGTAAATCAGATACATCAGAAACTATACCATTGATCAAATCAGGTGATAATGGATGAAATTACTCTATTGAGATTAACGACTAAATACCCAAACCTTCCCTATGAATTAATATAATTACAGGTTGCACCCCACCACACCCCACCCCCAACCTATTTTTTGAAAATATAAAAATAACCCCATTGAGTTTACATTTCATAATATGCATGCACAAAACTTACCGAGGGGGTCTGGTTAAAAAGCCTTTGAGGTTAATACTAACAAGGTCAGGTTGGCTACATAATTGATACCTCCCCCTAATTGGGAGCAAGGAATTGGATATGGTTAAGGAGATTAAGGGTTCATTTGGCGCGGCGGTGGCGGGCGGCGTTTACGACAAACGCCGCCGCAAGGCGCGTAACCAAATGGCGGGCGGCGGCGTTTGCCGCGTTTGCACCCGCCGCGCCATGAGAAACGGAGCAAAAGCTCCGTTTCGATCCCCCGCTTCCTCCCTCCGGTTTGATTGCCGCGTTTGCACCCGCCGGTTCTTGCCCGCCACCGCCGCGCCAAATAAACCCTAAAACTAAAACAGACTGTAAACTCAGAATAATATTATACTCAATTAGTCAATTTTGAAGATGCTTTGAACTCGCGGGAATTTTTTATCCAGAACCAGTTTTCCCAAATCATGATCAGAAAAGATATTATTGACAGAGAAGAACCAGTTCAGCTGAATGGATGGAAATCTTTTGAATGCACAAAGGTTTCTATTTAATCAGAACCTTCTGATCATGCTCCACTCATAACCTCTCTAAGATTGCATTTTACTGGCATTTTTCACATCAAATTTCAGAATATGTGACGAGGCATCATAAATTATATCTATACTATTATAAAGGGAATTGTTGAGATGAACAATATAGGAGTCGCCGCGTCCTTCACATTTTCAGTTTCTCGAAAATGCCCTTGCCTGATTCGTAACTCCTCCTGTCTCCCTCTTCCCATGGAGCCCCTTCAGAGAGATACTCATCATATTACGATGATTATTCTCATTCGCAACACACCGCTTCCAGAGATTGTGTCAACCCCTCAACGAGATTCCACTATGCTAGAGACGATCACTATGATGATTATCGTAGTCCCCATCCTCGCGCACGAGCATACCGTGTTGAACATTCAGCACAACTTAATTATCTTAGGATGATTGCTACGAGGATCATCATTTTGAGAGATATCTCGAGTGTAGGTTTCATGTTGTGGCCCCATCGTTTGACGATTCTTCGAGTCCAGAGTATTTTAGTTATTGACTCGTGGATATAGAATATTATCTCGATTATTTTGAATTATTCGGTGAGCGTCACATCAAATTTATGAAACTTAGACTTCTAGATCAGGAGAGAGCACATTGGTCTAGCATTGAGAGGACCCGCAAGCAAGATCGTCTTCATCGCATCACTAGTTGGGCGGAGAGATGAAACCAAGGTTGTGTCATAGGTATTTGCCAGCATCGTATAGGAGTCGCCTGCTCAAGCAATAATTTACCCTTCGGCAAGGATCAACGTCTATCACTGAGTATAGGGACCATTTTGAAGAGTTAGTAGTGAGGAACGGCATCCAAGAGGAGCCAACTATGCAACTTCCCGATTTTGATTTGGACTTCGATCTAAGATACGTACTGAGTTGACATATCACTACTTGGAGTCCCTCAAGTATCATACCACCCCGCCCTTCATTATGAGCAGTCCTTAAGATCTGCTAGAGTTAGTCGAGTCGACTCGCACCTTAACCATCCCTCCATGAGTCCTCCCAGCCTGAGGTCACCACACTGCCTACTCATGCCCCTTGGACATTGTTATAATATGTAATATGCAATAGTTTTTAAGTATTGTTTTTATATACATATTGTATCATCCGCCTCCATATATAGAGGAGATAAAGGCTCGTAATGAAGTGAATGGAATTAATTTTGTGTTATTCAACATGGTATCGGAGCTACTCCTCCGGGTGCCCTAGCCGCACGCTCCCGATCTCGTCTTTGCGCTCGCTTTCGACGACACCCGCTTCCGACAACGTGACGGCTCACGCACCCGACGCTCAATCACGCTTCAACCACTGTTCTCGCGCGTACTAGCGTTCGCAGCTTCCATTCTCGGGTCATTCACTGCTTTCCCACCCGATGCTCGGCTTCTGCAACTTTCCCGACTCTCGATCCGGCTTCCTCCGGCCGCTCTTCACCTCCAGCGCTCCTTCCACTCGGATCTAGCCGCCGACCGTCCCCTCCAGCCGCTCTTCTTCTCGGATCTAGCCACATCTTGTCGGCTGTTTCCTGCCCCTGTCCGGTGCTGATGCTCCTCTAAGCATGTTTCTGACTGCATCAGACGCCAAACTTTCTATGCAGTGATATGCCTGCCCTCTTCAGCGCCATCTGCGCCTCCTGGTGATTGCATGAGGTGGATTTCTCTTCCTCTCCTCTTCTAGATTCGTTTTTACTCGGCGTAATTCATCATTCCTTGCTGCCCTTGGGCTTGCGTGGTCTCCAGATTTCTATTCTCGAGTCATTATGTCAAGCGGTGATGATTCCCCTGCTCCCTCATCAACGGTTGTCGTGATCATAATACTCCCCATATCACTACTATTCGCCTAGATGATTCTAATTACCTCTCATGATCCCGATCTATCACCTTGGCGCTCAAAAGTCGTCGCCTCTTTGGCTATGTCACTGGTCAAACTGAGGAACCCGACAAGACCTCCTCGGATTGGACACAGTGGGATTCGGAGAACTCTTTAATCATGTATTGACTTACAAATTCTATGCAGGAGTCAATCGCTCGTAATTATTTATTTCTCGACACTGCTGCGGACATTTGGAAGCGAGCGGAGTCAACATACTCACGTCGGGAAAATGCTGCTCAGATCTTTCAGCCACGGCGAAAGATATCCCTACTCCGACAGAGTGATCGCCCTCCGTCAGTGTATTACTTGGAGTTTACACAGCTGTATCAGGAATACGATCATTTTGATCCACTCACATTTGTTAGCCCGGTCGATGAGGCGATGGTTCATGCCAAAGAAGAACGTAATCGAATTTTTGAGTTTCTTCATGGCCTTCATCGTGACTTTGATCAGATCAGTGTTTATATTTTGGGGCGTCCTCAGTTGTCGTCTCTTCCTAAGGTCTACAGTATTGTGCAACAGGAATTCGCTCGTCGTCAGGCCTTGCTTCCCGATCCTGCTCCTGAGAGTTCTACACTTGCTGCTACTTCCTCTATTCTTGGGGGTCGTCCGTCTCGTGCAAAGACGAAGGGATCCGAAAAAGATCATCTCCTCTGTGATTATTATGGGAAGAACTGTCACACTAGGGATACTTGCTTCAAGCTCCATGGACTCCCTCCGCCAAGAGGGGGTGCCCCACCTCGCGGCGGTAGTGGCTTTGGGAGACCTCTTGGTCATCATGCCCTCCCCGTTCTGCTCATCTCACTGATGCTCTTGTGGACAATCCTCCTAGCCATCCTGGCACCGACAGCTCCTCTCTTCCCAGTGGTTTCTCAGCCGACGAAGTACTTGCCCTCCGTCGCTTGATGCATGGCCTTTCGGCGGAGTCTTCTGCCTCCTCCTCATATGCTCACACTGGACTTCCAGGTGCTTACTCTGCTACCTCTCTTCCTACCACCCAGTGGATCATTGACTCTGGGGTCACAGACCATATGACTGGCTCCACTTCAGGTTTCATTTCATATACCCCCTCTCTCTGTTCGTGATAAGGTGAGCATCGCTGATGGGTCTCTTTCATCCATTCCCGGAAAGGGCTCAATCTCCCGCTCCTCTCTCACCTCGTCCTCTGTTCTTCATGTTTCCAATTTCACTCGTAATTTACTTTCTATTAGTCATTTAACTAATTTCATGAATTACTTTGTAACATTTCTTCCTTCCTCTTGTGTCTTTCAGGACCTGGTGACGGGGAAGGTGATTGGCTCTGGTAGCATGGTCAATGGTCTATATGTGCTCGACTCCAGCCCAGCTCAACCTCCTCATGCTCTTCATTCCAACACTACTCAACCATTGTATTCCTGGCATTGTCGTATGGGTCACCCGCCTGCTTCCGTTATGAAATTGTTGTTTCCTGCTATGTCCACTGCGGTTTTTGATTCCTTTGTGTGTGATGTCTGTACTGTTAACAAACATCATTGTACTACGTTTAATCATGTTTCGTTATCAAGTTCAACTCCTTTTACAATTATTCATACTAATATCTTGGGATCGTGCTTCGTACCTTCTATTTCTGGTTGTGTGTTGTTTATTACTTTTATCGATTGTTTTTCTCGTACTACTTGGTTATATTTGTTGCGGCAGAAGAGCGATGTATTTCATATTTTTCGTAAATTTTATAACATGATCTCCACTCAATTTCATACCATTATTATAACTCTTCGCAGCGACAATGGTCGTGAGTACATGGATTCGCAGTTTGAGCAATATCTTGTTGATCATGACATTATCCACCAAACTACTTGCACTTATTCCCCGACTCAGAATAGTGTGGCCGAGCAGAAAAAACATCATTTGCTGGAAGTTGCTTGATGCCTCTTGTCCACTATGCATCTTTACAAGTATTACTGGGGGATGTTGTCCTCACAACGGCATATCTTATTAATCATATGCTCTCGCGTGTTCTTGGAAATGTCACTCCACTTAACGCTCTCCATGTGCCTTCCTCTCAACTTTCCCCAAAGGTGTTTGGATGTGTCTGCTTTGTCCACATTCATCACCCTCGTCCGACTAAACTTGATCCACACGCCCTCGTGTGTTTTCATCGGCTACTCTCCCACACAGAAGGGATACAAGTGCTTTCACCCACCTATGAAGAAAGTTACCATGGATGTCACTTTTCATGAATCTGAGGCATACTACCCTGCCTCGGCTGACCCCCCTACGTCCTCTCCTTCTTTACCTCTGCCCATACCTCCACCATATCCCTCACTTCAGGGGGAGTCTACACCATTGGAAGTGAGTCCCTCTACTGTCCATACTGTCTTTTTACCTCTTCTCCGGGCTTGCAGGTCTATACTTTGCGCACAAAAAAGTCCAGCACACAAGACCTGACTATGCAACCAGAACCATCATTGGATTCGGACTCGGGGCCTTCTAATCCACCTATTGCTCTCAGGAAAGGTATCTGATCTTGTACTCAACATACTCTTTCACATTATGTATCTTCTGACTTTCTCTGCTTCCACAAGACCTTTGTGTCCTCCCTTGCATCTTTTTCTATACCTGCATCTTGGCAGCATGCTCTGGAGATCCCTATGTGGAGAGAGGCGATGTTGGAGGAAATGACTTCTCTTAAGAAGAACCAAGCGTGGGATTTGGTACATCTTCCACATGGAAAGAAAACTGTTGACTGCAAATGGGTGTTCTCCGTCAAACAGAACTCTCAAGGGGTTGTTGAAAGGTGTAAGGTGAGACTGGTGGCAAGAGGTTACACACAAACCCTCAGAATCGATTATCAAGAAACATTTGTCCGGGTGGCAAAGATGAACACTATTATAGTTATTTTATCTTGTGCTGCATGCAAAGGTTGTATCATTTGGCAACTTAATGTGAAGAATGCGTGCCTTCATGGGGATCTGAATGAGGCAGTTTACATGTCTATTCCACCAGGTCTTACTCCTAAAGGTGCAGAGGGAAAGGTGTGCAGGTTAAAGATGACCCTATATGGGCTGAAACAGTCTCCAAGAGTCTGGTTTGGAAGATTTCACAAAGCCATGCTGTCATTTGAGTATCACCAGAGCAATGTCGATCATACATTGCTCATCAAACATAGGACCGGTAAACTCACTGTTCTCATTGTATATGTTGATGATATTGTCATAACATGTGATGATGTGGAAGAGACTAAGAATCTAAAATAAAAATTAGCCAGTGAGTTTGAGGTCAAGGATCTGGGAAAACTCAAATATTTCTTGGGTATTGAGGTTGCAAGGTCCAAGCAAGGGGTATTCATCTCCCAGAGAAAATATACATTGGACCTCCTTGAGAAGGCAAGATTGAGTAGATGTAGACCAGCTGACATCCCAATTGAAGCAAACCACGGATTGGGACGTGATGATGGAGAGGTGATCGAAGACATCTCTGAATTTCAGAGATTAGTGGGGGGGGGGGGGGGTGATTTATCTGTCTCATACTTGCCCGGATATCTCTTATGCGGTGAGTGTTATCAGTCAGTTCATGCATGCTCCAAAGACGCGTCATGTGGATGAAGCTCACAGAATTCTTAGGTATCTCAAATCCTCACCGGGGAGTGGAATCCTGTTTGCTCCAAATCCGTCTAAATATTGAAGTTTACACTAATGTTGATTGGGTCTGGTCTGTTGAAGATCGACGATCAACCTCGGGATATTGTTCCCTTGTTGGGGGAAACCTTGCTACTTGGAGAAGCAAGAAACAACAAGTAGTGGTAAAATCCAGTGCAGAAACTGAGTTTAGAGCTATGACTAATGGGGTTTGTGAAGGCTTATGGCTACGATCCTTGATGAGTGACCTAGGCCTTACTGAAG
Organism: Dactylorhiza incarnata; assembly: GCA_033032865.1. NCBI lineage: Eukaryota > Viridiplantae > Streptophyta > Magnoliopsida > Asparagales > Orchidaceae > Dactylorhiza > Dactylorhiza incarnata. Next base: position 16,459,440 of record JAWHQI010000007.1, read on the forward strand.
CTGAACCCATCCGGTTGTATTACGATAACAAGGCAGCTATCAGCATCGCCCACAACCCGGTCCAATAGACCGCACTAAACACATTGAAGTAGATCGGCACTTTATCAAAGAGAACATTGAGAAGGGAGTTGTGTGTACTCCCTTTGTTCCCTCTGACAGGCAACTTGCAGACATTCTCACAGAAGGGTTGAGTGGGAGTAAATTTGGAAGGATTGTTGACAAGTTGGGCATGATTAACATCTCACGTCCAACTTGAGGGGGAGTATTATAATATGTAATATGCAATAGTTTTTAAGTATTGTTTTTATATTCCGTATTGTATCATCCGCCTCCATATATAGAGGGGATAAAGGCTCGTAATGAAGTGAATGGAATTAATTTTGCGTTATTCAACAGACACGAATGACATGACTGATCGTACGGAGTTATCCCATTGCAGTGAGATTCTTTGTCCCATTAGTGGTCCGTCCTTTGAGTCTGACGCGTACCCCATGGCCCTGAGAGAGAGTGAGTGTGAGTGATCTGGTGATTCTATACTTATATGTCCATCTATTGTAGCGATAGACCCCTCTCTTTTCCCGACCCTATACGTTGACTTAGTCACGACCTCGACCATAGACTCACCATTGAGTTCACATTCATTTGAGTGTACCCACGTTGTGGTGACAAGTCATGTTTGGAGTGAGGGTCAAGGGACTAACATTGAATTTTCTGTGGGTATCCCATTTGTTTCCATTGACACTACCGTTATTGATGCTTTTCTTTTGGAGGACCATCCTTCCATTGTTGACCCCCACGGGAAGCCATTTGTTGAGTCCCCGAGAGACTTATTTGACAAGCCTCTCTTTCCGAGAAGCATTCACTTTAGTATGGATGACTTGTGTCTTCGCACGAGCGATCATCGCGTTCCCGGCGGCTCTTCTTATATACCTCATGGAGAGACACCTAACAGGCTTTACAATCTGAGATATACCCTACACAACCATGAGTTGCATTCTTCTATCACCATCTGCGACATTCCTTTGGGTGTTGGCATAATCCATGATGAATATTTCTATCTACCACCTAGTGAGCCTCCCGATGACTCACATCCCTTAGGATGCATTTGGCATACCATGATTCTGCAGCTCAGTGTCGATGTCTCAGTTAGTCATTTGGGTGTTATCTGTACACTCGCCGAGTATTTCTACACCCTGCCCAAAGAACCTCCAGATAAACCACGCATTTTTAGGAACCTTCATCACTACATGGAATCTACGCTTAATCAGTCTATCTGGTCGAGCATTGTTTATTTGCATGTCATATATGTTGTATGACATACTCCGACGTAAAGTTATATTAAATAATGAACATTTTAAAACTTTCGTGGGTAATCACATGAGAGAGAAAATGTTCAATGAGGGTGATTGAGTGATGATTTGCACATTATTTGAGAGGTTCTCATTGGAGACATCTACGAATATATGTGTTAGGCGAATAAGTCCATACACTGTCATGAGAGAGTCTGAGTCAAATTTCTTTGAGCTTGATATTATTAGGAATACATGTGTTCATCTTGTAGAGGATTTGACTATAGATGTGGAGTCACTTAGTTTTGAACCTCCAGCCATCCCTTTTAGCTTCAGTTTCTACCACCACTACAACCTTACCCATCACCAATGTATCTCTACCCTTCACCCCTATGACGACTTGTTTTCTGCGTGGGGCCCTCGGCTACGTCAGCGACACGACGACCTTTTATGGAGACGCTTCCTACTTGAAGCGACAGAGAGTCTTGTATAGTTTGCATCAGGATTCATGAGCATGTAGTTTCCATGAATCGGAGATGAATGTTTCTGAGCCGGGGAGAATGATGGAAATCGATTGCGCCATATTGGGCGATTTATCATCATAAGCATTTTTGGATCGTCGGACGGACTATCTGAGACCGTGATCGCGACTAGCACAATATTTTATATTTTTACGTATTTTTCTTTTATTTTTAGGAGTTGTATTTTGAGAGTTAGGTTAAATTATCCGTCGAACGATCGTGGCCATCGAATTTATTAAACCCAAATTCCCCTCCCCCCTCTCTTATATGTTGCTAGCAGACGGCTACGGGAACTATCGAGAAGTTAGGTTTACAAAAGAGAAGTCGCTAGTCCTTCCCTCGGTGCGACGCCGCAGAAGTCGCGCGGTACCGACGCCGCTGATCCTAGCTCCCGGGGGTGTCGACGCCCCCATCTGTTGCCTCCCTCTCATCCGGCGAGTCTCTCCCTCCTTCCAATTATTTCTCCCGCCAATGGATCCACCCCAAGTTGTTGACGCCTCCTCCAGTCCGTCGGCATCCCTCCTCCTTCATCCCCACAGCTAGACACTACCCCCTCTCAGCCACGGGAACCTCCACCACCGTCTCCTACACCCACCACCAGCCCGACAACCACCATCCATGACCTTCCCCACCTCCCCAACCTTCTGTCGCAGCCTCCTACACCCTCCACCAGCCCGACAGCCACCCCCGCAACCTCCAAACTCCCTTCCCAGTGCCGTCCTACACTCCATCCCCGATCAGCCTCCCTCGTCCCCATCCCTAGACCGCATCGTCCACCACCACAACCCCCTCCATCCCTACAACCCTTCCCCATTCATGGCCACTGCAAAATCCCTCTTCAACCCCCCTTTACAACCACTCAACACTCCCCCCAGTCTTCCTTGTCATCCAGGAGAGCCACTACCACCTCCTCCGCCACTGATACCGATTACTAGGTGAGTTTTTACATTTAAGTTTTCAGTGCCTACGTTGTATGGATATTCACTCGTTGCTAGCAATGCTTGGCTTAGATTGATTTGACTGTTTTAGTTCTTTATAAACGTTCAATATTTATTCGTCTGCATCTAATTTTTGTGCAATCTCGGTTAATTGCAGTTATTGCCACTTGCTTACATACATATATTTGCAATTGTGGTATCACTGCATGGTGTTAAAATTGACATTGTTTAATTAATTGTGTGTTGGAAGTAATTGCATGAATGAAGTTTTCGCATTCGCATTAAGGTTAGGGTTTAGATCGTAGTATCTTGTTCATTGGATTATGTGTGCTTGCATTTCTTCCGCATATTTTAGGGTTGTCATAAATCTCATTACATATGTAGATGCTTATTTTTCCCGCATCTAGGGTTAGAGCAGCGAGCGTCGGCCATCAACAGATTTGTCCTGCGTCATCAACGATATCCGTTTGTCGTTTCCTCATCCTCATTCAGTCATTCTAAGTTTTGTGTCCATCGAGCATCTTCTTCTTCTACTTCGTAGAAAGAGGCGAAGCGTCGGGGGTCTTCTCCAAAAGCTAATGACAAAAAAGACTTAAGCGGTCTTTTTATGGAAGATTTTCAACCGAAGACAAGGATTTCTTCAATTTTCTTCTGCTTAGGTTCTTTCTTGGAAGATCTTCCGGCTCTTTTGACTGATGCTCTAGCTTAATTTCACGATCGGCGATCGGGGGTCGGCGAACGACTATAAAGATGGTCAGTGATCGACTATAAGGAGTGGCGATGATCAGCTATAAGGAGTTGTCGGCGATCAAAAGGAGTGGTCGGCAATCGGCGTTCAGCTATAAGGAGCGGTCGGCGATCGGTTAATAACATGTATTTGAGCTCGGTAGATGAGGCACAATTTGATTAGGATATTTTTGAATGTATTGATGTTTTAAGTAATATTATACTCCAATCAAAATCTATATATTTATATTGCGCTCGGGGGAATGGGAATGCACGAGGGTCCCCCCCCCCCCCCCCCCCCCCCGTGCGACCGCGACAGTACACCGACCACGACAGTACCCCGACCACGATAGTACCTCCGCCCAAGCTTGTCTGCTCTCGGGCACACGACACCGCACGACGGTACTCCTGCCGCTCGCAGTCCCGCCGAGCACAATATAAATAGTGCCTTCGTGTGAAGCCCATGCGCCCGAGAGAAGGCGAGCATAGGCGGAGATACTGCCGTGGCCAGGGTAATGTCGCGGTCGCATGGGAGGGGAGGTGTTTGGAGGGGGGGGGGGGGGGCACTGTCATATATGAATATAAGCTAGGCAACTGGAATAGTTAATGGTAAATGTTTATTTAGATTTGCATAGGCGACAAAGGGAACCCGTGCATCAAATATCTTATGCATTCAATATGTAGAGCGGTTTTAATTTTGCAGAAGGTGATTTTAGAAACAAAATCATATTTTTAATGTAACCTATTGATTCTGTATCCGGATAGAATGAGAATCTCAATGTTATACTAAAGAGGATGCTTCCCTTTTATATAGTAATAGATCATGGAAAAAGCATAAGAGGTTTAAGTAAAGCTCGTAGATGGTGGAAAAATTATTATAGGAAACATTTTTGTTAAGCTGAAAACGGATGAAGACAATAATGTTGAACTTGAGATTAAATTCAAGATACTCAACTAACCTCTAATATAATGCAATCAAGTAATGCTAATGAAAATTAAATCAAGTACTAGCTATGGGGAGAATGTGACGAAAGGCAGGGTGATGATTGCGGCTCTAGGTTATGCAAACCCTAAGGTGTGGTGTCGGGAAAAACCTTAACTAAACCCTAAGATGATGCAAGCATGCAAAAAGAACTCCGACAATAAATTGCAAGTAGTAATAAAAAAATAATGTATGCTGCAAATATCACATTTAAAGATAACTAAGATTTAATTCGTGTGCATGAGAGCGCTACAAATTTAATACACAGTAGAATAAGTCTTGCAAGTCAGGGGAAATCAAGGATAAGATACAAACTACTAAAACATGCATTCATAATCATATAGAGTATTCAATCCGTATAAATGAACAGAAAGAGAAACCAAATAGAAACATTCACATGAGTATATGAGTCTGTAGGCGACGAAAGAGGAGATCCGGTGTCCGTGGAGTAGTAGGGGCCGTCGGGGAGGCATTCGGAGTTGGTGGAAGGGTGGTACGGGGTGTTCTGGGTGGAGGGGGGTCTGCTAGGGTGTTGGAGGTGTTGGAGGAGTTGGAGGGGGCTGCTAGAGTCAGCCAAGAGCTGGAACCTAGTTGTGGAGCTCAGCTAGAGCAAGGAGGGGAATTTAGGGGTTCGGCCAGAAGGTGTCCTGAAAGGCCTTGGGCTGGCCAGGAAGGTAAGGCTACAGAAAACATGTGGGTTGGGGTGAACAGCAGCAGGTATGGAGGACAGGGGAGGTTTAGGTCAAGCTGGGGGTGTTCCGGAGGGGACGGAAGGGCCGTGGTGTAACGCCCCAAATCCATCCCTAAACCGCCTAAGTATTGTTTATGCCTAAGGTTTGTGTGGTGGATTCAGTGTCGAGCACAAATAGAAAAACTGCAGTTTTCCCTTCAAGAACGATCGTGCGCACCCTACGACACGACCGTGCGCTTTCTAAGATGAAGAAAACCGAAATTTGAGAGTTCTGGATTTTGCACGTGTGTCCCCTTCATGCACGACCGTGAGACCTTCCATGGAATCATGTGCGTGTATTAGACTGGATCGTAGGCACGACCTTGCGCTCGGGAGCACGACCTTGCGCTCGGGAGCACGACCGTGTGGTTGGGGCAAACTGATATTTTATGTTCTAATCCGAACCGTGGATCTCGATCCAACGACCCAGATCACTCCCCTCATGCCCTAAAGTGTTGATTTCGGGAATGAGAGTCTCATTACGCCATTTGAGGGCTTAGAGAGAAGAGGGAGAGAGGAGAGGAGAGGAGGAGGAATGCTAGGGCTTGAGAAATTCCACCATTGGAGAGGATTTGAAGCTCCAATCGAAGAGCCGAGGCCAGGAACGCGAAGAGAAACTTCTTCCGGTCATCTTCCACCAAATCTTGCAAGATTTTAATGGTGCCGAGAAGGACTTCAAGAGTAACGATTTCTTCCTCTGGTCCTAGGACCGTTTGCTTGTCATGTCCTTTATTTTCCTTGCATTATGAGAGTCTCTCACTAATAAGTGGAGGGTACGAACGTCTTTGGTTCGTTAGAACCCCGGGTGGTAGGATTACGACCCCGACATGAATTTGCATTAGAAATCCGATGTTAGTTCCGGATTAGGCATGGTGTGTGAAGCTTATTCGTGGTCATAGACCCGGATCGGTGATGATGTTGTGACGTTTGCATTTAGGGTTTTTTCTAGTAGCGCGGACTGATAACACTTTGTAATATTCGTCGAATGTATATAGGAATTTGGGATTTTGTTTGGTTTTCATATTCCTAGAGTGGCCCCATGATGGAGACCTATAAGACGGCAAAATGAGATTTCCACAGTGCGGAGATGGCTATGTCCTAGTTAGTATCCGCCACCTGTGAGGAAATGTATTTATGGGTGTTTTATGGTAGAATTATAATTGTGTGAATTGGAGGTCAATTGGGTTTTATTGTGTGTTACGATAATTCGGCGTGGAGACGACCTTAGACCTCCACTAGTTTGATAATTCGACATGGAGAAGACCCTACACCTCCCACTAAAACAAGCATTTGGCGTGGGGACGACCCTACACCTCCCGCTAAAACAAGCATTTGGCGTGGGGACGACCCTACACCTCCCGCTAGAACGAGATTCAGTGTGAAGACGACATTATACCTTCCATTAAGACGAGATTTGGCGTGAAGTGTGCCCGTTGAGGGCAAACCTTCCGTCATGACTTTACGTAGTAGGTGAAGAGAACCCTAGACTAGGGTGCATCTAACTTACAATGTAGGATATTTGTGTTGAGGTTTTAAGGCTTCGAATTGGTTGGCCATGAGTGCCCCGATTCATGTGTGGATTGTATAATTGTTATGCTAGTCTCATGCGATAATATGATTGGGTTTTGGTGAACCTTCAGACAAACCCAATCATCATGTACAATGTATATTTAGGGTCTCCTTTTTATTTACTGCTCCACTTAAAAAGTGTTTGATGTTTGAGCCTTCACTTGTGTAGCATAACTTTTATATTTCTACTTTGATATACATGTTGCATGTCTTACGTTTGCATACTTGCAGATGTGTGATGACTCGCCTCGGAGTCCGCTAGGATGACCGATGGAGAGTTTGTTACGCATTTTGTGGTCAGCTTATAGTTGCCCCTCATTTTCTCTAATCCGTTTTTGGTTACAGGTAGCGTAGCGGGTAGCGGTGCATAGCGGGTCAAGCCCTAGCTGAGCAAAAGAAAAGAATTGCCGCGATGCTTATTTACTACTTTTGTCTTTTCATGTACTGGGCATTACGTGCCCTAAGCCTATGTGATGTATTTTTTAATTGTTTGTATGAAGTTGTATGAAGATTTGTATGTCCATAAGGCCGGACGCTTTATTTCTTGAGACTTAGATGTGGGCATTCTATTTTTTAGTATTGGATTTCATGCTTGCTTCCGCTAGACGAATCTCTTTATTGGTAGAAGGTTTAATTTTGTATCAATTTATAATGTTTAGCCTGTGAAAGTGGTATGTTGTGGGGGTCAGGTCGGACCCATATTACATGGCATTTGCAGGTTGAATGTTACACATGGGGAGGCTGTGAAAAGTTGTTGGCTACGGGAATAATATTTCAGGGGACTGGTGGTCCGGTGAGGAGGCTTTGATAGGGAGGTTGTTCAAAGAAATCAAGGAAATAAGCAAGGAAAAAATAATACCTAGGAGTCGACACCTAGGGTGAGTCGACACCATGAATGACTGCGGATCAATGACTCCAAATTTTGCGATGAAGAGGAAATCAACACCTATGCTTTTTAAAATAAACTAAACATTGGAGTAACCATCATGAATGGTTCAAATAGCACATACATAATGGTTGTTCTATCTCACAAAATAAAAATGCTAAATTTAAATGAAAATACATATAAATATGGAAATGTCGATCTAAACGTGACTAAGGACTCAGATCATCCATATGACAATCCAATTAATATCTCCTATGGAAATAGAGTCGTGCAAACTCCAGTGGATGACGACCAGTTGTCGATCTGTCGTCCCTATCAGAATGACTGGTATCAGAAGTCTCAAAGATGAATAAAAGGGATTTTAAACAAAATTATAAAATCTGATACAAGAATGAGAATTGGATTTAAAAGAGTCGGTGATTGTTGGAGACGTCGAGATGAATGACTACACCATGTCCTTATGTTGACCTATCTTGGTGGTAAGTTGCAGATGCAGAAGGCTAGTAGCCCTTGACCCATACTTTTTAGAGAATTTTAGTAATTTTCCATATATTTCATTCATATATAAAGGAATATCTTTGTAATTGTGTATCATGAAAGAAGTAACGAGAAAATTCTAATGCAACTGTTGAAACCAACACTTGGTCTCTTGTGGAGTTCGGGGTCCCCAAAAGAGGGGGTGACCCACCTACTTCTCTCAAGGGAGAGCACTAGGCCGAAGACTTAAGAAACTAGGAACAGGACCGAGGGCTCAGCGAGGAGGTCCCACCACACACCCGAAAAATCTTAGAGCGCTTCCCCTCCCAAGACAATGCTGAGCTTGGGGCACCCTTGGAGGCTCTCTTCCCCCACCAAAGAAGCCTAGGGGGAGAGTAGCCCAAAGAGAGTGATCTGCCTTCAAAGGTGCCCCTTGGTCCTATTTATAGATTTCTGGACTTGGTCTGTCAATAGCCAAATTCTGGCCTAAGAGATTACGAAAATACCCCCAGGTTTGGCATGCCAACAGCCAAATCTCGCCATTCCGAGACGCTAAATGCAGACCGCCCCCTCTTTCTGGGGCTGGGCGAGAGGGGGCAGGCCACCTCCCTTGCTCGCCCCCTACAGGGGTTGGGCGAGCAGGAGGCCGCCCGCCTCCACCGCTCGCCCCCTCTACGGGGCTGGGAGAGCGGGAGGCCGCCCGCCTCCACCGCTCGCCCCCCTACGGGGCAGGGCGAGCGGGAGGCCGCCCTCCTTCTCGCTCGCCCCCCCCCCATTATCGGGTTTGCCTCCCCGAGAGGTCAACCTGCACTGCCGGCTAGTGAGAGCCCGGTCAGTGGAACCATCTCGGGACAACTTTTGAAATATTCCTGCCTCCGAGCGATCCTCGGCCTTGTCAGCTTGGTGGAAGCTTGGCCAGCGGGCCAGCATCGGGGCTAAGTACTTTGAGAACCTCCGGCCACCGAGCGGTCCCCGGCCCTGCCAGCTTGGTGGGAGCCTGGTCAGCGGGCCAGCATCGGGGCTAAGTACTTTGAAAACCTTCGGCCAACGAGCGGTCCCCGACCCTGCCAGCTTGGTGGAAGCCTGGTCAGCGGGCCAGCATCGGGGCTAAGTACTTTGAAAACCTCCGGCCACCGAGCGGTCCCCGGCCCTGCCAGCTTGGTGGGAGCCTGGTCAGCGGGCCAGCATCGGGGCTAAGTACTTTGAAAACCTCCGGCCACCGAGCGGTCCCCGGCCCTGCCAGCTTGGTGGGAGCCTGGTCAGCGGGCCAGCATCGGGGCTAAGTACTTTGAGAACCTCCGGCCACCGAGCGGTCCCCGGCCCTGCCAGCTTGGTGGGAGCCTGGTCAGCGGGCCAGCATCGGGGCTAAAACCTTCGGCCACCGAGCGGTCCCCGACTCTGCCAGCTTGGTGGGAGCCTGGTCAGCGGGCCAGCATCGGGGCTAAGTACTTTGAAAACCTCCGACCACCGAGCGGTCCCCGACCCTGCCAGCTTGGTGGGAGCCTGGTCAGCGGGCCAGCATCGGGGCTAAGTACTTTGAAAACCTCCGGCCACCGAGCGGTCCCCGGCCCTGCCAGCTTGGTGGGAGCCTGGTCAGCGGGCCAGCATCGGGGCTAAGTACTTTGAAAACCTCCGGCCACCGAGCGGTCCCCGGCCCTGCCAGCTTGGTGGGAGCCTGGTCAGCGGGCCAGCATCGGGGCTAAGTACTTTGAAAACCTCCGGCCACCGAGCGGTCCCCGACCCTGCCAGCTTGGTGGGAGCCTGGTCAGCGGGCCAGTATCGGGGCTAAGTACTTTGAAAACCTCCGGCCACCGAGCGGTCCCCGGCCCTGCCAGCTTGGTGGGAGCCTGGTCAGCGGTCCAGCATCGGGGCTAAGTACTTTGAAAACCTCCGGCCACCGAGCGGTCCCCGGCCCTGCCAGCTTGGTGGGAGCCTGGTCAGCGGGCCAGCATCGGGGCTAAGTACTTTGAGAACCTCCGGCCACCGAGCGGTCCCCGGCCCTGCCAGCTTGGTAGGAGCCTGGTCAGCGAGCCAGCATCGGGGCTAAGTACTTTGAGAACCTCCGGCCACCGAGCGATCCCCGGCCCTGCCAGCTTGGTGGGAGCCTGGTCAGCGAGCCAGCATCGGGGCTAAGTACTTTGAAAACCTCCGGCCACCGAGCGGTCCCCGGCCCTACCAGCTTGGTGGGAGTCTGGTCAGCGGGCCAGCATCGGGGCTAAGTACATTGAAAACCTCCGGCCACCGAGCGGTCCCCGACCCTGCCAGGTTGGTGGGAGCATGGTCAGCGGGCCAGCATCGGGGCTAAGTACCTTGAAAACCTCCGGCCACCGAGCGGTCCCCGGCCCTGCCAGCTTGGTGGGAGCCTGGTCAGCGGGTCAGCATCGGGGCTAAGTATTTTGAAAACCTCCGGCCACCGAGCGGTCCCCAGCCCTGCCAGCTTGGTGGGAGCCTGGTCAGCGGGTCAGCATCGGGGCTAAGTACTTTGAGAACTTCTGGCCACCGAACGATCCTCGGACCTGCCAGCTTGGTGGGAGCCTGGTCAGCGGGCCAGCATCGGGGTTAAGTACTTTGAGAACTTTCATTATATTAGTCCTCATATTACTTGCAAGAAAAAACTAAGTATGAAAACAAATCATCGTACTGCATGAGCTTAAGGGTAGAAAAAACTAAGTATGAAAACCAGAACTTGGTCTCCTACTCCCAGGCATGGTCCTCCTCGGTCCCTTCCGGTTGTTGATGTTGCTGCATCGGACCCCTTGTCCTCCTCATTTCCAAGAACTCAGGGCAGACGGACGTCGCGTGACCTTCCTCCTCATGGAAGTCACAGTAGGGTAACGCCACTTTATCCCCTCCTCTTCCTCTTCTTTCTGCTTTCCTGGCTCTCTTCCTTCTTCCCCAGCCAATCACCATAGTTTGCTGAGGTGGTGGAGGGGGTGTCTTCGGTCCCTGCCTCCAACTCGGGTGGTCGGGTCTCTCCCCTTGGAAGTTCCCCTCTCATTGGTCAAACTTCCTTTCGGGATCCTCCATACTCCCTCCACGCTGTCTTGCCTCCGGCTCACTCAGCTTGGTCAACCTTTTTGCGAACTCCGGGTTGGCCTCCTCTCCCTCAATTTCCTCTGCCGCCCTTTCCATTAGTTCTTCGAAGGATGGGGGTCTTCCGCTTTAAGCTGATCTTGAAGAACCCCTCCCGCAGCCCAACTATGAAAGCGAGCTGGAGGGTGAACCCTGGCACCTCCTGGACTTGCACGACCTCTTCGTGGAACCTGTCCACGTAGCGAGTCAGCGTCTCCCTTGGCTCTTGCTTAATCTTGAAGAGTGTCTCGGCATCCTTCATCCTCTTTTTCGACGTCGAGAAGCGCAGCAGAAAGCCTCGACGCAGATCCTCGAAGGCCCAGATAGACCCCACGGGGAGCTGGTGGAACCAGTCCCTTGCCTTCTCCTTCAGGGTGGTGGCAAAGAGACGACATTGGAAGACATCTGACATAGGCCTGATAGAGACCATGTCCTCGAACCACTACAGGACTGGGTCATCCTTGCCGGAGTAGTAAAACATCTCCACCCCCTGAACCCCTCTGGAACCGGGGCCGAGAGGATCAACTCACAAAAGGGACTCCCCCCCCCCCCCCCCCCCGGCTCGCCCACCCGCATCTGCTCGACCCATTTTGGGGCGGGGCGAGTGGGGGCCGGATGCCTCCCCGCTCGCCCCCTTTGGGGCTGGGCGAGTGGGGGACGGATGCCTCCCCACTCGCCCCCATGGGGCTGGGCGAATGGGGGTGGGATGCCTCCCCACTCGCCCCCCCCCCTTGGGGTCGGGCGAGTGGGGGTCGGATGCCTCCGCACTTGCCTCTGCCGGCACCTCCTTCCCGGATTGCTGGCCGGGAGGGTTCTCGCCCATGCGCTGGGGCAGGACCTCCAGGCCGCCTCCTCTCCCGCCTTCGCCTATCGTGGCAAGAGCTAGCTGCAAGGTCTGCAGGACCTCCCGCTTGAAGTCTTCCAACATCTCCATTGTCACCACAGCCACCGGCGACTGCGAGTGGCCTGGGTCGGGTCCATCTCCTTCATCTCCAGCCATAGAGCTCAGCTTGAGATTTTATGTGCTGGTCACTCTCCACGCTCACCGCACCATAAATGTTGAAACCAATACTTGATCTCTCGTGGAGTTCGGGGTCCCCAAAAGAGGGGGTGACCTCACACCTACTTCTCTCAAGGGAGAGCACTAGGTCGAAGACTTAAGGAACTAGGAACAGGACCGAGGGCTCAGCGAGGAGGTCCCACCACACACCCGGAAGATCTTAGAACGCTTCCCCTCCCAAGCCAATGCTGAGCTTGGGGCACCCTTGGAGGCTCTCTTCCCCCACCAAAGAAGCCTAAGGGGAGAGTAGCCCAAAGAGAGTGATCTGCCTTCAAAGGTGTCCTTTTCGTCCTATTTATAGATTTCTGGACTTGGTCTGTCAATAGCCAGATTCTGGCCTAAGAGATTACGAAAATACCCCCAGGTTTGGCTTGCCAACAGCCAAATCCCACCATTCTGAGACGCTAAACGCAGACCGCACCCTCTTCCTGGGGCTGGGCGAGAGGGGGCAGGCCGCCTCCCACCGCTCGCCCCCTACTGGGGCTGGGCGAGCAGGAGGTCGCCCGCCTCCCTCGCTCGCCCCACTCTACGGGGTTGGGCGAGTGGGAGGCCGCTCGCCTCCACCGCTCGCCCCCTCTACGGGGCTGGGCGAGCAGGAGGCCGCCCGCCTCCACCGCTCGCCCCCCCTACGGGGCTGGGCGAGCGGGAGGCTGCCCGCCTCCCTCGCTCGCCCCACTCTACGGGGTTGGGCGAGTGGGAGGCCGCTCGCCTCCACCGCTCGCCCCCTCTACGGGGCTGGGCGAGCAGGAGGCCGCCCGCCTCCACCGCTCGCCCCCCCTACGGGGCTGGGCGAGCGGGAGGCTGCCCGCCTCCACCGCTCGCCCCCCTACGGGGCTGGGCGAGCGGGAGGCCGCCCGCCTCCACCGCTCGCCCCCCTACGGGGCTGGGCGAGCGGGAGGCCGCCCGCCTCCACCGCTCGCCCCCTCTACGGGGCTGGGCGAGCGGGAGGCCGCCCGCCTCCACCGCTCGCCCCCCTACGGGGCTGGGCGAGCGGGAGGCCGCCCTCCTCCTCGCTCGCCCCCCCCCCCCCCCCCTACCGGGTCTGCCCAGAAATTCCCCCGTTCCCCTCCTTGCCCTGGGTGGTGCTAAAAAATGTCGGGCCTAAAGACATCCTGGGTCCCGGGAGCCCACTCGACGAATACAGGGTTGTACAACAACCATGTGCAAAACAAAATTTGAACCACGTAAAACCTTGTGTCCTTGTAGTTTTTTCTCATTTTATTCTTTCTAAGAAATGCTCAAATCCTAAGTAGTATCAGAGTAATAATGTTGTATGAATTGTTGTCTGGCTCAAGTCAATGATGAAAGAAGGAACAAGAAACCTGGGTACAATGTTCGTATGAAATTTCAAGCCACGTAAAATCACTTGATTTCTTCACTTCTTTTTTTTATTTATGTTCTCTCTAATGATCGTAGGATCATTCAAATCCTAATAAGTTTGAATATAGGATCATTCAAATCCCAATAAGTTTGACTGAGGGATTATTCAAATCCTAACAAGTTGTATTAGAGCCGATACTTAGGCCGATATCGAATATATTCATGCTGTTTGAGGCTCTATTTGTCTTGATGCCTTCAACCATGCTTTTTTAAGGTTGAAGCGGGATTAACTCCAACGTCGATTCCCCGTGATTGATTGTCTTTTGTGCATGATACTTGATAATGCTTAAAAAAAAGTTTCGCTCAAGGGGCACAATGTCCTTTTGTTAAGGCACACGATAATATTGGGTTAAACTTAAATATGCTCGTGCGGTTTGTGCCTCCAACATACCTTGGTGCTTTCAACCATGATTTAGCTGAGTTAAAGAGATGGTGATTCTTACGATGGCTCTATGCGGTTGAGTGCGCTCTAGTGTATGATACTCGATGTTAAAAATCTCTCCATTTCAGGGAGAGGGGGTGGCCTTTGTTAAGACACGAGAATATTGGTTTAATCTCACATCAAATATGTGAACAATATGTTGATATTGAAATATCAAATATCAAGTGGTTGGACCTTGTCCATGGTCTCAGTTTTTGGTTGAAAATGGGTTTGAAGACGTCATGAAGAAAATGCCATGTTGATGATTTAATTGAAGAAATAAAAACTGTTTTTTCAAGTGATGGAGATGCTCCTACAGATCTTGATGAATTTTCAGCTGTTTTTTATTAAGACTGTTGAGAGATAATTCAGTATGACGAATTAGACTTGTAATGGAATTCCTGAATAGTCATGTATTGCCCAAATATTTCACTTAGACTCTCACTGTTTTCATACCTAACTATAGATCTATAAGCTCATGAACAGTTTTAACAAGATTCCCACTAAGCTAAGACTAATAGGTTAGATGAAACTTTACCCAAAGCAATTTCCTCCGATTACAGTGGTTTTGTTAAAAAAAAGTCAGCATAAATGAAGATACTTTACTGTTCGAGAAATGATGTGTGGATTGAAGGACAAGATCAGGGGTAGCAGCATTGTTTAGCTGGATATGTACAAAGCTTATATTAAACTCTAATGAGTTTTTCTGTTTCTGCTGCTCAGGAAATTTAACTTTGATCAGAGATGTAAGATCAAATGCAGCTATTTGCTGATTTTTAGCGCTATTGAATGAAGAATTTTTTGCTCAAGACTTCTGAGGGCTCATTTGGTTGTTTTGAGATAAAAAACATGTTTTTGATAATTGTGATTTTACTTTCACCGTCTTATTTGTGGAAATTAAGGCTCCGTTTGGCGTGACATTTTTGCACAGGTGAATTTGGACGAACTCCACCTTCATAGAATGTATGTTTGGCATGACAACGGTTATTACCACCCAAAAAAGAAGACTAGTTTTGAACATAAAAGTGAATGGATTCCTTAGGTGAGGTTGGGCGTTCACGAATGGCTGTTCATAACCACCGTGTTCACGACCGCCACCGCCGTGCCAAACGGAGCCTAAATCATCATTTTTAAGATAATTTGAGAATGTCTTCAAAGTTTGAATTCAATGTTAGTGACTACATCCAATCAACTAATTAAAATTACAAACTAAACTGTTTGTTCTACCTGCAAAATTCTAACCTAGAGAATGCCAATTTGTTACCAAATATACCACCTTATATATTATTAAAATGGTAGTGGTGTAAGTAGCTGGTTTATTTCTTGGGCAGAGAGAAACTAGAGTATTCTACAAAACAAAATTTTTATAGTGACATACATATATAGACATTTTTTACAACACACATGAACTATGGAGAGTATGATAGTTTTTTTTTTGGAGAGTATGATAGTTGCACACTATCAAGAACTGGATTTATATGATTGAACACAAACGAGGGATACAAATGTTGAGACAAGCTCGACCCGAACTCTTGAGAGATGGTTCCCCTAAAGAGTCTCTCTCACCTAGGAGAGCCTAAAACTCACAAGATCACCAAAGATGGATAATAAGAGACACTACCACTCCCTTATATAGGGGAGTGGGTCATACAAATTACGATAATGCCCCTTATGGCTACATATGCATAGGGAGACGTGTGTCCAGGAGGTCGTATCCGTACTCCCCTCCCGAAAAATGACCTTGTCCTCAAGATCGAGGTCTGTAGGCGTCATCTGCGAGCGTTTGATTATCCAAGTCTCCGAAGTCAGGACCGTCGTTTTCAAATCAAACCAGTACGCACAAGTCTTTGAAAGCGCAGACATGGGTGGGCGAGTACGGCTGCTGGCTGCAAAAGCAAAGACCCTTACGAAAAAACTCAAGGTGTTGCTTGTGAGATAAGTGGTATGGTCGTCGCGGCGCTGGTGGAGGGGTATGGCGGAGGTGGGCCTAGCAGTGGGGGCCCATGCGGGGGCAGGGGATCCAAGAGGGGGAGAGGCGGCTGAGATTTCGGCGGCAACGACGGTAGTGGAAGCGGTTGGTGGGGTGGGCGGGACGAGGAGGATGGTTGGGCTGTGCAGAGTTCCTCGTCGAGGCAACGAGCTTGCTCCATAGCGTGGGAAAGAGTCATCGGATTGTGGACCCGGAGGCGCACCCGATGGTGGGGTTGTAGACTGTTACCATTGCGAGAGAGAAGAGTCGGAGAAGGGGGGGAGGCCGGAGGAGAGGAGAAGAGTTGAGGGAAGGAGCAGCCCCCTTTCTTAAAAAACTTAGATGATCCAAAAGATACAAAATAGGGTTTAACAATAGCCTCTTATACTATGAGGCAATCCATAACAAAATACCCCTACATAATAATAACAAGACTAAGTCCCTCTAGCGCCTCCCGTACCGCCTGCCGCACTATCATCGGCGGTATCGCCGAGTGATACCTCCGGCGATACCGTGCCGCTTGTTGCGCCCTTGCCGCCCGGATCGGTAGCGCTCGACGCCGACGTGTCACCCACCCCGCGAGGACTCCGTGCATAAACCCTCCATGGCGGTTCTCCATCCTGCAGGTCGGTAACAATGCCGCCGTCTGGGAAATTGGCCTTGTCCTCAAGGCAGTAGTCTGGAAATTATGGGGCCGGAGATTTGGTTGGGGTGTATGGGCCGCGGCCCTGTTACGGTACCCGGGCCAGGAATCGTGGGAGGGTATTGCCCAGGAGGATGTATGTGCCTGCCTGGGACCTGGCCCAGCCCGGCCCGGGGGTTACGACCGTAACATAAAAGTGCACTTTTATGTTACGGTCGTAACCCCCGGGCCGGGCTGGGCCAGGTCCCAGGCAGGCACATACATCCTCCTGGGCAATACCCTCCCACGATTCCTGGCCCGGGTACCGTAACAGGGTCGCGGCCCATACACCCCAACCAAATCTCCGCCCCCATTTAATACAGCCCGGCCCAGGGGTGTTGGACGGCGGCAGGAGGGAGGAGGAGGGCTGGCGGCGGGCTGGCTGGAGGAGGGAAGGCTTGGCGGCGAGCTGGAAGGAAGGAGATGGTGGCAGCGGGCTGGAGGGAGGAAGACAGCTTGGCGGCGGGCTGGCAGGAGGGAGATGGTGGCAGCTGGCTGGAGGGAGGGGAGAGCTAAGGCGGCAGGCTGGCTGGAGGAGGAAGGTCGACGGGAGGGCGGATTTTGGAGTCACACCAAGAGGGAATGATAGCTACTGGCATCGCACCAGGGAAGACCGATGGCTGCGGCTTTGCGGCAACTCACGATCCTGAAATCAGCCCCAAATACGCCTATATATAATAAAACCTACCTAGGGCATCCCGAAACGGACGGCTCATAACGTCCGGCCCGATCGGGCGCTAAATAAAACTCAAAATACATAAATAAATATAGTAAATCGACTCGCAACGACGATCCGGACGCAACCGTGGGCTCGGATCAGCCGTCCGAGCGAGGGTTCACCGCCTCCTGCGGGAATAAACGTGTGCGCCATCATTAAGGCTACATATGCAGAGGGAGACGTGTGTCCAGGAAGTCGTATCCGTATCAGAGTATAAGTAATCACATTCTTGGTAGTTTGTGGGTGTATCATTACATGTGTTTTCATAGAAGATGTTGAGGAAATATCATAGTACTTACTACTGATTATATTGCTTAAGCTTTTAAGCCACTTTCAATAAAGTTACTGTATAACCTCAATAGATGGACTTCAGTTGAACTGTTGAAGATTTACACAGGTTTTTGGGACTAATCAAATTTGCAAGATGGTCACAACAAATCGGCTCCAATCGAGCATTCATTTGAATGAATCACCTCACTAAGATAGTAAGTTATTATGCCCTGAACTAAAAAAAATATCACCCTAAGCTACCAAATAATATAAGTATTTATGCACACTTGCATGATTGCATAAACGAGTACAAAAACTATATTTCATGCATTAAGTTAGACATTTAAAAAAAACTCAAGAAAAGAAACAAGAAAACAATGAATTCACTACGGCAAGATGCATACCTCATTTCTAAATTAAAGAGCTCAAGAGATTCACCCAACTTATCTTTTAACACTCCAGTAGTTAAATTAACTTGCCCCCCACCTGGGGAATGCTTCACACAGACAAGTAGAAAACCAGCCAGGATTTGTTGAAGCCTCAAACTGTCTCCATAGACACATTCATTTCCTAAGGCATCAGGCAAATCATACACTAATTTTATTCCCTTTTCAATACTTGGAAGCATTACTTGGCTCACAGCAGAAATCACCACATCTTTTATAGTAAACGTATTCATATCCAACTCCAAACAGCTGCAGGTATAGAAATGGATGCATCAGTCATCGTAAAATTTTATCCATTGATGTGGGAAAAGTACAAATCAAGTAGCACTTCACATAAACAAATTGAAAACGAGGATCCAAAATGCAGAGCCTGAATAGTATAACTTGAGCAGCGTTAGTACAGACAAACTAATGGAGATCACAATTCATATTATTTTATTTATTGATGTGGAAAAAATATAGCTTGAGTAGCCTTAGCAGATGCAAACTGAAAATGAGGATTAATAATGAATTGAAGTTGGGAAAAGGCTAATGTAATTGCAGAATGGATGATGAAATGACAACAGGACAAATAATTTCGTAGAATTAAATGCAGAACTCGATGCATCAAGCATCCCCAAATATAAGAAACATGGTATGCCGACTTATAACTGCATTTAGAAGACAAAAATGAATTCAAATTGGGAAAAAGCTAATGTGAGGGCGGAATTGATGATAAAATGGAAAAAGAACAAACAATTTCATAGAATTATAAGCGAAACTCGATACATGTGCCATGAAGCATCTCCAAATATAAGGCATGTGGAAAGGTTGATGTATGTAGACTTGTAACTTGTTGAAGTTATTAGTGTTATCGCATTGTTAGAGTCCTTTAGAAGTGTTTGAGTTTAGTCCCACATTGTAGTTTCTACTTTATGAGTCCTTGTAAGTCATTTAAATACCCTCTTTGAGGGATGAATAAAATGCATCATTTATTTTTTTTCTTATATTTCAACATGGTATCAGATGTGCAAGACCAATGCTCTGGATGCTGAATGAAGGAAGCATGGTTATGTGCACATAAATCAAAATGGATTCTTGAGTCTGCCCTCTCTGATGTCTTTGGCTTTGATTTGAGGGCATGATTCCGCAGCAAACGTGACGGTATAGGGGGCCACTATTTCAGTGGTAATCTGTGAGCAGCCACTTTGTGCATCTATTGTCAAAGGTTCGGTCTTTCTCCTCTGAGAGAAGCCACTTTGGGCATAGGGCCAAAGGTTAGGTCTGTTTCCAATCTTCCCCCGCCCATACCCCCAATGATTGGGGACTATATGGGTTCTGTTGTTGTTGTTGTTGTATTTCAACATGGTATCAGAGCAGGAATATCCTCGTCCCTTAAATTTCTCGCCCTAAAAATATTGACGACCTGAAATTTCTGTGGCGACTTCCGCTCTCGCTCCCGTGTTTTTCTCTCTCTCGTTGGAGGATCTCAGCTTGCGTGGCTCTCGCCGTTGCCGTCTTCCTGCTTCTTCGACAAGATATCGAGCGGCCCCTTCTTTCTATCAATAGTTCCAGTCACCGCTTCCTTCATCGAGCCCGCCTGTCCCGCCTGTCCCGCCTGGATCTGAGCCTAATCGTCCGTCAGAGAGGGTGTCCCTTTGTTGATCCCATCGACAATCCCATCAAGCCCGATGTTGCTCTCATCGCAGTTCCCGTCCCGTGCTCCTCTTGTTCTCGTCGACGACGGTTCTTGTTGCTCCCGCTGGATGACGACATCGCATGCTGCTCTCGCTCTCGTCGGCCTCTATCGCTTCGACATTGTGTAAAATTTCGATGGCTAGGGATTCTCTCTGCGTCTGCGTATGATCCCGACGACAACAACGACGGAGGGCTCCACTGCATTCTTCAACGCAGATCCTGCTGCACTTCTCGTCGATCCGTCGAGCTTATCTCCCGCATGAGATGATTTCTTCCATCGTCGACGATAGCTTCCTCTGCTGATCCCGTTGATGATGTGGATCCCACTGCTACTCCCCCTCGGCCACTCCGTTGCTCCCGGTCCAGCCACCTCCAGCCGATGCCCCATCATTATTTGGACGATTCCAGACGCTTTTGGCCGCTGCACAGCTTGTTTCTGACGCTACCAGCTGCTGCTACCCCTTCTGGGGTGTTTTCCTCTAGCCGGTGATGAAGCTTCGTGTTGGTTTGGTTGTTTTTATGTGTTTTTATGTGTTTTTAAGTGTCTTTGCTTAGTTATTGTTAGTGTTTGCTATGTGTGTTGTTATGTCGTCATGCAGTTCGTTCCACGTGAGGGGAGTGTTTGAGATGAAGGCGACTCGGGTGGTATTTCCCGACTCTCGCCTTAGTCCCACACGGTCCTACCGGCTTACTTCTTGTGTTATTTGCGTCTCCCCATTTTCTTTGTTGAGTGGTACATGTGTTATAATACGATCATTGTTGGTTGTCCTAATTTCAGCGGGTTGTGTCGTGTGGGGCTGTGTCGTGCGGGACTTTGACGTGTGGGACCGCCCTTTGTGTGGATTATCCCTGATGAATTATATTTGGTTGCTCGTTTAATGATTAGCCCAACATCTTCCGTTACCTTCCACATGTTGTGTGTGTAGATGATGTTGGTTCCAACGAGTTGTATCGTGTGGGACCATGACGTGTGGGACCATGTCATGTGGGACCGCCCTTTGTGCGGATTATCCCCGACGAATTAGACTCGTCTGTTGATTTGTCCCACATCACCTACCTCCATTAACTTTCCTTTTATGATGTTTTTAAGCTTGAAGGTTCCCCTCCAGCATGAGTGGGAATGTTTAAGTAATTAGTGTTATCACATTATTAGAGTCCTTTAGGAGTGTTTAGGTTTAGTCCCACATTGTCATTTCTACTTTATGAGTCCTTTGTAAGTCCTTTTAAATACCCTATTTGAGGGATAAATAAAATGCACCGTTTATTTCTTTTCCTATAGTTCAACATAACTAAATTTAAAGGACTGAAAATGAATTGAAATTGGGAAAAAGACTAATGTGATGAAAGAATTAATGATGAAATAACAAAAGTACATAAAATTTCGTAAAATTAAATGTGAAACTCGATGCATGAAGCGCCCCCAAATATAAGTTATCCGGAAGGGTCGACATATGTAGACTTATAAATACATTTAGAGGACTAAAAATGAATTCAAATTGGGAAAAGACTAATGTGATGGCGGAATTGACGATGAAGTGAAAAAAATTCAAACAATTTCATAGAATTATACGCAAAATTCGATGCAAGAAGCGCCTCCAAATATAAGATATCTGGAAGTGTCGACGTATGTAGACCTATAACTACATTTAGAGGACTAAAAATGAATTCAAATTGGGAAAAGGCCAATGTGATGGAGGAATTGATGATGAAATGACAAAAGTTCATTAATTTCATAGAATAATACGCGAAATTTGATGCATGAAGCCGCTCCAAATTTAAGGCATGTGGAAGGATTGATGTATGTAGACTTATAACTACATTTAGATGACTAAAAATGAACTGAAATTGGGTAAAGACTAATTCAATGATGGAATTGATGATGAAATGAAAAAAGAACATAAAATCTCAATGAATTAAACGTGAAACTCAAGGCATAGAGGACTTAAAATGAAATAAAATTGGGAAAGGCTAATGTGATGGCGGAATTGATGATCAAATGACAAAGGACAAATACTAATACCAACTCGGTAGAAGAATCCGGCAAAGGGAGGGCCGGCGGTGGTGAGGGAGAAGAAGAAGGAAGAAGAAAAGAAGAGAGCTTAAGGAGCAGCCCTAAAACACATTCATCCAAGCATGAAAACCCTAAAGAGACATACAACACCCTTTTTAACAGTGGGGTGTGGATAGCTAGAGTTCCGTTGAGCGCATAGCGAAAACAGAAATAACATTCAAACGTAAATATTTATATAAAGACGGTTCCCGCAGACTCTTCCATTCCAGGTGGGCTAGGGGTCGTCACCTTCCTCCAAGTGTAGACTCTCCCCGGTGTGCCGTCGGCATGCGCGACCGTAACAAATACTTTCGTTGAATTAAATGTGAAACTCAATGCATGAAGCCTCTCCAAATATAAGTTATGTAGAAGGGTGGATGTTTGCAGACTAAACAACTTCATTTAGAGGACTAAAATGAATTTAAATTGGGAAAAGGCTAATGTTATGATCGAATTGACAAATGAGATGGCAAAATTACATAAAATTTCAAGCATAAATGTCTAGGTAACTCAAGGCACGAAGCTTCTGCAAATATAAGGTATGTGGAAGGGTTGATGTATAATATTCTTACAGCAACATTTAGAGTCTTCTTCCATAATTAAATGCACAATTTTAAAACAAAGACAAAAAAAACATAACTGGAAGAATTGATTCCAAAAAAATCAGTTTGTCCTGAAACCAACCTGTCCATAATTTTTTCCAGGTCCAAATCATCAAGGATCCTGTTCAACTGATAGTGACACTTCATTCCAGTTCTCAAAAGCTGCCTTTGCTCTTCATCCATGTCAGTCCCCTCAAGCATTCTATGTGAATACATAATCCCTGAGAGAGGATTTCTAATTTCATTCCTTATATATGATAAAGCCTTCAATCTCTTTATGGCTGTTTGCTGTGTTAGCTTCTGAATGTGAATAAGTTGCTGGAGTTCGTGGCTCGCAGAATGGAGAAAACAAAATGTTCCTGTGACTTTGCCCTCCGCGTCAACTTTTTTGCACACCGACAACAAACAGTCCACATGCCTCCCACTTCGGTTAATGAAACTAAAAGGGCACTTATCTGATTCTTGACCAGTCATGGCATTATTTATTAGAACACAGAGTTTGATGAACAAATCTTGGTTCTTCACACGACAACAGACCATATTGATCCCGAAAACCTCACCCAAGAGCATTTTATTGAGTACTTCTTCTCTACTCCATCCCGAAAGATTAGCCATTGCCAGATTCCACTCAGAACACCATCCAAACTCATCTGTGCCAAAGATAGGGGGGATGAGTGGGTTGGGGTTCTGCAGAATGGCTTTGTAGTCTCCTTCGATCCTGGTAAACTTATCCAAAATTAACTTATGTCCAGTGATATCTTGTGCCACGAAGCATACTCCAACGACAGTATAATTGATATCCCTACTACTACACGCATTCACAACCAGGCTTATCGGCCCAGCATCTTTCTGAAGACCGAAAGTTCTCAACTGGAATTCAACATTTTGCTCCTCTTTTCCTGATCAAGAAACACGAACGAACAAAAAAACCACTACATATTGGGCAAATCTTTTATCTTTAAGACAGTAAAAGAAGCCGAAAGATGTAAAAAAAAGTAAGGGCATGTTCGGTTGGATGGAATGAGGCTTCAGAATTAGAATTCGAGGTCCAATTCCAATGAAAAAAGAACCTCCAATTCTAATTTCAGGGTCTTAATTCCGTCCAAAAACACATGACTTACCTTGCAATGCTAAAAGAAGCATCCTTTTGACTGCATCTAAAGAAGAATGCTCCACGAGAGTTAGCAAATGCTTCCCTATGGCTTCATCGACGGAAAGACCAGTTATCTCAGCAATTTTCATATTCCAACCATTTATGAGACCATCAACATCCACCGCCAGAATCGGTACAGTTGCTGTTTCGATCAAACGAACCATTTCGTTTGTGACTACTTCAAGCTCCATCGTTCCATCGAGTTTGAGCTCGTTTATCTGAGAATCGATTGGCATCATCTTCAATTTGTTCTCAGTGTCTTGAAATGTCCCTCTGAGTATAAGTTGTAGGGAGTGAATGGCATCCATCTCATGGTCACTCCAAGGCAAGCTCCTCATCTTAACTACCTCAAGAAAAGCCATGAATGAGGATCTTGGATGCATTCTCCTCCCATCATCCTTAATAGTTGGATTATTCTTCTCACCACCCCATCTAATTTCAGAAGCGGTGGGCAACCTGAACCAAAAAATAATGTCTTTTGAAGTAATTCTAGCAGCAGCCATTCCACAGGCCACGCCACCAAGAGATAACGCTCCCGGATACCCAGCTTCGTGCAAGCTATCTGTACTCAACCCAGTAGAATCCATGTGATATTCAGAGAGCCAGTGAGCAATGTTCCTAATTTGAGACTCGTTCGGCGCAACACCGAGCCGCCAGATTTCATTCCGGTAAACAAGTGCTGCTCCATCACATTTAACCAAATTCATAATATTAGGAGTCTGCGTTATAATTCCGATAGGATCAGAATCTCTGCGCAACATATCACACAGCATTGTCTGGCTTCTTAAGATATTATTCTCCCTTACTTGTTTCTCGAGCTCAAACTCTTTGTTCACATGTATGGCGAAAACTTGCATTAGAAACTCACATGCATATCTCAGTGGAAATGGAACAAACCTTGGGCTCTCATGATGGCAGACAACAAGTCCCCAGAGTCTTTTTTTCTTCCTTTGCTGCTGATTCTGACCATCCTCCTCCTCAACTTCATCTTCTTCACTTTCATTCACTATCACCGCCATGACCAATGAGGCAATTGAGTTCATATTCTCCATATATTGGAGATGGCAACTGTGAGGCGACCTGAGAGTGCTGCCACAGAAACTGATCTCCACGGGAAGATTCTCGTCCTGATAGACCTTCACTTGCTTTGCTTTGCAATCGCAAATCATTCGAACCTTATTCTTCAAAAAGAAAAATCTCGCCGCCTGGGGTATATCAGTGGCCGGATAATGCAGCCCAGCATATGGTTCCAGTCCAGGTTTTGTGATCTCTGCAAACACTTCTCCATGATCATCTTCATGGAACTTGTAAACCATGACCCTGTCATATCCTGTCAGCTCAAATACCTCTTCAACCACAGCACTGCAAAGCTTCTTCATGTCCCCGCCCCGCAAATTCTGAAGCCTCGTGATAGCCTTTGCAGCGAGCTTGTAAGATTGCAGAGCCCCGGCGGCAGTCATGGGCACATCACTGGGCTTCACGGGCTCAAAATCTACAATCAAACTGGTACTCGCCCTGTGCACAATCGCGTAGAACGGCCTGCCGGAAGTCTTGCAGTGAACTAGAATTGGATTCAACAGAGAAACGTCCCGGAATCCCAGCGCCTTCTCAAGCGCGGCAGTGCTCGGGGAGGTGAAGAGGCTCTTCAAATCGGTTCCGATGTGAAGAACCGGGTGGTCGCCGACACTGGGGACGGCATGGCTCATCATGGTGAGCATCTCCGGGGCGTTCTCGGAGAAAGCGATGACCTTGAAGGTCTTCTGTTCAAGAGCCAGCAGGCAGCCAAATGGCTGTATTTGCTTGCCCTTCTGGATGTTCTGCAAGTAAGCAGCCACCTCCTCCGACCGCTGCTCCTCCGGGGGCGACCTCACCGTCTGAGAATAGTCAAAGCATGCTCGCATTGCTTCGAAGTCAGCATCCAGCTTTGCATCAACAGTGGTTTGAGCCATGATTCTAGCACTCTGTTTGCTTCTGCTAGAGGAAGAAGAAGACTGCGGCCTCGAGGAAGACATTCTTTCTTCTCTTCTTTTGTTTGTAAAGTAGAAAATCCTCTAAAACACTGGATGAACAATACTAGACTTTCAAGACGAGAAGTAATCAATACTAGAACGATCCTTCGTCGCCAAAGAGGGAAATAAACATACGATCACAGCATAGCATACAGAAATCATCATGGAAATGAGAAAGAGACCAACTTTCAGTAGGGAAGAAGATGAATATGCTCAGATATATATATATATATATATATATATTGAACTCATAAAAGCTCCTAAAGAGTACGAGAAACGCAGGTTACCAGGGTTAACTAGTCCGGGCCGAAGGGAGGAATCGCCTCTAAGAAAGAGCGCCCATATTCCGAGCACAGGCCGACCATGTCAAGTGGATGGAAGAAATTATTTAAGTAACAGAGGCCAGAAGAAGAAGAAGGGGCCAAGACGATTTCTTCGCCGACTTTCATCCGATTCATCGCCATCATCGATCTTTACCGACTGGCATTTGCCAATCTTGAATACTCTCCCCACCTGCAAAAATATCAATATTTTTTTCTTCGGTTGCTTCCCCCAAATCACCCATAAATTGATTAAAAAAAGCCCGACGCACCCCGGTGGATAAAAGCCCGTCCTTGTCTTTTCCACTGGAAAAACGAATTTGGCTCGCGTGGCCGTGAAGTTCAATGAATTTTGAATTATATATACAAGAGCAGCTCCCAATGGGTTTTGCCCGTGCTCGCTGATTTTTAGTGGGTTGTACCTGTATTTGAGCGGGCATTCGAGCGGGCTGCGCTCACATTCGAGCGGGCTGTGCCTGCATACGACAGTACCCGACCGGCGACGGCAAGCTTTCCCCGCAACTTATACATATGAGTAGTTGAGTACTCAAAATGACCGTAAAAACATATACATCAATATTTTATAATTATTTTTTTCAAAATCATTTATATTTTAACAAAAAAATCATTTAAAGTAAGTCATTATATTTTGAAATTAGTTTTTGGAGGCATAATGATTACAGATCTACTAAAAAGTTTTTGGATTTTATGAATTTCCATCATTATTTTTATTATAGGAATATTGTGTAATTACACAAATAACAAGTATACTTTATGAATTTCCATTTTTTTCATAATATATGTTAGTCATTTGAGTAAAAGAATGAGGCTATATTTGGCACTTTTGAATGTTGCACCAAAGTCAACTTCTTGTATATAGTAGTTAGGGACACACACGGTCCTCGTGCAGCCGCGGCAGTATCCCGCGCAGATGCGGGAGAGAAACTGTCGATGAGAAAGACGAGGAAGTTCACCTGCTTGAAAGGGGCTTAGCGGCGGGAAAAGAAGGAATGAGGGTGATTTTTCACTGGATTAAAACCGCAATGACATCGGAGGAACTGCCTGGCAGGTAGTTGACGCAGGGAGATCGCGGGATGGGTCGGAGCGAATGCGGGTTACGGAGGAAAGGGCTTTAGAAATAGGTTTTTTTATTATTATGTGTAGGGAGAGAAATGTGATGATCAACGGCCACGATTCATTTGTTGGTCCACCCCAAAAATAAATAAAATATAAGAGGATTTTTTTTATATAATTTTACTCAGATCCGAAATGTGACTGTAAATTGGTCACATGGTCGTATGTTGATGACTCAGCGCACAGAGAAATTGATTTATTTTTGTCCGGGAAAACACGGCGCCTCTGATTCACGTGCGTATCAGGTGCTAGTGTCCCTCTCCCTTGATTTTATAGAGGCTATAAATATTAAATATTACATTAATAAAATTATATATTTAAAGGGAGAGAATTGAGAATATTTTAAATTTAGAAATGGCGTTGATATCCGCACGGCAGTTTTAGCTATCCGTACTCTATTTGTTTGAGTTATTACACGCCTTTTAGGAATACGTCTTGTACATACATTTTTTAGGAAAAGTCTTCAACACAAAAGTCGAGATCTACAACTTTCGTGTTGAAAACTTTTCCTAAAAATGCACGCACAAGGTGTATTTTCAAAAATTTGATATAGTTACGCCTATATTTTAATCAGGGCGGCAGTACGTCTTGTGCGTGTATTTTTAAGAACACTTTTCCTAAAAATGCATGTACAAGGCGTATTTTTAAAAGGCGTGTAATAATTCATACAAATAAAGTACGGATAGCCAAAACTGTAGTGCGGATATCAGCGCCTTTAGAAATAACCTTGAGCCAGAAAAAATAAATAAATGACCACATTGACTCAATTTGACTAATGTTGACCAAATTTAGCATGCATTGAGCAATTGGGTTTCTATTGATCCATTTGTGTGTGTAAAGACTTGATTGACAAAATTCAGCTATTTATGAACCTCGAAGATCATATGGGAACGCGAGAGCTCGTTTAAGAGCTGCGGGGACTCAGCCTGCGAGGGCTTGTTTGTTGTGCGAACTAGTGGAGCAACAAAAAGGTGTGAGAGCGATGAGAGAAGAGCGCGCGCGTATGGAGAAACATTAGCTAGTTGACGTCTCGCAATAATCTGTTGCTCGGGCTTGCATGCAGGAACTTATAGGCGGCAAACTCATTAAACGTTTGGGTTAACAACCTTGCTCTAACACCGCGTTAGAAAGACACTAAGAATGAATAATGAAGGACAACTTTATCGGTCTCTATGGTGAGAGATACATACAATAAATCTATCTTCTCGTGAATACAATAAATATTGCAAATTTTGAAGTGGTTGTATTACTACATCCTCTAATGCCTTTGCAAATTTAAGATAACTTGTATTTGCATTAGACTTGATGGGGTTTCTCAAAAATGGGTTTAAGTTAAACAGTAGATTTTTCGCCGCGATCTCGATTGGCTCACCGATGCAATTTGGACAGGCTCATTC
Source organism: Dactylorhiza incarnata (assembly GCA_033032865.1). Lineage (NCBI taxonomy): Eukaryota > Viridiplantae > Streptophyta > Magnoliopsida > Asparagales > Orchidaceae > Dactylorhiza > Dactylorhiza incarnata. The sequence goes on from JAWHQI010000007.1 coordinate 16,487,918, forward strand.
TCGCGCTGCTCCTGAACACCCCCGCTTGCGCAAATGCGCTCGCTCCCACGCATGGAGAGCACTCCCCCGCGCGTGTCGGCCGCACCCCTATTCGAGGGGGCGGCCTTGCCGCACCCCTATTCGAGGGTGGGGCCTTGCCGCAATCCAATTCAAGGGTGCGGCCTTGCCCCACTCCAAACTTTGAGCACGCACGCGCACGGTATTCCCCAAATGGGGGAGTGCGGCCCAGCACTACCTTATATATGGGGAGCGCAACCTAGCGCTCCCCAATTCGGGAGTGTGGGTGAGCGGCAAGTGTCGTGCCGTCCGTGCGATACTGTAGTGCGGCCCAGCTCTTGGGCGCTCACTCGGTCAGCGCTCAAAGTGGGCGTTGGTCTCAGCGCCTACCCCAAATTGGGCGCTCCAAACAACACCCAAGGTGGGCACTCAAGGTGTGGAGTGCACAAACGGCGCCTCCGCGTGCGCAATATCGAGCCTCACTCTCATCACCCTCACCGTGCGGTCCCATACTCTCGATGCACTCCAGCACTCTCGACGCGCTCCTGCGCCCACACCGCTCACGACGCGCTCACAACACCACCGCGCTCACAAGTCCTTCGTGGTCACAACACCTCCTCACTTACGGGGGCGTTCACAACACCTCTGCGCTCACGGTGCGCTCACAAGACCTTTGCGCTCACAACACGCTCACAACGCCTCCGCGCTCACAACGCCTAAACGCTCACAACACCTCCGTGCTCACAGTACGCTCACAAGGCCTCAGTGCTTACGACACGCTCACAATACCTCCGCGCACACGATGTGCTTCCAACGCCTTCGCGCGCAGAACGCGCTCACATGGCCTTCGCGCGCACAACACGCTCACAATGCGCTCACGACGCCTCCGCGCTCACAACGCATGCTACAATTCTCCTTCTTTGCTTCTCATGTCCCCACAGATTGCAGAACTCGTTCGTCGTCGTCACCGCCGCCACCAGTCCTGCCCAAACTGCCCAAACTATCGGGGGGGGGGGGGGGACCATCATATATGCAAAAATGACGATATGTTGCTCCAATTCGTGAAATCTGATTCGTATGTCATGTATTTATGGTGGTTACAACGCCGCAAATTACCAAGCCGACCCTGCAAAAGCTATAAAGGAGCCAAGAGTACTCATTTGAAGGGACCTTATCTTCAGCGCCAGAGAGAGCTTATTCGAAGATACTTCGGAGTTCTCCTTCGGCGTTCGAAGACTCCCTCGAAGATCTCTCTCGGCCCTCGAAGATCTCCTTCCCCTTCGAATATCTCACTTCGACCCTTGAAGATTTCGCATCTCGTCAATCTCCTCCAATCGGCGGACCTCGGGCTAAGAAGGACGCCTCCTCCGCCCTTTACTCCTTCTGCACCACCAAGGATAGCAAAATCCGAGCTGGAATAGTCCGCCCGCTGCTCGACCTAATGTCAGAAGGAGAATCGGGAATGGTCTACAAGATCTCTTACGTCCTCTTCAACGTCGTTAGCGTGCATGCGGGTATGGGCGAACGTACACAGGGCCGAGTGTGGGCGGCTGCCCACACTAATTTTTAAAAATATTGTTTTTCAATACTAGAAAGTTTTTTTCTTATATTTGTTAGCTAGCAAATATGTAGAAGTATAACTAAAAAAAAATCATTTTAGCTAAGTTGGTTGAGTTTGTCACATTGAAACATATGATTATGGGTTCAACCTCATTCATGACATATTTATTTATCTTTTTTAGATTAAATTCAAATTATTTATATCTTCTAATTTTTTTATTCTAATTACTTCCAATTATACAGGTTTTAAGAGTTCAATATTTTTACTAATTTATAAAAATATATAAAATAAATAATTGATTTTTGTTAAGTAATAAAATTGTAAAGTACAATGGTGAATAAAAAAAATTATTCTTAAATTTTATTATTTTAATTAATGTTGAATTATATGCCTTAAAAATTTATTATTCTCTATTAATTCATAAAATATATAAAAAATTAAATAACAATATTGTATCAAACAATAGATTAATTAATATATTTTTTTGAATGTATAAGGATTATAAATAATTACATTACATTAAAATAATGTTGACATATTTTTATATATTTGGCATTTTATTTATTTTTTGAATAATTTTATACACCGTTCACACAGAGAAAAATTTATGCGTTTGCCACTGCATGTGGGGCGCGTTTCTGCCGTGGAAGAGGACTGCATTTTCATTGAGATTGTTGAGATCGGAACCCAGCGACAGAAGGAGATCGCCGCCACAACTCAGCGGCAAGATGAGTTTGGCCTCGAGTTTCTTGGCAAGGAGAAATCATTCACGCTTTCTAGGTTTACATAGAAAAATTAATGGATTCACTATCTTTTTCGTGGGTGGAGAAAACATTCACATTTTTGTACGCCGAAGGCATTCACGCCAAACGGCATGACGAGCGGGTGAGACGTAGGCGGTGAAGTCAATGTTTTCAGCGAGAGGAAGGATCAGAGGAAGGAAGCGGGTGGCTCCAGTGGGAGGAAGGAGGCGGGCGGCTTCAGCGGGAGGAAGAAGGCGTCAGGTTGCGATTAACCATAGAAAAATAGGTATTTTTTTAAAATCCCGAGATTTGATTAGGATTTGATTAGCCAAAGACTAGTCGCAGTTAACAATTGCCTAAATTAATAACAGTGGCCTCTCATGAAAATGTGAAAAGAATTAAAGGGCAATATTGTAAGTGACCTTCCGAGCAACTTCAGTTGGCCCACCTACTAAAGGGTTTAAACACTGAGCTGCAGCAAGATACTTTTAGTGGGCACTCTAATAATTATAACCTTTATTTGAATGTTTTATTAAATCATTATTATATATTATTAAATATAATTTCCCACACTCAGTGGGCGGTCACGGTGGGATGTGGGACCGCCTAGGTGAACATTTTCTATTAAAATTTTATCGTACATAGTATGTACCTTATAGGTTTATATTCATATTTCATAGTTGGATACTTGGATTACTTATTTATTTTATATAATAATATTATTTAAAATAATATTAAAAGGATAAAAGTGGTCCCCATCCGTGGTTTTAGACTTTTATGTGGAGAGGACGACACCCACGTGGCTCACATTGAATGCACCATGATCTGACTAGATCCTAAAGACTCTCTTGTCTGTTTTTTATGACTACCTAATTTTTTTGCCTCACGTGGCTCCGTTGGAGAGAAATGCGCCTTAGGAATTTGTTTTGGGTATTGATGCTCTTTGGAAGGATGGAATTAGTCTTGAAATTGGAATTTTGCAAAACCGTAGGTTTTCATTTTAGGATTTGCTCAATTCTTGTCTCTCACCCGCGGGAGCTCCCAGCACCGTCGTGCGTCCCCTCGTCGTCTTGCCGCACAAACGCAACAACAGGCGGTGATAAGGTTTATATTTCATCTTTTCCTCCTCTATTCTCGGTATCTTATTAATGGGTTTTTTCGCAGCCGGTGAGAGGATATTCTAACTTTGAAGCACTAGATTCTCCATATATGATCGCCGCTGATAATACCGTCTTTGTAATATCCCGGATTTCAAACTCGGTAACTCACTCGAACTAGAGTAGCCAACTTAGGTTTTCGTGCATGGATGTGACTGGGGACAACCCTAGTTTGTGTCTGTTTTGACTTGCTAACGTAATAATTGATGAAAAATATCAAAGAAATTTCGAAAATTATGAAATTTAGACGGTACGCTCATTTTAATATTTATATTTCATTTTTGGCATATGGTAGATCTCGAGTAAGGGCAAAATGATAATTTTGACTTTTGCTCATTTTTGCGTCAAATAATTCTAGAATTTTAAATTTATGTCACGACTAATTTTATTAGACCTAGGAGAACATATACACAACTACACAAGTTTTGATGGGTTGGGTCAAACTCTGGGGGCTAGCTTAATGTTTTCATTCTTATTAAGTCGTTTTTAGTTATTTTAGTCATTTTAATTTAAGAAATATTGGACTAATGTTTTACTGATTAATTAATAATAAATTATGTTAATTAAGCTCCTCATATGGCATAACATCGACTAATCAGTCCACACTACCCATGATCTCCACTCCCCCTCAAACTATCAATACCAAACTTTGGAGAACCACAATTTCCAAACTACTCAAGCATTTGATCTCAAATTTCGTGGAGACCTTCCTTTGTGAAAGTGAGAGTAAATTGCTGAGAATTACTCTAAAGGGTGGATGAATAAAATTTTAAAGATTTTCAGCCACAATCAGTCATAGTTCAATATAATAAGCAAAGCTATAGAGATCTATGCAACCAGAAGATACAAGATTTATAGCGTTTCCCCTTAAAAATTTGGGTACATCCTCTCTTCTAACTCTTTATAGGAATTTCACTAAACAATGCTGAGTTTTGTTTAATAATGAGACTCTTAGAACCAATTTTCTGAATCTTTTGATAAAAAAATTCACAAAATCAATAGAATAGATCTTTTGATAATGTGATCTACACAACCAACTGAATCCTTTGATAAATGGATTCTTAGGATCAATCTGATTCTTTTGATAAGAAGACTTTTAGAACTAAATTTGAATCTTTTTAAGAGATATTCTAAAATCTCTTTTCTAAAAAAGTGAATGTAGAAGCAAAACTTTCCATAATGTGATCCTTCTTCAACAAAGCTCTAAAGGATCTGGTTCCTTGAAGCACGGTGTGAATTCTTGTTTGAACAACAACACTAGTCGGCAAACCTCCTAAGCAGGGAATATTGGATTCAATAGAGAGAAAGATGATTCCTTTCTTGAGAGGAATTCTGAGGAAGAAGATGAAAAACCCATTAGAGGAGAATATCCTTAGATCTTAGAGGAGAGATCCTTTTGGCTAGGATTCTTGGAGAGATCTTCTTCTGGAGGGAAAGAGAATCCTGAATCTTGGAGAAGAGAAGAGTCAATTTAGAAAGTTCACCACTAACTCAATCTTCTATTTGAATTATTCACATATATAGGTCTGCTACAATTTAAAGTCCTTCATCTGTTTCAATCAACATAATCAATATCGGATAGAATTGTATCTGAATCAGTGCCTAAAACTACTCTGGAATTAAAGACATAAGTCAAGAGAGAAATTGACATTCTGTTACTTATGTGTCGAATACTTGTCGACGTACATTAAATTATTGAGTAGAGAGAATTCGACGTAGGCTGAATACTTGTGCTCTGAGCTGACATTCCTTTTATGAAGATCATGACATAAGCTAAATACTTGTTGTACAACCCCCATATTTGTCAAGCTGGTGTGACTCAACGCAGATGAGATCGCAATAGTGAAGGTGGTTGATAGATAACTTCCTAAAAAGAAGTTATCTAGCCTTTTATTTTGACTTATTATTTTATTATAAATGGAATAAATGATCTAAATTAATATAAAATAGAAATAAATTCATGTTTATTTAAATTATGGATCATTTAATAAAAATTATATGTTTTCTTATTAGAAATACCGAAGAAATCGACTCGGAGAAGAAAAGCTGGACTTAAATATTTTTGCCGGTTCAAGTTGTTATAACATCCAATTTTGGATGTTACAACAAATCTGGCGGATTTTAAATTTGAATTCCGAATTTTGTGCCAAATTTAATTATGGAAGGATGCGTCTCTTGGGCTTGGGCTGCTCGTTTTAGGCGGGAAATAACCTCCAGCAAAGGGATATACGAAAATGGAGAGGGAAAGGAGTTTTGGAGAGAAAGAAGAACTAGGGTTGGCGAAAAACCCTAGTGGAGAAGAAGGAGATAGGACTGATTCTTCAACGGATTGTGCACATCCTTGAGTGGAATTTCCTGCATCATTTGTCTCTCTTAAGCATGTCTAGTAAGATCTTTCTTGTTTGGTTTCATCCCTCCATCATGAACTAATCTCATAGATCTTGTGTGTTGTTAGTACTTTGTTTGTTATGATGTTATGATTTTAATTTCCTTATGGATGTTTGGAATATTATCTTTATTGAATTTATAATTTTACTCTTGGAATGTTTGGCTTAAGTTCATCTTTAATTTGCTTGGCAAGATTCGAGAGAGGAGTCAGGCTAGATGATTGCTTTATTTTATGCGGCAAGATTCGAGAGAGGAGTCGCGTAAATCTTTAACCAAAATTTCCATTTTTATACTGCACTGCGAGATTCGAGAGAGGAGCGGTGAAAGTATCATGAATTTCAATATAGCATAAAGGTAGAAAGAGATTTCATCTTTTGTTACCAACATCGATTGTGTGCTTTATGATAGTCTTTTCCACCTAAGTTAGAGATAACTAGGGGAATTAAGAATTTGGATTTCAGAGATCGAGAGATGATGACATCAACTTTTAAATCGTTGCAAGATAATTAATCAAAAATTTCATAAAGATCCATCATAAAAAGCATCACCAAAAGCAAAAGAAAACAATACACAAGATTATTTCTCCAACTGAAATTTCTCCAATTAGTTTGAATAGAGTAATCTTAAGTAACCGTTGTTTAGTTTTGTTATCATTATTAATTTTTTATTATTAAAAACTCACTTTAATCATTCCACTTGAATTTAAAGAAAAGGTAGAGCTAGTACTTGCGACCACTAAATTAATCACTTCTCCGAGGGAACGATCTTTTCTCACTTTATATTACTTGATTCGACACGTGCACTTGCGTTAAAACGTAAATCTAATTTGGGCGTATCAAGTTTTTGGCGCCGTTGCCGGGGAAGTGCAACTATGCATAGGGTAGATCAAGCCCTGATTCCCTGTATTAGCTTATTTAGTGATTCTCTTCTTGCAATATTGGTAAATCCTGAGTATTTAGAGCTCAAGTTTTTGTTGTTCTATTTGAGCAATTAATTGTGAAGTTATCTTCTCTTTAATTCTCTTTTCATTGTTATTTTAAAATTTCTAAGCGGGTCTCCACAGTGGTTTTGTATTTGTACAGCTTGTTTATGCATCATTTTAATTTGTGAATCCACCCATACATCATCATGTTTTCTTACTCTCAATGTCGATGGTGCGGGTCTTGTAATCATAATAGTGATGATTGTTATATAGGAGACCATGATTATACGTCATATGACTCACCTTACGGAGCACCAATATCATATAATATGTCATATGACGAGCCTGATTTTTATAATTACGCACCTTCACAACAATTATCGTTCCCTTATATCAGCACGACCCCTCAAAGGCCGCAAAGAAGTGGGGAACAATGCATATTTTGTCATAGCACCGACCACGTATTAAAAGAGTGCGCTGCATTTCAACGTAAAAGGGAGGAGGAGAATGAACCGTACATTGAAATTAGTCTATATGATTATCCACCTTGTCTACGGGGGGCTATTGCGGATTCTCTCCGTACACTTGACGTTCCTTCTACCTTTTATGATCCATACACAATACCACCTTGTCTACGAGGGAGTATTGTGAATTTTCCTTTCGATGATTTGTGCAATGACATGTTTGTGCCTCCTCTACACACGCAATCATCATCTCTTTTGGATTCACCTCACGAGGAACCAATCCACATATTCTCTGACATTGCGATTGATACAGTTCCTCCTTTGCATAAACTTTCTACACTCATTTCCACTGATCCTGCTTTAGCCATCAAGAAGTGCGAGGTTACAGAGATTGTAGTCGAGTCGCAAGAGTTTGACGATGTCATCTCATTGGTTGAGGAAGTATCCACTTCCTCACTTTGATGATGTCCATTTTGATTGCACGACTCCTATACCTTCTGATATCTCTTGCCTTGCTTTGGATGTCGACAGTAGTGTACAAGATTTGGAGCCTGCTGAGAGTGAGACTGAGACCACTCTCCCACATTTTAATTATTTATGTCTTTCTTCTAATTTATTTCCTAAACCTCTTCCTTCATCTAAGCATATGCATGTTGATGAGATGAGTGAGGAGCAGATGTCCTGCTCCTCTTACTTTCTATTTCCCTTACCTATGAAGTTCATGTATTATTATTCAGGAGAGGGAGTAATTGTAGAAGAATTATATGTGCAAACCAAAGTTCGCTATGTGCAAACCACGGTTATGTGCAAACCATGGAATTATAAGTGCAAACCATTGTGTTATGTGCAAACCAAAAAAAAAATAAAAAATAAAAAAAATCAAAATTTCTATCATTTTGTAAAGCATTGTTACAATCATTTTAGTTAATGCCAAAAATTAGTTTTATCACTTTCACACAACAAAATACTTTGTAAAGCCTTGTTCCATCATTTTGTGCCTCCAAAACTTCATGTTATCGTTAGTAGCAGTCTGCATAAAAATAATAATCTTCATTAGCCGACTAAATAATATTGTAAATATTTGTTGTAAGTTCAATATTACTAGGAAAAAAGTACCTTTACTCAATATTTTTTCAAATTAACCAGCTCATTTTCATTGAGTTTATCCCATCCCCTTGCATTTTCTTCTCGATATTTTCGCCAAAGGGATATTGTTGGAGGCAATGCAAAATCTTCACGCATTTGCAATTGAACAAAATGATTCCCATTGATAAATCCGATGTAGACTATCTTGTGAGAAGCCGGCGGCGATGAATGTAGCGGTAGTAATGTGAACGATTGATATTTAGATAAGTGAACAAAAACAATGTTATAGCAAGATGCAACCACCATTCCAATATCAGGCATCGACATCCATTTGTCGTACGGAGCAGGAGTAATAGAACAATCAAGTGATCTTAGGAAGTCTGATCTTCTTTCCTTACCAAACATGCTATCATACAAAGATGCACTGTTCCGTAGTTCTAGAGATAGGTCAATACGCACCTTTAACCAGTCATCATCCATCCCCATAACATTACTAACCACCCTGTATCCACAATGACCATCACTCAATACATCAATCACATTTGTAATATAGTCAGAAACACATGACGGCATTTGTGCTTGCACACTACGTAGCAGCCTGCTCTCCTTCAATATCCCCTTTCGTATGGGGAGTTTTTTAGTTTGTGCCGTTGGGACTTGTTCACGCATTAATACATGCTCAAAGAGGGAGGGATCTCGTTTTGTAGATTTTGCATCAACCTTGATTTTATTGTAGCTACCCCTTGGCCGGCCCTTCAATGTTTTTGGTAGCAAGGGCTCCAATGTTAGAGTTGATGAGGGATTCATTAGCTCACGTAATTTTTTTTTAATTTCATGCTTCTGTAAATTACTAGTGCTCTTGTACCTCTTTAAAATACCTTCCATTTCTATATCAATTTCATCATCCATCTCACCCTCCACCTTCACGTTCTCATTATCCTTGCTATCATGCAATGTCAACTGCTTCCAATGGTTGTGAATCATCCATAACGGAAATGAGTTTGATTGTGAAATATATGGAATCAAGTCATGTGCACATGGTAAGCCCAATACATGTCTACATCTGTGTGTGCACTCGCCGACATTTATGCACCCGGATCTAGCCGATTGTTCCTCTTTTTTAATCAACTCTAAAGCTGTGAAAGAGATGCGCCCAACCAGCTCAAAGTATAAAGGATGACCAAATTCTTTATTCCATTGAATTGAGCTCTGTCCAAATGCTCTCTTAATCTCCGTGTGTTGCAAGTAAATCATTTGATTGAAGGTTTTCCATACCGTTGTAAGGTTCCCAACTGACACCTCTAGGAATCTTTTTAAGTGATTGTGGCCACTTTCAACGCGATTTGTTGTGGTGTTATCCAAATGTAGAAACTTGTCTACCCAAGCTGAAACAAAGTATTCTTTGTACGGTGAAATCCAAGTGCTAAGCACATATGAACAAACAATAGGATAATGGCCATTGTACTTGTGCAGCAAATGATCCAAACTCTCTTTAAATCCATCAACGGTTTGTGCATCCACAACTTGTTGCCAAAAACACATAAATTTCTCCCATTCCTTCCCATCTTTAAAATTCTTTTTGCATTTAGCCAAAATATTTCTACTAATATGTAACTTGCATAAAATATTCTTAGTTTGAGGAAACACTGATACAATAGCATTCATCAAGGCTATTTCCCTGTCAGTTACTATAACCTGGGGCATTGAATGTTGGTCTAAAACAGATTTGAAACAATCTAGTGCCCATGCATAACTCTCTTGTGTTTCATTAGAAATGAATGTGAAAGCTGCATAAAACGATTGCTTTGTTGAAGTAACCCCAACTATGCTCAACAACGGCAATCAATATCGATTTGTCTTGTACGTACAATCCATGATAAAGACAGTAGGAAACATTTTACTAAGCTGCACAGATACAGGGTGAGCAAAAAACAAACTCTCCAAATTGCCACTCTCTTTTGATATCCTGTTATAGCAAATATACCCACTTTCGGTGATACATTTATATAAGAATTGGATGTGTGTTGCCCCTTGTAGTTCTTCCCTCTGCATTTTCGCTCTTTCATTGTATATTGTTCTCAAGACGGTGTAGTTCGAAGGATCTCTTTGCTTTAAGGCAGTTAAAATTTTTCGTGGTTTCACTCCGGCTTGGTACATTTCATGCACAACATTTTGCTCATTCATATCCAATCTACACGCATACGCATGAGCTTCTAAATGAACCATCTCATGGTTATGAACCCCACATATGACATCCAAACTCCACTCATCCACGTGTGCATTTTTTTGACCTTTTAGAGAGAACAAGCAACCACATTTCTTCGAGGTGGACTTTCTCATATTCTTTCTAACCCAACCTTTTTTCCTTTGATTTTCACGATAAAATCCCGCTCTATCACACCCAAGAAATACTCTTGGCTTGAGCCGATTGGTGAGTTTATCAGCATTTTTTATAGTAATAACAAATCCCAACCCAACTGCAACATTTTTAACCCATGCAATCAACTCCTCTTTACATGGAAATAAATTTGATGTGGAAAAATGATTTCCAAAATCAATTTGAGTAGGTGGTGTTGACTCCTTATAGCAAAGTAATTTGATTTCTACATTTAAAAAAAAACCACCAAATGCATGAAAGATTTGAAGAACATGTGCACAAAAAAAATCCACCCAAATGCATGAGGAAGTAATGAGGAAAAAGCTGATACCTTCGTCTGGAAGTTGTTCCAGAGAGTCTCCATCGATCGAAGATCCAAACAAAGGCGTCTCCATGATTCTACAACAAAGATTAGTACCAAAATATAGATTAGTATAAACTTGAATGCTAAATAATCTGGTGCTATTGTGCAAACTATAAAGATTAATACCAAACTATAGATTACTACAAAACTATAGATTAGCATAATGTTATTGTTCTGCTATCAAAGTAAACATATGAACAAAGCAATAAACGCAACCTTTAACCACCCTCCCTTGAAAACTTTTGCCATTAGCAATAAACGCAAGAACTGGAAGGTAAGAAATGCAGAGAAAGCATGCTTGATCCCAAAGGAAAACTCAGCGAAAAACACAAAATGTTCATCGTTGGATATTTACACGTAGCAAAATATCAGCGAAATAATGCAGAGGAAAACTCAGCGAAATAATCAGCGAAAAAAAGCAGAGGAAAACCTGAAAAATTGGAAAAAAAATGCAGAGAAAGCTTCATCGTTGGATATTTACCTCGACGGAGAATCATTGGCGGTAGGGGAAGGTTCATCGTCGGCAGGACACGCAAGAACTGGAGGTAGGGGAGACATTTGCCCTGCGAAAATGGCGTAGGAGGTCGGCGGCGAGGTGCGAAGGGAGGAAATAGGGTTTCGCCCTTTTCGTCGCCGAACAGCACGGGAGATGAACAACACGGGAGAGAAAAGACGGGGGCTGCACCTAGATTTTTGAGGGTTTAATGATTTTAATCAAATTTGAAGATGGCCTTTTTTTTGGTGGTTTGCACCTAGCAAAATATGGGCTGCTATTAACACCCTTCTAATTGTATTATCTCCGTATCGGTACCCGTCACCGCAACAGATATTAAGGCAGTTACATGTTCACTTTATCTTTCATAGACTAATAATTTAGAATATTTTTAAGGCCTGAATAAGTCATGCTGGGGAGACAATAAACCCAGTAATTATCTTTCGTTTGCTGCATTTTGTGTTTTAATTTTCCTGTATTTTTTTTCCTGCAATAATTTAGAAGCTTAGTGGGAGGCAACCCATCTAATATGAAATATATAAGATTTGTATGCTTATAGTTTAGTAAAAGATATGTGAGTGGAGGGAAGAAAACCACAAGATGATGACCATCAAGGAATAGAAAAAAAAAATTCGACTAAGAAAAGGAAGAAATGAAAGTAGGCTAAAATTTTTTCTAAGTCAAATTCGTCTAAGGCAATTGTTACAACAACTGAAAATAATTGTTACAACATTGTCACTGCTGCACAAAATTGTTACAACAACTGAAAATAATTGTTACAACATTGTCACTGCTGCACAAAATTGTTATAACGCAGGAAATAAAATGTTATCACATTGCTCGCTTTGTGCAATTCCTTCAGGATTTCGCACGCCGAACGGGTTCGACGTTCGTCGAACCGGATCTTAATTTAACCGCCGCATTGGTTCGACGTTCGTTGAACCTATTTCCTAATGCAATATGACCGGCTACTAGTTAGACTTTCGTCGAACCCAATTCCATATATAATATAACCGCCGGCTAGGTTAGATTTTCGTCTCGCTCAGGCTTCTGAGAAGAAAGGCGGCCGACGGGCGATCTCGTGGAGCGGAAGGGCATTTCATGAGCAGCGGCAGGCGAGTTCGGCGAGGAGGTCATCGAACATCAGCGACGAAGAAGATGATGATGAAGAAGAAGAAGATGGCGAATCCGAGGAAGTCAACGAGGAAGATTAGTCGTCTCGATCTCTTTTTATTTTATCTACAAACATGGTTATATTTCGGATATTGCCTATTTGACTACATGTCATATGACTTATATTGCTGCTATTATCTAATCGATTACACTAACTTGAATGCTTCTTAGTGTGATATTTCCTTTTATTTCATCTATGATATTAGCCGTGATGCATTTTGGTTGTTGTTGATTTTATTTCATCTATGATTGGCGCACTTTGGTGAGTCCTGAGGCCTGCTTATTGTGATTTATAATTAATGATATTTATTATCATGATTTTATTCTGAGGTGCTGCTTAAGGATTGCTGCCCACATGTTATTATGATTAATGACATTTGCATTTACTATTGATGATCTATAATTATATCTCATGTTTTAATGCCTATCCATTCTAGAAATTATAAGAATGCACGCCTGGTTTTTATGATTAAGTGTGGAGGTGGGAGTACCATGGAGGAAAACAAGAAGTCTTGAACATCCATCCCATCACATTCAATTCAATTCAGGGGAGTCCCTAACTTGATTTTAAATTCTAAATTCTCCTTATTTTTGTGTTTTGCTCCGCTTCAAAAATTTGCATGATATAGTCTCTTTGCTAGGGACTAGCAAAGCCTAAGTGTGGAGGTGGGGGTAATATAACCCCTACCACTTGAGTGAAGATTAAATCAACCTTACATGAATTTTATGATCTCAATTCTTGTTTTTATTAATCAATAAGTTTCTTAAGTGTTCATTGATAATTAATTGGTATGGTTTTACAATCTTATGAGTTCAATTCATGAATTTGAAGTTAGTAAGATTTTTTTTGGATAATGCTCATTTAGGCAATTATTTCATGCACAAAATTTTTGTTTACAACCAAGGCAATTTTTTATATTGACTTCTGCAAATACCAGGGAGGGTGAGCAAGAACTGAGTTAACGATGTAAGTCAAGACTTGAGTTTAGGAAGTTAATCCATTTCGAGCATCCACTAAATACTTTGAGCCTTATCCTTACCACTTTGATATACACCATTCCATGCTTAAATTCCCTATGTTCCTACTAGTTGTATCTTAATAAGTAGTCATTTATGGGTGTTTAAAAAAAGGTTAAATTTCATAGTGATATGTGGCCTAAGTATTGGTATACATACTTTGAATGATCTCAACTGTGATATATAAAAAAAAAGAGAAAAGAGCATCATAAGTGATATGTGGCCTAGGTATGTACACTTGTACTTGGAATGATCCCTACTATGAAAAGAAAAAAATATATGTTGATAAACCCCATATTATGGTAAACTTGCTAAGATTACTAACTAGGGAATGTCATTCCACTATCAAAGTTACCCATAAATTTTGAACCAAGCCAAAGTCATTCTGATATTCATTTGAACTACTAACTTATGTGGAGAATAAAATCAATAACTTAGCGTATTCTTACTCTTTCCAATAAATGCAGAGGTTCAATAAGAAATATTGCATGAGAGTAAATTTCTTTTTAGAACTCACCGCACTAAAATCTTATTTGAGCATTGCCTTTTATTCAAGCTAATGGAGTTATGAATGGTTGAATTTTTATTGATTGTAGGCTTATCAATTGAGTAAAGCGAATTTCTATAGTATGCTTTGATTAAATTTTTTTTACAAGGATGAGAGATCATTTGCATTTATGTTATGTTATTAGTTCTTCATTCAAGCCAGTAATTTGAATGATCTTTGCTAGGGACTAGCAAAAGTTTAAGTGTGGAGGTGTGATAACTTCCTAAAAAGAAGTTATTTAGCCTTTTATTTTGACTTATTATTTTATTATAAATGGAATAAATGATCTAAATGAATATAAAATATAAATAAATTCATGTTTATTTAAATTATGGATCATTTGATTAAAATTATATGTTTTCTTATTAGAAATGCCGAAGAAATCGACTCGGAGAAGAAAAACTGGACTTAAATATTTTTGCCGGTTCAAGTTGTTATAACATCCATTTTTGGATGTTACAATAAATCTGACGGATTTTAAATTTGAATTCCGAATTTTGTGCCAAATTTAATTATGGAAGGATGCGTCTCTTGGGCTTGGGCTGCTCGTTTTAGGCAGGAAATAACCTCCAGCAAAGGGATATACGAAATTGGAGAGGGAAAGGAGGAGTTTTGGAGAGAAAGAAGAACTAGGGTTGGCGAAAAACCCTAGTGGAGAAGAAGGAGATAGGACTGATTCTTCAACGGATTGTGCACATTCTTGAGTGGAATTTCCTGCATCATTTGTCTCTCTTAAGCATGTCTAGTAAGATCTTTCTTGTTTGGTTTCATCCCTCCATCATGAACTAATCTCATAGATCTTGTGTGTTGTTAGTACTTTGTTTGTTATGATGTTTTGATTTTAATTTCCTTATGGATGTTTGGAATATTATCTTTATTGAATTTATGATTTTACTCTTGGAATGTTTGACTTAAGTTCATCTTTAATTTGCTTGGCAAGATTCGAGAGAGGAGTCAGGCTAGATGATTGCTTTATTTTATGCGGCAAGATTCGAGAGAGGAGTCGCGTAAATCTTTAACCAAAATTTCCGTTTTTATACTGCACTGCGAGATTCGAGAGAGGAGCGGTGAAAGTACCATGAATTTCAATATAGCATAAAGGTAGAAAGAGATTTCATCTTTTGCTAGCAACATCGATTGTGTGCTTTATGATAGTCTTTTCCACCTAAGTTAGAGATAACTAGGGGAATTAAGAATTTGGATTTCAGAGATCGAGAGATGATGACATCAACTTTTAAATCGTTGCAAGATAATTAATCAAACATTTCATAAAGAGCCATCATAAAAATCATCACCATAAGCAAAGGAAAACAATACACAAGATTATTTCTCCAACTGATATTTCTCCAATTAGTTTGAATAGAGTAATCTTAAGTAAGCGTTGTTTAGTTTTGTTATCATTATTAATTTTTTATTATTAAAAACTCACTTTAATCATTCCACTTGAATTTAAAGAAAAGGTAGAGCTAGTACTTGCGAGCACTAAATTAATCACTTCTCCGAGGGAACGATCTTTTCTCACTTTATATTACTTGATTCGACACGTGCACTTGCGTTAAAACGTAAATCTATTTTGGGCGTATCAGTGGTCGTGACCAGTAAGTCGACCTATTGGAGGCGACGAAAGCCACCCAAGGCAAAACAAGAATCCGCATGAAGGGGGAGGCAAGCAGCGGGGCGAGTGGGGTAGCCCCCCACTCGCCCCTTCCCTTGCTGACGAGTGGGGGATGTCCCCCACTCGCCCCCTTGCTGGCGAGTGGAGGATGTCCCCCACTCGCCCGCCCCTTGCTGGCGAGTGGGGGATGTCCCCCACTCGCCCCCTTGCTGGCGTGTGGGAGATGTCCCCCACTCGCCCGCCCCTTGCTGGCGAGTGGGGGATGTCCCCCACTCCCCCCTTGCTGGTGAGAGTGGGGGATGGCCCCACTCGCCCCCTTGTTGGTAAGTGGGGGAAGCCCCCCACTCGCCTTTCTCTTGCGGGTCAGTGTGGGGCTAGTAACCCCACTCATCCCTTCTCTCTAGTTTCGAGGGGTGCGAATAGTGTTTTCGAGTGGCTATCCGCAGCCCATTTTCAAGAAGTATATAAATAGACCTTCATGGGCACCTTGGGAGGGGACACCTCTAGTCTTTTTCTCTCCCTCGCGTGTGACTTGTGAGCAAGCACTCCAACCCTCTGTCAGCTGAAGTTGACAGTGAGGTCTTCTTAGTGCTCTCCAGGGTGCCCAGACTCAGCATTGGCTTGGGAGGGGAAGCTCTCTGTGATCTTCTGGGTTTGTGGTGAGACCTCCTCGCTGCAGCTCAAGGGGTCTGTTCAGGTCTTCGGGTTTCCATAGGTGCAAGGTCCTTCGGCTCTTAGCGATCGGTCACGTGTTCTGGCTCAGGTGACACTACAACAAAATCGGGATATAGCGGCGTTTTTGAAAAAGCCGCAGTAAATTTTTGTTTTGGCGGCGCTTTTATTGAAAAACGCCGCTAATATAGTATATCAGAATTTGACAGAGTTTATTAAACAATAGCATCCAAAACATACACTATTTGCGGGGTTTTATTATTAAAAAACACCGTGAAAAATCCCTCCTAAAATTTAACGAAATTTACTTTACCGCTTTTACTTATTTTTCAAGTCACGCCAAACATTCCAATCCATGTCTTCCTCGATAATCAACGGTGACCTTCAGATCGTCTCAATCCAACGGTGTTCTCAACCAAAAAATCTCTCTATCTTATCTTCATTCCTGAAATTAATACTCAACTGTGTAAGACCCCCCTCCAAAATCGGCGGTCCGACCGGGGGATCTTATCGCACACCACCCTTTTAGCATGACGCCGAAGCGATCCCGAAGGGTGGAGGTACTAGCTTCTCCAACCCCCTTCCTTGAACACTCCGTCGTCATGCCTAGGGGTGGTGTTAAGCGAAAGTCACTACACACCAACAGAGTAGGGAAGCAGTATTCTAGCGGACTCTTATTGGGCCGAGACAGTCTTCCCACGACCACCGCCTACGTACTCCGTATCATCCTGCATACGGTCTCAGACCCACGTAGTTCTATAAGTTTCGCACGGGTTGCCCTCCCAGACCGTCCATCGTGCGGGTTGCCTTAGAGTAAGAACTCACCGGCCATCCGACATTCTCCCAAGGCACATTTTCCGAATGCACAATATATTCCCGTAGGAATATTTCTCGAAGGCACAATATATTCCATTCCCATAGGAATTATTTCTCGAAGGCACATTCATTCCCGTAGGAATTACTTCTTGAAGGAAACATTTCATTCCCGTAGGAACTACTTCTCGAAAGCAACATTTCATTCCCGTAGGAATTACTTCTCGAAGGCAACATTTCATTCCCGTAGGAATTACTTCTCGAAGGTAACATTTCATTCCCGTAGGAACTACTTCTCGAATGCAACATTTCATTCCCGTAGGAATTACTTCTCGAAGGCAACATTTAACCTAAGAGGAGAAAAGAGAACTCTTTAAGGCTTAGCCATATATCCACCTGATAATTTAGTAGAGGGAGAGAAAAGGGCCTCCTTATAAGCCTCCATATCTCCATCCGAGAAGGTACAACTATTTTAACCCGACTTCCATCGCTCTTTTGGATTGCTTGGCAATCAAACCCAAGCTATCTGCATAAGTCACATTGGTATTCATGTGGGCTCTCGTCGATCACCTAAGTGCTTGGAGATTAATCTCAAGTCACACATAAACTTTATGTTCATTTATAGGCACCAGAAGTAGCATAGTAGGGTGAAAGAGAGAAGATAGAACTAAGATGAAGAGAGATGAGGTGTATGTCATAGTAAACCATGGGTGGTCAACTCCCATAGTTACCGTGTTCTATCGTGAGTTCATTACCTCATTCCAAACACCCTTTACTTATATAACCGACTCAACTTCCAGAGTTATAATCAACCAGTTGGGCAATGACTATAATTAACCATAAGCCGTTGATGGTGAGTTGTCTATCCCCGCCAGTAAATTAACTCCTCATACAAGAACCTAAGAGGAGTTAATTTGACAAAACCTGATATGCTCTGAAGCCAAAGGTAAATGGTAGACAAAAGATAAAGATGACCCCTTCCTAAGCATGTGATGGAGGGTAGAGAAGGACGAGAGTAAAAGGGGAGGTGAACCTTAGCAACCCAATAGAGGTCCCATAATGCTCCCTTAAAGCCTTATCTCATTATAAATCTTATCCCTAACAGCCGACCACCAAAACTCTCGGCTCAGCTTGGCGAGTTTCACAGCCTCTTACCATATGTCGCACGGTTCAGGAACTCGTAAACCCATGAAAGTAAGAGAGCAAAACGAGGTTTGTAATTAATAAACTAATCATGTATGAACTAATTAATCCTCATGAAACCTCATAATACCCACCTGCTACTTTATAATAGAACCATATATATTCTGTTGACTATGATGTGGGAGGAAACAAATGCGAGGTGAGGAGTTTGCAAATCTTTTCTCCAATAGTAATTAAATATATATGCATCCCTGTGATGTTGATTATAAAAGCAACCATCAAAATTACTAATGAACTGACTCCTACAACTACACGGGCGGTTTGAGCCAATTGATAGGAGCTACAAAACTGAATCTAACTTAAGCATAGTTATATATCTTACAATCAACCGACTCCACCCCTCTCATTAAAATAAGCTCATGTATCAAGTGAGCCTTAGCCAAAAGTCCTCCAGACCAATCATTTAGCAGCCAACCAACTAGTTGTAAGAACTAGGCATTAAATTTTGAGGTTTGAGAGGAGTGAGACAGGGAGAGAGGGAGAGAGGAAGAGAGAGAGAGAGAGAGATGAAAACAAAAGGGAAAGTCCTTGCCATCAATCTCATGCAGTAATGGTGTGCTGAAGATAAATCCCCAAGAGACGGAGATTTAAGAGATCCTTATTATATTAATTTCAGCAAACATTGCTAATCCCTTTCCCTTATCACCCAACCTCCAGAACAAGTCCAATATGAAGATCCATATAGAGGTTGCCACACAAAACAAATGGAATTCACATAGTCATATCAACAATCTCAATCCTTATAGAGATTGCCGCATGAAAATGGAACTCACATGGTCGTGTCAACGACTTCAATTCCCAAATAAATAATCTATCAGGAATTTCTAAGAGAGGGAGAGAGAGAGATTAATTTCAAATCCATCAATGAAGCCTCTTGCCAAGCTTGTAGCCTTCCAACCTCATCTTCATGAGAATATACTAAATAGCCAGCAACGATCCATAGTGTTTGAATATAATTTATAACTTAGAAAAATCATTATGCGTTTGGTTACCAACAGTCATGAAGTCCAGACAAATCCTTCAAGATACCCTCAAGGATATGTGG
This sequence comes from Dactylorhiza incarnata, assembly GCA_033032865.1. Classification (NCBI taxonomy): domain Eukaryota; kingdom Viridiplantae; phylum Streptophyta; class Magnoliopsida; order Asparagales; family Orchidaceae; genus Dactylorhiza; species Dactylorhiza incarnata. The sequence goes on from JAWHQI010000007.1 coordinate 16,507,555, forward strand.
CCTCCAACATGTATATCAATGTCCTTGCAGGTCTTCAAAATAACCGATGGATACTAGAACTAAAATACGATGTCTTATGGTTATAGCTATCGAATCATATTCCCAGAATAATCAACCCATTATACAGTCTTGCCCCAAATTTCCACACATTCTTGAAATTTGTTCAAGACTCTACAATTGAGGGCTTAACTTGAGGGGATATAAATGCAGTTATTAGATAGGAACCGAAATTCATCACTACCCCCAAACTCGGAGCATCAGAAGGTGAATTAAGAGGAGAAGAAGATGGTGAGAGAGAGACAGAAGATTAATTTCAAGCCGGTTCATGGTGATCTGACCATTCAAAACCTCCTCAAATGGAGAGGAGAAGGTTGACACGATCCAACCTCCCATCCTCCATCCATCCCTAACCCAATTTCCCATGGCAGAACACCTCACTAACTCAGCATCAACTATAAATTATCAAAATATAAATGAATATACAGATGGTGCCCCTATTCCGATAGGGAAGAGAAACAGATATTTCATTTCTAGATTTCCCCATCATCCAATTTCCTTCTCCATTTACTGAGAACAAGAGAGAGGGGGGGGGGGGGGGGGGGGGGGGGGGGGGGGGGGGGGGGGGGGGAGATGAAAGAGAGAGAAATGATCCTTCCTTCAAGAGGAAGAAAAGCCAAACCTCTAAACCAGAGCATCGTGCATCTTTCCACTCCCGTAATAATCCAAGATGATGAATAATGAGATTATAGAAGGCTTAGAGATTACCATTGCCGGAGGAGGAAGAGAGTGAAGCTGCCATACCTTGTCATGAGCTCTGTCCCCCCAGAGGATGCCGACCCAGCTCTCTTTATAGCCATGGCTGGCCAATGAGAGTTCATCGCAAGGATTGTGTTTTTCTTTCTCCTTCTTGGTTTGAGATCAACTGTAGAGGGAGAGATTGGTTTGAGATAAACGGTAGAGGGAGGGAGAGATCAATCCGAAGCTCCCAGCGAAGCACCTCTTCCGAATCCAAAAGCATAGGTGGCCTCCAAACCATGAGCGATGAACCTCCCCCAAAAATATCTGTCCAGGAGGTAGATCGAAATACCTCCGGTGAGGTTTCTCCACCGCCCCAGGTTTTCCCTTCCGCCCGTGGTTTTTCGCCCCTGGTTTTCCGCCCAGCCCTGCTAGCTGGTTTTCCCGTTTCTCTCGCCTGTGCCTATATATATAAGCATATATGCACATATTTATATAAGCATGAAATTATATACATATATAATCACAACTCTCACAGTAAGCACGGGAAAAATGCGCGGAGTGTGCCTTTGAGTTCGTGTCAGCCGTACAAAGCTAATGAAAGCATCTGAAGTTGATTCTGAGCCCGTTCATTCATAATTATTCACTCAAGTCAGTTCGCAGCTCAAAATAGATTATTTCGGCTAATTTTCTCAAATCTCATCGAATTTGAACGAAACGAAACGTGTTGCGCTCGTATTGATCATACGAGTCTGATGCGAGTAACTTGGATTAATTCGGAGCCCGTTTGCTTAATATTTTAAGGTGGCATTGCTGCAACGCTCGATATTACTCAAAATAGTCATTTTCTACGTATGACCTCAGATCGAAATGAAACGAGTTCTGTTGCACTCGTATCAACTATACGAGTTTAACGCAACTGATGAAAGTTGATTCAGAGCACGTATGCTCTATATTCTAAAACTGTGTCGTCGTGACGCGCTACGATACTCAAAACGGTCACTTTCACCAAATGACCTTGGATTGGAACGAAACAATTCCGTTGCACTCGTATCAACCGTACGAGTCTAATGCAACTGACGGAAGTCGATTCGGAGTATGTATGCTCAATAAACAATTTTGACGTTGTGGCGAAGCACGATGCTACCCAAAATAGTCATTTCTCTAAATGACCACCACTATGCGGTGAAGGTCGGGTCGTGGTTGCCCTATGCCTAGGTTCCTCCATGGGTTCAACTGAACCGGCTAGACCCCCTTTTCAAAGTTGGGATGTTACAAACCAATTGAACAAATAAGATTTTCGTCCCCGAAAATACAAGTGGGTCATGGAGGTTCAAAACGGGACCTACTATAGACCATTATAGGTGTCGAACGATCCCAAAATTTAATGGTCTACAAGTTTAGTTTTACCTAAATGAGCTGTATCGATTGCTTCTATCATGAAACATAATAAGTAGCTTAAGTAGAACAAAGGTAGTTTTCCCGTAGCTATGTCCATTCTGCCGTAACTTGGATATATATTGTTCGTAAGAATATTTTGTGCAGCATATTGTTCGCTAGATGAATTGCCAGCTTGATTAGTGATTCTGAGTAAATAGTTCTAGCATAATTGAATACCCCAATGTTTGCACATCCGACACGCAGAAATTTATGTGTTGTGCCCTAAAGGTACATAATAAAAACCCATTAACATATAACCGACTCTCATACAAAGGTTATACGTTAGTGGAACAGATAACAAGAAATGTAAGTAAGCAGGGTAAATCCATGAACATATAACCAACTCCCATACGAAGGTTATATGTTGATGGTACATGTAAAAATTGCAAGTAAGCAGTGAAAAAAAATTCATGAACATATAACCAACTCTCATACGAAGGTTATATGTTGATGATACATGTAAATATGTATGTTATGATGCAAATGATGCGTATGCAATCCATGCAAGACAAGTACTCATGACTCATCACAATCCCCTACGTTGATACAGTCTGACCGCTTTTCTTTCAGCAGGGTAGCGACCCCCGCAGGCCTCACCGATGTGGCCATCGGTGACAGTGGCCGGTCCTGCCACTTCTGGGTGTGGACGTACCGCACTACCCAGGCCCCAACGTACAACTCTGTGTACTCTTGGATGTGAGCGACATCCGATGATTCTGAGATTCGGCTATCCAGCGGAGGGACCTCCCGGGGAAATAATAAATAACCTCACGGGGTTCACACACTCCATAGTGCCTCGTGAGTCGTCAACCTTCCCTTTCCTGTACGAACGGTCCTTGGGCATGACTGACCCGCCATGATAATCACATACAATTATTTGCACCTTATGTTGCCATATTTTGACCGCTTTTCTTCCAGCAGGGTAGCGAACCCCGCAGGCCTCACCGATGTGGCCGTCGGTGACAGTGGCCAGTCTTGCCACTTCTGGGTGTGGATATACCGCACTACCCAGGCCCTAACGTACAACCTCATGTACTCTCGGACGTAGGAGACGTCCGACAATAACTGAATTTGGCCAACCAGTGGAGGGACCCAGCGGGGCATATAAGATACAACCGAGCTCCCGGGTGCACATCTCCCTGTCGCCTAGAGTCGTCAACCTTCCCGCACCGGTACATACGGTCTACGGGCATGACCGACCCGCCACTTTTCCACCGCAAGCAATTTACAGTAAAAGTAATAAAAGAGAACATACCTCATAGTTCTTCTACGATTGCACAGCTCTATTTTAAGCAGATCGTCACATTGACAAACGTTATATCAAGTCAAAGCATACTTCACATTTGCAATCGTTAGAGCAATTCTCCATATACACATAAAATTTCATTTAATTAGCTTACCTCAAATGAAATTTTGGAAAACGAGAATTTTAATCTCAATAAAACAAAGAGGCTTAAACCTGGGATTGAAATTAGTAATAGAATCCTTATATTGCACACAAAATTCTATTTGATTAGTTTACCTCGAATGGAATTTTGAAAACGAGAATTTCATCCCAATAAAACAAAGAGGCTTAAACCCGGGGTTCAAAATTTGAAGTGGTCATTTGCAGGGTTTAATGAAAGTGTTTTATGGGGACAAGGTAAATCATCAGTTGAGATCAGATGTGGTAAAGGCATGTAAGTGTTGATCCACATATACATGCCAAGTTTGTTGTCAACTTTTACCTTTAAGGTCCACCACCGCTTCCGCTGCAGTGGTTCATCCTGAACCACACAATAATGATCGGTGGAGAAAGAGTTGTTTCTGTGAACACTAGTGGTTGAAAGATCGGTTACCCTATGATGCATTTGTAAGACCCCCCTTCCCAAATCAGCGGTCTGACCTGGGGATCTTATCGCACACCACCCTTTTAGCACGACGCCGAAGCGATCCCGAAGGGTGGAGGTACTAGCTTCTCCAACCCCCTTCCTTGAACACTCCGTCGTCATGCCTAGGGGTGGTGTTAAGCGAAAGTCACTACACACCAACAGAGTAGGGAAGCAGTATTCTAGCGGAAGACATCATCAAAGAGTGCATATTATAATACTTAGCGGAAGACGTCATCAAAGAGTGCACTTTATAGCACTTAGCGGAAGACGTAGTTTTATCACAGAAACCACAGTTTCAAGACCTGTAATTAATCTACATATCTCTGCCGCATAAAATCCTAACCATCAAGGATTTATTGTCATTATATATATACCCTGGGATAGGGCACAACAAAAGGAGATGCGGCTTAACAAACTTATACCTGACGTAGCCTGCTCCGTGGCTTCATCCACACATAGGTGTTGTCACTCATCCGCACCTGTCACCTGTGCCAAGGACAAGTTATTAGAACCACGAACAGAATCCAACCCTACTAACAAACAAACATAATATAACATTTATAAGGGAGGGGATATCTGGACTCTTATTGGGCCGAGGCAGTCTTCCCACGACCACCGCCTACGTACTCCGTATCATCCTGCATACGGTCTCAGACCCACGTAGTTCTATAAGTTTCGCACGGGTTGCCCTCCCAGACCGTCCATCGTGCGGGTTGCCTTAGAGTAAAAACTCATCGGCCATCCGACATTCTCCCAAGGCACATTTTCCGAAGGCACAATATATTCCCGTAGGAATATTTCTCGAAGGCACAATATATTCCATTCCCGTAGGAATTATTTCTCGAAGGCACATTTCATTCACGTAGGAATTACTTCTTGAAGGAAACATTTCATTCTCGTAGGAACTACTTCTCGAAGGCAACATTTCATTCCCGCAGGAATTACTTCTCGAAGGCAACATTTCATTCCCGCAGGAATTACTTCTCGAAGGCAACATTTCATTCCCGTAGGAACTACTTCTCGAAGGCAATATTTCATTCCCGTAGGAATTACTTCTCGAAGGCAACATTTAACCTAAGAGGAGAAAAGAGAACTCTTTAAGGCTTAGCCATATATCCACCTGATAATTTAGTAGAGGGAGAGAAAAGGGCCTCCTTATAAGCCTCCATATCTCCATCCGAGAAGGTACAACTATTTTAACCCGACTTCCATCGCTCTTTTGGATTGCTTGGCAATCAAACCCAAGCTATCTGCATAAGTCACATTGGTATTCATGTGGGCTCTCGTCGATCACCTGAGTGCTTGGAGATTAATCTCAAGTCACACATAAACTTTATGTTCATTTATAGGCACCAGAAGTAGAATAGTAGGGTGAAAGAGAGAAGATAGAACTAAGATGAAGAGAGATGAGGTGTATGTCATAGTAAACCAAGGGTGGTCAACTCCCATAGTTACCGTGTTCTATCGTAAGTTCATTACCTCATTCCAAACACCCTTTACTTATATAACCGACTCAACTTCCAGAGTTATAATCAACCAGTTGGGCAATGACTATAATTAATCATAAGCCGTTGATGGTGAGTTGTCTATCCCCGCCAGTGAATTAACTCCTCATACAAGAACCTAAGAGGAGTTAATTTGACAAAACCTGATATGCTCTGAAGCCAAAGGTAAATGGTAGACAAAAGATAAAGATGACCCCTTCCTAAGCATGCGATGGAGGGTAGAGAAGGACGAGAGTAAAAGGGGAGGTGAACCTTAGCAACCCAATAGAGGTCCCATAATGCTCCCTTAAAGCCTTATCTCATTATAAAACTTATCCCTAACAGCCGACCACCAAAACTCTCGGCTCAGCTTGGCGAGCTTCACAGCCTCTTATCATATGCCGCACAGTTCAGGAACTCGTAAACCCATGAAAGTAAGAGAGCAAAACGAGGTTTGTAATTAATAAACTAATCATGTATGAACTAGTTAATCCTCATGAAACCTCATAATACCAACCTGCTACTTTATAATAGAACCATATATATTCTGTTGGCTATGATGTGGGAGGAAACAAATGCGAGGTGAGGAGTTTACAAATCTTTTCTCCAATAGTAATTAAATATTTATGCATCCCTGTGATGTTGATTATAAAAGCAACCATCAAAATTACTAATGAACCGGCTCCTACAACTACACGGGCGGTTTGAGCCAATTGATAGGAGCTACAAAACTGAATCTAACTTAAGCATAGTTATATATCTTACAATCAACTGACTCCACCCCTCTCATTAAAATAAGCTCATGTATCAAGTGATCCTTAGCCAAAAGTCCTCCAGCCCAATCATTTAGCAGCCAACCAACTAGTTGTAAGAACTAGGCATTAAATTTTGAGGTTTGAGAGGAGTGAGACAGGGAGAGAGGGAGAGAGGAAGAGAGAGAGAGATGAAAACAAAAGGGAAAGTCCTTGCCATAAATCTCATCCAATAATGGTGTGCTGAAGAGAAATCCCCAAGAGACGGAGATTTAAGAGATCCTTATTATGTTAATTTCAGCAAACATTGCTGATCCCTTTCCCTTATCACCCAAACTCCAGAACAAGTCCAATATGAAGATCCATATAGAGGTTGCCACACAAAACAAATGGAATTCACATAGTCATATCAACAATCTCAATCCTTATAGAGGTTACCGCATGAAAATGAAACTCACATGGTCGTGCCAACGACTTCAATTCCCAAATAAATAATCTATCAGGAATTTCTAAGAGAGGGAGAGAGATTAATTTCAAATCCATCAATGAAGCCTCTTGCCAAGCTTGTAGCCTTCCAACCTCATCTTCATGAGAATATACTAAATAGCCAGCAACGATCCATAGTGTTTGAATATAATTTAAAACTTAGAAAAATCATTATGCGTTTGGTTACCAACAGTCATGAAGTCCAGACAAATCCTTCAAGATAACCTCAAGGATATGTGGCCTCCAACATCTATATCGATGTCCTTGCATGTCTTCAAAATAACCGATGGATACTAGAACTAAAATACGATGTCTTATGGTTATACCTATCAAATCATATTCCCATAATAATCAACCTGTTGAAACCAGCAACTGGTCTCTTGAGTTCGGACCCACTGGGGGTGTAGCCGATGCTTACTTCTCCCTCACTAGACTCTCTTGACGGTGGATGCTGGAAACGGAATAGACCCAAGGCTGAAGCGAGGAGGTCCCGCCACACACCCAGAAGATCTTAGAGAGCTTCCCCTCCCAAACCAAAGCTCAACCGGGCAACTTGGAGGGCACTGGCTGCCAACCAAAACTAGCCTAGAGGAGAGGATTCTCTAAAATCGGATCTCCTCCAAGGTGCCCTTAAGGGTCTATTTATAGTTTTCCTAGGCTGGTCTGTAAATAGCCTGAATCCGCCTTTTAATTTTACTAACCGCACCCCAAATTGGTCTGCTAATAGCCTAACTTCGCTGTTCCGAAGGGCTATTTGCAGCCCACCAGGGGTATTATGGTCATTTTCCCCTCACAGCCCTTTGGGCGAGTGGTCCGTGAGGGCACCATTCGCTGGGTATCCGCCTGGCTGGGCGAATGCCCACGCTTCTGGGCGAGTGGTCCGTGAGGGCACCACTCGCCTAGCGCCTTCTCTCCTACAGCTTACCCCCACCAACACGGGGGTATTTTTACCTTCCTTGGCCTGGGCGAGTGACCCGGCGAATGATCTGGACGACCCAGGTTTCGCCAGTTGGCTGGGGGGGCCCACTCGGCGAATACGGGTTGTACACAACCCATTATACGGTCTTGCCCCAAATTTCTACACATTCTTGAAATTTGTTCAAGACTCTACAATTGAGGGCTTAACTTAAGGGGATATAAATGCAGTTATTATATAGGAACTAAAATTCATCACTACCCCCAAACTCGGAGCATCAAAAGGTGAATTAAGATGAGAAGAAGATGGTGAGAGAGAGACAGAAGATTAATTTCAAGCCGGTTCATGGTGATCTGACCATTCAAAACCTACTCAAATGGAGAGGAGAAGGGTGACACGATCCAACCTCCCATCCTCCATCCATCCCAAACACAATTTCCCATGGCAGAACACCTCACCAACTCAGCATCAACTATAAATTATCAAAATATAAATGAATATACAGATGTTGCCCCTATTCCGATAGGGAAGAGAAATAGATATTTCATTTCTAGATTTCTCCATCATCCAATTTCCTTCTCCATTTACTGAGAACAAGAGAGAGAAAGAGAGAGGGGGGAGAGAGATGAAAGAGAGAGAAATAATCCTTCCTTCAAGAGGAAGAAAAGCCAAACCTCTAAACCAGAGCATCGTGCATCTTTCCACTCCCGTAATAATCCAAGATGATGAATAATGAGATTATAGAAGGCTTAGAGATTACCATTGCCGGAGGAGGAAGAGAGTGAAGCTGCCATACCTTGTTGTGAGCTCTGTCCCCCCAGAGGATGCCGACCCAGCTCTCTTTATAGCCATGGCTGGCCAATGGGAGTTCATCGCAAGGATTGTGTTTTTCTTTCTCCTTCTTGGTTTGAGATCAACGGTAGAGGGAGAGATTGGTTTGAGATAAATGGTAGAGGGAGAGAGAGAGATCAATCCGAAGCTCCCAGCGAAGCACCTCTTCCGAATCCAAAAGCACAGGTGGCCTCCAACCCATGAGCGATGAACCTCCCCCAAAAATATATGTCTAGGAGGTAGGTCGAAATACCTCCGGTGAGGTTTCTCCCCCGCCCCAGGTTTTCCCTTCCGCCCCTGGTTTTTCGCCCCTGGTTTTCCGCCCAGCCCTGCTCGCTGGTTTTCCCGTTTCTCTCGCCTGTGCCTATATATATAAGCATATATGCACATATTTATATAAGCATGAAATTATATACATATATAATCACAACTCTCACAGTAAGCACGGGAAAAATGCGCGGAGTGTGCCTTTGAGTTCGTGTCAGCCGTACAAAGCTAATGAAAGCATCTGAAGTTGATTCTGAGCCCGTTCATTCATAATTATTCACTCAAGTCAGTACGCAGCTCAAAATAGATTATTTCGGCTAATTTTCTCAAATCTCATCGAATTTGAACGAAACGAAATGTGTTGCGCTCGTATTGATCATACGAGTCTGATGCGAGTAACTTGGATTAATTCGGAGCCCGTTTGCTTAATATTTTAAGGTGGCGTTGTTGCAACGCTCGATATTACTCAAAATAGTCGTTTTCTACGTATGACCTCGGATCGAAATGAAACGACTTCTGTTGCACTCGTATCAACTATACGAGTTTAACGCAACTGATGGAAGTTGATTCGGAGCACGTATGCTCTATATTCTAAAACTGCGTCGTCGTGACGCGCTACGATACTCAAAACGATCACTTTCACCAAATGACCTTGGATTGGAACGAAACAATTCCGTTGCACTCGTATCAACCGTACGAGTCTAACGCAACTGACGGAAGTCGATTCAGAGTATGTATGCTCAATAAACAATTTTGACGTTGTGGCGAAGCACGATGCTACCCAAAATAGTCATTTCTCTAAATGACCACCACTATGCGGTGAAGGTCGGGTCGTGGTTGCCCTATGACCCGGCCTAGGTTCCTCCATGGGTTCAACTGAACCGGCTAGACCCCCTTTTCAAAGTTGGGATGTTACAAACTGCCCCCACCCCGCATCCCATCAGCCCCAACTCCGAAAATGGCTATCGTCGCCTCCGCAGCTGTAGCCGTCCAGAACTCCGACTTCGCTGGCATGCGCTTCTCCAGATACGGGCCTGAGTGTCGAGCCGCTGCCTTTCCGGGCGTCCCTTCCGCTTGGGGGTCATCTGAGGCAGCCGCGCCGGTCCACACGGACATCTGAGGCAGCCGCGCCGGCGGCGTGGACGTGGAGAGCCTCGCGAAGGGCGGCGTGGAGGCAGTGCTGATCGAGCGCAAGATCGACAACAACAAGCCGCGCCAGCGCTATCCCGCTTTGCATGGTGGATGAGTTCGATCTGCCGCTGGAGATCATTGATCGGAGGGTGATGAAGATGATATCGCCGTCTTTCACGGATTCCTCGACTTCATATTCTTTCTAGGATTTAGAACTCTCGTTGTTAACCGCATCTCCGGTGAACAAGCGGCGTTGTGTGAACCAGATTTTTAGGAATAGAAAAACGTTTGATGTTTGATGTCTAATAAAATATCTCTTCATTTTATGTTTTATGCTGCTTTGCGTTCTTTAGCACACTGCTCTGTCTCCTTTACTATGTTCATTAATTATGTTTGTATAATGAGATTCAATTTTCTTATTTTAATATGCAGCTCTGTTTTCTACTCTGTTGTATGAAAATTATCTTGTTCTGCTACTCTGTTTTCTACAGGATCAGTTTATAGTTCTAGTCATCCACAGTATTGCATGAGCAAGCAAAATATCATCCGCACGGCGAAATTATTTGTTGCCATATTTTTTTTTAAAACGCCGCTACTTTTAGCGGTGTTTTTTTAAACAACGCCGCTAATGCTATTAAGTTTTCGCGGCGGTCTTTATCGCGGTGCTTTTGCGGCGTTTTTTAAGCGCTGTGAAAATTTTCGCGGCGATTGAAAAATGTCGCGAAAAGCCAAAAAAAACGCCGCGACAGACCTAATTTGTTGTAGTGTGAAGTAAGGGTTAGCTGCATACCCGTTGCAAACGTCGAAGCCAATTATCTGGTTTCAACATTCTGGTGCGGTGAGCGTGGAAGCAGCTAGTTCGGAATAATCTGAGCAAGTTCCATGACTAGAAGCGATGAGCTGGGGAACTCGCCCCCTACCAGCGAGTACGTGAAGAGTGGTGACTTCGAAGAGTTCAGGAAGTCGATCTGGGAACTCTTGCGGGTCACACTCCCCCTCCGGGCGAGTGCTCGACACCACCAGCACCCGTGCTCACCTCGTCGTCTCTGGTGTAGACAGAGCAAGCACATCGACAAGGGAAGGGGCCAGCCTTGGATGAAGGCTTGATCCTCCAAGTGCAGTGCTCTTCAACAGCTTTCCTGGGACCAGCTGCCCCGGTGAGGAGGTAAGGAGAATGTCTCTGTCTCACCAGGGAGGATGTGGAGTCCCTTCTACAAGCTGATTACCTCAGCTCCCATTCCAGACAGGTTTAGTGAACCTGTCATGTCTTACTACACTGGCAAGGATGACCCTCTCCAGCATCTCGAGTGGTTTGAAGACATGGTCTTGATCAGACAGATGACAGACGCCTCCAAGTGCAGGCTCTTCGCTATCACTTTCAAGGGAGAGACAAGAGACTGGTTCTTCCAGCTCCCATCAGATACCATCTACAGCTTCAAGGACCTGCGCCGGAGCTTCTTGCTGAGGTTCTTCACCTCGAAGAAAAGGAGGAAGTGCGCGGAGGCCCTGTTCTTGATTCGACAGAAGCAGGGGGAGACGTTGGGAGGCTACGCGGATCAGTTTCAGGAACAAGCCCTCCACTTCCAGGTTGACCAGGGAAGCAGCAGGGACCAGGAGAAAGAGAAGGAATATGAAGGCAGAGAAAGTGGAGAAGGTGATGGAAGAGATGTCCGAGATGCATGTGGCCGAGTAGTCGTGAGAAGGCGCGTTGTAATAGATATGTAACCTACCTATGATGGATGAAAAGGGTTTAGAGTCAGCACCTTAGGTAAGACCCCGACTAGAGACCGCTGACCGGGCCTATGATGCCGGCAACTGGGAGGCTCATCGGGTCGGCTCGTCGCGGTTAAGGCTTCGAGAGGGGAAATTGGTCTGGGGAAGTTGAGTTCCTCCGCCTCCAGGTGGGCTAAGCCCCTAGGAAGTGTTGAAGTTCTCTACCCTCAGTTGTTCTGGGGAAGTGTTGAGTTCCTCCGCCTCCAGGTGGGCTAAGCCCCTAAGAAGTGTTGAAGTTCTCCACCCTCAGTTGTTCCGGAAAAGTATTGAGTTCCTCCGCCTCCAGGTGGGCTAAGCCCCTAGGAAGTGTTGAAGTTCTCCACCCTCAGTTGTTCTAGGGAAGTGTTGAGTTCCTCCGCCTCCACGTGGGCTAAGCCCCTAGGAAGTGTTGAAGTTCTCCACCCTCAGTTATTCCGGGGAAGTGTTGAGTTCCTCCGCCTCCAAGTGGGCTAAGCCCGTAGGAAGTGTTGAAGTTCTCCACCCTCAGTTGTTCCGGGGAAGTGTTGAGTTCCTCTGCCTCCAGGTGGGCTAAGCCCCAGGAAGTGTTGAAGTTCTCCACCCTCATTTGTTCCGGCGAAGTGTTGAGTTCTTCCGCCTCAAGGTGGGCTAAGCCCCTAGGAAGTGTTGAAGTTCTCCACCCTCAGTTGTTCCGGGAAGTGTTGAGTTCCTCCACCTCTAGGTGGGCTAAGCCCCTAGGAAGTGTTGAAGTTCTCCACCCTCAGTTGCTCCGGGGAAGTGTTGAGTTCCTCCGCCTCCAAGTGGGCTAAGCCCCTAGGAAGTGTTGAAGTTCTCCACCCTTAGTCGTTTCAGGGAAGTGTTGAGTTTCCTCCATCTCAGGTTGAGTTCTGCTTGACTAGAGGTGTTGAGTTCCCTCCATCTCAGGTTGAGTTCTGCTCGACTAGAGGTGTTGAGTTCCCTTCCATCTCAGGTTGAGTTCTGCTCGACTAGAGGTGTTGAGTTTCCTCCATCTCAGGTTGAGTTCTGCTCGACTAGAGGTGTTGAGTTTCCTCCATCTCAGGTTGAGTTCTGGTCGACTAGAGGTGTTGAGTTCCCTCCATCTCAGGTTGAGTTCTGCTCGACTAGAGGTGTTGAGTTCCCTTCCATCTCAGGTTGAGTTCTGCTCAACTAGAGGTGTTGAGTTTCCTCCATCTCAGGTTGAGTTCTGCTCGACTAGAGGTGTTGAGTTCCCTCCATCTCAGGTTGAATTCAGATCGACTAGAGGTGTTTAGTGTTCCTCCACCTCAAGTGGAGCTCGGCTCGACTAGAGGTGTTCAGATTTCTCCACCTCCAGTTGAGCTTGGTTCACGAGAGTGTTGTTAAGTGGAGAATGGTTTGCCACTCTTACGCTTAGTTCGGATTGAATCATTTTTAAATAGTTGGACCACCGTATTCTCGCCCGTCTCTCCGATCAGCATGGGGGAAGAGAGTGAAGGTACCTGGACCATAGCCCTGAGTTCTGCTAGGTCGCTTCGACTCTTCCCGGAGAGAGCCTTGAAACGAGCTTTGAAATCTTGAGGAGGGTCCATCCTGCTTAGGGGAGAGGAGTGGTGAGAGCTCTCTAGGATGGTGCTCCCCTCCCCTCCCCCTATGGGGCTTTTCTAGCCAATTGGTGGTACCCTCCATAGATTCTAAGGAAGTTCCACCTGCTCGTCAAATAGGTGGGTTGGACCTTCTTTCCGAGCTCGAGACGAGCCCGAAAAGAGCGGGGATTGTGTACAACTCTCATATTTGCCGAGCTGGTGTGACTCGACGCTGATGAGATCGCAATAGTGAAGGTGGTCGTGACCAGTAAGTCGACCTATTGGAGGCGACAGAAGCCACCCAAGGCTAAACAAGAATCTGCAAGAAGGGGGAGGCAAGCAGCGGGGCGAGTGGGGTAGCCCCCACTCGCCCCCTTCCCTTGCTGGCGAGTGGGGTATGTCCCCCACTCGCCCTCCTTGCTGGCGAGTGGAGGATGTACCCCACTAGCCCGCCCCCTTGCTGGCGAGTGGGGGATGTCCCCCACTCCCCCCCCCCCCCTTGCTGGCGAGTGGGGAATGTCCCCCACTCGCTCCTTGCTGGAGAGTGGGAGATGTCCCCCACTCGCCCGCCCCTTGCTGGAGAGTGGGGGATGCCCCCCACTCGCCCCCTTGCTGGCGAGTGGGGGATGCCCCCCACTCGCCCCTTGCTGACAAGCGGGGGAAGCCCCTCACTCGCCCTTCTCTTACGGGTAAGTGTGGGGGCAGTTACCCCCACTCATCCCTTCTCTCTCTAATTTTGAGGGGTGCGAATAATGTTTTCGAGTGGCTACCCGCAACCCATTTTCAAGAAGTTTATAAATAGACCCCCATGGGCACCTTGGGAGGGGACACCTCTAGTCTTCTTCTCTCCATCGTGTGTGACTTGTGAGCAAGCACTCCAACCCTCTGTCAGTTGAGGTTGACAGTGAGGTCTTCTTAGTGCTCGGCTAGCTCAGCATTTGCTTGGGAGGGGAAGCTTTATTTGATCTTCCGGGTTTGTGGTGGGACCTCCTCGCTGCAGCTCAAGGGGTCTGTTCAGGTCTTCAGGTCTTCGTAAGTGCAAGGTCCTTCGGCTCTTAGCGATCGGTCACATGTTCTGGCTCAGGTGAAGTAAGGGTTAGCTGCAAACCCGTTGCGAACGTCGAAGTCAGTTCTCTGGTTTCAACACTTGTGCTCTGAACATACTTTTCTTTCAAGCAGATCTCAACATAAGGAAGGAACTTTGTTGCGCATTAATTACTTCTCAACGTAAATACTTAGTCTTAGTTGACATACGTCGAATACATTTCAATGTACAAAAGTTTTACTTAGTTTTTTTCCTTCTTGTGTGAATTTTGAGTCTTTGGCAGCCTGTACCTGATTATAGCTCATACTAATACAACATATTGCCTTTTAATACAAATTATAGGCAATTCCTAGATCACTTAAATAATCAGGTATATCAATTCACAATGATTTTCCCAATAATCTCCTCATATTTGATATAACAGATTTTACATATGTTTAAGTGATTTTTCAGGAAAAAAACATGAAATTCTGGATAGACATACACATGAATAAACACAGAGATAGATAGATAAACATCTACACAAAATTTCAATTCATTCCTTTATATTATATGTCATCTTGAATCTTTATATTGAAAAGAAGGAAAAGTAGAAATACAACTAAGAGAAGAAAAAACTTTTCGGTGCTTAGACTTCTTAGAGATGTTCTTAACAATGAAGTCATAGGTATGAACGAGTAAATTTTTTTTATCCTTTCACAGTACTTAGAGAAAATTCTTGGTTCTCTCCCAGGATTATCCTCTAGGGCCCGTTCGTTTGGACGGAATTGGAATTCGATATTGGAATTAAATATTGATAAATATTGTGGAATTAAATATTGGTGACTAATTCTAATTCCAACGTTCGCCTAATAAACAATATTGTTGAATATTGTGGAATTAATCAATACTTTTGTTCGTTTGTTAAATAAAATTCAATTTAAGAATTGAAAAATATTATGAAGAAGCTAATATTTGTCACATATATCATAAAAAAATGTATGTCACGGTGATGATTTTTTCGCCCGAGAACAATTTTTTCTGCCCTGGCGCAATTTTTCCGCACAACCGCGATTTTTTCGCCCGGGCGCGCATTTTTTGCCCGGGCTCATTTTTTTCGCACGGGCGCGATTTTGTGTCCCGGGTGCAATTTTTTTTCCCGGGTGCGATTTTTCCACCCACCCGGCCGAAAAAAGCTCGCATAGGCGATAAAAGCGTGTCCTAGCAAAAAACCGCTCCCCGGTGAAAAAATCGCGCCCGAAAAATAGTCCCCGAGATAAAAATCTCGTAGGGCGAAAAAAACTCGCCCGCGCAAAAAAATTGCTCCCGGCCAAAAAAAATCTTGTTCGGGCAAAAAAATTGCGGACGGGCAAAAAAATTGCGCCCTGACGAAAAATTGTGTTTGAGCGAAAAAATCGCGTCGGGGCGAAAAACTCTCCCGTGGGAGAAAAATTCGCGCCCGGGCGAAAAAAATCGCGTCCAGGCGAAAAAAACGCTCTCGGGGGAAAAATCGTGCCCGGGCGAAAAATGCGCGCCCGGACGAAAAAACGCGCGCCCGGGAAAAAAAAAGCGCGCCCGGGCGAAAAACGCGCGCCTGGGCGAAAAAACGCGCGCCCGGGCGAAAAACGCGTGCGAGGGCGAAAAACGCGCGCCCGGTCGAAAAACGAGCGCCCGGTCGAAAAACGCGCGCCCTAGCGAAAAACGCGCGCCCCGGCGAAAAACGCGCTCTCGGGCGAAAATCTAGCGCCCAGGAAAAAAATTGCGCGGCCGGGCGAAAAACGCGCGCCAGGGCAAAAAAACGCGCGCCAGGGCAAAAAACACGCGTCAGGGCAAAAAACGCGCGCCAGGGCGAAAAACGCGCGCTAGGGCCGAAAATTTCTGCCCGGGCAAAGTTTGGGCGTCCGGGAGAAAAACGCGCGTTTGGGCGAAAAACTCGCGTCTGCGCGAAAAACTCGCGCCCGGGCGAAAAATTGTGCGTCTGGGCGCATAAACGCGTGCCCGGGTGAAAAACGCGCGTCAGGGCAAAAAACGCGGGCTAGGGCGGAAAATTTCCGCCCGGGCAAAATTTGGGCGTCCGGGCGAAAAATGCGCGTTCGGGCGAAAAACGCGTGTTCGGGCGAAAAACTCGCGTCCTTGCGAAAAACTCGCGCCCGGGCGAAAAATTTGTGCGCCCGGGAGCATAAACGCGCGCCCGGGCAAAAAATACGATAAATCGAGCTTGCCAAACTCGCCCAATTCCGATATGTCTAGCTTGATTTTATGCTTAGGCTAAAATCAATTCCATGATATTCAACTCAAATTTCAATTAGTAAAGCTACCTAACAAGCGAAGGGCGTAATTAGAATTCGACGTCGAATTTCAATTCCAAGCCTTCAATTCCGTCCAAACGAACGGGGCCTTAATGATTTATGCATAAATAAAATTCTCTTCCAATCTTCAGGAGCAGTACCATAAACATTTGATAGACTGTAACCTCTTCTATGTAGCTCAGGTGTCATCTTTTCAATTAAAGATACCTCAACATCAGAATCAATAATATTTTTGCCTTTTTTAAGCTTCAGATTATCCTTTGCAAGTTGAGCAGTTGATTTCCTAGGAATTTAAAAGAAGGTTCTGAAGCAAGAGGAACATGACGGGTATTTGTTCCTAGACAAAGTTTAGGAGTGGTTCTGATTAATAGATTTCTAACAATTTTGAACATTTTCTTCTTTTGGAATAGTTTTATCACCAGCCTTAATCAACGAGTTGTGTTAAATTGGTAATTTCCATATCCATGAGTAGGAAGAGACATAATAGCCTTATACCTTTTTAAGTATACCTTGATAGGAGAAGCAACATCAACAGTATCAGTATAAGGAACAATTTCAGAAGAGACAATTGTAGTACTGATATCCTTTGTATCAATAAACTCCCCATGAGATGGTGCCACAAGGGGCACAATAGTAGTCTCAAAATCTTGAGGAGTGTCAATATAGTCCACATCATCTAGGGGAGTGTCTAGGAGAGGAGATTCTACCCATCCAAAGTGAGGTGGAGATACAGGTTCCCCCTGGACAACCGGTTCCTTCTGAGAGAGTACATCCAAATTTTCTTTAAGAGTTTTAAGGTGTTTAGGAGTCTTAGGAGTTTTTGGACCCTCATTCTAAACAATACTATTGCGGCTCACTCGAGGCTCCTGAAATCGGTCTAGATTTGACTGCCTTAGACCGAGAGCGGTCGAGCGTGCAATTAGTCACAGAGAAATGAGACGTCTAGCATGAGATTTTTGTTACCATGGAAAATCCCGAAAAGAGGTAAGAAACCACATGATCGGTTTGGTGCCGACCAAACTTAATTATTTGTTGTTGCTTTACAGGGATTTGGAGAGAAAATCGAGGGCGACGGGTCACTCCTCGTTATAACTTGCGGGGGAGAGAGAGATGCACTCGAAGGGTGACAGGCCGCCGCTCCCGAAGCTAAGTCTTTTTCCTGGCCGCGGTAGGGAGCACCACACTCTGGGACCTAGTCGGGCTTCTGCTTGCGCTTGGAATCTTGAGTGGCGTGCTCCGCGCATCTTGATGTCTTCGAGGCGTATCATGTAATTTTTGGTGGAGTCGGGAGAGATGGACTGGTTGTTGACTGAAAGGCTTCCCGCTGAGTTGAGGGCGTTGTATGCGTTGAGCGTGTTGTGCGCTGCGCGGAATGCTTGTTGCGGTGCACGCGAGGTGCTTGTTGTGGGGGGAACGAAGCGGAGCGTGCACAGGAGTGTCAGGGGGAGGAAGAATGCTTTCGAAGAATCTTAAATGCGCTCGAAAATCTTCGAAGGAGTCTTCGAAGGCGAGGGAAATCTTCAAGGGGTTCCTTGAGGAGCTCTCTCGTGCGTAGGAGGAGAAGCTGAGGGAGGAGAAGATGGAAATGAAAGAGGCATTGGGTCCTATTTATCGGCCCCATGGGTGGTTATGGTGGTTACGCAGTTATCCATAGAACATAACCACCTACCATTACTATTTGTAGGCCGGGATTTTATAATTTATGGCGAATATTTTTATAATATTTATTAGGCGCATATCAATCATTATTTTTGGCTATGCGCACCCCCATGATGGGTGGCTACGAGGGTGGTTACCCATACATCGGACGATGGAGATTGTGTAGGATGATCGAACGACGGAGGAAGGCCGGCCCGAAGGGGGCAGTTGGCGACTATGCCCGGCCGGGCATCCGACCAAGGAGGGTGGCTAGGGGCCGGGCGAAGGCCGACCCCATGGTGGGAGGCCGAGCGAGGGCCGACCTCGTGGTGGGCAGCCGAGCGGGGGTCGTCCTCGCGGCGGGAGGCTGAGCGGAGACAGGCCGAAGGAGGCAGGCCTCGAGGCGGGCGGGCGGCCTCACGACAGGCGGCCGAGCAGGGGCCGACCTCGCGACGGGCCGGCGACCGAAAGCCGGCCTTGCGTCGGGTGGCCGAGCGTGGGCCGACATTGTGGCGGGCGGCTGAGCGGGGGCCGACCTGGCGACGGGCGGCCGAACGGGGGCCGACCTCGCGGCGGGCGGCCGATCTAGGGCCGGCCTCGCGGCGGGCGGTCAAGCGGGGGACGACCTCACGACAGTCGGCTGAGCGGAGGAGCGGCGGGCAGTTAGCATGGCGGTTGGCGATTTTGGTGTGTGGAATGTGCGAGGGGATTCCACGTGCGGTGGTTAGCACGCAAATCACATGTGGATCGGGAGTGTTGATCGTGCGCACGATGGTTTCCTCCATAACCTCCCGCTAAGTTAGAGGGGGTCTTGGAATCCTGGCTAATCGCAGTCCGGAATTCCTATAAATTGAGGGAGACCCCATCATTTGCCCCCCCCCCCCCCCCCCCCCCCCCCCCAAAGTCCCCGTAGTCCGAAGCCGGAGCGAAAGGGGAACAAGGACTTTCTGTGGGTGAACGATTCTTGGAGTCCATGATGGAGGCGGGCGAAGGAGCGCGGAAGGATGTAGGCGAAGCCAAAGGTGGTGTAAAGAAAGCATGGGCACGCGCGTGCGCGAGGCGTTTCTACGCGGGGCGCGTGCGTGCTCGGTGTGTCCCCGATTGCCTTCTGCGGTTTGGTTGTGCATCATTTGTTGTGCGTATCTGCGCGTGATGTAGCGACGGGTGTTGGTGTGCTTGGAGTATTGCTTTTGCGCATACTTATGCGTATTTCTCCTTTCAGGTTCTGAGGCATTGTTCGCAGTGTAGGCCGATGCGGCTGCACTCTTATCTTACTGTTGAGTAAGTTGATATCTGGAGGAAGTGATATGGGAGACCTATCGTGCTGGAGATAAAAATCCAATATATTGAGGAGCGAGCACAAAATCCCATGAGAGGCTAGATGACGTTGTGCGAGTCGTCACTGAGGTCCGAGTTCCGCTTTCCACCATGCGAGGAGGTGGTTAAAATCTTGAAGCATTGCGGCGTGTCGGTGTCCCAGTTCATTCCTGCCGGGATGACGTGAATCATGGGCTTGATTGCTTTCTTCATGGAGCACGGCTTGAGGTTCACCTTGGACCTCTTTAGAGAATGGTGTGAAGTGTGCACTGATGGAGGAGGGCGTATAGAAGTTCACAACAATAAACACTTGCTCGAGTTTGAGAACCAGGCAGACCGTCGCCACGGGACCACCTTGTTTGGTTATGTCAGGAACTCCTGGGGCTGCCAGAGCTTTGAAAGTCACTTCTCGATCGCTTCCGTCACTTGAAGGGTCATGAGCGGGAGTTTACGCCAATGCTGGGGTTTGTTGAGCCTCATGCATTGACGAACCCCTTGTTCGCCCTATCTGTGTTTGTCGAGGAGAAGCATTTGTTACTGTGTGGTCTTTCCACTGATGTTGAGCGCTCTGCGGCAGTGTCGTTGGATCATGGTAGGAAGAGAAAGCAAGTGTTTAAGAATGTCAGTTCGGAATTAGCGCCTCGTCCTTTTTCTCGGCCAGAGGGGCGCACCGACGAGGTGGTTCCTTGCAGTTCAAGGGTTGACGATATGTCCATTGATCTTGACGTGGAGGTCTTTGGCTCCTTGCGAGGCGAGTTTCTTCTTCTCTTGAGGCCATGAATGTCATGGTAAGTGTTATTACTTTGCCTTTGTCTGTTGGTCATCTTGTAAAGAACCTGACTTCTTTCTTCTTCTTGCTCTTACGTGGAACGGCTGCTACGTGGGTCTGAATGATAATTATCTCGCACTTTAGGAGGAGCTTTGTGGAGTATGGAGCTCCCTTTCGGACTTGAAGGGGAGAAGAGATTGTGATATGGTGTAATTTTTACCAAAGCTACACAAGAATCTGATTTCAATGAGTATGATGGACTCTATGAGCTGCGGATTCTCATCAAGTGATGAAGTTTTGACAGTGATGTGTGTGAGGAGTGCACCATGCTCATGGAAGAAGAGAAGTGTAATAGTGCTTATCGGTTGATAAAAGACGGTGTGAGATGGTGCTCATATGTTTTCTGCAAGAAGAGGGCTGGATGGTCAATATGGTGAATAAGAACCTTACACTTCAGAAAGGTGGAGCATATTTCCTCGCTGGAGCAAACTATTGAGCTGAAGGCCGTTGGAGTTGCTGAGTAAAAGGACTCCATCGACTATATGCGGGATTATTCTCAGCTCTCAGAGGAGGTTCGTGAGGAGATCTGGAACAAGGAGGTGGTGCCTCAGCTTGAAGAAGTCCCTCCGCCTGGTTGCGCGGATGCGTGGTTGCGATGTGTTTGGACTGGGCGTCAGAGATCTTTCTGAGGATGAGTACTCTGCCTCTGATGTCGAGGGTGAGGAGTAGATTTTTGTATTTGCATCTTGTATTTTGTATGTTTCCCCCTTTGGTGGTGTTCTCGAATTGAGTTGGTACCCTTGTACTTTGTATTGTTGTTCATGGACTGCTCTGGCTTGGAGCATAACTTGTGTAGCGATTTGGCTCTTGTGGCATTGGCATTGCTGTTTTATGGGCAGCTTTATTCTTAGATGTCATCAGCGTGGGGACGATACCTTGATGTTGTCGCAACCTACTATGCGGGCGAAGGGCGAACTCTTCGAGTCGGGGTAGTGTGAAATCGAGGCCACCGTGTTGTGGATTATTCTTGGCTGTGGCGGTGAAGGGCAGAACTTCGAACTTGGGGGACTGTGAGGGGAGCAGGCCATGGCGGTGTCGTGACCTACTACGGGGGAGAAGGGCAGACCTTCAAACTGTGGCAAGGGGGGGGGGGGGGGGGGGGTCACTGGGGCTTGGCCCCGGAGAGACGGTGAAGGGCAGACCTTCGAACCTGGGAGACCGTGAGGGGGCAGGCCTTGGCAGTGCCGTGACCTACTGCAGGGGAGAAGGACAGACATTCAATCCGTGGCAAAGGGAGGTCACTGGGGTGTGGCCCCTGAGAGACGGTTAAAGGCAGAACTTCGAACTTGGGCGACCGTGAGGGGGACAAGCCCTGGCTGTGTCGTGACCTACTGCAGGGGAGAAGGGCGGACCTTCGATCCGTGGCAAAGGGAGGTCACTAGGGCGTGGCCCCGAAGAGACAGTGAAAGGAAGAGCTTCGAACCTGGGCGGTCGTGAGGGGGGCAGGCCCTGGCCGTGCCATGACCTACTGCAGGGGAGAAGCGAGGACCTTCGATCAGTGGCAAAGGGAGGTCACTGGGGCGTGGCCCCGAAGAGATGGTGAATGACAGACACTTTGAACCGCTGGCCAGCGCGAGGGCGGCAGACCCTGACGACGTCGTGACCTACTATGAGGATGAAGGGCAAACCTTCGAGCCGCGACAGTGAGGAGGTAACTGGGGCATGGCCCAGAGAGATGTTGAAGGGCAGACCTTCGAACATGGGCGACCGTGAGTGGGGCAGGCCCTAGCGGTGTCATGACCTGCTGTAGGGGAGAAGGGCATACCTTCGATCCATGGCAAATGGAGGTCACTGGGACGTGGCCCCGAAGATACGGTGAAAGGCAGATGCTTCGAACCGCTGGCGAGCGCGAGGGGGGCAGGCCCTAGCGACGTCGCGACCTACTGCGAGGGCGAATGGCTTTTTGTCAAATTTCGGTTGTTTATATCAGAATTCGTCGAGTAGTTTGGTGATTCGTCGAGTATCGTCGACATTCGTCGAGTGATGGGACTTCGTCGAGTGTTGTTTCGACGATTCGTCGAGTGATTCGTCGAGTAATCAAGCAAAAAAAATTCACTTTACCGTTAAGTTAGGGATTCGTCGAATGGCTTTCCTTAGAGAAATTCGTCGAGACCTTAGAGAACCGTCGAGACTTAACCGCTGAGACTAAACCATCGAGACTTAGAAATGTCGTCGAGTGATCCTGGATTCGTCGAATGATTTCGACGAATCTGCCGAGACTCAGAGGTTTCGTCGAGTGATAGAGAATTCGTCGAGTGATGGGAATTCGTCGAATAAGCGGTGTTTTCATCGAGTAATTTCGACAAAATTCGCCGAGTGATAAGTGATGTCATCGAGTATGAGTTAGAATTCATCGAGACAATTGTCGTAAGGGTTGTACTTGAAAATGTTCCGGGTTTTTCTGTGGTGCCAGGTTTGGTCAAGATGTTTGTGAATCATTACACCCAGTTGGTTGTTTTTGGACTGCTGGTTGAGTTGGACAAGTGACCACCACCACAGTGCCTGCTTTTTTTATTCCTTGGACGTGTAGACTGTTGGTTGTGTGGGTGTAACCACCGCCACAATGCTTTTGTTCCCTGTATGTTTTGGTCTGATGGTTGTGTTGGAAAGATAGCCACCACCTCAGTATTGTCTTTTGGCTGGATTAATGTCCCTCAGCTTGCTTGTCCTGATGCCCATGCTCAAAATGACACTGTTGAAAGGAAGCATCATCACATTATTGAGACAGCCCACACTCTTCTCATCTCCTCACACGTTCCTCCTCATTTCTGGGCTGAGGTTGTTTCTACTATTGTCTATCTCATTAACCTGCAACCCTCAACCTTCCTTCAGGGCAAATGTCCTGATGAGTGTTTGCACTCTCGACCCCCACGATACACCCACCTTCGTATTTTTGGCTGTCGGTGTTTTGTTTTTCTACCTCCACGTGAGCGCACCAAGCTCTCTGCTCAGTCTGTACCATGTGTTTTTCTTGGTTATAGTACCGAGCACAAAGACTATCAATGTTATGATCCTGTTGCACGTCGAATTCGTATCTCACGTGATGTCATCTTTGATGAGTCTCACCCTTTCTTTGTGTCATCCGTCCCCTCGACCACGTCCTCCTCTGCGACTTCCTCTGATGTGCAGTTTCTCACTCTTCCCATCTCACCGCCTCATGTCTCATTCTCTCCACCGGTATGTCCACCTCATCTCTCATTGTCACCAGTCATACCACCTCCGCCCTCTCTAGTCTCACCGCCTCCCTCTGATGCGTTCATCGTCCCTCTTCCATATCACTACACTCGTCGTCCCCCTATTATTCTCTCGTCTCCAGAGCCCCCCGACTCAGTGTCTGTCTCCTCCCGCGGGGTCCCTGTGGATGATCCTCCAGTGCGTCATAACCCACCTCGCGAGCGACGTCCTCCCGACTGCTTTAGTCTTGTTACCATACCTCTGGACCTGCCTGCCCTTCCTGCTACTGCTTGTGGTACTCTAGAGCCGACTTCTTTCGTGAGGCTGCCCAGATACCTGAGTGGCAGGATGCTATGTCTGCTGAGTTGGAGGCGCTTGAGCGCACTCGTACCCGGGAGTTTGTTCCTCTTCCACCAGGTGTTGTTCCTATTACTTGCAATCTGCACCATGCATCAGATTGGATCGAGTCATTCACTTCGCTTTCCAACTGACAAACTTCGACGCAGAAGACATTTCTGTTCTTCATAGTGCCAGTGTATTTAAAAGTGCAATCCTAGGCAAGTGCATGAGTTAAAGAAGAGTACGGTGTCGTATTGGCATAGTCCCGCGTATAGGATAGTTTGAAGATATGTTGGAATGATAGCAATATGTGGGTAGTTCTCACTCATGAGCTTAAGCTTTTGGGTTGAATATTAGTTTAATCTTTGTTGTATCTGGCCAAACTCCAGCCCTCCTTTGGTTCTTGCTTCCTAAACAAGGGATATCAGAGTTGACATTAGTTTGGATGAGTAGGCATGAGAGTAGGTTCATGCAGTTTGTAGCTTCCACATGCAGGTGTGCTGTTAGTGTTTGATATTTGATGATGCTAAAAGAGGCTTCCAATTATTAGAGTGGTTGTCGATGCAGAAAGCTCTCTCGTGGGGGGAGGTTGTCGAGGCACATGAGAGTATTTGTCTAGTTACATATCGAACATGAATCGGCGGTGCTCCTTATATACATCATAGTATGAGAATGAGTATTTCAAACCTGTGAAAAAGCCCAACCCCAACTAAACAAGAGCATCTACCGGACAAAAGACCGAGCCCTAGAAGCCACCATGCCTGATTTTGCGGGAGTTGGTCGAGGCCAACCGCAACAAGCAGTGAGGATATCTTATAGAAGGCTGACATTTGAAATAAGGAGGAGGTGTGCTACGCGACTCGTTGTTCTAGCTTCTTGTTGTTCTAGCTTCTTGTTGTTCGAGGAAAGAGACAATGTGGTATGGGCCCACGCAGGGGGTCACGACGCGTGTCCGGGTTGATGTGTATCTACTATTACATTGTATCTTTATTTGTCGCGCACTCTTATTCTCTCCTTATTTTCACACGCTTTTATTTCTCACATTATGTAGCCTGGGTGAGGGGCATAATTGGTAAATTTTGTTAAACTCTTTCCTCTCAATATATATAGGTGGGGAGAGTGGGTTTGATGGTTATGAAGATAAATCCTAATTCTCTTTTTCTTGAATTTCCTCCTCCCCTCATCTTCATGGCTAGGGCTAGGCTTGAACATTGCTCCCCTCTTCTCTCCTCTCTCGGTCGAGCCCGACTCACATTGTATCTCCTGCCATTGGGAAGGTAGGTCGAGGAAGGGTCGTGACGATCCTCTCCGAGATTTCTATCTCTCAAGACCGCACACCCGCTCCCCATCAGAAGCTCGTATCACAATCCTTGTCAAGTCAGAGAGATTTATGAGAAGTTCTGCATCTCATATCGATAATCGCTGCATGTTGTGATGGTGGTGATCAGTCGCGCGCTGTTGTTGATCGCTTCTATCATCGATTATTTTTGTATTTGTGGTTCATCCGACGGATTGTGGTAGATAACTCTGGTACCTTTATTTTAGTTTAGGTAGGGATTAAGAAATACAAAAGGCTTAACATACACAACATTTGCATTTTAACGGACTCGATAAAATGATATCTAACCCTGCAAAAGAAGCTTCAACTAGGAATTTGATACATAACGATGAGATGCTGGAGATTGCAAAAAGATAAAATAATTGATTCCATCGTACTTGTAGAGAAAGGAACCAAATGGCGGACTCACAGGTGAAGGACGCCCTTAAGGAAAATCAGGATTGCTCCTCTCAAGCAGTTGGCTAACTGCCTACATCCATATATATTACTTATTAACAAGATCTTAGTGAAATCCCTTACTTGAGAAGTTTTTGAACTCTTATAGGGCATATTGGGATTGGAACATTATGATTACTCTCCTTGCTCACATCTTTGTAATATATGTTGACTCACATAGTTTCCTTTGGCAATCTCCATTGTACTATCTTCTGAAACTTTCCTTTAATATATAAAGATCACCTTTCATCAAAAAAAAGAAAGAGAGGAGAAAGTCATTGAATCATTGTTGTCAAATTATATGTTTAAAGACCCTCCTTATAGGGGCGAGCATATGTCGGTGGTAGAAGGAAGATGAATGTCATTTGATAAAGGACAGAGAGGAGCATAAACTTGATTAACATCATGGAAGGGTGCGACTTGTCATATCAGAAGAAATTGTCCACATCACGCACATGCTAGTATGGATGCTCAAAATGAGACAAAGATGACACTCCGTTACGGTCATGATGATATTCTCACAATCACCAAGTGTATGAATGATATTTGATGAATGAATATTAGATTCTGGCAGCTTGCAACACGCTTGTTCGAATGCATCTCATTTCAGTTCCTTGGTGGAGAAGACGGATATTGTTTACTTGGATGATGACTAAGCTTGTGAAATTAGTGAAGGACTAGCTGATATTTTGATGCATGTGACATGATGTGCAGACTTGATATGGTGTAATTTTTACCAAAGCTGCACAAGAATCTGATTTCAATGAGTATGATGGACTCTGGCTCCGTTTGGCACGATGGTGGCGGTCGTAAACGCATGGGTTAAACCGTCATTCGTTAAGAATCACCTAACAAACATCATCCGTTTGAACATAAAAGTGAATGAAATTCCTTAGGTGTGTGTTAACTAATGACAATTTAACCCCCATGTTCATGACCGCCACCACCGTGCCAAACGGAGCCTCTATGAGCTGCGGATTCTCATCAAGTGATGAAGTTTTGACAGTGATGTGTGTGAGGAGTGCACCATGCTCATGGAAGAAGAGAAGTGTAATAGTGCTTATCGGTTGATAAAAGACAGTGTGAGATGGTGCTCATATGTTTTCTGCAAGAAGAGGGCTGGATGGTCAATATGGTGAATAAGAACCTTTAGTGACCTGAGATCGACGAATCAATTTTATTAATCCAGGTGCACTTACCGTCCTGATGTGAGTGATTTATAGAGATGGTGTGATTTGTCAACTGATATCTTAGAGTGAGGTAGTGCTTTGTGCAGTTAATAACTGATAATTGTGTGTGGTTGGTGTAATCACCAAATTTGTGATTTTTGTATTGGTTCAAAGGTTTTGTGAACCTGAGTGGTTCAATAGAATCAGTGCTCCTTAGATGCATCATAATGTGAGTTGGAGCCTTGGAGGACTTCAATCTTGTGAAAGAGCCCAATTCCTCACTGGTCACGAGTAGCCATCGGACTGATGAACGAGTCATAGCGGCCTCCACACTAGATTTTGCGAGCTGTTTGTGCCCAAGTGCAGCAGGCGGCAAGGCCATCTTACACCAGATAGATGTTGCCTATTGGAGCCGAGGTGTGCGTCCTAAATCAATTGTTCTAGCTTCTTGTTCTGGTTTGAGGGAAGAGGAAGGAGACTGTGTTTGTCGCAGTCATAGATCTGAGAGGAGTTTTACATCTCATCTCATCTCATCTCAGTGGCCTTTCCGATGGTAGTTCGCGGTGGTGATTCATCGAGTGTCGACCGCTTCTGTTAGCAATTGCTTTTGCATTAGTGGTCCATCCAAAGGATTGTGTCGGATCGCTCTGGTATCTTTTTTTGCAACAATTTTTGTGTGCTGATCTTCGGGAGAGTATAATTATCTATGTCCTCATTCTCTAACACTATGCAGTTAGCCCTTACCCATAGGTTTAAGCTTATGTGCTGAATATGAATTTGACCACGAATGTAACTAACCCAACTTCAATCTCTCTTTGATTCCATGCTCCCAAACAATACAAATATGATGAACTAATAAATTAGCACTGATTGAATTGCTTGCACAAACGTGAAGACGAAAACATGAAGATGATTTCATTAAATTGCCACCCTTGGTTATTTATGTAAGCATGAGTAGCATGCATATCATCATGACTTTTGGTTGGCTTTTTAAATATCAAATATCTGATTTCAGCAGTGCACACAAACAATTCCAATCTTACAAGCAAACCACAGATATGTTAGTGAGCATAACCTGTCATGTATGGTCTGTATTCTTGTAAAAAGGAAAAGGCTTTATACCAGCCAGTTAATATTTTTCTGAGAAATGAAAGAGCAATAAAAAAAACCTTTAAAGTTGAAGACCAGCAACCATTCCCTTCAAGCGCCTAGCCTTTTTTTCTTGCTCCATTTCGATCCGGATCGTTGCAACTTCTTTTTCAGCGGCAGCTTTTTCCCTGCGCAATTTCCTTGTCTCCACCTCCATTGCTTTAGTTAGCGTGTCAACTTTCTTCGACAGAGACTAAATAGCCGTTCAAAACTTTCCAAGTAAGATATCCCGAATACATGGACTATGAATCTACATATATACCGTGTTAAAAGTGAAAAACTTAGGTTTCAATCCCTGTGATCTAATAGAATGCGTGGACTTTTAATACACAGGGCTATCATAAAGGGCAGCCCGGTGCACAAAGCAACCCCGCGCAGCGAGGGTCCGGGGAAGGGTCCCACCACAAGGGTGAAATGTAGGCAAACCTTACCCTGCATTTTTGTAAGAAGCTGCTTCCAGGACTCGAACCCATGACCTCAAGGTCACACGACAACACCTCAAGATCACACAGGGATATCATAAAAAAAAGGGCAGCCCGGTGCACAAAGGCATCCCCGCGCAGCGAGGGTCCGGGGAAGGGTCCCACCACTAGGGTGAAATGTAGGCAAGCCTTACCATGCATTTTTGCAAGAGGCTGCTTCCAGGACTCGAACCCGTGACCTCTAGGTCACACAAGGATATCATAAAATCATAAAAAATATATGATATTTTTAGAAACTAGCGGAAGTGACAAGATCCCTCGTGCGCAGTGTGCATCGACAATAGCACTCACTTGAGTGACGGTTGGAATATTCGTCGCCGCACACTGAGCATGGGGGGATCCCTTGCACGGACGCCAATAAACTTTATAGAAAAAGAACGGTTATACCTCCATGGAATTATCCTTGTCTTTCAAGCACTGGTCCTTCTCATGGCAAGCATTTCTTAAGAAAACCACCTCCTTTTGTAGAATGTCATACAGAACACCGGAGACGAAGTCGTCTTCTCCAGTAGAAACAGTTGGACTTGATGGCCTGCCATTTGAAAGATCCTCATTTGCACCAGGAGATTTTTCATCAATTAATAAAACTTCTCTCTCTTCTCTCAGATAATTGATGCTGCATGCACCTCCACAAAATTTTGAAACTGTTGATCTACCTCCATCAAAAGACTTGGATGTTCCCTTTGCATGTTTCAGGATTGTAGAAGTCGGGCTCGATGGCATACATTTCGCGATAGAAGGAGAAGATTTTCGCATAGAATTCCCGTTCGATTGAATAACAGAAATGTCCTCTCCATTCACTGAGAGGCTCCTCATCAATCCATTGGGAGTATTTCGTGGGTCACAACGAATGCCCGATCGAAGAGAGCATTTTAGTCCATCCTCAACTACTTTGAGACGGAATTGGAATCTCTCCTAAGAGTGCATAAGACAAACAAGAGTTCTTATTACTCGATGATAAAAAAAATCAGATTAAAACAGTAGAAAGGCCAAATAAAAGTTGAAAAGGTAAAACATAGTCTGCCATACTTTCAGGAGAGCTTCTGATTTCGCAGCACGTTCTGCTACTGTTAGCTTGTCACGAAGTTGTTGCATTTCTCCCTGGAAACGCTTGATCAGTATATTCAAACAAAATTTCCATGAGGACATCTGTGGAATCTTTATTTCAAAGGAGATACCAATAAGATGCGCCGTTCTTCAAGCCATTGTTTCACCGGAATAACTTTGTCGTTGGCATCTTTCCATTCATTAGCAATTGCCACAGCAACTCGATTCTCTGTAACCATCACACGAGATAATGTCCTCTCAAGAGTTTTCTTTTCAACCTAGATGAAGTCAAGGCAAGATGAAAACAACAATTCATTAAAAGGAAAGTAGAGGATACAGCTCCATAAAGGGGGCAACTTTCAATTTACCAAGAAGCTATAAACCAAAATTTTAGGATGATACCTTCAGTTCGCTAACTTGGCGTTGATAATCTCGCACAGCATTTGCTGCGGCAGCCCCAGAGAGAAGAGCTTCCTCAAGTTCACGGATTGTCTGGCAAAGCTTCTCAACCTCCGCAACCTTTTGACGCTGCATTCTATCGAGAATTCTATATTCCTCCTGACATGGATAAGTGATTTGAAATTACTCCACCAGTTCTTATGTCACTATACCATTTAAGTTCAAATAATTTTTATCTGTGAATAACAATCGGTGGAAAATGGAATTCCGGTGAGAAATGAAGCTCCCACATTGTGGGAAATGAAACCATAGTGGAGTTTTTGATCTTTCCTACAGCAAATGAGCTTCAAAAATGAAGGTTTACCAATCACATCAATTTCTCCGGAGGTGTTTTTATCCCACCGAAACAGAGTTAAAACACCCAAACAAACAAAGCCTTCGACTCCATCATGAATTCATGATTAAGAAAATCTCAATGTTACCTGACATATGTCATTCTGTTTAGTGAGTTCTTGATTCTTGTTGAGTAAATCATCAACAAGAGCAGCCTTCACATTAGCAAGTTGCACTTCTCTCTCAGCTTCCAGTAGAGCTACTTCCTTAGATCTGGTTAATCTCTCTAAGGCTTTGTTATCATCTTG
Source organism: Dactylorhiza incarnata (assembly GCA_033032865.1). Classification (NCBI taxonomy): domain Eukaryota; kingdom Viridiplantae; phylum Streptophyta; class Magnoliopsida; order Asparagales; family Orchidaceae; genus Dactylorhiza; species Dactylorhiza incarnata. Next base: position 16,538,052 of record JAWHQI010000007.1, read on the forward strand.
TAGCTTTGTCAGCTGAAAAAACATGATCCATTAAACACATATGGATCGAATTCGAAAACTTTTCACAAGGAAAACAGATGAGCATGCAGCAATGACCGAACCTCTTGTCTTAGAAACTTAATCTCTGCTTCAAGTGGGGAAAGTATAGCATCCAACGGAGGCAATTCCTCATCTTTCTGAGCAGCATGGACTCGCCGCAGGGTCGCCTCTGCGGCAAACTGCGCAGACACTGCTTCTTTCTTCTCATCAATAATTCTCTTGATGTCCAGATTCTGATAAAATCAATGGTGATCCAAACACTACCATGAAGTTTATTATACAAGTGAAAAAAATTTAGTATGCATTATTCGGGATATACTTTATCTTCAAGAGCTGCTTCTGAAGCCTGTAACTTTTCTGACATTTTTTCAAGTTCTTCAGTAACCTACCAACACAGAGATTATAGCAAGGGAGTCAAAGAAAACGGTGAGAATCCACAACAGTAAAGAAACAGATTACCTCAGCGAGAGCCTTATCTTTCGCTCGTTCTATGAGTTTTAAGCTCTTAATCTCACCATGAGCATCAGCTAGCTCCCTGTCTTTGTCTGGGTATTATGGAAGAACATCAACATCTTCCTTCCATTTAAAATAAAATCAATCATCAATTATATCCTAGAGAAAATACACACCATGGCTGCCCAATCTTATTGAATAGCAGATCTCCAGAAATACCAGAAATCAGAAGTTTACTATCAATTCAACTGCTACATATTTGATAGTGAGATTATCCAAAGAAAATGATTGTTTTTTAAGACATTAAACATCAAATAATATAATTTCTCTGTATAATTTATGGTTCTTTTCCTCTATCTACAAGGGAAATTTTATTAAGATAGGTACAGGCAAGAAGATTCATCTCTGTAAACTAAAAAACCCAAACTGAGAAAAAAAAATTCATGAGAATGATGACAATGCACTAAATGGATGAAAGCATCCCAGAAATCACTTCTCTCTCAAGTATCATCCATCAACATAGCAAATCCAATCTACTTTGACCTTTGAATGTGCACACTGGAGGGTGGAGAACGAAGGAAGGAAAACAAAAAGAAGTGGAAAACTACAGATCAAACGGAGAAGAAGGGTGCAATCAATTACTTCAGACTTAAGAAACGAAATTCAGAGAAGAGATAGACTACCTTTGACTTCATTCTCCCGGCGATTGAGCTCGATCTTTACAGGGTCCGAGCCATGCAGCAGGCTCATGAATTCCTCCTCATCCAGGCTCAACGTTTTTGGGCACCTCTTCTTCGCGACCACTTCCGATTTAACTTCCGTTGCCGCAGCCACATTACCGGTGGGTGATGAAACAAGATCGGATCCGCATAGTTCTTCCAGCCCAAGATTGATCCTGTTTCCCCCCATCATCACTATTTCTCAGCCCACAAACTCCGACCAAGTTAAGCCGAGCAAGCCCTGCCGGCCAATTGGGTCGAGATCCCTGTCTTCCTCGAGGGTCTACACGCGAACATCGGCCGGCAAACTTCAAGCTCAATCGCCGGCAGCGACTAGAAACCCTAGACTCAGATAGGATTTCGATAAGGAAAAGAGCTCTCGTCGCGCTCCACTGTCCAACTGTATTTAACCGCCAGCTCTGTCGACAGCGGTGTCTCTGACCTCCTCTGCTTCCTTATTTTCCATATATTTTATATTTATGCGGCTTCTTCCAAGCAAAAAAAGTAATTTTTAAAAAGCGAATTTCTCATGATCTACTGAAAGCTCTCAAATCATTTTCCCTTCACTCTCTCGCCATTATTCTCGCATCTCCCCCCATGTCTCAAAATACAGAACATCAGCATGGGTTGAGAAGATAGCCTACAATGACCCCACACATTTCTTTTTCTTTTTCTTTTTCTTTTTTTGTTAGGAAAGGTGAGTCACACTACTCTTTCATACGACCAGCTGTTAATGTATATTTGGATTTATAACGGACTCGGATGCTTAACGGGTCGGTTCAGATACTGAGGCATCCGATACCCGTATGGAACCTAGGGTTTCACTATAAATACCTAGATGGGGGCAACGGTTAGTGCATTCCACATTGATCCACACCCGGATGCTTCGAGCAATCCTAACACCGACGGCCAACGATTTCGGTCATCCTCAACTATGACTTTGACTTCAATGGGAAGTTACACCGCAAAACAAGAGATCTCCTCGCACAATGACGAGGTTGGCACAACAATCAGCAACAATGTTCACAAAATGAAACTTACACCCTAATTGCCCAGAGACTCGACCTCTAATATATTCCATCTGGTCCATTCTGATGTTCGAGCAAGCCAAGGAATCCTAAAGCCATTGAATCACAATCATAGTGTCACCTTGGATGACTAGGCAAAGGATGCCCAACGAAAAGATGGAAATGTGCAAACCCTCCCAAGTCGCACGAAGCTCGGTGGTCAGAACAAACAAGCAGCAAAAGCGAATGGCTCCCACCAGGAGGATACACCACGATGATCTCGAATGACCCAGCCAAATCCCACCCAATCGGTGCTCGTTTGACATCGCCATCAAAGGTAAGCTTCACCCATTCATTTTGTGGAGGTTCCCAAAATGAAGGTGTAAAGGTGGGCCGACTGAAAAGACCACCCCCCCCCCCTGGCCGAGAACCCCAGTTAGGACGAATGGGAAGCACAACCCCATGGTTGTCGCCTCTAGCCTCGAAAATCTTCATTGCTGACATGCAACATCTACGACACGCGAGGGCAATGAAAGTCAATTTGCTCTCGAACACAAGAATGTTCCTAGAATTCCAGATCTCCCAGAGCCAAAGTCTCATTACCAATTGGATGAAACATCCAGGAGGGTTAGCTTTGCAGTTGCAGGTGCGGAGGACATTAAGCAAGTGAGCTTGAGTTTGCCGCAGAGTGTCACGGTTGATCATCAGGAGAGAGTGGATCCAGAAGGATTTGATCCAAGAGCACAATATGAAGATATGCTCGGAGTCCTCAGTCTTGCAGCTACACCAAGGACAATTCATGGAGATCAACATCCCCCGACCAAAAAGAAGCGAACGAGAAGGAAGGCAGTTGAGACATAACTTCCAAATTAAGCAGCAGATCCGAGGTGCAAATGAAGACTTCCAAATCCAAGCAAACCCCCCAGGACCAAGAGCTTGCGCAACACAAAGAATGTCATAGACCAGACGAGGCTCAATATACAGGGACCCAACCTCACCCCAACCGAGGCGATCGTGAGAGTGTCACCTAGAGAGTGGAATAGAGAAAATATGCAACCCAAGATCTTCACAACACCAATTCTGAGTAACAACCTGGTTCCAATTCCTGAATGTACTGATGAGATCATCCACTTTCATAATTGACTCCACAATAATCATATACACAAAGAACAGAGAACGTGTAATGGGGTAGGGAAGCACCCACGCATGAACTGGTCTCGACGTTTGAAAGGGGGATGCAGCTAACCCTTACTTGACCCGAGCTAGAACCCTTAACCAGTTGCTAAGAACCGAAAGACCTTACCCTTGAAGAACGCTTGAGTCCAAAAACGAACCCCTTAAGCTGCAGCGTGGAGGTCCCACCGCACACCCAGAAGTTCACAGAGAACTTCCCCTCCCAAGCCAATGCTGAGCCTGGGCACCTTGTGTAACGGCCCAAAAGATGAAGTGACGCAAATAAATAATATAAAACTCAATAATTATTATATACATCCCCTATGATGAAAAAGTAAATCAGTGTCAACTCGGGTTTCTTTGAAGTTGAGTATGAGTTTCTATTGACGCTTTGGAGCATTCACGATTTTTAGCGGAATATGAGTTTTTCTATATGGGCAAACTATACGAGTGACAAACTTTCTAAATATATATATATATATGGTATATTAGTAAAGATTTGGGATGGTTGTGCTAGACCGGCTTATTTGAGTTGGAGTTTCATATAGTAACTGCTAATGTTAATTGAAAAGGGGTGCACCTTGGTGTGCCGATAGAGGAGCTTGAAGTTGATTTGGTTTGCGAATAGCTGAAATGTGTGTGCTAATAGCACTTTTGGCAGCTGGTATTGGTGTGCTCTTAGAGGCTTTATGTAATGACTGAATTTATGTGGGCTTGGCTTAAGTGGGCTGCGATTAAGGGAAAGGCTGAACTTGTTATAGGCGGTGGGAGAAGATAAAGCTATGAAAAATTCCTTACTTCATTATACTGCCGCCTTACTCCTCTTACGCTCTCGTCCTTATCGCGGCTAGGGTTCCTGGAGCCGATCTTCTTCTCTATTCTCCTACTCTCCCTCTCTTTTATTCATAATATCGCAAATTGTTGCTGGAATGAGAGATGGGCAAGGTTTTTCTAGGGCCTAGACTTGGTCGGGATGGAAGTTTAGGGCTGGACTGCACCGCAATTCTTCAGCCTTGCTCCTCCTCTTCTCGTCGTCGGAAAGGGAGAGTTAGTTTGGGCTTTCGATTGAGCCGTGGGCAGCTTTTGTGTATGTTCCTGTGTGTATTTATGTGCGTGATCTAGTCGCCTGGAGCAGACTATGTGCTCTACCTCTCCTCTCATGGTAATCTCTCCTCTTTCTTCTTTCTGTCTTGTGACTGCTGAATTGATGGCAAAAAGGATTCTTTAGAGGGGAAATTACTTTCTCTGATTAGGGAACTTCATACAGTTAATTGCTATTATGGACTGTGCTCTTCAAATTGAGTATATATTAAATCAGTGAGTTGGACTGGTTAAAACAGTGAGGAGAATTGTGTTTTCTCATTGATTTGAACTCACTTCTTTGATGGTCATTTAACCTAAAGGGCTAGTTAAGTAGCTTCCAAATGATGTTATAATCGAAATCAATATTGTAGCTATAATGAGGTGCAACCCCAAAAATAAATGACTCTAAATGATATGATTCTGATACAGATAATATGGAGGATGGCACCTCAAAATAGACGTGACAAGGATATAAGCTACTGATGGTGAGAGCTACCTGTTTCATTTATGCTTTACGGCTTTACTTTCTTTTTACATGCGCGCTCTTTTTATACTAAATGTTACATGCATAGTTGATATCACTGATAATGATTGTCGCTTTAATGTATGGCCCCTTAAAGGCAAACAGGCGAATGAATTCTGAGGGGATATGAAAATGAATAACTCACTATTATGTAAACGTGTCGACACGAGGTTATATTACGGGCGAATTGAAGTGCATGCACATGAATGAAATGAAATGCCAAACCAGTCGAGCCGAAAGGCATAAACGCGGGTTGTCCGTACTGGTTTTGGAAAATGATGACCCTTCGGGGTAAAATGATGACCCTTCGGGGTAAAATGATGACCCTTCGGGGTAAAGGAAAAAGGATTCAATCGCCCCTAATATTTCCTAAGAAATGAAACAATCAAAGAAATACTGATATACAGAGATATTGATATGATACACTGATATGACATACTGATACGATAAACTGATATACTGATATAGACATACTGATATGATTTCTTATTGCTATACTGATATAGACATACTGACATATGATTTATTACTGCTTCATTGATATGAGATACTGAATTAATGATACACTGTTTAATGCTTACACGGATATATGGATACACTGATATGATAAATTGATATACTGATATAGACATACTGATAACTAAAATTATTGCATACACTGATATACTGATATACGGCTACCATGATATACTAATACACTGTTTTAATGTTACATGATATGATTATGATCCTATACTGCTCATACTGTTTTATTGGTACTAACATGTCTTTACAGTTACAAGCTAAGTTTACTACTGAGACAGACAAATGGTTAGTATGAAAACAAAAACATGTTTTAAAATGCGTGAGTTTTACTTTACTTAAATACAGCAATGAAAGAGGTTTATCCTCACTTAGTCATATTCGTATGACTAAGCCCGTCGTCAAATTTTGTAGGTAATGGACGTGACTATGGATACGCAAAACAACAGAACTGATTATGGATAAAAAGAAAAGATTCAGCAAATAATTTAAGGCATGCAAAGTAAATTTATAGTATGTGTTGTTTATTTCATATTCACTAGCCGCACTTCAACCTGGGACAAATATATGAACATAGCTTAGATACAGATGTATGCGGGGTCTAAATAGGGCCTCACACCTTGGAGGGCACTAAAGCTCACCTCACCACCAACCTTCACTGACAGGGGGGGGGGGGGGGAGGGAGGGGGTAGTGCTTGCTCACAAGACACACGCGCGGGAGAGGAGAGTCCAACCCTTCCCAAGGTGCCCATGGGGGTCTATTTATAGACTTCCCAAAATTGGGCTGCGGATAGCCAAAATTCTACTATCCGCAGCTCAACCACGAACCTGAACGACCAGAACTGGAGAAGGGGCGAGTGGAGAACGAGACGTCCACTCCCCCCTTGCTGAGGGTCGAATGAGTGGACCGAGGTCCACCACCCTGACTAGGCGAGTGGACCGCATAGTCCACTCAACCCTCCGGGCAAGTGGACCCTTGGTCCACTCGCCCAGCTGCCTGGGGAGAGTGGGTACCATAGGTCCACTCGCCACACCCTTGGGCGATCCACTCGCCCCCCACTCGGGCGAGTGGACCAATGGTCCACTCGCTCGGGGCCTTGGGCGAGTGGACCCAAGGTCCACTCGTCCAAGGAAGTCTGCCCCCCGGGCTTTCTCTTTTCGGTCTAGACGACCTCCGACGGGTCGATCGACTGCGCCCCCTAGCTGCACCGGGCTACGTCAGCTCAACAAATATGAGGGTTGTACACAATCCCCGCTCTTTTCGAGCTTATCTTAAGCTCGGAAAGAAAATCCAACCCACCTATTTGACGAGTAGGTGGGGCTTTTGAATAATCCACGGAGGGCCCTGCCAACGGGTTACTCATTGCCGAGCTTTTCAGCTGAACTTAACTTGAGGCGGAAGGCGAATCTTTCTCCACTTAACAACCCTCTTGCAAGTCGAGCTCAACTGGAGGTGGAGAAAACTCAACACATTTGGTCGAGCTAAACTCGACCTGAGGTGGAGGAAAACTCAACACCACTAGTCTAGCAGAACTCAAACTGAGGTGGAAAGCGAACCTTTCTCCACTTAACAACCCTCCTGCGAGCCGAGCTCAACTGGAGGTGGAGAAAGCTCAACACCTTTGGTCGAGCTAAACTCGACCCGAGGTGGAGGAAAACTCAACAACTCTAGTCGAGCCGAACTCGACCTGAGGTGGAAAGCGAACCTCTCTCCACTTAAAAACCCTCCTGTGAGCCGAGCTCAACTGGAGGTGGAGAAAACTCAACACCTGTGGTCGAGCTAAACTCGACCTGAGGTGGAGGAAAACTCAACACCTCTAGTTGAGCCAAACTCGACCTGAGGTGGAAGGCGAACCTTTCTCCACTTAACAACCCTCCTACGAGCCGAGCTCAACTAGAGGTGGAGAAAGCTCAACACCTTTGGTCAAGTTAAACTCGACCTGAGGTGGAGGAAAACTCAACACCTCTAGTCGAGCCGAACTCGACCTAAGGTGAAAAGCGAACCTTTCTCCACTTAACAACCCTCCTGTGAGCCGAGATCAACTGGAGGTGGAGAAAGCTCAACACCTTTGGTCTAGCTAAACTCGACCTGAGGTGGAGGAAAACTCAACACCTCCAGTCTAGCCGAACTCGACCTGAGGTGGAAGGCGAACCTTTCTCCACTTAACAACCCTCCTATGAGTCGAGCTCAACTGCAGGTGGAGAAAGCTCAATACCTTAGGTCGAGTTAAACTCAACCTGAGGTAGAGGAAAACTCAACATCTCTAGTCGAGCCGAACTCAACCTGAGATGGAGGGAACTCCACATCTCAAGTCGAGCCAAACTCAACCTGAGATGGAGGGAAATCAACATCTCTAGTTGGGCAGAACTCAACCTGAGATGGAGGGAACTCAACCTGAGATGGAGGGAACTCAACATATCTTGTCGAGCAGAACTCAACCTGAGATGGAGGGAACACAACATCTCTAGTCGATCCGAACTCAACCCGAGATGGAGGGAACTCAACATCTCTAGTCGAGCCGAACTCGACCCGAGATGGAGGGAACTCAACATCTCTAGTCGAGCCGAACTAAACCTGAGATGGAGGGAACTCAACATCTCTAGTCGAGCCGAACTCAACCTGAGATGGAGGGAACTCAACATCTCTAGTCGAGCCCAACTCAACCTGAGATGGAGGGAACTCAACATATCTAGTCGAGCCGAACTCAACCTGAGATGGTGGGAACTCAACATCTCTAGTCGAGCCAAACTCGACCTGAGATGGAGGGAACTCCATCTCTAGTCGAGACGAACTCAACCTGAGATGGAGGGAACTCAACATCTCTAGTCGAGCCGAACTCGACCTGAGATGGAGGGAACTCAACATCTCTAGTCAAGTCGAACTTGACCTGAGATGGAGAGAACTCAACATCTCTAGTCGAGCCGAACTCGACCTGAGATGGAGGGAACTCAACATCTCTAGTCGAGCTGAACTCGACCCGAGATGGAGGGAACTCAACACCTCTAGTCTAGCCGAACTCAACCTGAGATGGAGAGAACTCAACATCTCTAGTCGAGCCGAACTCAACCTAAGATGGAGGGAACTCAACATCTCTAGTCGAGCCGAACTCAACCTGAGATGGAGGGAACTCAACATCTCTAGTGGAGCCGAACTCAACCTGAGATGGAGGGAACTCAACATCTCTAGTGGAGCCGAACTCAACCTGAGATGGAGGGAACTCAACATCTCTAGTCGAGCCGAACTCAACCTGAGATGGAGGGAACTCAACATCTCTAATCGAGCCGAACTCAACCTGAGATGGAGGGAACTCAACATCTCTAGTCGAGCCGAACTCAACCTGAGATGGAGGGAACTCAACATCTCTAGTTGAGCCGAACTCGACTCGAGATGGAGGGAACTCAACATCTCTAGTCGAGCCGAACTCAACCTGAGATGGAGGGAACTCAACATCTCTAGTCGAGCCGAACTCCACCTGAGATGGAGAGAACTCAACATCTCTAGTCGAGATGAACTCAACCTGAGATGGAGGGAACTCAACATCTCTAGTCGAGCCGAACTCAACCTTAGATGGAGGTAACTCAACATCTCTACGAGCCGAACTCGACCTGAGATGGAGGGAACTCAATATCTCTAGTCGAGCCGAACTCCACCTGAGATGGAGGGAACTCAACATCTCTAGTCGAGCCGAACTCAACCTGAGATGGAGGGAACTCAACATCTCTAGTCGAGCCGAACTCGACCTGAGATGGAGGGAACTCAACATCTCTAATCGAGCCGAACTCAACCTGAGATGGGGGGAACTCAACCCCTTCCCAAACCACCTGGGGGCGGAGAACCAGTCCACGTCCTAGGTGCTTACCTCACCTGGAGGCGGAGGAACTCAACCATCTTACTAAACCAATTACCCTTTCTGAAGTCTTGCCCGCAGC